>JAVGWX010000003.1:60495532-61695532 GCA_036924085.1 Ariolimax columbianus
TCTGTCTCCTCGTTGCCTTGGATGTTGCAGTGGGATGGGACCCACTGTATCACTACTCTTTTTGGTGCGGACTGGTGGCATAGTTGTCAGAGTACTGCTCTTAAATCATTAAGTTCAGTATTTTTCTCGCTGTTTAGTGCTGTGACTACGGCCAAGGCATCTGTAAGCAGGACTATATGGCTTTCATTCCTATTGCTTCTCAGAATTTCTTCTACTGCAGCCATTATTGCCTCTGCCTACGCTCTGAAATTGCTTGAGTATTTTCCAGTTGCCACTGACCGTGTTATTTTGTTACCATTTCATAGGCTCAGGAATACCCCTGCCCCTCCGTTCTGTGTTGTGTTTGTTACAGAACCGTCGGTGTATGCATGTGTCCAGTCCATGCTTGGGTAGTTTTTCGATATGTACCTTAGGTTGTATCTCTTCTTTCTTTTTCAGTCTGGCTGTTTTTGTTTCCAATACCTAGTATATTTTCTACCACCTCTGGAAATATTTGCTGCCTCCAGGTAGGTTTGCGTACAGTATGGATGGGCTTTGGTGTTGTTATGCGTTCATAGGGTCTTCGGTCATCTTTGCTTTTGCTATTTCTGCAAAGTTTTTCCGATTTAGTTTCCCATTTCCAAAGTTGTTTAGTCTCTTATGCATTGGATGGTCTGTCAGCCTTCTTAGTTTCTCTGCTTGCTGCTGGGCTCTGCAGTCTCTTCTGTCTGTCATGGACTGCAGCTTTGTAATCTTTTCAAGTTCTACAATTTGCGTTGACTTCATGCCTCCTGTTATAACTCTCATGGCTTGGTTTTGAAGTTTGCTAATTTTATCAAAGTTCGCCTTTGCTGCTGTTGTCCATGCCGCAATGCCATACTCGAGAACTGGTCTCACTCTTCCAGTGTACAGTTTCCTTAGTATACTTTCGTCTGCTCCCCAGCTTGTGCCAGCAAGTTTCTTCATAATTGCCATTCTTTCTATGGCTCTCATTCGGTTTCTCTCGATCTGACTTTTCCATGTCATGCGCCGATCCAATGTGACTCTCAGGTAGTTTCGGTTGTCGTTTGGCTGCAGATATTTGCCGTTAAGACTTATTTTGGTGTTTTGGGGTTTGCTTGAAAGCGAGAATATAGTACATGTTGTTTTTCCTCATTTATTTTGACCAGCCATGAGTTCGCCCACTCCTCCAGCGATGTAAGGACCTGCTGCATCCGATTACTTGCTATGGTGAGGTTCTTTTCAGAGGTCCACATAGCCAGATCGTCTGCAAACAGGTTGCATTTAACAATCGTGCGAGAATACTCAGAAGATGGCATGATGTAGATACAACAATACAAAAATAAGCAATTAGTTCATAATACAATATGAGACAGCCTGCAAAAACACTTAACATCGACGCATTTCAACTACTATAATCACCGAGTACATCATACAAGTGCTGTAACTCAAAGTATGTTCCTTAAAACCATGAAAAGATATACTGAAGTTGTCTCGTTTGTTCATATTTGGTAACTTTTGTATATGTCTTGCTAAAAAAAGGTCATACAGGTCATTATTCTCAGTCTAGCTAATCGTTTGATCTTCAGAAATCCTTCACTTATTTTCCCTTATATTTTCCATTCGAGCCAAGTCTGGTTTTACCAACATCACTATCATTTGTCAGTGTGTACTTTATTAGAAGTATTTGCTTGGCTTGGCTTCGTTCGTTCTCAATCTCCCTCTACCAAACCCTAAAAGGGCTTAAGTAGTAGAATGTAATCCATAGAATGGAATGCGTTGTGTCGTAGTTTACAGCTTGACTGCGATAAATACACATCCAAATCCAGCAAGCATTTATTGAGTACAGTGTTAGCATTACCTCTTTGATCCCTTCTCCGTAGCCAGTCTGCTCTGTTGCAGCCTTTTATCCAGGATCACGGCATGGAGGTGTAAAAGGGTCTTTGCAGCTCTGGTTCGCTGGCCCTGACGCTAGCAGTCAGCTATGGGTCACTGACCGCTGCATCTTATGCGCTGCTCAGCGTTTTGATACCCCATTAGAAGTATTTGGTACGCTAGCAACATTATCATGTAATATAAACTACTATACCAACAGTCACGGCAAGAGCGCTCAAAATGTTTTGTTGCAGAATTTATGAGGGAAATCAGGGGATAAAGACTAACGCCTGGTCATGCAAAACATACTGATAAGACATGTTAGTCAGGGTCAAGTAAAATAGACTGCCACGACCCTCCCCTCGACTTCTTTGATGAACTAGCCGCTTTAAGAAAATGACTAAACCTGACAATGTGTAAATTGTAAAGTCATTGGGACATGACACATTTTTAGAAGTGCTTGCGTGTGTGGAAATCGTGACATTCTAACCTTTATTTCACACTGAGCAACGCCACATAAAAACCATTAGCCTAAAACATTTTACTTAAACGAGTCTTGACTGTAGTGTCAATGAAGAAAATATTGTGGCGAAATTATATTTATAGAAATGTTATGACAATGGGCAGTGCTTGCCAAACAGTTGTTTGACGAATGGAATAGTCCAGAGCGACATAATAGTAAAATCTATACATAGTTGGGAGTGGACAGTAAATAAATAACAGGCGTTGTCGTCCTTGTCAATCTAATATTACTTCATTATATTGCTCAGTTATTCCCAACCTTCATGTGTCAACTTTGAATTCTGTTTCAAATCTCAAGGTAGGAACACCTACACCTACACCTACACCTACATACACACACACACACACACGCCCAAACGCCCACACGTGCAAACGCGCACACGCACACACACAACCAGACAGACAGACCGACCAACCGACCGCCCGACCAACCGATCGACCAGCAGGCAGGCAGACATACAGACCCACAACACCCACACCCACCCCACACCTACACACACCCATACCCTCACCCACCCACACACACACAGACACAAAACCCACCCAATCCCCCACCCAAAACCTACCCACCAAATCACGCCCACCCACCCAACCCCCACCTCCCACCACATACCCACCCAACCACCAATCCACGCACGCACGCACGCACGCACGCACGTACGCACGCACGAACCACACACACTTCAATAATACGTATCGAATGTTCGAAATGAAGGCATAAAGAAGTATTGATAGTATTCCTTCCCTAGCAGTCAGTCAGGTATTCGTCTACTGCTGGGTCGACGGGAGCTACCGATAGCGAGAGCTGAACACCGCACATTTGTCATTACAATACTATGCATAACTACTTTGAGCGTCCGATTAACGTTGGAGCAGAGCAATCGCGTCTAACGACACAGATACAGGGTTGGATTTATGTTACGTGTCGACTCTAGTCGACTGATCTTCAAATGGGTGTCATGTTTACCGTAACAGGGACTACCTTCAATTTGTCCTTGTAGATTTTGATAAAGGACAAACAACGAAGTCATGGGATTATTATCCACATAACAATCTATCTGAACTGACTTTTAGCATAATTCCTATACAGCGAATTTAAATTATAGTGACCCAAGTAAACAATGCAAACGATAGTAACTTACTTTTCGTGATCATTGTACCAAGTCATACAGCATTCGCGAGTATCCTCGTCGTTATATCCCCATGTCATCTGGGTTATCTGCACCGAGTCATCCCAGACCGGAATATATTAAATGTTCTGTAAATTGGATATAGTAGGTTGGTTCTAGGTGCGACTTCCTCCAGAACGTCTTTTTGTCGATGCGGCATTTCCCGGGGGTTCCTTGAAGAGGTTGTGTTTTTCATTGGAAACTGCGATTAGACTCGATTTCGGCAATTGATGTACGAAAACTAGATGAAGCATAAGGTTACCAGGCACCCCCGAGCAGGCTGAGCCGCTTTCAACTCGATAAAGACGGCAACAGACTCCACAAGAGATACCAGACTGCGAGCAGAGATATTCGACTCCGTGGTCATACCAGCGCTATGCTATGAATATGGAATATGAAACTTGGTCTCTGATATAAGCCATGGAGAACCAGCTAAGGACTCAGTGGTCTAGAGGTAATGTGTCTACCTCGAGGTCAAATCTACCCCGACCAAGTCAGACGTAAATTGTTGCGACAGAACAAGCCATCGCCAGGCTTGATCCAGTAGTAAAGATGGTCATCCATTCCCCAGAACATCTCGTCATTCACTTTGTCATCCATTTTCTAGAACATCACTTCCTTCACTTTATTCTCCATTCCTCCCTTGAAAATCACCCACTTCACTTTATCATCCACTCCCCTTTTCCGTCTCTTCACTTCATCAACTTCATAATTGGGTGAAGTGTCCATGTTTCACCGTCTTGACATCAGTACAATACAAAGATGTCGAGAAGCAGATACATGAGCATGCTAGTGCCCTGAGAAACTGAGTGCGGGTTCAAATTCTCGGTACTTTTAACCTCTATTAAATTTTAATCAAAACCTAGTCTGCACACTGCGTGCGTCTTCATTGAAAAAGAATATTTATTCCTCATTAATATAGAGCCTATTCGCTCGACATGCGCAAAATGAATATATGCGGTAATGACAGTTATAGCAAAAATCAGACGAGTTGTAATCAAATGATCTTTTCCTGTCATTGGCAAATTAAGCTGATCTGCGTCTACCTAATATATAGTTTATCGAAGAGAATCATGACAGTTGTTGTTGTTGAATGCTCACAGTGAGAGGATTAGTCGTTTTAACCCTGAACAGAACCTTAAGTGACTGGTTTTCATAGATTTTCTCACATTTTGAACTCGTGATGAGGGTTCTCCGGGGTCCTCCAGGAGGTTGCGTTCTGCTTAGCTTCATCTGCGTGTTGCTCACTACTACGTGGATCACGTCGATACCTCACATCGGTATCCAGGCTGTCATGAAAACACATCGTTGCCTGCAACGGCTGCGAGGAAGCCGAGGTAGGGTCTTGGCCAGCATATTTTGCCTGACCCTGACTAACATGTCTAATCAGTGTGTTGTGCCTTAACAGACGTTAGTGTTCCTTCCCTATCATTACAGTTAAAATCAACGAAAAGTAACACATTCAAATGTATACTCCGTGCAATACTTCATAATTTGAAGATACATACGAGGAATCTTTTTTGATATTATAAATGACACAATAAACAGTACTAAAGCAGAAGAAAACTTTACAATAATGGGAGACTAACGCGAGACCAGGTTCTGACAGAACATGAGTTGAAAACTATCTGGAAAAGCATAGGACACACAACGCAAAAAATACAAGAGCGGACGCAGTCTCCTAGAAATGTGCAGCCAGCCGAATTTGTTCTTAACAAGCACCTTTTTCCAGCACAGAAGCTCACAGTAATACCTAACAAAACCACATAGACTTTATACTAGCCAAGAAAAATTTAGATAGACAAATGACCGATGCAAGAGCTATTCCGAAGATGTGTTTTGATATTTACCAAAAAGCTGTTATGCTGGCTGACTTTACAAAAATAATGAAAAGCGAACGCAAAACCAGATCAACCATCGGTAAAAGAAACAATAAAGATTAAAAGATAAGATTCAAGAAAGAAGATTAAGGTTCAGCAAAACTCACAAAAAAAACGTAGACAGTTAAAGAAAAATTGACGATGTTCAAGCATACTGTTACTGAAGGAGCGAGAGTAACATGCGGAGCTGATAAGATAAGAGGCAAAAAGCCAAAAAATACAGCACGGTGGAATGACAAAGTAAAAACAGCAATTAAAGAGAAGCAGAGAAAATTCAAAATGTGGGTTAAGAGCAAAACAGAGACAGACTATACTGAATTTAAATTCGCAAGAAAAGACACAAAGAGGGGAACATGAAGTCATTCAAAGAATATGGATAAAATCTTATCTGAAACAATGAAAATGAATTCAAAAACTTATAATATATAATATAATGGACATACATGTATGTACATAAATAAATGCACACACATATATATATATATATATATATATATTTATTTGTATATATATATATAAATGTATATATATATATATATATATACAAATATATATATATGTGTATATATATATATATATATATATATATATATATATATATATATATATATTAATTATCTGAGTGAATTTTAGGACGGTACTGTGCCGATATATGGTACCCAGTTCTCAAGCCACGTTAAGCAGATGCCCTATTTGATATATTCATTGCACTCTCTCATCTGATAAATTTGGGGATAGCCACCAATTAACTAAAGAAAGTTCCAGATTAGATATTAGGAAATATTTGATTAGTTAGAGAGTTATACATGCTTGTAATACATTGCCACATGAAGTAGTAGAGGAAGGGACAATTAATGCATTACAGAATTGATTGGATGCGCATAGCTTTTAGAGCAAGGGAATGTAAATGAAACTGGTTGTATACAGACTCTGCAGAGTCTTCTAAATCAGTATAAAGACGTTAAGTTACGTAACGTTAAGTTAAGTCATCTTAGATATGAGAACATATGCCCATAAACTTAACGCCGTCTCAATGATCTCATCTAGAACATATACTCCTCAGTATTTAAGAAGAAATAAACACAACCGATCATAGCCAGGACGAAAGACAACAAAGATATATCATTAAGTTAAATACAGATCAGTCTGACAGCGTACGAAGAAGAAGAAGAAGAAGAAGAAGAAATACAGATCAGGTTTGCAAGCAGCCGATAGGTCATTTTAAATATACGAAATAACAATTACGTTCATCAATAATCGATGTTTATTATATTATGGAAATATAATAGAGGCTGTGCTAATAATTGTATGCATAATCATATAACAAAAAGTAGATTTCTGACATTCGCTAGAGCCTGGCACTAACTATGGTTCACGCTTTATATAAAATGGTTGTAAGATATTTAGAAAAACGCATCGCAAGTATATGGTAATATCATAAAAATACTGGTTTTTGTCAGTGTCATTTTGGTTGATGTTTTCCAGCCCTAATAAGTGTGTGCAATTAGCGCCCACTTTCCAAATCCTGGCATGAGTTTATGTCGATTTGAAAGTATCTACGCACGTCTAGCGGCACGAAAAGTTGGTGTCATTAGAAGTAGCAATACTTAGATTCGATTAATGATACATACGCGAGCATGGTTTATGCGGGTTGTTTTAAGATATATCTTGTAGTTATTTGACATTAAAATTGTAATTAAGTTACATCTCAATAAATGGTTACACTAAAATTCTTTATAACAAATTTACAAAATTTAAGTTACACAAACACAAACACAGCTGCTTAAGTTTAATACCTTAATAATTCTTTTATTATGAACTAGTTAGGTCATTTGCTTGAGTAGTGAACAAACAACTTAATGACAACTTGTTGTGAGACATGTGGCACAATGATACACGTGACATGTACAGAACATCTGTGACAGGTGTTCAACAATTTGAGAATGATTATAAAACAGCAACCTGTCCTTTACAATATAGCCATGACCACATTTGGTGTGTATATCTCTTCAACTAAGCCTATTCGACGTGTTTTATATCTTGACGGAAGAAAATACATTTATGAATTTGTAATTCACATTGTCGACGTCCGTATGTTTAAATAAGTTGAGCTATATGAAGGGCTGATGTAATACCGGAATTTAGAACGTATACTGCGGTAGGCACAAACACTTATGATGTGTAAAGTCGACTAACGACAATGCACATGTCACCACTCACAGACCCCGAATGAGTCCTAATTTGTAGTGTCGTCAACTGAGTTTGAATGAAAGCCCTGCAAGCAAGACATGCAGGTAATATGATGCAGGTAATAGCAACGAGAATATACCATGTTCTAATGAAACGAGAAGCAATGTATTAGATATAATTGTTAACGATGTATCGCCTCTGCGATAGTTATTAGCTGCGAATAGTATACGCACAAAGGCATATTTGAACTCAGGTCGTAGTTATAGCTTCTAGGTTAGGCGTTTGTTTCTGAGGAAACAAGCAAACGAAAGCACGAACAGAAGTTTCGAATTCTGCAAATGTCAAGTGTGCGATGGTGTGAATGGACGTGGGATCATCCGCTAATCCTTCTCGATATAGCCTATAACACTCTGAGATTTCATGTACACGCCATGCACGTTAACCAACCCTTGGCAGTTGAAAATCAATAAGAATAAGATGATAGTTGATGTTCGGGACAAAATTATAATGTATTTAAATTTCTACCTAACTCATAAGCTACTTTCTTCAAGGCCTTATCAGCAGCAGGAAGTGAAAATTGTTACAATAACGTAATATATATCGCTTTCGACGACCTGGCAGCAGGCATATGCTTGCTTATTTGAATACAAAGATTCAAAGTGTTCAAATTATTTGAACGGAAATATCGAACAATGCATGCACATCGATCTCAATAGAACACTCAACTACGGTTTCAAGGGATGGTGATGGTACCAGAATGTTGACCACAGTTCTTAGTGATGATGGAAGAAAACTGTTTGAAATAGTCAACTTCGTGTCGCTCTGTAGCATATTGTGCTTGTTTGGGATCACATCCAATATTGTGAACATTATTATATTCTATAGACATGGCTTCACTAGTACCGTAAACATTGGATTTTTTTCACTCGCCATATCTGATCTTTGCTGTCTCATAAGCTTAATGTGGGCCTCTTTCTGCATGAATCCTCTGATTGTTACCCAACAGACCCCTTGGTTTCCACTGGAAGTCATGTATATATCAGGGTCATGGCCGCACGTATGTTTTTCGAGAATAACAAGCTTTATTACCGTTTACATTACAGCAGAGAGGTACATCAGTATAGCACTGCCTCTAAAAGTAAAAGACATCATCACTCCCAAGATAACTACCATTACAATTTGCCTGATCTACCTGGCCAATCTCTTAACTCTTGTTCCCGAGTACGCAACCTCTTATCTTGGATGGAGATTCATCCCTTCTAGGAACAAAACTCTGATAGCGTTAGTGTTTACAAGTAGCAGACAACATGTCGAAGGAATAGTTTATGTCCTTCACTCAATGTTCGGCATGGCTTCTTTCGCTGGTGTGATAATCTTCACTTTCCTATTAGTGACCAAATTAGGACAAAGTTCAAAATGGAGGAAGAAAGTCACTAGAACCCAAAATCAATCTGCGACCATTTCTAATAGAGACCAAAAGACGGTCAAGATGGTTGTCGTAATAGCTACTGTTTTAATTGTGTGTTACACCCCTGGTGTGATCATTTCAGTTGCGACCTTGATTGTTGGTCCAGATTTTGACATTAAAGGCAGGTACATCAATATATGTGAGGCCATGTGGTCTGTAGCCTTTTCGATTCAGTCGGTTAATTCTGGTGTGAATATGTTTCTGTACTATGCGATGAGCTCTAAATATAAACAAACATTTGACAAAATATTTCCAATTCCTTGGCAATCATCTGCTTGAAAAGTTCTAGAATCCAACCAAATGTTTATTAACATCGATTATTATACATGTCTTCAAGCTGGTATTTAAACAAGGTAGGATAATGATGATGAAGATTATGATGATGCTGATGATGATGACAGCGCTATCTCTACATTGAAAGTTGGCTGCTATTGACATCCGACATGCCATGTTTCTTGCCTTGCTGATACACTAATTCAGTCTGTTATTACTCCTCTGAATTCTGCGCTCCCACTGTACCGCTGTCTTCCTATTGTCAGTCTGCCTTTATATCTGTCCTCTAGTATTGTTGTCAGTAGCGTGTTATGTCTATTTTATGTGGAAAAAATATTGAACTTGGCTATTGTTTATGTCTTTCAGTTTTCCTCTAACCATGTTTAATCTCGCGGGGACTGATTTCTATGTATGCTTGTCTTTCCACAACATTCCAATTATTCTTATGCACATCTACATTTCAATGGCTACTGTTGTGTCCTCCAATTGTTTATCCTATTCGTCTTTTCACACCGTATAGCCAAAATGAAAATATATAAAACCAGTAAATATATGTTTAGTTTGTCCTGATTAAAATGACACATAGTAATACGATTATTAATTGTTATACTGAGATTCAACAGTAGGTATATGAGAATGATTATTTCATTTATTTTCATGCTTTCATTTTGCTCCATGTGAAATATGGGAGACACACTTACAGCTTGTGCAATTATGGTTTGTGTAGCATATGTTTTAATTGACAAGTTTGCTAATTATATGCACACCATTCAACATGTCGCCTTTTACAACACGTTGAGAAGTCAGTATTGCTTATTTTGACACTCAGGGTATCAAGTGTGTGTTGAGTACCACTACATTATTTTAATTACTATCATCTATGTGTTCTAAATTGATCAACACATAAAGGACCTTAGCAGGTAATATTTTCCTTCAAATAAATTTATTTGATTATACAAAATCAACGAAACTTGGAAGAAGAAACAACTGAAAAGACATGTTCGTGTCCTGTGTGATTATTTCTTAATCGTCTGGAAGCTTTTGGTCAGTTTTTTAAAATGATAACGCTAAGTACAGCTTATGTCCGCCACGTGCTTTGATCACAGCTTGAAATCTAAGCCTCATGGATCGAATACAGCGCCTTAGTAAGTCATGTGGAAAGTTCTGCCACTCCTGTACGGCTTCTTGACGAAGTTGCTGTACAGTCTATGGAGGATGTTGTCGTTCCTGAAGTCGACTTTTCAGCTCGTCTCAGACATTTCTATTTGGTGACAGGTCAGGTGAAATGGCTGGCCGGGGAAATATTTTAATGTTTCTGACTTAATTCGTTATGCATGACTCTGGTAACATGCGGGTGGGCATTGTCCTGCTGAAGGGCGATGCCGGGTGCATGGTTCCGAACAAAAGACACGATGTAGTTCCTCACGCTCTCATCACGGTATCACAAGCCGGTAACAGCACCATCTAAGATAACAAGGTCTGACCAATGATTGGTGTAGATGCCTTCCCAGATCGTAATCTCTCCACTTCCATGACGAGCGCGAATGCTGGTGTTGGTGTAGTCCTCTTCGTGTCCACGATACACTTTCTGATGACCGTTGGCTCTTAAAGAGTTGATCCTGCACTCGTTAGTAAACAGTACACTGTCCCACAGAGGGTTTCCAAAGCGCAGATGTTGTCTGGACCAGATTAGTCGTACGACACGATGTCAGGACTGCAGAGTTGAGCATACATCATGGCGTCTTGCACGTAGGCTTTGCTCGCGCAAACGGTTCCTGGCAGTAGTTGACCTTATTCTTCTCAGTCCGGGGAAGGTATCAGCAGGGACAGTTGCTGGCTAAAACCTGTTTCGTAGATATGCGAGAGTGATGTAATGGTCATGCCGTCGAGGACAACAAAATTGCCTGTCGTCTGGTATTGATGTAACCAAAGTCTAACATTCAGTCTTGACACATCAAATTGTATTGCTTTTGCAGACACATACATTTCTCTTTCCAACATGTAAACAGGTCGTAACCTCCCATTTAGCGCCGCATGTGACATCCTTCCTTTCTGAAAGAAATAAATAGCAAAATAATCACAGATCGACGGTGAACACTTCTCATGCACATTTTGTGATCGGCACGTGAATTGTGAGAAACTGTCCGGATAGTCTAGTCGTTAATTTCATGAAATCATATTTTGAAGGTCATTGAAACGGTCATTGAAACGTCTATTTCACACACATATTGTACTTAGACAATTATCTGTCTTCTAGTAAAGTCCAATAATGCATCAGTATGAAATTATATTAAAAGGCTCACATATAAAAACACACATAACAATTGGTAAGTTACTTTTTCCATTGAGTAAATATATGTTCAGAATGTAGGTGATGAGAGCTTCGTACATTTTATTATTCACATTATTAATTGTTCATCTATGTTTGCTACCGGTGGTCGTACGGAGAGTAAACACAAGTTACAATGTCGTCTGCCAGGCATGTGGCAAGTGACATATATGAGGAGTTGGTCATGGGACCAACTATTCCAATCTGCAGAAACAAGAATATTATAAGGGAACGCCTACAGCACATGGTAGAAGAGGAGCAACTGAATCCAGGAATACCTCACATGTACACTCATCTCAAATTGTATACACTGGTTCGTCTGCACATTCTTCCATTGACTACATTCCCTGCATTGTGTAAACTGCATTGCTTACTTGTACGATTTCACGTATGACGTATCGACGGATCGTTTCAAGTCGCTGTGTACCAACGTTGTCGTTGTCGTCACTTTGTTTTCAAACTAACTTGGCTTCACATCTCTTGTGTTTTAAAAAAAATCTCACAGCTATATCTATTACTCAAATCAATAAATGTATCGCTGTTGTCATCACACAGTCTATATTTACCAGTGCTATCTTTAGTCTGTATACTTCTAACTTTCACATCGAATTCTCAAAGTAGTGTATTACATGTTGATTAATTGTCAAAGTATTGTATTACATGTTGATGAATTATCAATGCTTTATGTTGATGGCACTAAATCAAATTAGTGAAATACTCTTTAACATGTGGATGTAATTAGAGGTGGAGAGAGGTTACAGCATACATGTCATGCCAAAAGTGCATGATTCTTTATTCAGTCGCGACGAGCCGTAAAATATAAAGAGCAAAGTTAATGGTAGTCCCTTAAATAACTGTGTTGTCAAGGATAAAGTGTTAGAAATTTCATTGTACTAGATCTCAGCGTGTCTTGAAGTCTGGTTGTCAGTTGTCTTCCTTCACTAGCAGTACGACAGACGAACTGGTCGACCACCTCATAAACAAGGTATGGGCTCGTTTAATGAAGTACTAACACTTCATTTTCGACAACATCATCTTCTTTTATGAGATTACCGTTACTTTTACTTTGCACGTTGTCATTGTTTGATTTGGCAGCAGTATTCTCCAATGGCATTTTCTAGGAAAGTCTGTATTAAACTAGTTTCGTTTACATTATCTTGCTCTTAAAGCTATGCGCATCCAATCTATTTTTAAATGCTTTAATTGTCTCTGCCTCCACTACTTCCTATGCTAATGCATTCCAGGCATTCACCACTCTCTGACTGAAAAATATTTCCTAATATCTAATCTGGACCCTTCTTTAGTTAATTTGTAGCTATGCCCTCTTATTCTTGAAGGTGGTTGTATTTTGAAGAAAAAAAACGTGTTATAGTCAAATGCATCCATTCCTTTGATTATCTTTTAAACCTGTATTAAGTCACCTCGAATTCTTCGCTTTACTAGACACTGTAGGCCGGTTTTTCCGAGTCTTTCCTCATAACTGTAATTCTGGAATCCCACTATCAGCTTTGTTGTTCTTTTTTTATCCTTTCCAGCATGTTTATATCTCTTCTATGATAAGGACTCGACACCTGGACACACTACTCCAATCTAGATTTAACTTATGCTTTATACAATTTGACTATCACTTCTTTGAACCTAACATTGCATTTGCCTTTTCCACTGCTACCTAGACTTACTCACTCACCTTACCTATATGATCTACTACAACACTTAGTTCATTATCCTTTTCTATCATTCTAATATTGTTCTCGCCAATTCTGTAATTATGTTCCAAATTAGATCTACTGAACTCTATTTGCCAGCTTAACAGACTATTCTCGAATTTTATCTAAATCCGACCTCAATATATCCACCTCTTTTTTAGATGAGAAACGACTACATAGTTGTATGTCATCAGCGAATTTTGCAACCATGGATCCCATATCAATTTCCAAATCGTTTATATATATCAAGAACAAAATTGGTCCCAAACCGAGTCCTATAGCCCAGTATATTTTACTTCACGCCACTCAGAGTACTCTTTATTTATGCCCACTCTTTGCCTCCGCGTTAACTAATGTTTAATCCAATTGGCAACTTCATCACCTATTCCATGTGATTTTAACTTTATAAATAGTATTTTATGAGGTACTCTATCAAAGGCTTTTGAAGGTACTAGATAAATAACATCCACTGGCTTACCGTTATCTATCATTTGAGTAACCTCCTTCATGAATTCTAACAAATTTGTTAAGCATGATCTCCCTTTGGTAAACCCATGCTGTCTATTTCTGATTAGATTAAAAGTGTCTAAATACATTGCAATGTTTTCTTCGATTATTGACAATTGACAAACTATGCTCGTTAAATTCACCTGTCTATAAGTTGCTGGATCTGATGTTTTGCCTTCTTTGAATACGGGAATCACTCCTGCATCTTACCAATCTCTTGTAACAATCCCTTTTGCAAGTGATTGAGAACATAATTTAGCAAATGGTTGTGTAAGTTGGTCTCTAATTTTAAATAGCAGTGCTCCATGAATACCTTATTGACTTGGACATTTATCCGCTTTCAACCCCTCTTATTTTTGTAAAAACCATTCCCTCTGTAATACAGATTGATCTTTATCCCCGCTGTATCAATATCTTTTTGAAATATATATATATATATATATACTCTCGGATCTTCTAACAGTAGACTGTGCTAACGTACTGATCGAGAAGATTTTCTGCCTCCCTATTCTCACTTAATATTTTTCCTGTTCTAACTATGAGAGGGCCTATTTTGTCTGTAGTTCTTTGTTTATTTTGAAGATAAGAAACGAAGCTTTTACTGTCAGCAAGATTTTTTCGAAATATGTTTGCTGTTTTATTCTCTTTCTGATCTATGTTCTGCTTGTCCAAATATAAAAAAAATGCCTCTTTAGTTTACCTGCCTCGATATATTTTTTCCAAGCTTTATTTTAGCTCGTCTACATTTAACTACACATCTGTTTATCCATATTTACGCTTGGGGTTTACCTTCCTACATAGAACGCAATCCTCTTTTAGTTTTTCTACACCTCTTTAAAAACTCTCCCACTGTTTTTCAACATCTATTTCTCAAACAATTTCTTTCCAGATTATGTGACTCGCTGTCTCTTTCATCTTCTTATTATTATCCTTAGAGTAGTCTATTATGTTTACTTTTTTCTCTGCTATAAGAGGGAAATAAGTAAACATAAACATGAGAACATAGTCTTATCTAAGGCAGATGTTGAGAAGATTAAAGAGGCAGCGAGCCACATAATCTGGAAAGTTATTGTTGGGGGAACAAATGTTGAATAACAGTGAGATAGTTTTAAAACAGTTCTAGAAAAGCTAAACGAGAATTGTATTTCAAGTAGGAAAGTAAACTGCAAGTGTAAAAAGTGAAAAACTAGATTTGTAGTTAAATGTAGAAGAGCTAAAAATAAAGCATGGAAAAAATAATATAGAGGCAGATAAATCAAAAGAAACGTTTTTAAAATATTCAAACTATCAGAACATAGCTCAGAAAGTGAATAAAACAGCAAAACTAGACTTCGAAAAAAAACTTGGTCAGAGGAACAAGACTGATAGTAAACGTTTCTTTTCTTATGTTAGAAATAAACAAAGAAATACAGACAAATTAGGCCCTCTCATAGATAGTACAGGAATACTCATTAGTGAGAATGGGGAGGCAGCAAATCTACTCGATCAGTACTTAGCACAGTCTGAACAAAAGAGGACTGCCTAAGATCCCAAGAGCCTATATATATTATTCTAAGAGACATAGATACAGCGGGATTAATATCACTCTGAATTACAAATGGTATTTAAAAACATTTGTGGAGTTGAAAGTGGATACATTTCCAGGTCAAGATGGTGTTCAGCCAACATTGCTGTTTAAAATTAGAGACCAACCAGCAAAACCATTGGCTATATTATGTTCTCAATCACTTGCAAAAGGAATTGTTCCACGGGATTAGAAAGATGCAGTAGTGATCCCCTTTTTCAGAAATTGCATTTATAAAAAAAACAAAAATAAAATAAAATAATAATAAATACAAATTAACAAAATAGCTATAAAAAAGATATAAATAAAAATAAAAGGATTCAAAGCATTTTTTATTATTTTCGTCTGTTTTTCACGTTATTAATTTCTTTATAAATATGATTTGAAAAGAATAATGCAGAGGCACAGATAAATCCATTAATGATTGTTGTCATTTAATAGCATGATCACAAATCATTCGATGGTGGTAGTAAGTCACTTTATACATCTGGTTTTGCCGAAAAGTGTATTAATTCCATATTATTTACCACTATTCACTGGTTTCTAGTGTGAGAAAAGTATTCTTTCGTGCTTAAATGGCGACCACTTTTGTGGCGAAGGATGAACTGGCCGGCTCGACATTGATGTCTGTGATGTGAACATTTCACTTCTTTCCTTCGTGATTTAAACAGGCCTGTGCCACAAACATATGCTCGTAAAATGGTAAGAATTACTTAACAATTCATACCATTAGTATTTCCTTTAGGGATCGTTCAATGGTGTTGGTTCCCTTAGAAAAGAGGTATTCGATAGTTCTTAAATGAAGATCAGTTTTATTGCAGATAATAAAATGTGCATACGGTTAAAAGCTAAGAATTTTAGCAACTCGAAATGTCCAGTAAATTCACGCAAATTGTAGCAGGATAATTAGAGGCGACGAGTTTTATTAACATTTCGTTATTCTGAAGTGGTAGCGTTAACTACCAGAAAATTGTTACTGAGCGTTATATATGAGATACGTATTAATTAAATGACATTGCGCATAACTGAGATACTATAAAAACTAGAAACGACATTTTCAAAATTGAATGGGAAAACAAGACTGCATTGTAATTTCCTTAGTGGGTAATTCTGTCCGATAGAATCGTCAAAGTATATGTATCGATACTTACTTTCCGTGTCCAAACACCACGTTATATATCTTGCTTCCAGTATTCAGCGACATGGATTGTCTTGTCATTTGCCTCCAGCATGTCACACCTATTGCATGTTTACTGGAGGTTGGGACAGATCATTAGGTTGTCTGGGTACTATGTGTCATCATCTGTGTATCCCCATCACTTCATATTTTTCTTGCACCGTGATACACCAGTTCGGAGCAGGTTCCACCCAAAGTTCCATCTCTGGGGCCTGCACCAATTCCATCCACCTCTCGATACGGCGACTTTCTGGGTTTGTATGTATGGGGTTTGTTGTTCTTAGAAAGCTGAATTTGAGTCTTGTATTTTGTACCTGATGTCCAAACATTTGGTGCCTTGGGTCGTGCTCCTGTTTTTCTCCGGATCTCGGGAGGTGCTAGGCTAATTATGGGATATATTTTATCCATGTGGTGGGTTTTAGGCACCCTGATACTATTGGACCCGCCTCATTTATTGCTGTATCAACTAGTTTAGCATGAGCAGAGTATTTCCAGACTGGCGCAACGTATTCAGCTACGGTGAAACACAAGGCAAGTGTAGATGTCCGAAGGACTGATGGCTGTGCCCCCCCCCCCCCCCGCCCATGTTGTGTCGGTCAGTTTTCTGATGATATTATTTCTTGCGTGTATCTTACGTTTTGTGTATTGGCAGTGCGTTATGTAAGACAATGTGCGGTCTAATTTCACGCCTAGATATTTGGGAGCCGTGCAGTGTTCAAGCTCCTGTCCTTGCCATCTAATCTGAAGTTTTCTTTTTGCCTCTCTGTTTCTGAGATGGTTGGCACATACCTGGGTTTTACTGGGATTAGGTTTAAGGTGATTCTTGTGGTAGTTTTCTGCGAGGGCATTGATGTATCGAATAGATGTGACGACGTAAATGTAGTGGATAAAGAGGGTGGCACTTGCATGTTCGATACTTTATTGTACGATCTCGACGCTTTTTGTCATAGAAAGTAACTCCTTTACCTTCCTCGCTCCACACCAGCTTTCATGTACAATTGCTATTAAGTGACCGATTATATTTCTCGCTGCACATTAGCGTATATGTGCAAGTGCTGGTTAGCGACCCAGACAATGCGTAGATAGAGAGTAAAAACCTATCATCACAATGTAACAAACATATATTAAACGCTATCATACAGACATACGGATTCTACTGTCACGTTCATAATTTATCTCTATGTAGGCTATAGACCTGATTCTTTTTCTTCTTCTTTTTTTAATTTCTTCTCTTCCCCTGCGAGCATTGCTAATTTAGATTAGGACTGAATTGTTCCCACAAAAATCGTATTTTTCAGGGTCTCAATTCTGCCATACAATTTTGTCATGATGTGAATCGGCGTAGACCACATGATTCCACTCATTTATCTGTGCTGCGACCAGTCTGAAGTGACGTGCTCCTGTCATGTTTGCCAGGTCGCAGCAACATATGTTTGTTGGGTACCAATCATGAATGTGGTGAACACGTGGTGCCCGATTCTATTGTGGCCAGTTCGAAGACGTAGTAAGATAAACTGTTCTTTTTTTAGCAATTGGTAGAATATGTCATCTTCTTTCTGCCACTTTGCGTTGTACTGGACTTTTATTGTGGCTTGTGCTTCTTAATAATTGACCATATTACCTACTTGAGATGAGGACGTTAAACGTCTAGCATTTTATACAACGGTTATACAACATTACCTGTTCAACATCATAACTTTGATGATAATGTTAAACCTTTTTATATTAGATGCGAAGGTCACATCTCTTTCCTTAGATGCGAAGAGTAAACCAATTTAGTATGTGACAGTTGATTCTCTTACCTTAAATGAGAAGGTTAAACATCTTACCTAAAATGAGAATGTTGACAAAACTAAGATTTATGAAAAACTCTTCCTTGTCAGAAGAAAACTGACAAAATCTAGATTTGTTTCGCGGATCCTCACATACCTTTTTGTTGATCCGAGATGACTGGTATCCATTTATGTAGACATTTCTTAATTACCAACTCTCTAGTTGTATTTTTTGAGATCTGCTTCGCATTGGCAAATTGATGGATTTCTTGGTTTTTGAAGACTGTTTTATTTGGACGTCCTGTATTCCTAGGCGAATCAGATTCATGATGCAAGGGATGTGCTATGCAAGCTTGCCGTGGTCATATTGTTCACTCCCCTAGTACCACTCGTATGAACAACATAAATGAAAGTAATGGCAGTGTGACGTAAACATTTTTTGAGTTTCTCTTATTGTTATAAACAATGTAACACACACATGTGATAACAGATATACAGTTTGGATAACAATATGTGCTAACATTAGAAACAAGTTGTATTTGCAAATGGAGACAAAGGCTGCAGCTGCATTACACCTTCAATTCAACTCAATTGTGCCTGGGTTAAGTACAAATAAATAAACAATAATTCGAAGCTGTGGCAGCATTGAAGGTCAAAAGTTCGATAACAAACATGTGTGACTCAGTTATTGCATTATATACAGAAACAAAATGAAACCTTCGTTACAGCAATAACATTTTCGTCAGGGTAAAGAACATCGTACACGAAAACGTAACTAACCACAAAATGTTCATGCACTAGACACAAGGGGAGGCTGCGTGGCAAAAGGACGAAACTGGCTCGGTTTTCACAATCTCAAAACATCGGATTCGATTCTCGCCGTGTCCAGTTTGTCAGACACTGAGTTTTTTTCTCGGGATATTGCTACTCCACGAACGTAGAGTAATGGCAACCTACCGTTCTGCACGCTTGTCACGAAACATATAACAGTCAAATAGGTGGCGGTTGTAAAAAGCGACGTTATGTAAAGGAAATGCTACTTACTTTTTATTAGACACAGAATACCATTGAATTTGGCGCTTTCGACTTCTCAACTTCGAACACAATACAACTGTCATTATTGCACGTTGTAGTTTTAATGATCCTTTAAACCAAAGACTTCCTATTTATACCAGAGAACATGATAAATACAAAAAAAAATTCTTCATTCTGACCTGAACTCTTGAACAACACAAGTAGCACTTCGCCCGAAAAAGTAAGCGACTAAAGTAAATTATGTCCGGAGATAACAACCTCATCGTGTATAGCTAAACTGTCACTTGGAAATAGACTTCCTGTAAGCGGGCAAGTCCTAGTAATGGCCCTACACTTTACTTGAAGCGGACAAGTGATTAGTCACCTAAACAATTGTCCCCGTTGAAGTCCATGTAGACGTAAAACCCATGAGTCACCATCGGACAACTTCATATGAGTGATCTCGACTATGAAAATAGCGTAGTCACACAAGACTCTAACCCTCAGATACTGACACAAACACCGGTGCACATTTGAAATCTTGCATCTAGATTTAGCCTCTATATCTCATATGCAAAAACCAAAATACAAAACTGTATTTGCAATCGCACATGACCAGTAATTATTGTCGATTTCAGCCATATCTCCTCCACTGGGGACTTCGTTTATCGGGCAGTGAGCAAAGCTCTGATGCACAACGCCATCCTGCAATTCCTAAAATAGTCGGTCTAGCTGTCCCCTTTATAAACGACCATCATGAAGTCAATCCGGAACCACCGCAGGCATTCCCTGAAAAGCAAATTACGGATTCATATAACCTGTGAGGCCCATTTTTCTGTACGACTCGGAAACCTTGTCTATTCTGCACATGACTATCATAATTGCATTGGACTCGTCGACTGTCGCAGTCAGACGCGTTGTCTTGTGTTTACCGGGTCTCAAACGATAAAGTCACCACACGGGCAGATTTCGATATCATACACACTATGCTGAACCGTCGCTCTTTGGCCCTGTTATCAGTTGAAACCTACCTTGTTAGGTTGTCTCTGCCCAGCAGATTTTAAGGCATGCCATGACATCAAGGATGAGAAGCTATATACCACGTTTAGATCACATTGCAAACGCCGTCGGGTCATCTGATTAAAGCTAATCGTAATAATATCATCCTAACTCAGCAGCTCATTGGGCATAATGATTATTGGCGCGACAGGCAATGATCATCTAAACGGACTACTACCCAGCTATCCACCTTGATACCTGTCTACATACCTACCCAGTTACCTACTTCCACACCTACTTTACTAACAACCTTCCAACTTATCCTATCCACCAACCTACCCACTTACCTACTTCCACATCTACTTTACCAACTACTTTCCAACTTATCCTATCCACCAACCTACCCACTTACCTACTTCCACACCTACTTTACCAACTACCTTCCAACTTATCCTATCCACCAACCTACCCACTTACTTACTTCCACACCTACTTTACCAACTACCTTCCAACTTATCCTGTCCACCAACCTACCCACTTACCTACTTCCACACCTACTTTACCAACTACCTTCCAACTTATCCTATCCACCAACTTAACCACCTAGCTACCCACCTAACTTCCAACTTACCCTACCCACTGACCTTCCCACCGTATCTTCCATCCAACCTTTCTACCTACCTTTTTACTTAACGGCCTACTATCATACGTACCCACCTACCTACCCATATACCTACCCAACTATTTACCCACCCACCTACATACAAACCAAAATGGCGTCCCACCTACTCATCCATCTACATACTTACCTACCTTCTCATCTATCCATCTACGTACATACTTACCTACATTAACACATACCCGCCTACCTTTATACGCATCTACCTACAAACCTACCTACTCATCTGGCATTAAACTTATCCCCATACCTTCTTACCCACCTACATGATTGCCTACCTTCCCACGTACCTACTCATCTACATACCTACCTACCCGTCTACCTTCCTGCTTACACACCAACGCACCTACATAAGCACCTAACCTGTGTACATTAGTACCCATCTACCTACCCGTCTACCAATCAGGATACACACCACCGACCTCCTTACCCAACTACCTTCCCATCTACATACCTAAATATCCCTCTTCCAACTTACCCACCGATCAGCCCACCCAGCTACCACTGAAACAGGCCCAACTGCCACCCTGCCATTCCATCTACTCACCTTCATTTTTACCTACTCATTTACTTTTCTCTATACCCCATATCTACGTAGCTACACATCTACCTGCCCACCTATATACCCACCTAGAAATGTATAAATTTACCTACCTACCTACTCAATTACCTTCTGCCGACCTCCACATCTACCTACCTACACGCCTACATACCTGGTCACAACCATCCAATCTTCCTACCTACATACACACCCACCTACTCACATAACAACCTCCTCAACTAACTAGTCACCTGTCTACCAAACTAGTATCTATCTTTCCAAGTACCCACTCCTCACCTACCTACCAAATTAGCTACCCTCCTGCTCGCCTCCCTACCCATCTGACTACCTACCAATCTAAATCCAGGGATCCTTTACTGGGGATGAAATATTAATTCTACTACACCACCATGCGTATTACAAGAGTCGGGTGTAGGTAGCTGTACACGAGACTCGCATCATCATCACGTCAAATAAATTGTTCAAGAAAATAGAACTCTAAAACCATATGCAATACTTTCGCACCGACTTACTTGAAGAAGCCATCTACAAGCCTCTGCTCTGTAAACATCACAAGGAAGAAGCAGGTAAAATAAAGAGGTAGTCCTATACCAGAACCTGCCGTTGGTGATACATTGTCAGGCAATTTATTGTATCAAGGCGGGGTGACCAGCTACGTTTATGGCTGCCATGTCTTCTCTATCAGTTAGGCAGGTATCAATGTGCATCTTTGTAGAAATGGGCGTGTTTAGACAAGGTAGCAGACAGCTTCCTTTTACTGGGAGTGACAAGTTCTTTAGACGTTCTGCCACTCAGCCCTTCACGAGACATGTTCGATTCAATGTGAAGGTATAGTGAAATGCGAGTGACAAGTTCCTTAGCCGGTCTGGAACTCAGCCATTAACAATAATTAACGAGACATGTTAGATTAAATGTGAAGTTATCGTACATTTTAGTTTATTCCAGTCCAGTTTATTTTTACATTGGCTCGTTCTCATCAAATGTTTGACACTGCTCCCGTATCTTTGACAGATCCAGATTTATTTACTTTTCGTTTGTTTTTGTCAGCGTACAATCACAATGATAATTGATTATTTGGTCCATTCTATTTCAAAACTGGCATACTATGCCTCACGCTTTCATAAAATATCCTGGCATTCCGGCGAACACAAATCACAGATTTTACATTATGTCAAATTTTGTTGTTGAGATTGATTAGTTGTTTCCGTTTCTTTGTTTGCCCATGACGAAGGCCTTGTGGCCGTACGTATCGTTGCTGTCACGGTGCGGTCATTGAGCCATTATTTATGTGTGTTTACGTTAAATATAACATCCACATAGAGCCTAAGAGACGTCATGAGCCCTTATACTTGAGGCTGCTAATGTCTAGAATGTTCTGCTCTATTCGTGAAAGGGGTGTTGCATGTTGTTGCAGTCCAATTTCAAAACATTCACTCTGTACCGATGGTGAACATTCAATGCGTAGCTCAGCACTGAATGTCTATGTAGTGTTTTCTCTTTGTGTCGTTCAGCTGTAGGTTGATTGTACAAAATTGATGTTTCATTGACATACCTTTATTGAACTTTTTGTGGAAAGGCACAGTTTTCAAAAATATATTCATATATTTCACCAAATTAACTTGGTTTCAATCACTTTTATGCTAACACCGTTCTTTGCGATCAGGTTGTAATAAAAAGGAGCATACGTTATATTCGTTGTATTTAATACAACTATATTTTTTGAGGGAGTTTTTATTCTTTGGCATGTCTTACAATATGAATTTTTAAGGAAAAAGCATATTTTTGAGACTAGCCATTTTTTTTAACACACTCATTCTATTTATAAATCCATAACTTTTAAAACTATTACATATAAATACACAATTAAATATAGAAGTAAAGAAGCGTAGACATATTTATAACACGATTTTTATATAAAAATCAAAAACATTTTTGGTTAAATATTGGGTGAGTCGTGCCCCTTAGCGCAGCTGAAGAGACGTCTAAGTACGCGTTCGGGCAATAAGTAAACAACACTGAGCGATAACGTCTTTTGCACAAGAAAAGACTAGAAAAACAAATGGTACTGATGACCACAGAACTGGCGTGCTACGGTGATATAGTACATCTAAGGGAGGCAGGCTGTCCGATACGGTCAAGAGCACATACGATGTAAGTGACCATATGTTTTTGGAGGGTAGATGACATCAAGTAAATGCGCGAGCTTCCTGTCGAATTCATTATTAGATCTTACCTCGTTCGCCAGGTTGTCAAACCAGAAAAAAGGTTTCAATGATCTTTTAATGAATGACACACGAATAGCATTTGACGAAATCAAAGTAGTCTTCAAGACCACATTCACATCAACTTGGCAAAAATGCTACCTGGCCATACAAAGAATGATATCTACCATCAATTCCCCTGGCGCGATCAAGTGATCATTTTACGGTTACGCACATGGTACAACAACCTGAGATGTCATCTTTGTAATAAATTCAAGGTTTTCGCTGCGGACCTTTGTTCCTGTGGCACCGCTCTCAAAGTTTTCTCAGTTGACTCTTTTACGGCCTCTATTATATTCTACCACCGTTGATCTACAGCTTAATTGCATTATCTTTTCCCTAAGCCTCAGATATATATATATATATATATATATATATATATATATATATATATATATATATATATATATATATATATATATACATTGCACACACTTTAATAACTATACTACAAACACATATGCTATTTTTATTGACTGTTTTTTGCAGAGGATTTAAATGTATTCCACGGCATGAACAATACCTGAGACAATCTACAAACTTAGACACCCAAGAAAGCTCGATAAGCAATTATAACGTTAGATCACTTTTACTGCAGTTTCTTCTTGCCTCCTCTGACCTCACAGAGTCAAATAGGGATTAGTAAAGGGCAGCAAACGGAAACAAATCTGTAAATATCAGACAGAATGAGATGTACAATTTTCATAATAACTTAACGTCTTTATACTGGTCTAGAAGACTCTGCAGAGTAAGTATACACCCCTTTTCTTTTACATTATCTTACTCCAAAAGCTATGCGCATCCATTTTATTCTTAAATACATTAATAACCCCTGCCTGCACTACATCCTGCGGAACTGCATTCCAAGCATTCACTACTCTCTGGCTAACAAATTGTTTCCTAATATCTAATCTGGAGCTCTCTTTATCTAATTTGTAGCTATGCCCTCTTGTTCGTGTGAGTGGTTGTATTTTGAAAAACTCGTGACAGTTTAATTTATCCGTTCCTCTGATCATCTTATAAACTTGTATTAAGTCACCTCGAATTAATCTCTTTTCTAGACACCGTAGGCCAGTTTTTATGAGGCTTTCCTCATAGCTTTGCCCCTCTTTTTTTAAAACTTTCCAGTATGTGTATATCCCCTCTATGATAAGGACTCCACACCTGTTCACAATACTTCAATCTAACCAATGCTTTATACAGTGTGACTATCACTTCCTTGCTCCTATGTTTAATATTTCTTATTATCATACCTAACATTGCATTTGCCTTTTTCACTGCTACCTGAACTTGCTCGCTCATTTTACCTGTATGATCTATTATAACCTCTAGGGCCCATATTGGTCGAGATGACTGTAGGTAATTCGGAATTCAGGCACTCTGGCCTTACCTCTCGTGAACCAGATGTCGCTTGAAACTTACGAGATTCGAATGCCCAACGTTTTCGTTCATCACTGTGAAAACGAGTGCCTTAACCTCTTGACTACATCAATCCCATACATAACATGAGAAGCTAAATAATGGGAGTGCATATTAAGACGATACTGTACTAATATATGGAACATGGCTGTCACTCAATGGTAAACATAAGTTCTGTTAAAAAGATTCATTGCACTCATGTTGCAATTTCAAATATGAGGACATATGCGCATAAACTCAAAACGTTTCCAATGACTACATCTACAAATATATACTTCTCAAAATGTAAGAAGAAATACACAACCAATCATCACCAGGACGAAGGATAACAATTCAATATAATTACGTTATATAATCAGGCTAGCTTGCAGCCGACAGGTCATTTAAAAAATAATAAATAACGTTTTCATACATCGTTTCACTTTGTTTATTATATTATGGAAATATAATACATGCTGTGCTAATAATTGTATGTTCGATCATGTAACAGAAAGTATAATTCTGATATTCACTAGATCTTGGCACTAAATATGGTTGACGTTTGTTATCAAATGGTTGCGATACATTTAGAAAACCACACATGGTCGATAACTGTACACGGTATTGTCATCATAATACTTGTTTTTTGTCTAGGTCCCAATTATAAACTTTATCAAAATTAAATCAGTAGGTATTAACATGAGCTATTCAAATCCTGGCAGTAAAGTTGTTATCGCCTAGTCAGCTTCTACGCACGTCTAACGGCATGCACAGTTGGTGTCATTAAAAGTAACTATACTTACATTTTATTATTGATACACAAGCAAACATAAATTACACGCATTGTATTAAAATATCGGTGTAGTAATGTGTCATTAAAAATTGTAACTAAGTTAAAAACTCACTGACCAGGTCTACTATAAACTTAACAAAAATATACAAAAACTAACATACCTAAACACAAAAACTAACATACCTAAACACAAAAACTAACATACCTAAACACAACTGTTCAAGTTGAATACCTTCAGAATTAGTTTATCTAGACCAATCTCGAATAGTCCAACACATTTTGTATGTGAATAGTCCAACACATTTTGTATGTGAATAGTCCAACACATTTTGTATGTGAATGGTCCAACACATTTTGTATGTGAATAGTCCAACACATTTTGTATGTGAATAGTCCAACACATTTTGTATGTAAACTGTTTGTAAGGAATGTGACATGATGATACCAATGACATATGCAGAAAATATGTGACAGGTGTTCAACAATTTGAGAATGTTTCTAAAACAACAGCCTGCGCTATACAAATAATTCTAAATACATTTATTTGGTGTATCTCTCTTCAAATTTACTAGAACTGTATGGTAAATATAGCTTCAAGGAAGACAATACACTCTTGAATTTCTTATTGTCATTGTCGACGTCCGTATGCTCAGTTAAGTTTAACTATGTAGAGGGTTGGTGTAAGACAAAGATGCTGAGTTTAACATACGAGAAACACACATTACTAGCTGTTAAGACGGCTAAAAGCATTTCCAAATAACCACATTTCATACTTCGACATTCACAGACGCCAACAAATTGCCGCGCTCTAGATTTGAATGAGCGGTATGCACGCAGGACCTTGAATATGATTCATGTAATGGAACAGTGAATATACAATTGTCTTGGATAATTCAAAAGAGAAGCACGATGGTAGATACAATTGGTTACGAAGTATCACCTCTGCGAACGTTATTGACAACTAATAGTACCAGAAGAAAGACATATTTTAAATGAGTGAACGTTTATAGATGACAGGTAAGGCGCTTGTCTATAATGGAAACGAATGAATGGTAGCGTAACAAGGGGGGTTTCAAATCCTGCCTAATGCAAGCTTCCCTCTTTCTCAACAGAGATTAAATCCGTGTGCATAATCCAATTGGGAAAAGGCGATCATGTATGCACGTAAAATATATTTTGGGAAATGAAAGTCGATGCATGAGAAAAATAATAAAAGTAAAGAAATTCCTACCTAAAGGCGACACATCCTTTTTCCCAATCCTAATATGCTGCAGGAAGTAAAACTATAACAAGTACGTAGTACGGATCGTCTTCGAATACATGACAGCAGGCATAAGCTTGCCTGTTTAAATACCAGGATTCCAAGTATTTCAAGTACCGAATCTTAATGGAGCCTTTGATAAACGAATGTACATCCATGTCATTCGAGCACATAACCGTTGTTGCAGGGACGGGTGGTGTTATAGGAATGTTTACCAAAGTTCTTAGCGATAATGGAAGAAAACTATTTGAAATAGTAAACTTCGTGTCTGTGTGTACCATCGTGGGAATGTTTGGAATCACATCCAATATTGTCAACATTATTATATTCTATAGACATGATTTCCGAAGTACGGTGAACATTGGGTTTTTTGCACTCGCCATATCTGATGTGTGCTGTTTATTAAGCTTAATGTGGGTCTCAGTATGCATGAATCCTCTGATTGTTACCCCGCAGACTCCTTGGTTTCCATTTGATGTCATGTCCCTATCAGGGTCATGGCCGCACGTTTGTTTTTTGAGAATAACAAGCTTCATCACCGTTTACATTACAGCAGAGAGGTACATCAGTATAGCACTGCCCCTGAAGGTAAAAGACATCATCACTCCCAAGATAACTACCATTACAATTTGCCTGATCTACTTGGCCAATCTCTTAAGCGTTGTACCCGAGTACGCAACCTCTTATCTTTGATGGCGATTCATCCCTTCCAGGAACAAAACTCTGATAGCTTTAGTGTTTACAAGTAGCCGAATATATGTCGAAGGAGTAGTTTATGTCCTTCACTCATTGTTTGGCATGACTTCTTTCGCTGGTGTGATAATCGTCACTTTCCTATTGGTGACCAAGTTAGGACAAACTTCAAAATGGAGGAAGAAAGCAACTGGAGGCCAAGGGAAACCTGCGACCATTTCTAGTAGAGACCAGAAGACGGTCAAGATGGTTGTCGTAATAGCGACTGTTTTGATTTTGTGTTACACCCCTGGTGTGATCAGTTCAGTTGCGACCTTGATTGTTGCTCCAGATTTTGATATTAAAGGCAGATACATCAATATATGTGATCCCCTGTGGTCTATAGCAATTTCGATTCAGTCGGTTAAAAAACATTTAAAAACATATTTCCAATTCCTTGGCGAACACGTGCTTGAAAAGTTCTAGAAACCAACCAAATGTGTATTAACATCGACTTGTTTACATTTTTTAAATCTTTTATTAAATGATAACATGATAATGACAAGAAGGTTGACTGAAGTGAACATCCGTCATGTTCAGTTTATTACCTTGATGGTAAACTAGGACACCCTAAATACTTCTCTTATATTGATAGTGCTGTCTACTTCTCGCTGGTTTTTCCTCAGCCCGTCAAACCAGTATTACTGTTAGCATAGTATCGTGTCTTTTTCATTAGTCCAAAAGATTTGAATTGCCAATGTTTTATATCTTTCAGTTTTTCCCTTCCCATTTCTAATCTCGTTAGGACTTCTTTATATCAATGATACACTGAGATCGAATTGTAGGTTTATGAGAATGATTCATTCATTTTCATGTGTCCTTGTTACATGCCAAGTATGGAGACGACATTTTCACGTGTCCTTGTTGTTACATGTGAGGTATGGAGACGACATTTTCATGTGTCCTTGTTGTTACATGTGAAGTATGGAGACGACATTTTTATGTGTCCTTGTTGTTACATGTGAAGTATGGAGACGACATTTTTATGTGTTTTTGTTGTTACATGTGAAGTATGGAGACGACATTTTCACGTGTCCTTGTTGTTACATGTGAGGTATGGAGACGACATTTTCACGTGTCCTTGTTGTTACATGTGAGGTATGGAGACGACGTTTGCATGTGTCCTTGTTGTTACATGTGAAGTATTCAGTTCAGTTCAGTTCATCCCGTAACCCATCAGGTCGTTGGGGCACACATGAAGACATGAAAATCCCACGCCAACCCTCTCTGACCCGGGCTGCGACCGATCCGGTATAATAGATTTCGATTTTGTCCTCATGTGTGACTCTTAGGCTTGAAATCACCTGGCTGCGCCCATCTCCTCTCCAAGCAGCGGTGGGTCAACATCTGCAAGTAACCTGAAGGAGCCCGTCCCCCCAGGCGAGCCATTGCCTCGTTAGCCTATAGCCTCACTGTTCTAGTTGCCCAGTGTGTACCCCCAGGAGGTGAGGTTGGATTGTGAGCTCACTTTAATCGGCAGGCTACTAATTTCACTTTTCTCTCTTCCAGGGAAGAGCTAGCCGACCTCAGCGACACTGGAATGCGGCGCCAAGCATGAGCAACCTTACACCTTCCGGTCATGGCACGCAATATCCAAGCAGGTCGTGCACACCAACCAAGGACGGTGCGCAATCCGTAGTGACGTCCTATCCAACAACGCGTATTCTATTACACACGAAGAACAGATCGTGTTTCTCCGAATTCCGATGAAATTCACACACATAGGCTTTCTGTGAATAGCGTAGGACGTGTCAGAAAATGATAGTCACACAACACCGCGCCCCACGCATGAAGTGGAACGAACAAACCACACGAATATCGCAGACCATGAGAGCAGCTGTTGCTTGGTCACCATCTTACCGGAAGTATGTAAAGTATGGCGCCGACATTTTCAGCTAACGACCTTAATAGGTAAACTATCCGTGACCTAACCGTCGTCGTGTCTGTAACGTCGATTTTACATCAAACATGTTATAACCCTTTGCACAACTTTAATAAGTCGCCTTTTACAACATGTTGAAAGTTCAGTTTGGGTTTTCTTGCTTTTCTGAGTAATATTCAGCTAATGAATATCATTAGGCTAGCTTTCATTATCATTATCATCGCATTTCCATTATTCAACATTTATCAATGTAGTTTTGAATACAGATTATGATAGCTCCGTACATTTTATTATTCGCATTATTAATTGTCCATCTTTTTTGGTTACCAAAACTCGAAAGGAATTCAAATATCAGTTACAGTGTCATCTGCCAGGAATGTCGTAAAAGACAACTATGAAAAGTTGGACATGAGGTCTACTATTCCATCCTGCAGAAACAAGAACATGTAAAGAATATCTCTACATATAAGAGTAGAAGAAAACCATTGAGTCCAGGATTACCTGATATTTCGTACACTTATCTTATAATGTGTACACTAGTTCATCTGAACAGTTTTCAATTTACCTCAATTATCTTCATTTTGTAAACTGATTGGTTCACTCATACGTTTTCGTGTATAATTTTTCAATCTAAATTATGCCGTTTTGTACATACACTCTTGTTGTTGTCATTACATTGTTAAACACATTTCGTTTCGCATCTCGTGTGTTATTTTTGTATTACGTTGTTATTAAGGACAAAATGACTTTGTTAATGACTTCATTCCATCTATCCAGTTGACATCTAATTTCTCTCTCACGTCAGTCCACATTCACGACATCACGGTCTCCATTTGCCCTTATAGCCTCTCCACCACTGTCGACTACACACCTACTGATGCCCACAATTACCTCCTCTACGCTTGTACTCATCCTCAATCCTATCGCGAATCGCTCCTTTTCTCCCATCTCCGACGCCTCCGACGCCTTTGTCAGGGCGACGCTGATTTTCTTCTCAGCGCCCACGAGATGCTTGACTACTTCTGTGAGCGACGCTTTTCTGAGACAACTTTCTCATCCGCCCTCCAGCGGGTTCTCCCTATCTCCCCTTTCGACTCCCTCACTCCCACTCACCGTCCTTTTTCTGACCGCGTGGAACTTGTTATCATGTATAACACTCACTGCGCCTCTGTCTGGACTATCTAAACTCGTCATCTTCCTACTCTGCACTTTGATCTTTCCACTCTTGAGGTTTTTCCCGATCCCCCACTTGTCGCTTACAAACGGGATAGAAACCTGAGGGAATCGCTGGTCAGTAGTCGTTTGCTCACGAGCCACCACCACTACTATGCAGGCACCAGCCCGTGCAATAACACAAATGACTGTGTTACTTCACGTCATCCAAGCCAAGTTTTTCATCAGAGAGGGTTTCACATGTAGGTCTCGCAATTTCATCTACTGTATCATCTGTCGTCAGTGTGGTATGACATACATTGAGGAGACTGGTCTGGAACTGCGCGAGAGTTTCTGCCAATACGTCAACGATATCTAGAACCAGAGGAGATCCCCTTGTGCCAACCACATCAGTGGCCCCGTGCCCCGGGGCAGAACAAGAAATTAGTGTCACATGCTTAGTTTCTTACTTCTCTGACGATCGTCATTGATTCGTCCTTGAAAACAAACTGATCTCCCGCATGCGCTGCCTCCAGCCACATGGCATTAATATCATGCTGGCCTCCGTCCATTTTGTAACGATTATTCTCTTCTTTCACTCTACTTACATCACTCTTTCTCTCAGTATCTGGTCGCAACTTTGCTTACACTGCTTTTTCCCTCCTTACCACTTCATACCGCTTTTGTCCGTCCTTTGGATTCCTGCCCCTAGCTAAAAAGAAGTGATCTTTCTTCTCAATTAAGTAAGACCTAGTTTAACTCCTATGTATTGCCATCCCCCAATGTATGTACTAATCCCTTCTTCCATATTGTTCATAACGTAGGTTTCTTTCGTGTTTTCGTCTCGGTGCGGTATATGACCATTCCCATTCATATTAACAAAAAATATTTTTTTTTACATTAAATACACATTACACTGCTTGTAACTGGTAGTTTAGTGTTTTCCTATTATTTAAATCACAATAATGTAATAACAACTGTTAAGAAGATGTAAGTGTAAATAATTAATTTATATGATCGTCCGTCCTTTTGAACACTTTATTGATTCACATGCTCTGCTTTGAAATGAGTCAGCGTGGAATAATTTTAGCGTTTATAGCTTCATTCATGTTATTTGTTGCTATTAAAATATAGGAAAATAAAATATTAAAGAGTCAAGGTCGTTAACCTTTTGCTTATAAGTAAAGGTTAAACATTCTACCACGAGTCTAAAGATTAAAAATCATACATTAGATGCGACAGTTAAGCTGTTGACCTTATATGCGAAGGTCGAAACTATGAACTTATACACTAAAGCTAAACGTCTTATCATGGATGCGATCGTCTTGTTATCTTAGTTGCAAAAGTTAAACCTGTTACCTTATATGTGAATCTGAAATCTTTAACGTTAGACGTGAAGGTGTATATCTCTGAATGTATATGCGAAAGCTAGCTTCCTACCTTAGGTGCGAAGTTTAAACCTTTGAATGTATATACGAAGGCTAACTTCCTAACTTATATGCGACAGTTAAACCTTTGAATGTATATACGAAGGTTAGCTTCCTACCTTAGATGCGAAGTTTAAACCTCTGAATGTATATACGAAGGCTAACTTCCTAACTTATATGCGAAGGTTAAACCTCTTACCGTAAATGAGGATGTTAAACCACTTACTTTTTAATGCAAATGTTAAACGTCGTACCTTTTAATGAAAAGATTGAACTACCTACCTAAAATGCAAAGGTTAACCATTCTACAATTATGATGAACTCATCCTCGACAGTAGAAAATGTTACTACAGAATCTAGATTGGTTTCACCGATCCTCACAAAACTCTGTGTAGACCCCGAGATGACTTTAACCCGCTAACGCAGATATTTGTTTATTCCAAACTCTGTAGTTGTATTTCAGGATCTGCTTCGCATAGCAAATGTAAAGGTTTTTTTGTTATTCATGATTGTTTTACCAGGATTATGTTGCCGCCCTATATTGCAAGGGGAAGCAGCCTGATAAATGATGAAATGCATATGCTATGTAAGCTGACAGTTGCTTTGTTCGTCACTCACCGAGTACCTCTTGTGAATGAGCAACATACATATCAAATGATGGACATTTCTGTCGTAAACAATTTCAGTCTCTCTTATCGTCTATGAACAAATGTAACACACATATGGGATACAAGTCACCTAGTTTGTTAATAACATTTGGTAAAATTAGAAACACGTTAAATATGCAATTTGAGACTAAAACGAAGTTACGGTACACTTTCAATTAACCTTAGTTGTGCCTTGGATAAGTACAGATCACTGCATCATAATTAAAGGTTGTGGGAGCATTGGAGGTCAAAAGGTCGATTATAACCTAAATATGTGTAACTAAGGAACCGCACGAAGACAAAAACAAAATTTATGTTACAGTAACATAGCTTTCGTTAGGGTTAAAGTACATTACAAATGAAAACACATAGCGAAACACAACAATACTCATTGTTATGTATAAGATGCAGAATTCGAAACAAATTTGGCGTCGACCACTTCTCACCTACAAAGGGAGGTCACAACAAGCGACTACTGTTAGTATTGTTCGTTAGCGTATTAACAAAGCCATTAGCACATCATTCGAAGAGACGTTTCGATGGCATCCCTATAGACGCACTGCTCTGATGATGGACTTCAGAGAGGCTTCTACTGAAAAACCATGCTACGGATTTCCAGTCTGTGTCGTCTTTATCCTGCTGTGCGATTTTAAAACATGGATCATTCTGCAGAGTGGGATCAAGATGCTGAGCACCGTATGCGCTGCAGTGGTCAGCGTCCCACAACTGACTGCTAGCGTCAGGGCCAGTGAACCAAAGCTGCCACGACCCATCTATACCTCCACGCGGTGATCCTGGATAACAGGCTGCAGTAGGGTAGACTGGCTAAGAAAAAGGGATCGAAGAGAGAATGCTATAATGGTACTCAAAAAATGCCTGCTGAAGTCGGATGTGTTGGACCGAAAGGTGCAAATATCGCAGTCAAGCTGTAAACTACGGCACAACGCATGCCGTTCTCTGGACTACATTTTGCTACTTTAGCCCTTTCAGTGTTTGGTAGTGGGAGATTGAGAGCGAACGAAGCCAAACCAAGCCATTCTGCAGAGTGATCAGAAGCTCATTGAAGTTTTCTGCAAGTACGGACAGAAACGTTTCCTTGCGATCCACTCAAATGATCATGTTCTAAACGACAAGGCAATCTAAGAAGGGATATCAAAGCACATTGGCAATGCTGAACCGTTGCATTTTTATAGTTTTCTACATGTGGCTACCTTCATAAACAGTCCGGGACTACTAGCACTTAAAGCTGGCCGAGAGCATTTATTTCAGGAAAGAGCTCCCTACATCATGTCATCACCCAAATGCCATCCACGCACAGGTGGGTTAGATTACACGAAAACATCATCATCATTGCATGCAGCCTGTGACTCAGCCATGCATCGTGTTCATAGACGACTCATGCACAGGAGCCTTGTGGCGGAAGCAGACGATCTACTTAACTACCATTCACTGTGTCTCATAAATCAGATTATATTGGGCAATATGAGCACTTAATTAGCGTAGTAAACGTGTGCAGAAGAGATTCAGAAGAGATGATTATCATGTTGAAACCGCTCAGAGACACTTTCAATGAGTAGGTGTATCATTTGTCCTATCGTGTCTGACGGCTACTTGTTATTGTTGTATCGTTAAATAAAAAGCTTCTTGGTCACACAGTGAGAGTTGGCTCGTTTATTCCGGCAAATGTACCGAACTAGATCTGCATTATCAAATGTACCGAACTAGATCTGCATTACAAAATGCACCGAAGTAGATCTGCATTACAAAATGCACCGAACTAGATCTGCATTACCAAATGTACCGAACTAGATCTGCATTGCCAACGCACTGCAGCCGACCCAGCTGTAAATGTAGATCACTGGGCTTGCAAGATAGGGCACTCACATCTTAAAGCGATCAACATAAACAGTAGATAATCGAATCCCATACGTTTCAAGCAACCCCTGGTCGCTAGGAACATAAAGGAGAGTGACTACATCTTGAGTTACCTCTACTCGTCTCGACTGCTAGTCTTGATGCTGTTCCAAGGCAGCTCGAGACTAGCGAGTGCGGTCAAAAACCAGCTCAGCGTCTTTCTTACTGTAATCTAAAAACAACGTAAGTTACATTATCGAAACAAAAATCACCGATGTCGCCATCATCGCTTTCGATAGACAACCAACTGTTCTTGAACACAAATAAGGAATATTATGTTATGGGATGACAACAAGGAACAAAACATTTCACAAGACAAAATGTATGTGGTCTAATAAAATAAAGTAACATTTATATTAACCACTGCTCTCCTGTCGCCAGTCCTTCAATAGTTCTTGGCACCAGAGAATGTTGAGACATCGAAGTCCCTATCATTGTTTCGCGCTTCTCCGATGATTGACATCTTTTTGATTTTAAAATGGTTTGACTCTTCTTACCAGTTGCTTAAATCGTCATTGTGTGAATACACTCTTTTCCAGTTGTGCAGACTTCCCATCTCACTGTGCACATTTTAATATGCATAAATACACAAGAGTATACTCACCGTTTGTCGGCATTCAGCGTCAATCAGCCAATTAGTCAATCAAACAACCCACCCATCCATGCAGTTACATATATATTTATGTGTGCGTATTTCATGGAATACTTGCAATCCCGTTTTTCAAACATGCATGATAATGTATGTTTCCAGGTAGCCGGATGCTTCGGCTATATATAGTATGTTACAACTTCCTGTGGCATACTAGGGATGGGGGAAGATACAAATAATTTTAGTAGATTATTAACTATAATTTTTGCCCGGACAGCGGACAGTTGTCCCTTTTTTGAGTTATAACTGCCATAGTATTTTTAACGAAACTGAACACGGTAGTCCGATGTCACTACCCAGAGATCAGGAGAGGTTTTACCAGAAAATACCACGTAAAAAAATTAATCTCCACCGTGATTCGAACCCGCGACGACCTCCGGACACCTTGCCTCGAAACCATTGAGCCCCCATATATGTTGCTCTTATTATTATTTCTTATAAATAAAATTGTGTGCCACTATCTAGTACAGGAGAGTATCTTAATATGGTTTTGTTTATTGCGAAACATTTATGTTTTCTTTTAGTTGATTTGTTCACGCTTCGTCTATTTTTGTCTACGTGCAATCACAATGACCGTTTTTGTTTGTTCTACTCTATTTTATAACTGTCATACATGTTCTTACAATTTCCAGATACATTCTCATATGCCAACGAATATGTAATTCATATTACATCACATCTGGTTGTTTGTTGTGACTAAGTGTTTTGGGTTTGATCTTTGTCGGGACGATTTTGCCACGGTGCGGCCCCTGAGCCATAATCTATGTGTGCATGTGTTTCTAAAAATAAGGAAACGAGTCAATGAGATGTCATTGGAGGCCACACTACATGTAACACCCCTTACCTGTGCACGTAACACCCGTTTCCTGTGTGAGGAAAATGAAGACGGCATTAAGACCATGCCATCTTGATAACACAGCGCGCAGATTTCAAATCAAAACTTTCCTTCCTAAACATCTAAACAGGCAAACTTCACCGATATGAGAAGAATAGTATAGAATTAGTTAGCTTATAGAGATACAAACTTCTGGCTCAGCAACAAAGATGATGAGATCCATAAATATACAGATTGGAATGCCTTAAAACGGCTCTATGATGCACTGATGGCAGTCTCTGGTCCTCAATCTAATCACACATCTTATGTGCTCAAACTGATGGCACAAGACTGCTGAAGGGAATGAACCATATTCATGATTGTTAGGCGATACATTTCAGTAAAATCATCAACCATTCCGCGGCCATTAGCGAGAAATCCGTAACATCAATGCCACTCGTCGTGAACAACGAGAGACTTGACATAAACCTAAACATTGAGGAAGTCAAGAAAGCAATCTGACAAATGTTCAGCTGCACGACACCCGGATCAGATGCTCTCCCCGTTGGGATTTAAAATCAGGTCCCATCCTGCTTCAACGGCTGACATACATATTCCGTTTATTTTGGGATGCAATCCAGATACGTGAACAATATCCACTTGTACAAGGTTAAAGGCTAAAGGCTCGACGTCATTGCCTCGCGTTTCCTCCATACGGCTCAGTCTCTCTCAGCAGAAAAGTATCCCCGCCTGCCGAGAGCATTGCACAAAGCAAGAACTCCTTAACTGCAGCGATAAAACCAGGGATCTTAAAAAATGGTCATCATGAACCGACAGCCGCAGCTCGAATTCGAACCTCGACCGTCTGAACACGGGGTAAACGGCTTGACGACTTAGCCACATACCCCCCCCCCCCCTCTTCTATCATCCCATCCCTTCACCCCCACCCCCTTCGCACCGACCAACCAAATGGTAATCTTCACTGCTGCTGCAACCATATAGGAATCTTTCTTTTGTTTAGTACGGTCGACGTTTTGGCCCGTCTTTCTCAATCATCTAACTAGTAGTCTTGAGAAATCCCTACTTCCAGAGAGTCACTATGGTTTTAGAGCGGAACTTGATACGGCAGCAGATAAATGCAGCAGATCAATTCAGGAGATAGTTCAAAAACATCATTATGAATTGCAAACTGTTTTTTGTCGGCCTGATCATAACTGCTGATACTGTCAAAAGGGAAAGACTCTGGCAAAACAAGGCATAGTTATTCCGACAGATGTATTACAATTGTCCTGCAGTTTCAAGATGATGACATTATGGCGTGCGTACTGTACAAAGGAAAATTGTCTATAGCTTTTACAGTTACCAACGGTTTCAAATGTTGGATGTGTGCTTGTCCCGACACAGTTTAGTCTGATCTTTGTAGCAATGCGCTCTGATGCTGAACATGACCCTTCGACTTACATGCATGTCAGGTGTTCTTCTTTTCTTCTTCTTCTTCGTACGCAGTCAGACAGTAACCATTATTTTTTCGAAAAAAGCGGCGGTCATCCTGAGGCTGTCGCCACTGCCATAGAGCTTGTCTTGCAGTTCCACTGGTGATGGCCACATCTGCTCTCTCTGATCCTCGTATGTCGGGCAGTTCTGCAGCAGATGTTCAGCGGTCATTTTACCAGTACCGCACGGGCATTCGTCGGTACCACCTATCTTCAATTTGTTGAATAGGTGGTACCTCAGTCTATTGTGGCCAGTGCGAAGTCTGAAGAAAACGACCTGCTCTCTTCGGTTCAACTGGTAATAGGCATCGCTTTTGGTGTAACCAGTATGTTCGGTTTCCCATTTGGTCATGTATCTGGCTTTGATAAGCCGTTTTGACTCTTCGTACGTCATACTAGTATCTGTTTGTGGTAGTCTTGCACCATCTTTTGCCAGTGTGTCTGCCTCCTCGTTGCCTTGGATGTTGCAGTGTGATGGGACCCACTGTACCACTACCCTTTTTGGTGTGGACTGCTGGCACAGTTTGCAGAGTGCTGCTCTTAGGTCATTAAGCTCAGTGTTTTTCTGGCTTTTTAGCGCTATGACTACGGCGAGAGCATATGTAAGCAGGACTATATGGCTTTCATTTTCTTTATGTATCACCATTTCTTCCACTCCCGCCCTCAGTGCCTCTGCCTCCGCTCTGAAATTGCTTGTGTACTTACAAGTAGCGAATGACAGTGTTATTTGTCTGCCATTTGGTAGGTTCAGAAATGCTCCTGCCCCTCCGTTCTGTGTAGTGTTTGTTACAGAACCGTCGGTGTATGCATGGGTCCAGTCCATGCTTGGGTAGCTTTTCGATATAAAGCTTAGGGTAGTATCTCTCCTTTCTTTTTCAGTCTGGCAGTTTTTGTTTCCAATACCTGGTATATTTTCTACCACCTCTGGAAATATATCTTGCCTCCAGGTAGGTTTTCGTACAGTAGTGATGGGTTTTGGTGTTGTTAGTGCGTTTATGGGATCTTCATGCATCTTTGCTTTGGCTATTTCTGCAAAGTTTCTCCGCTTTAGTTTCCCATTTCCCAAATTGAGTAGTTTCTGGTGCATTGGGTGGTCAGTCAGTCTTCAGAGTTTCTCTGACTGCAGCTGGGCTCTGCAGTCTCTTCTATCGGTCATGGGTTGCAGCTTTGTAATCTTTTCAAGTTCTACAATTGGCGTTGACTTCATGCCTCCTGTTATAACTCTCATGGCTTTGTTTTGAAGTTTGCTAACTTTATCGAAGTTCGCCTTTGCTGCTGTTGTCCATGCCAAAATGCCATACTCGAGAACTGGTCTCACTCTTCCAGTGTACAGTTTCTTTAGTATGCCTTCGTCTGCTCCCCAGCTTGTGCCAGCAAGTTTCCTCATGATTGCCATTCTTTCTCTGGCCCTCATTCGGTTTCTCTCGATCTGACTTTTCCATCTCATGCGCCGACCAAATGTGACTCCCAGATAGGTTGGGTTGTCGTTTGGCTGCAGGAATTTGCCATTTAGACTTAATTTGGTATTTTGGGGTTTTATTGAAAGCGAGAATATTGTGCATGTGGTTATCTCCTCGTTTATTTTGACCAGCCATGAGTTCGCCCACTCTTCCAGCGATGTTAGGGCCTGCTTCATCCGATTTCTTGCTATGGTGAGATTCTTTTCAGAGGTCCACATAGCCAGATCGTCTTCAAACATTGAGCTATGGACTCTCCTTGGTATATTCTATGTAATGTCGTTTAATATACCAGGAAGAGTGTGGGTGACAGTACTCCCCCTTGGGGTACTCCCTGCTCGAGTGTCACCTTTTTTGCTCATCTGCCCTTGTACTTGGACTCTGGCCGTTCTTTGTTTGAGGTAGTGGTTGATCCACTTGTACATTTTCCCACACACATCACTTCTTCGTCAGGTGGTCAATCCGAGACACTTTAAGTCCCATACTGACGTCAATGTAGCAACCATAATGCATTTTCTGTTCAATGACGACTGCGCCATCTACATCTTCTTAGAACAAGTTGTGCAGTAAACCGTGAAGTTTTTTTTTGGTGGTCTGAAGTAACTTTGGACTACGAAGTTCAGAAACTATTACAGTCTGCGCTTTGGAAGCCATATAGCTAGCTACACATCACAATAATAAACCAACGTTTCCAGACAGTCGACAGCTTCACCTAATTTATCAGTATCCTCAGCATACAAGCGAATATTAAATCCGAAGTCAACAAAATTGTAAAGACAATACATGCATTGGAAGGCTGCAAGCAAACCTCTGGAATAGACAATGCATCAGTGTCTCCACCAAAGTAAAAAAGTATCATACTGTAGTGCATGTCGGAGAAACATGAACAGTGAGTAGCAGAAATACCTGCCAGTCAAATCGTTTCCAAATGAGCTGTCTGCACAGACTACCCAAGACTAGGTGGAAACACACAACTCTGCATTTATTAACTAGTCATTTTCAGAAAATCTAGATCAGATGAAGGTACATGTTATTTGCATGCCAAAGGTGAGTTCCCAGCTCTACGGTTCCCTGCCACCACCACCCCACCCCCCCACCCCCACACTTCCTCTTTCCTTAAGCAAATATTATAAGATGAGCTCAGAACAGAAAGACACTCGTCAGGGTGACCGAAGATTTTCTTTACAATGTCTCTGAAAAGCTTCAACATGGATGTCACCGCATGGAAGATGTTTGCATAGAACTTGTTTCAACTAGCTCATTATCATCCCACGCTGTTCTCAGATCTAAGTGCATTGCCGACATCATTGCCGAGAATCAGATAAAGCGAGTCGCCTGAAATGATAGAATGCATGACCGCCACATAGTAGAATCCATACAAGTGTATCCCAACTGTTGCAGAGTTTGTCGTGCCACGATCGGACTTTACAGTGTTATGGGATCACATACTGCAGCAAAAGTCTGATGCTGTCATCATCTTCGTTGCGTTGGGCAACAATTTCTATTACAGGTACAATACATTCACAACCGTATTTATTTTATTTCCTTTGTTGTACAAGCAATGTGACTATAGTACAGTGTCGTCAACAGCAACATCAGATACCATCTGACCTGCAGCCACAAACATGCGCATATACGGCTCAGGCATCAGGGTTGTTTTTTGGTGAAACTCGAGGCAGCAGCAGAACTCGCCAGTTCAGTGAGCGATTGAGCAGACTTTATTGTCACTGTGTTTACTTCCTTAACACGTGGAAGGAGTCTAGAAAAGGTGTCATAAACATTGCGAACTTAGACTACAATGACCACATTAATGCAGCTGAAGGTGTTTCCACGTACGCTCTCGAACAATAGAAAAACAACACTGAACGATACCTTTTTTTTTGCACAAGGAACGACCAGAAAGACAACTGTAACTGGCAGCCAGTGAACTGGCGCGTTACAGTGGTGATAACGTAAGTCTAATTGAGACTCAGCTGTCCGATATGGGCTAGAGCATAGAAGCTGTAACTCACTACACAATTTTAGAGGGGACTTGACCTCAAGGAAAGACACGAAAATCGTGTCACATTCCTTATAAGATTTCATCTCGTACGCCAGTTTGCCAAACCACCAAATATTTTCAATGATCGTTCAATGAGACATCATTTACATATGATGAGACCAAGTCAGTCTGTATAGCCACGTACAGAAGAACTTGAACAAGAGGTCGTCATGTCCCCATCGAAAGTGTTGCCTACCATCAACTTCCGAGGCGAGATCAGGTGATTATCTTGCGGCTCCAAACAAAAAACAACTTAATTAAATGCCGTATTTATAATATTTTAAATATTGACACTACGGACTTTTGTTCCCGTGGTACAGCTCTCATCACATCATAAGATATATTGCAGTCCTACCCATCATACGTCAGAGAAAGGAACAGCACAGGTGCAACAAATAATGTTCTTCCGTGCAAAAAAAAATGCATTGAAGTGTACATTGCCTCGACTTGAATGCTGTCTTAGTTATGCCATGAAGGAGAAGTCTAAAGACGAATTAAGACTCTACATATTCTACAGATTTCCCTCGAGAACGAGTGGAGTAATCCGATGACAAGTTTTAATAATTAAGTAAGAGAATGAAAAGCAAAGATTACATGATGAAATGAACTTAAAAATAAGAGATTCGTGTTATCCTTGATTACTTTCATGCTAGAGAATGAACGAGCCGTCAAACAAGAAAAATAATACTTGCAGCACGTGGCACAGGTAAATGTAATATAAACGGACCCTTACTACTGGGCATGTTTGTAAAACGCGATCTGTTTTTCACCAACTGCATGTTATATTGTCCACTAGCAATAAATCATCGTCATATCTTATCTCTAAAAAATACACTTCATTAACCACTTCTGAGAACGTGAGAATCTAGCAAGAACCATGACTGGTTTGGGGGAAACGATGAAACATCAAGCCCTTGCTAACTGAAACACATATCCGGTAGAAGTCCAACTAAAATGAACCATTCTGAAAGTCAGCTTTCTCAAGTATGGGTGTAGTTGTCCTGCTGAAGTACATGAAGATACACAATGCCTGCATCAGCAGCAAGGCGAGTGATATCCAAAGCGTACTTACTTAATCTCTCTTCCTCTTCCCTGGTGTATAGCGGTTTAACATAAATAGATTCAGACTAGTATAATAGCAGTCTTCCTATCGGCATAGTTTCAGCAGTCCTCATTCGTTTAGATAAGATGTACGTTCTTAAACAAGCGAACTTTCAATTGTCCTCCTGGGCTGGATCCTTGACTCTTTTCTTTTCATGATCTTCTTTCATTCTGCCGACACGGCTAAACCAGCAAATGAAAGATTGCGCTACTCGAATCAACTACAGGTTTCCGAGATCTTTGTCCTATTGTCTGATTGCAGACCTTTTTTCATCTTGCTACTTGAACTACCTTTCATTGATATCTCATTTCCCACGAATAATAATTCGCGCAAATATGGTCTTTTATATCTGAAATAATTGTATCCACATCATTAATTCCATTTAACAACCACAGTCATTGACGCGATCCAGAATCACCATTAACACTCCCACATAGGCTTAATGTTCCGTTCAATAATTGTGGCAGCCTTAAACACCACCTTACGTTCCCAAAAACGCCCTTTGTCGATGCTCTAACAACCACGTTGAGAAACACTGGATAAATGAAACGATTCAAAAACCTAATTAAGTGCCAAGTGTCTCCTTCTGATAACGCAAGCATGCAACTCTACCCCATACATTAACATAACACAATATAACACAATCTAATCATTAATAGACGGTGAAAGTACATTGTCTCACGAAGGAGAGATTCAGCAATGTGCTTATCCATTCATGAGTGTCCAACGTATTTTAGGGGTTGTCGGGTTAAGACATGACTTTACAGCCATGCGCTATATCATTTTAAAACATAAGTGATGTAATTATGATCGTTTCTGGCGATTATTCGTATCAGGGGAGTGATAAAATGTGTCGAATTATGAAGTTTCGAAACCTGTGGTGGTTTACTGGGTTTACTGGTTTTTATTCTGAATGATAATATAAAATTATATTAACTGTTCCATTTCTTTTTTGCGAGCGAAGACTGATACATTTTTGTTCTTTTTGGCAATTTAATTAGATACTGTTTGATCATTTGATTCCCAACAGAAATGAATCAATATTGAAGTTTACACAAAAATGGAATTATGTTTTGTGACAAAACGAAAATGAAGAAACGATGGGAACATGATTACGTTCAACCGCTCAAGCTGTAGGCAGATGCAACTTATATCTGAGTATAACATTATAACGACAAATGGATGAAATGTCATTTTCATGTTATTATAAAAATACAGATGTTCCGATAACATTCTAACACGCGTTTGTAATCATATTAAAACACGGAACAAACCTATTAGTTTCTATTGTAGACATTTCCCCGTTCCCTATTATGTAATGTGCGTATAAATCCTGATAGAAAGTATAACGGCTTTATTCGAGTTCTGATAGACTTATACATTAACCTTTGTATTGTTCCTTGACTGATTATCAACATGTTTTAACGAAATATACCGTCCCTATGAGTAAGATTATTTTCGTAGGCGTGTTCTGTTTAAAGAAAGAAATGACAATTATGAATATGAGACGAAAGTAATGTTACAAGAAGTCCATCAAATACAAATCAAAAACGTTAGCATGCAGCCGTGTAACATAACCTTCAAATCTAGGCAACAACAGTTACTTCAGCAATTCAATCCTAATCTTATAAATGCCGATGGCAGAATGTTAATTATGAACTCAGAGGACGTAGATATATACGTCATCATATCGCAAGAAGACGAAGGTGAACAAATCAAAATGACAAAAGTTATCAGTGACGAAGAAAGACAAATATTTGAAATCGTCAATTTTGGATTTATCTGTTGCGTTGTTGGAATGTTCGGGACTACAGCTAATACTATCAATATTATCATCTTCTACAATCAAGGATTCAAAAATACGGTAAACATCGGCTTTTTTGCTCTTGCCATTTCTGACATTAGTTGCATGATAACCCTTCAGTGGGCATCAGTAAGCATGAACCCTTTGTTTGCTGCATCGGGAATCTCGTGGTATCCTTTAGAGGTCATGTATCTCTCAGGGGCGTGGCCGCATGTATGTTTTTCTAGAATAACAAGTTTCATCACAGTTTACGTAACAGCCGAGAGGTACCTCAGCATAGCTCTGCCCCTGAAGGTAAAACACATCATCACTCCAAAGATAACTACAATTACAATTTGTTTGATCTACCTCGTTAACCTGGCGACCCTTGTACCGGAGTACGCCACCTCGTATCTTGGATGGAGATTCATCCCTTCCAAGAACAAGACACTTATGGCCCTAGTATTTACTAGCAACAGAGACAGTGTCGAAGGCGTGGTGTACGTCCTTCACTCTTTATTTGGGATGGCATCTTTCGTCGGTGTGATCGTCTTCACTTCCCTCCTGGTGACAAAACTAGGGCAAAGTTCAAAGTGGCGGAAGAATGTTACGTCATCTAAAAAAAAGGATGCAGCCATGTCAAACAGAGACCAGAAGACTGTCAAGCTGATTGTTGTTATTGCTACTGTACTGATCGCATGCTATACACCAGGTGCGGTTATCTCCTTGGCAACATTTATTGTTGGCCCAGAATTTAATATCAGAGGCAGCTATATTAATATATGCGAAGCAATGTGGTCTATGGCTTTCACTGTCCAGTCTATTAACTCAAGCACGAACATTTTCCTCTACTACTCAATGAGCTCCAAATATAAACAAACTTTTCATGAAATAATATTGCATCGTATACGTTATTGAAAAAAAAAACAAACAGTTTGAGTCGTAAATCCTCTATGAGCCACCTTATTTGTCAGCTACACACAAATTACGCAACAAATTCGGAAATACTCACTTCTGATTTGGCAATAGCAAAGCAACGATACATATATGTTGCAAATATATACACAATTATCAATTTTGTTTAACGTCTTTAGATATTGTACCTCAAAGTTAATATCTGATTTTGATTATACATCATAATGGAGGAAAACAATTGTGCAGTAACTTGATCAAACATTGCTAGTGGTGAATACATTGTTTAGTTTTTTGTTGAGCATGTTGCAATATTGTATCATATCTCTGTGCAGTCATTATCACCATCTTCTATCCAATTGTGTCGTTAAACGCGGAGGTGAGGTGTAGTTTTCTCTCGTATGCCATATTTGTCTCCGATGTAGTTGTCATTCCGTGTTTCCTCAGTGTCTCACTTACACCATCCATCCCTCCCTTTCGTAGTGTGCCTCTTGCTCTGCAACCCTGATGTCAGGTATTGTAGATACGGGCAGATGTTAATTTTGGTTGCATTTTTGTCACGTGTCAAAACCATTTTATTTTCTCATTTTCAGACTACCTATGTATTCCATGCACGGTGTTGCATCCGCCGTCTGTCTGATTCCTTCGTTTCGTATTCTGTCCAACCTTGTAACTCCGACTGTCCTTCTAAAACATTATTTCGCATACCATGATATTTCTTTCATGTGCTTTCGTGAGAGTCAATGTCTGATACTGGTAGCATAGAGTTGGAATTTTAAAAAAATATATCAGGTGTCTCTTTGTTTTCACCAGAATGTGTCGGAGCCTTAGTAATGGTTAGAGTTGATAGGAAACCACATTATCTTTCTGTGTTCACAATTCTACCTTTCTATCATGCCTTCTACCTTGTCTGAACACGCTACCGAAATATTTCAATTAACTGACTTGTTTAAGCTCTGTGCTTTTTAACTGTATATTTAGTGTTTTCTTTATTCTACTTCTATGTCTCCGTCTTTACTGTACTAATCCTCATATTATATCTAACACAGGCACTGTCAACGGCATTCAGATGTTCTTGGAGGTTTTGTTCATTGGAATGAAAGAGATTCTGATCATCTGCAAAAATGAGCTCGTTCATTGTGGTGGTTTCTGGTTTTCCTTCAGTTGCTATTTCTTCTTCTTCTTCTTCTTCTTCTTCTTCTTCTTCTTCGTTCGTTCTCAATCTCCCGCTACCAAACCCCGAACGGGCTTAAGTAGCAGAATGTAGTCCAGAGAACGGAATTCGTTGTGTCGTAATTTACAGCTTGACTGCGATATTTGCACCTTTCGGTCCAACACATCCGACTTCAGCAACCATTTTTTGAGTACCGGGTTAGCATTCCCTCTTCGATCCCTTCTCCTTAGCCAGTCTGCCCTGCTGAAGCCTGTTATCCAGGATCACCGCGTGGAGGTGTAGAAGGGTCTTGGCAGCTCTGGTTCGCTGGCCCTGACGCTAGCAGTCAGCTATGGGTCGCTGACCACTGCAGCTCATGCGCTGCTCAGCGTCTTGATCCCCAGCTGCTATTTAATACATGAATGCAATGCACAAATGTAGTGATAGTACACATCCATGTCTTACCCCTGTCAACTACAAACCATTTAGTTAGCCCGTTTGATGTTATGACATTACTTTGGCTGTTTTTATACATTGCTATTAAATGTTTATAATAATTGCCGTTGCACTCCATCGTTTTCCAGGATCTCCCATAGGTTGTTTCTATCGACTCGATCATAAGCTTTCTCCTGGTCTACATAGACGATGTTCTGTATCTGATTGAATGCAATAGTGTGTTCACAAATTTGTCTTGGAGTGAATATGGCGTCAGTGCAACCTCTTCCATTTCTGAAGCCAAAATGTGTGTCACTTAATTGTCTTTCGACTATTGGTCTTGATCTGTTTTCAAAGATCTTCGTGTATATTTTACTTATATGGCTCAAGAGTAATATGCTCCTGTATGTTTCAGTCTTTTTTGTTTTCTATTTTCTTCCAACTGGGGATATATATTGATTTTTGCCAGTTCTCCTGAACTTCCATTGTTGTCCATGCCACATTCATTATTCTAGATAGCCATTTTACTAACAGGTTGCCGCATGCTAGTACGACCTCTGTTGTGACACCGTCTATTTTTGGTGCCTTGTTTCATGAACTATTTTTAACAGTTTGTTCGACTTCTGTGTCTTTGATTGGTAGCTAGTTTCTCTTGTTGTGTCTTGGTGTGAATATTTAATTATCGCTTATTTCTTCCGGATGGAGAGGTTCCGTGAAATATTCCTCCAATCTCAACTTGTTGATGTCTTCGCTTAGTTATGGGGTATTATGTGTGTCATTTATAGATGGATGAATAGATACAAAAATTCGTCTCTCCGGCACATTTTTCGAAAAGTCTAATATAATACTATTAGATATTCTTTAAATACTTTTGAGTAGCATTTCACCATATTTCTGCAATGATATTTCTTTTGTCTACTTTATAATTGTAATGCTATATCTTTTTTACTGTTTTCTATTGTGAATAATCTTCTTGATTTTATTGTACAAATATTCTATAGAGTTCTTTTTTTTAATTTTTCACATACTTTTTCATCTATTCATGTCACCATACTGTTTTATTTGTGCATATTCTTGGAGTTTAAAGACCTTAGTTTTTCTTTAAGCTTTAGGTAATTGTATTTTTGAAATATTGAAATCGCTGTGCATATATTTATCAATCGTTGTCTACCCATTGAGCTGAAACCCAATTTATATTTTAATTAAAATTGACCGTCTTGTTTTGAGTTCCGGAAAGATGGCGACTAAGCAACAGCTGCTCTCATGGTCTGCGATGGTCGTGTGGTTTGTTCGTTCCAATTAATGTATGTCTCGCAGTCTTGTGTGTCGATCATTTTCAAACACGTCCTTCGTTATTCACAGGAAGTTAATGTCTGTAATTTTCTTTGGAATTCGGAGAGAACAAGATCTGTTCTTCATGTGTTATAGAATGCATGTTTTTGGATATGACACGTTCTTGATTGGTGTGCACGACCTACTTGGACATTGCGTCCATTTTCATTGTATGCACGGCCTGAGTCTCCCCTCAGCCATGGGTTGATGGCCCCTCACCTTGACCTACACATGTTTGCGCTGATCAGCAGCAGCGTCTTCTATTCTACGCGTTAGGGCTGATGCTGCCGAGAGGTACGACATTCACCTCTAAATTCTTAAAGGAAATGGTGGACAATCGACTTTACCAAGTTTCAAGCGACCCCTGGTCTCGCGGATTGAATGACCTGAATGTCTGTATCTTGAGCTACTTCCAGTCGTCTTGAGTGTATGTCTTGCCACTGGTTCCCGGTAACTCAGGACGAGAGAGAAATGTTGCTGTCTAACGGAACTTCTTCCTCACTATAATCTAAATTCAGCGCAAGTTACATGTTCAGGACGATGCCAGTCTGATGATGTCGCCATCTTCGGTTGCGATGGGCAACTTACTTACTTACTTGTTTTGAGATATTTAAGGTTTATATTTTTGTGCTCTTCGTCGGAACAATGATGCCTTTTTCGAATCTTAATGCTCGCTAGCGTTTGGCGAATTATGCACATTTCACTGAAAGACTGGGTCCTGCTAATTTTTAACTTCCACACTCGCTCCATTTGGTGACGTATTTTACTGTAACCTTTTGATTTTATGATTTTCATTTATTTTGCCACAACAATAAATGAAACTGACCGGATAGTTACATGGTTCCTAAAACTACATGGGCCCCAAAATCGGCGTTACACCATAAGAGACAATAATAAGTATCGCACCAGAAATTGAAAGAGAGAATCAGACAACCGACATAAGGCTCCATAAGTTTGGACACCACGTGCAATGCACAAGACAGCAATCTAGACGAAGTTTCTTACAGTCAACAAAGTTGCTACAGACTAGTCCCTTAGAACGTTGCATCGGAAAATAGAATGAACTGAAGCAGGACTCTGGATAACGCTGCTGAAAGAATCTGGCCTGGACCCCACTTACCTTCCGCAACATGGAGGTAACTAAATAGACTCAGAACTGTTGCATCACGATGCAGGAAGAACTTAAAAAAAGATGGATGATTGACGTAAGACGTAAAATAAACGATAACAAAGTTAAGAGAACTGAATTCATGTGTAATGCTTAGCACATTTTGAAATAAAGGTTTTAACAAAGTATGTATACTATTCGTTGTTGTTTATGATCTTGACAGCGGCTAGCTGATCAATCGTTTTCTATGATCGTGTCATCCCTGTCTTGATTATGTTACTCTTGTTATATGCAGTGTTCATGTGCAGACCTATTGTCCACGGTTGATCACTTTGTAAGCTATGCCCTCGGCTAGTGTGCAACTATACTTTACAGACGAAAGTTTAAGCGTGCTTGTATGTACACAATGGAGGTATTCTTGTTATACCAAAGGACCAAGTAACAAGCAGTTTCTAGTGAAACGTACTGGTCAAGACCCTATCTCAAGTCCTCGTTTGAGCTTTATGAAATCAGACTGCTTTGCATCGGCCTAGTCCTAGAGGTGGATATTTACACTGTAATCTCTAAATTACTGATATCGCGTAGGATGATAGCATTATAATATTGATAGAAAGACTCCGGTCCACTGTCTGAGGTTCTCCGCCGTGAGTAATAACATCGAATGTTTGGCTGAAGATGAAACAGTTAAACAGCTGACAACAGCCAGCGACTCATAGCAGGCTGCTTCCTTCAGAATCAACGAATCATAACTGTCCGAGATTCTATTCCACCTCTAAGTTGTGACCCTAGAAACATGCTGCGCCCAATCAGACTGACTGAGAGAATATGGATAATGCAGGTTCCTCGTGATTGGATAGTTCCCTTTTACAGTCCATGCCCCCCTCTTAACAGTACTGGCATCAACCATAGGCGCCACCACATACCGCATTCATTCTTCGGTGTCTGTGGATGGGCACACAACCTTCTGCCTTCATGAATGCAATCACATCATGCTGCTTCAGACTGTTAATCACACTGTGGGTGGGGTACAAAAGTTATTTTATAACATTTTGATTAAATATGAAGAGCTAAAGGCTTACTTCCTTTCTCCCGAATTATCCAAATCAAAGTTTTACAGAACATACAAGGCAATAATGTTCAACGAAATGCTTTTTTTCAGATTACAAGAAATATATATTTGCAACACCAGCTGCAAATGAATGTGAGGTACTGAAGGATCTATTCCAGCACACTAATGCTGATCCTTATAAGCATTGTACCAAGAATTATTATTTTTTTTGTATTTAGAAGATTCTTGAGAATGTGATTTGTTATGTCAATGTGCAGGAAAAACTAAATATTAGCTAAACTGAATTTGGTTTCAATTTCCTAACAGAAAATAATGAACTTCGAATAAAAGAACAATATTGCAGCAATCTAGGAATAGAAAATGTCAAAGAAAGATGTATACCGATATTTGAAGAGGCTTTTAGCTGTTAGTCAAGTGTCACGTAGACTTCGATATTAGACATTATACAATCTGTCAAAAGTGAGCAAAATGTTTTTTCAGGCAGTACATACTTGTCGGTCATGTTAGTATGTTAGGCAAGGTCAGGCAGTATATACCTTTCGTGCATGTTAGTATGTACACGTATGTACTGCCTGAACTTGACTAACATACTAACATGCCCGAGAAGTATGTACTGTCTGACTTTGACTAACATACTATCATGACTGTCAAGTATGTACTGCCTGACCTTGACTAACATACTAACATGCCCGACAAGTATGTACTGCCTGACCTTGACTAACATACTAGCAAGCCCGACCTCTATGTACTTCCTGACCTTGACTAACATACTAGCATGCCCGACCTCTATGCACTGACTGACCTTTACTAGCATACTAACATGCCCGACAAGTATGTACTGCCTGACCTTGACTAACATACTACCATGACTGTCAAGTAACTACTGCCTGACTTTGACTAACACACTAACATGCCCGACAAGTATGTACTGCCTGACTTTGCCTAACATACTAACATGACCGACAAGTATGTACTGCCTGACCTTGACTAACATACTAACATGCCCGACAAGTATGTACTGCCTGACCTTGACTAACATACTAACATGACTGTCAAGTATGTACTGTCTGACGTTGACTAACATACTAACATGCCCGACAAGTATGTACTGCCTGACCTTGACTAACATACAAACATGACCGACAAGTATGTACTGCCTGACCTTGACTAACATACTAACATGACCGACAAGTATGTACTGCCACACCTTGACTAACATACTAATATGCCCGACAAGTATGTACTGCCTGACCAGAAGTTAGTCTACATGTCCTAAAAGACAGCTAATGATGATTATACTTGTTACTGACAACATCATCATGTAAAAAAAATACAGTGCCTTATAATCAGCCATTGTAATCTCGGATACGGACTTCCTGTAAAGAGAGCCCATGTGATTGAAACCTATACCTCACACTGGAGCAAACATTTGAATGACCGCAATAGCTTGGAAACAGTCTTCCTTTAAAAGAATCCAGACGCAGTGGTGGTTTGTGCTTCACGTTGGACAGAAATAATGAATCAAGGAGTATTCACATATTAAGTGCAGAACGCGAAATAACGTCAAAATGGCATTTCGTCTTCTTCTTCTTCTTCTTCTTCTTCTTCTTCTTCTTCTTCTTCTTCTTCTTCTTCTTCTTCGTACGCTGTCAAACGTCAACCTGCATTTTTTCGAAAAAAGCAGTGGTCATCCTGAGGCTGTCGACACTGCCATAGAGCGTGTCTAGTGTTGCCACTGGTGATGGCCACATGTGCTTTCTCTGGTCCTCGTATGTCGGGCAGTTTTGCAGCAGATGGTCAGCGGTCATTTTCCCGGTACCAATAGTGCATTCGTCAGTGCCACCTATCTTCAGTTTATTGAATAGGTGGTACATCAGTCTGTTGTGGCCTGTGCGAAGTCTTAAGACCACGCCCTGCTCTCTTCTGTTCAACTGGTAATAGGTATAATTTGTTATGTAGACAGTATGTTCTGTTTCACATTTGACCATGTATCTGGCCCTAATAAGCCTTTTGGACTCTTCGTTGGTCACACTAGAATCTGCTTGTGGTAGTCTTGCACCTTCTTTTGCCAGTCTGTCTGCCTCCTCGTTGCCTTGGATGTTACAGTGAGATGGAACCCACTGTACCACTACTCTTTTTGGTACGGACTGCTGGCATAGTTGACAGAGTACTGCTCTTAAATCATTAAGTTCGGTATTTTTCTGAGTTTTTAGTGCTGTAACTACGGCCAGGGCATCTGGAAAGAAGACTATCTGGCGTTCATTGCTTTCTCCTGTCAGCATTGCTTTTACTGCAGCCCTCAGTGCCTTTGCCTCCGCTCTGAAATTGCTTGAGTATTTTCCAATTGCCACTGACAGTGTTATTTTTCTACCATTTGTTAGGATCAGGAATACCCCTGCCCATCCGTTTTGTGTTGTGTGTGTTACAGAACCGTCGGTGTATGCATTGGTCTATTCCATGCGTGGGTAGTTTTCCGTTATGTACCTCAGGGTTATGTCTCTTCTTTATTTTTCAGTCTGGCAGTTTTTGTTTCCAATACCTGGTATATATTCTTCCACCTCATGAATTATATGCTGCTTCCATGTGGGTTTGCGTACAGTAGAGATGGGCTTTGATGTTGTTACGGTGTTCATAGCGTCTTCGTTCATCTTTGCTTTGGCTATTTCTGCAAAGTTTCTCCGCTTTAGTTTCCTATTTCCAAATCTAGATTGCATTCCTGAAGGCAGAAGGTTGTGTGCCCATCGAAACACACCGAAGAATGAATACGGTATATGGTGGCGCGTAGGGTTGATGCCAGTACTGTTAAGAGGGGGGCATGGACTGTAAAAGGAAACAATCCAACCACGAGCAACCTGCATGATCCATATTCTCTCAGTCAGCCTGATTGGGCGCAGCATGTTTCTAGGGCCACAACTTAGAGGTGGAATAGAATCTCGGACAGTTATGATTTGTTTACCCTGAAGGAAGCAGCCTGCTATGAGTCGCTGGCTGTTGTCAGCTGTTTAACTGTTTCATCTTCAGTGGCGTTAGAGGTGGAATTCTTGGATCGCCGCAAGACGAGCTACTGCGAACGCATTTGTCAAGAATGTTTTCATTAATAAAGAATGAAAGTCAGAGGCGCGAAGACGATCAGATACCGTCGTAGTTCTGACCATAAACGATGCCGACTAACGATCCGCAGGAGTTGCTTCGATGACTTTGCGGGCAGCTTCCGGAAAACCAAAGTGTTTGGGTTCCGGGGGAAGTATGTTTGCAAAGCTGAAACTTAAAGGAATTGACGGAAGGACACTGATGTGGTATCTGGAAGAAAAACGAATACTAATTCCACAGCAAGCCGGATTTAGACAGCACAGATCCACGGAGGACCAGGTCATCCTCATATCCCAGGAAATAGAAGATGCCTACCAGGCACAGAAACACACAGTAGTGGTTTGGGTGGACCTGGAAAAGGCATTTGGCAAAGTCTGGAAAGATGGACTTAGAGTTAAGCTAAGGTATAGTGAAGTTTGTGGGAGAATGTACAAGTGGATCAACCACTACCTCAAACAAACAACGGCCAGAGTCCAAGTACAAGGGCAGATGAGCAAAAAAGGTGACACTCGAGCGGGGAGTACCCCAAGGGGGAGTACTGTCATCCACACTCTTCCTGGTGTATATAAACGACATTACAGAGAATATACCAAGAAGAGTCCATAGCTCAATGTTTGCAGACGATCTGGCTATGTGGACCTCTGAAAAGAATCTCACCATAGCAAGAAATCGGATGCAGCAGGCCCTAACATCGCTGGAAGAGTGGGCGAACTCATGGCTGGTCACAATAAACGAGTAGAAAACTACATGCACAATATTCTCGCTTTCAATCAAACCACAAAACACCAAATTAAGTCTAAATGGCAAACTGCTGCAGCCAAATGACAACCCAAACTATCTGGGAGTCACATTTGATCGGCGCATGACATGGAAAAGTCAGATCGAGAGAAACCGAATGAGAGCCAGAGAAAGAATGGCAATATTGAGGAAACTTGCTGGCACAAGCTGGGGAGCAGACGAAAGCATACTAAAGAAACTGTACACTGGAAGAGTGAGACCAGTTCTCGAGTATGGCATTTCGGCAAGGACAACAGCAGCGAAGGCGAACTTCGATAAGGGAACACATTTCCAAACCAAGCCATGATGGTTATAACAGGAGGCATGAAGTCAACGCCAGAACTTGAAAAGATTACAAAGCTGCAACCCATGACCGATAGAAGAGACTGCAGAGCCCAGCTGCAGTCAGAGAAACTCCGAAGACTGACTGACCACCCAATGCACCAGAGACTAAACAATTTGGGAACTGGGAAACTAAAGCGGAGAAACTTTGCAGAAATAGCCAAAGCAAAGATGCATGAAGATCCTATAAACGCACTAACAACACCAAAGCCCATCACTACTGTACGAAAACCTACCTGGAGGCAGGATCTATTTCCAGAGGTGGTAGAAAGTATACCAGGTATTGGAAACAAAAACTGCCAGACTGAAAAAGAAAGGAGAGATACTACACTAAGCTTTATATCGAAAAACTACCCAAGCATGGACTGGACCCATGCATACACCGACGGTTCTGTAACAGACACTACACAGAACGGAGGGGCAGGAGCATTCCTGAACCTACCAAATGGCAGAAAAATAACACTGTCATTCGCTACTGGTAAGTACACAAGCAATTTCAGAGCGGAGGCAGAGGCACTGAGGGCGGCAGTGGAAGAAATGGTGACACACAGTGAAAATGAGAGCCATATAGTCCTGCTGACAGATGCTCTCGCTGTAGTCACAGCACTAAAAAGCCAGAAAAACACTGAGCTTAATGACTTAAGAGCAGCACTCTGTCAACTATGCCAGCAGTCCGCACCAAAAAGGGTAGTGGTACAGTGGGTCCCATCACACTGCAACATCCAAGGCAACGAGAAGGCAGACATACTGGTAAAAGAAGGTGCAAGACTACCACAAACAGATACTAGTATGACGTACGAAGAGTCAAAACAGCTTATTAAAGCCAGATTCATTACCAAATGGGAAACTGAACATACCGGCTACGCCAAAAACGATGCCTATCACCAGTTGAACAGAAGAGAGCAGGTCGTTGTCTTCAGACTTCGCACTGGCCACAATTGACTGAGGTACCACCTATTCAACAAATTGAAGATAGGTGGTACCGACGAATGCCTGTGTGGCACCGAGAAAATGACCGCTGAGCATCTGCTGCAGAACTGCCCGACATACGAGGATCAGAGAGAGCAGATGTGGCCATCACCAGTGGAACCACAAGAGAAGCTCTATGGCAGTTTCGACAGCCTCAGGATGACCGCCGCTTTTTAAAAAAAAATAATGGTTACTGTCTGACTGCGTACGAAGAAGAAGAAGAAGAAGACGGGAGGGCACCACCAGGAGTGGAGCCTGCGGCTTAATTTAACTCAACACGGCCAACACTGAAATGACTGACATGCCGAAACCACTTTCCTTGGGTCATATATGGAACTGGTGCTGGATTTAGACCTTCAGAATTCTGGGGTTATGCCCTCTGTGGCTCGGTTGGTCTTCATTCAGTGTTTGATAAAGGAATTGACGGAAGAGCACTATCACTACCTGCGGCTTAAATTGATTTAACACGCCAATACTGTAGAATGACTGTCAAATCGAGAGCACCTTCGTGGGGTCTAACAGTGAATATGTGCTGGTATTAGACCCACGGAAGACAGGTCAGTCTCTTAACTCCCTAATGAAAGAGCGCTTGCTACGGTAATCTGCTCTTAACCCTGCAGAAATCGCAGGTTGCAGAAACTTGGCCATTGACAAACTAAAAGCCTTCTATTGATACGTCATGGATAATATTGAACGGGTGCTGGAAATAGACCATTGGAAGACAAGTCAGGTTTACCCTACTAATGACAGGGCGTTGCTACGGTAATCCTGCTTAACTCGAGAGGAGCCGCAAACATTTGGTTCACATACTAGGCTGATAAGCCAACGGCGCGAGGCTACAAGGTGAGGGATTACGGCCGAACGCCTCTAAGCCAAAATCCCGCCCAAAAGCTGCTCAGCACAAATGCAAAGGGAGACTTTGACATGGTGGGGACCTGGGGCCCCCGCCCGGTCGAGCAGCAGAATGAGGTCTCTGCCGTCCGCTGATCAAAGCGGGCGGGAAGCTGCTCGATATTCACCCCATACGGCGATACGGTATGAAACGATTTGTAGAAGATTTAGTTCTCGGTCGGGGTGCCCTAAGCAGTAGATCAGCTACCTCACTGCGAACTGCTGAGACTCAACCCTTGACCATGAGATATGTCCGCTCCCCAGGCGAACAACATCTCTGTGCAACACCAGGCTTGTCCCCTGGTCAAATGCACTATTTCGAGAGGAATCACAGGTCGCTGACATTTGGTCCACGTGCTTGGCTGATAAGCTACCATCTGAGGGATTACGGCCGAACGCCTCTAAGCCAGAATCTCGCCCTAAACCTCAGCACCGCTGTCATGGGAGGCTACGACATGGCTGGGGCTTGCGTCTCAGCCCGGCCCGATCGAGTCGCAGAAATGCACCTATCAAAATGCACTCCTGCTTCGCTCTTTGCCTCTGTCTGCTATCAGTCATCCCAATGGACGCAGAAGAGATGCAGTCCAGCGGACATTGCACCTCCTGCCCTATTGTGACAACCTCCCGGGTGGCGGGGAATGCTAGGCGTACCATCACTGCAGATGAGCCGAGAAAATAAAGGGAGCAAAGAGATACCTCACTCACATGCATATGGTACGTTTCTGGCAGGAGGTGACGATCCTGGGACAAAGTCACACTGGACTGCCTCTCTTCCGGGATAGTACATAGTCCATCATATCATTGCCACACCCTATAGACACGAGTAGGGAAGACTCGATAGTCCTGCAAGGCAACTTCCCAAGAGAGACAACTCTGACCAAAAACAACTGCTGCCTTGCAGTTAGGCTGGGGACAGCCAAAACCTAAGGAGGGCGACCCAACAAAAACTCCTGTTGAAATCGGATGCACTGAGCCACAGGCTTAACAAAATAAAACAGTGCAACGTAAATATCGCTGTAAACAGCGTACGATGAAGAAGAAGAAGAAACACACCGAAGAATAAATACGGTATATGATGGCGCGTAGGGTTGATGCCAGTACTGTTAAGAGGGGGGGGGGGGGGGGCATGGAATGTAAAAGGAGACTATCCAACCACGAGCAACCTGCATGATCCATATTCTCTCAGTCAGCCTGATTGGGCGCAGCATGTTTCTAGGGCCACAACTTAGATGGGGAATAGAATCTCGGACAGTTATGATTCGTTTACTCTGAAGGAAGCAGCCTGCTATGAGTCGCTGGCTGTTGTCAGCTGTTTAACTGTTTCCTCTTCAGCCAAACATTCGATGTTTTTACTTACGGCGGAGAACCTCAGACAGTGTACCGGAGTCCTTCTATCAATAGTATAATGCTATCATCCTACGTGATTTCACTAATTTAGAGATTACAGTGTAAATATCCACCTCGAGGACTAGGCTGCTGCAAAGCAGTCTGATTTCATAAAGCACAAACGAGGACTTGAGATAGGGTCTTGACCAGTACGTTTCACTTGAACCTGCTTTTTATCACCCTCCCCCCCCCCCCCCCTCCCCCACTCACCCCATATGTAGTTTAAATATCCCGTCAATGAAATAAAACTGAGATGCAATCGTGGTCTGGCATCACTCAAAACAATGATGGCTGCCAACCTGGAGCAGATGTGACTGTCATCTTATACAATAACCGTTTCTGGTCAAGAATCTATCATTGGCTGGGCATCTTTATTTTGTCAAGGTGATAGTGTTAGAGGAAACGAATTCTGAATAAAGGAATGCAACTGGTCCTTTGGTATAACAAGAATACCGCCATTGTGTACTTACAAGCACGCTTAAACTTTCGTCTGTAAAGTATAGTTGCACACTAGCCGAGGGCATAGCTTACAAAGTGATCAACCGTGGACAATAGGTCTGCACATGAACACTGCATATAACAAGAGTAACATAATCAAGACAGGGATGACACGATCATAGAAAACGATTGATCAGCTAGCCGCTGTCAAGATCATAAACAACAACGAATAGTATACATACTTTGTTAAAACTTTTATTTCAAAATGTGTTAAGCATTACACATGAATTCAGTTCTCTTAACTTTATAAGCGTTTATTTTACGTCTTACGTCAATCATCCATTATGTTTCATCACAAATATGAAATATAAACGTGGTGCGCTAAATACGTATGCACAAGCAAATTCTACCAAATCTTAGGGCCAAGTGCTTTCTCTAAGTGTCCACAACTTAACGTACCCTAACGTGAAGTGAAAAAAGCGTTTAGATAAAAAGTGAAGTGAAATTAAAGTTTTTAACTAACAACTGACGTTTAATTTTTAAAAAGCGTTTAACAAGCAATGACCAAAAAAAAAACACATTTAAAAATCCTTTTGTACTGGAGATGCTACCATCGAGTCATAATCCTAATAGTTAGGGGCTGTAGTGACGCAAAGACTAATGCAACGGGAAAGAAAACATCGAGATGAAACATCTAATACGTGATAATGTCCAGGATGTCAAAGCTGTCATAAGTACCCATGGATTGGTGCTGTGTGGTAAGATAACCGGTTGCAACTTCTCTGCTAGGAGGAGAAGCAGGGTCGTTGTTGAGCAGGACGGTCATGATAGCCGGCTCCAGTATGCAAATGGAGAAACAGGCAGTGACTTTGGCTCCGATGTGGCTGTATGATTTTGTTTAATGAGTGTTGTAATCGCCTCCGATAATATTTGCTTTGTAAAGTATACCATTGAGCGTACACAAGATTGTTTAACTCCAACGCATGGATCCTATATGGATGTGAATGCTGAAAAATAACAAAGACATTGGAAAAGGGGCTAAATGCATTCGAGAATACGTGTCTCAGAAAAATGTTGAACATTGGTTGGGAGAAATTCATAAGCAAAAAAAATGAAAGAAGTCACCAACTAACAGTATGTTTCATCACTCATCAGGACAACAATGGGGTCATACATTTGGACATGTTAGAATCAATCGTCAGAGATAATTCCATTATCGACTTCAGCAACATTTATGAACTGTAAAGAGTGGCGACACACATGAAACTGAAGATCACTGATTACTGTCTTATGTTCCGTGTATTGTATGTCAAGAACATGAATTGATTGATTGTAATTACATTTCGATTGGTTGTGACATGATTTGATAATTGAAAGGAAGACACCAAACCTAGTGTTTATTGTATGAATCTACTGTCCCGTTCATGGATGGGGTTTACATAAATGAAAGAGCTGACATACTTGCCTCACTGCTACCCTTTTGTGGGAACATTGCCAATGACTAAATATAAAATGATGAAGTTAATCAACGACCGTCTATTATATATAGCCACTCACTACAGTCGATTCACATATACATATTACACAGTTCTGAAATCATACGCCGTTGCAATAGAAAGGTGCGTCTGAGAAGGCGTTGTATGTGTTTACGTACAATCAGCGAACTACTGAAAATATAAGTCTATAAATATTATTAACTGAGAATCTATGGATCTTCCCGTAGTGCAATATCGTCGACGCTTAACAGTCCAGAACAGATCATTGTGAAATGGTTACAACAATATATTACATACATTAATGAAGCATACAATAAACAGGGTCATGAGTGGTCTGCCGGGGTCTTTGTGTATGACAAGGACATGAATAGCACCACTTCCCCATAGATCGCATGTCGTAAGAGGCGACTAACTGTGTGACATCCATTATACCAGCCATCGTAGGTGGTTTGTTAAAAGCAGCATAGATGACACCTAACAGGCTGTGGACCTACTTTGCTCTAGTGTTTGAGTCTGTTAAGATGGACTCGCACATCGGTTAACCACCTACCCATCGCGGCAATTGGTCCATCGCAGCGGAGTAATAATCTGCTAGAGCCTAGCCAGTTAAACAGGAAATCTTCCTCCCGGCTACATCCAGCTTGCGCCAGAGCAGGAACCTGAACAGGGGCATCGGTCTGTATTGAAATACATGTCTACTAAGACTAAGATAATAAACAGTATATACATTGTGACTAATAATTGCATAGTTGGAATATAACTAGATTGAAGACAAACACATGACTTGCTCATTTACAGGAGTTACGGCTGAAGTGTTGATCTGTATTTAAAAAAAATGTGTTGTCAATCTAACACATGTCAAACTGGTATGATTGCTCTAATATTTGAAAACGAAAAGGAGCTTTTCTTGTGATACCCCGAGCTTTCGAAGGAATGCTTGTCTAACGGTCGCTGTATAAAACTAAACAAATTGCATTCAGGTACTTACTTTTAGTGTTCTGGGGACCATGTCAGACATCATGTCTCCAACATTAAGCCACGTGTGTTGACTTGTCCTTCCTCCTCAACATGTCATCCATAATGTATATTTCAAGAAAGGTTTGGACAGATTATCAGGTGCCAGGGTCTTGTGCTGCTCTACTGTCGCATGTCTCATCGTCCCTATATCCCCATCTTTTTTAAGTTCTTCCTGCATCGTGATGCAACAGTTCTGAGTCAATTTAGTTACCTCCATGTTGCGTAAAGTAAGTGGGATGCAGGCCAGATTCTTTCAGCAGCTTTATCCAGAGTCCTGCTTCAGTTCATTCCATTTTCCGACGCAACGTTCTAAAGGACTAGTCTGTAGTAACTTTGTTGACTGTAAGAAACTTCGTCTAGATTGCTGTCTTGTGCATTGCACGTGGTGTCCAAACTTATGGAGCCTTATGTCGGTTGTCTGATTCTCTCTTTCAATTTCTGGTGCGATACTTATTATTGTCTCTTGTGGTGTAACGCCGATTTTGCGGCCCGTGTATTTTTTAGGAACCATGTAAATATCCGGTCAGTTTCATTTATTGTTTTGGCAAAATAAATGAAAATCATAAAATCAAAAGGTTACAGTAAAATACGTCACCAAATGGAGCGAGTGTGGAAGTTAAAAATTAACAGGACCCAGTCTTTCAGTGAAATGTGCATAATTCGCCAAACGCTAGCGAGCATTAAGATTTGAAAAAGGCATCATTGTTCCGACGAAGAGCACAAAAATATAAACCTTAAATATATCAAAACAAGTAAGTAAGTAAGTTGCCCATCGCAACCGAAGATGGCGACATCATCAGACTGGCATCGTCCTGAACATGTAACTTGCGCTGAATTTGGATTATAGTGAGGAAGAAGTTGCGCTAGACAGCAACATTTCTCTCTCGTCCTGAGTTACCGGGAACCAGTGGCAAGACATACACTCAAGACGACTGGAAGTAGCTCAAGATACAGACATTCAGGTCATTCAATCCGCGAGACCAGGGGTCGCTTGACACTTGGTAAAGTCGATTGTCCACCATTTCCTTTACGATTTTAGAGGTGAATGTCGTACCTCTCGGCAGCATCAGCCCTCACGCGTAGACTAGAAAACGCTGCTGCTGACCAGCGCCAACATGTGCAGGTCAAGGTGAGGGGCCATCAACCCATGGTTGATGAGAGATTCATGCCGTGCATACAATGAAAATGGACGCAATGTCCAAGTAGGTCGTGCACACCAATCAAGAACGTGTCATATCCAAAAACAGATCTTGTTCTCTCCGAATTCCAAGGAAAATTACAGACACTAACTTCCTGTGAATAGCATAGGACGTGCTAGAAAATGATCGTTATACAACACTGCGAGACATACATTAATTGGAACGAACAAACAACACGAAAATCTCAGACCATGAGAGCAGCTGTTGCTTGGTCGCCATCTTTTCGGAAATCAAAACAAGACTGTCAATTTTAATTAAAATATAAATTGGGTTTCAGCTCAATGGGTAGACAACGATTAATATGTAAAGCGATTTCAATATTTCAAAAATACAATTACCTAAAGCTAAAAGAAAAACTATATTCTTTAAGCCCAAAGAATGTGCATAAATAAAACAGTATGGTGATATGAAGAGATGAAAAAAATATGTGACAAATTAAAAAAAGAACTTTATAGAATATTGGAACAATAAAAAACAATAAGATTATTCACAATATAAAACAGTAAAAAAATGGCGAAATGCTAAACAAAAGTATTTAAAGAATATCTAATAGTATTTTGTTATACTTTTCGAAAAATGTGCCGGAGAGACGAATGTCTGTATCTCTTCATCCATCTATAAATGACAAACATAATACCCCATTACTAAGCGAAGACATCAACAACTTGAGATTGGAGGAATATTTCACGGAACCTCTCTATCCGGAAGAAATAAACGATAATTAAATATTCACACCAAGACACAACAAAAGAAACGAGCTACCTATCATAGACACAGAAGTAGAACAAACTGTTACAAATATTTCATGAAACAAGGCACCAGAAATAGACGATGTCACAACAGAGGTCGTACTAGCATGCGGCAACATGTTAGTAAAATGGCTGTCTAGAATAGTGAATGTGGCATGGACAACAATGGAAGTTCAGGAGAACTGGCAAAAATCAATATATATCCCCAGTTGTAAGAAAATATGAAACAAAAAAGCCTGAAACGTACAGGAGCATATTACTCTTGAGCCATATAAGTAAAATATACACGAAGATCTTTGAAAACAGATCAAGACCAATAGTCGAAAGACAATTAAGTGACACACATTTTGGCTTCAGAAATGGAAGAGGTTGCACTGACGCCATATTCACTCCAAGACAAATTTGTGAACACACTATTGCATTCAATCAGATACAGAACATCGTCTATGTAGACCAGGAGAAAGCTTATGATCGAGTCGATAGAAACAACCTATGGAAGATCCTGGAAAACGATGGAGTGCAACGGCAATTATTATAAACATTTAATAGCAATGTATAAAAACAGCCAAAGTAATGTCATAACATCAAACGGGCTAACTAAATGGTTTGTAGTTGACAGTGGTAAGACATGGATGTGTACTATCACTACATTTGTGCATTGCATTCATGTATTAAATAGCAGCTGGGGATCAAGACGCTGAGCAGCGCATGAGCTGCAGTGGTCAGCGACCCATAGCTGACTGCTAGCGTCAGGGCCAGCGAACCAGAGCTGCCAAGACCCTTCTACACCTCCACGCGGTGATCCTGGATAACAGGCTTCAGCAGGGCAGACTGGCTAAGGAGAAGGGATCGAAGAGGGAATGCTAACCCGGTACTCAAAAAATGGTTGCTGAAGTCGGATGTGTTGGACCGAAAGGTGCAAATATCGCAGTCAAGCTGTAAATTACGACACAACGAATTCCGTTCTCTGGACTACATTCTGCTACTTAAGCCCGTTCGGGGTTTGGTAGCGGGAGATTGAGAACGAACGAAGAAGAAGAAGAAGAAGAAGAAGAAGAAGAAGAAATAGCAACTGAAGGAAAACCAGAAACCACCACAATGAACGAGCTCATTTTTGCAGATGATCAGAATCTCTTTCATTCCAATGAACAAAACCTCCAAGAACATCTGAATGCCGTTGACAGTGCCTGTGTTAGATATAATATGAGGATTAGTACAGTAAAGACGGAGACATAGAAGTAGAATAAAGAAAACACTAAATATACAGTTAAAAAGCACAGAGCTTAAACAAGTCAGTTAATTGAAATACTTGGGTAGCATGTTCAAACAAGGTAGAAGGCATGATAGAGAGGTAGAATTTGTTACAGAACCGTCGGTGTATGCATGGGTCCAGTCCATGCTTGGGTAGCTTTTCGTTATGAAGCTTAGGGTAGTATCTCTCCTTTATTTTTCAGTCTGGCAGTTTTTGTTTCCAATACCTGGTATATTTTCTACCACCTCTGGAAATATATCCTGCCTCCAGGTAGGTTTTCGTACAGTAGGGATGGGTTTTGGTGTTGTTTGTGCGTTTATGGGATCTTCGTGCATCTTTGCTTTGGCTATTTCTGCAAAGTTTCTCCGCTTTAGTTTCCCATTTCCCAAATTATTTAGTCTCTGGTGCATCGGATGGTCGGTCAGTCTTCGGAGTTTACATTTTGAACCAATAACCGAGAGTTCCCAAAAGATAGCTAAGATTCAAGACAGTCTATGATAAAAGTGTAAACAATAAAAGATGTCAAAAAACAGTCATCTACGCTCCCCTCTAGTGACCCTAAAAAGTCAATGAATGTTTCAACCTACGCTCTGTCATTGTATCTAATATGCCAACGAGGAGAGTTCAAATGAAACCGGACCTAACTGAACCAAGTGAACAAACGTGCGATGCGTATGATGACGTCATTTCTGATGTAAATAGCACATTCCAACCGTCAAATTTGCAAAATTGCATTAACATCCGACTCATAGTTTTCTCAGCAAACCGTTTAAACATGGCGGTTGTGATATGGAATACGTACAGAGTTGATCGGCGAGCGCTGAACAGTAACAACTGAAGGATGTCGACAGTTTTAAAAACAAATATTCCGTCACGCCATGCGTGGCATTAACAATTATGGTGTTACGCCCATATTATTTTGTAACCCACGGAATGATGTTGTCAGAATCACACCCGCCGCCTTTTCTTTCCGGACTAAACTGGTACCCATTTCAGAATGGGTTGACACAGAAACTGTTGCGGTCTGATAAAGCTTTTCCGCCTCAACTGGGGAATGAATTAGGACAACTAAGATACGAAGCCAGCTCGCTAACCACTGCGCTACGCGACTACGCGATGTTTAAAGATGGACGTGAGTTAACGAAAGATTTTCCTAGACCAGGTCAGGCATATATTGTTGCGTTAACCTCAAGTCCTTCTTTAAACATCGTTGCCCAGTTCTTCAATGTTGTGTTCGAGGTTCTTTTGTCACCACACACTGTCTGTGTTCTGCAATGAATGTCAACTGATGGACATCCTTCAGGTGTTAAAAACAGAATCACCGCTCGCTGATCAACTCTGGACGGATTCCATATCACCCTCTCCATGTTTTCAACGGCCTGTTGAGGAAACTATGAATAGGAGGATAATGACATTTTTTAAACTTTACGATTGGTACGTGATGCTTACACCAGAATGGACGTCACCATGTGCATCGTACTTATGTTCACGTATTGCAGTTTGCTAAGGTCCATTTTAACGCGCCTTATACATGAAACCATTCTAGCAATTGCATTGATAGTTTCATAGCACTATTTTACGTGATGAGGTTGCTAGCCTTGTCCACAACCTTCTATATTCACATCTTCCTATATGGTTTGAAGCAATTTTCCTGAACGTATTCTTTTTATATTGGTATTATATAATTACGTTCATCATTCAGGTGGCAATGTTCGGAAGCGAGACATAGTCCCCACACACCCTGTACGGAAAACAATTGAATCCTTGGAACTAAAGTGCAACAGAAAGTTGATCAGAATATCTTTGATAGCGAAAATAAAAACGCAGAAAATATAAAGGGGCTGGGTATACAACATAAGTTACTAGTACACAACATTACCTTTAGTAAATTAGCGCTCCTAGGAAACGCCAAACGCCACCTTGTTCTAGAAAGAACGTTCCTGGAGAGTGTGGTACGTGCAAACATGCCCAGTCAGACTCTGTTGAAAAAGGTTCTGTCAGACCGAAAGGTGCCGATATCGCAGTCAAGTTGTTAGCTACGAAACAACGCATTCCGTTCCCCAGACAACATTGTGTGTTGTGAAGTGAAGTCGGTACGTAGGTTCAGTTTTTCATTATTGACGATTGCTATTTTGTAACTGGCTGTAGTGGTTTTTGGAATATCCTGGTGCGTACTGAAGAATGTCAGCATAGGCTCTCCGGGCTGTATTGTAATGATATGTTTTTCAGCAGACTCGTCACCAAAGCAGCCAATGTGAAGATACCCACCTCGTTGCCCAGACTACTACAAAAACTGATGACATGTGTACGACAAGTTCCACCTGATTCCGTCGCTGCTCTACTTGGCGTTTAAAATGTTGGATCTAGACCATTTTAAGATGTAAATCAAGTTTCGACTATTTCAATATACCAAGTGCCCATGTTGATACTCTATTGTTAGCAAATAGTGATATGTCCTCCAACAAATAATAATATTCCGAAACAATGTACTTGTAACATTTTCTCAGCCTTACATATATAAATTATCAGCCTCATATAATAATTTGGGAACCGATTACAAACAGCTTATACACAATCTAATGTGAATGCTATACTGTATGAAGACCTTCAACGCAGAATCCATTAGCACCAATACCGGATGTGGAATGCAACGGTGGGGATAGCTGGGAAATAACAGTAACAAATTATTTGGGTAGCGAAGCTTTAAACTTGATCAAAAATACAGACAATTGTAACGTCAGGTCATCCCGTAACCGGTGAGGTCATTGTGGCACACATGAAGACATCCTCACAACGCCACGTCACCCTTCTCTGTCAGATGCCGCTGCCTGTGACTCTTCTGGTGGGGGATTGGTCCATTCTTTTATTGTGTCCTCCCATCTCTTTTTTTTGGACGGCATCTTCGTCGTCTGCCTTGATCCTATCCGTGGAGGATTGTATTTGTAAGACGATTTAAACTCGGTATGTGACCGTAGCAAGCGATTTTCTTCTTTTGACAGTTGCCAAGAGGTCTTCCAATAAGCCATTTTGCTGTTGTAATTCTATCTCGTATTGCCGCATTTGTAACTCGATCTTTGAACCTGACGTTTAAAGGTCTTCGGAAACATCTCATCTCCAAGGCCTGTAGCCTTCGTTGAAGGTCAGCCGTAACTGTCCGTGTCTCACAAGCATAGAGGAATTTTGACAGGACCAGTGTACGCATTAATCTGATTTTCGTGCATAGTGCTAACCGTTTATCTTGCCATATTTTATTAAGCCGTGCAAGCGTCTTAATTGTCTGTGCTAATTTGGCAAACACCTCACACTTTGATCCTTCATCACTGACAATCGACCCTAGATATGTAAAACGGTCTACCAACTCGAGTTTCTGACCATTTTCTGTTATCCTGCTTTTGAATCACTCGGATCTGGGGTAGTTGTCTCGCCGCAGCGACTCAATTTCAACCAGTGTTCGTAAAGCGATCTCAGTCCCGCCAGGCGGAGCGATAGCGCGGGCTTGCGGAAAACGCTCGCCTGCCTTTCCCCGTAGTGCGAATTGGGTGCGGTTTGTTGTAGTGGCTCCTCCACCGAAGTGCGCTAGTCTGGTCCGTATCAGGAAACGTGGTCCGTCCGTGGTGATTTATCTAAGGCTTATAGCAGAGCTCGACAGTACGTCTCGCTGGTGGTCCGACTCTCGCAAAGAGCTTGTGACCGGCAAATGGAAAGCAGGAATCGTTGCCTCGAGGCCCTGCGTTCTCCTACGGAGAAGGGCAGGCCGGCAGGCCAAATTGTCTCCAGTCCCAGTGAAATTCATCGCCGAGGTCGTTGGGATCCGTTCTGCACAGAGCGCTGCCATCCCTCCTCGAGCGAGCCCGGTCGGTCGGTCGTCTGGTGCGTGTGGGAGGCCCCTGTCAGGCGGTCCTAGGTCGACGGAGTGAGGGACGGGTGGAACAAACCGTCCCGTCAGTCGGTCCCTGCATCCGTCGTCCCAGCGAGGCTTTTTACACACCCTTCCTCCGCCGACCGGTGTGTGCTGTACACAGTACGTCTCCGACAGATATCTGGTTGATCCTGCCAGTAGTCATATGCTTGTCTCAAAGATTAAACCATGCATGTCTAAGTTCACACTGTCTCACGGTGAAACCGCGAATGGCTCATTAAATCAGTCGAGGTTCCTTAGATGACACGATCCTACTTGGATAACTGTGGCAATTCTAGAGCTAATACATGCTTACCAAGCTCCGACCCTCGCGGAAAGAGCGCTTTTATTAGTTCAAAACCAATCGTCGTTTCCCCTCGCGGGGTTGCGGCGTCCCCACAGGTGACTCTGGATAACTTTGTGCTGATCGCATGGCCTCATGTGCCGGCGACGCATCTTTCAAATGTCTGCCCTATCAAATGTCGATGGTACGTGACATGCCTACCATGTTTGTAACGGGTAACGGGGAATCAGGGTTCGATTCCGGAGAGGGAGCATGAGAAACGGCTACCACATCAAAGGAAGACAGCAGGCGCGCAACTTACCCACTCCCGGCCCGGGGAGGTAGTGACGAAAAATAACAATACGGGACTCTTTCGAGGCCCCGTAATTGGAATGAGTACACTTTAAACCCTTTTAACGAGGATCTATTGGAGGGCAAGTCTGGTGCCAGCAGCCGCGGTAATTCCAGCTCCAATAGCGTATATTCAAGTTGTTGCAGTTAAAAAGCTCGTAGTTGGATCTCAGGCGCAGGCGGGCGGTCCGGCTCGCATCGGTTCACTGCCCGTTGTCTCCTGCCCTACCGTCTGCCGGCTCTCTCCCACGGGTGCTCTTCGCTGAGCGTCCTGGGTGGCCGGCGCGTTTACTTTGAAAAAATTAGAGTGTTCAAAGCAGGCCTCGGCTGCCTGAATAATGGTGCATGGAATAATGGAATAGGACCTCGGTTCTATTTTGTTGGTTTTCGGAACTGGAGGTAATGATTAACAGGGACAAACGGGGGTATTCGTATTGCGGCGTTAGAGGTGAAATTCTTGGATCGCCGCAAGACGAGCTACTGCGAAAGCATTTGTCAAGAATGTTTTCATTAATCAAGAACGAAAGTCAGAGGCGCGAAGACGATCAGATACCGTCGTAGTTCTGACCATAAACGATGCCGACTAGCGATCCGCAGGAGTTGCTTCGATGACTCTGCGGGCAGCTTCCGGGAAACCAAAGTGTTTGGGTTCCGGGGGAAGTATGGTTGCAAAGCTGAAACTTAAAGTAAGTGACGGAAGGGCACCACCAGGAGTGGAGCCTGCGGCTTAATTTGACTCAACACGGCCAACACTGAAATGATTGACATGCCGAGACCACTCTTCTGGGATCTAATATGGAACTGGTGCTGGATTTAGACCCCCAGAAATCTGGGGTTATGCCCCCTGTGGCCCGGTTTGGTCTGCATTGAGTGTTCTGAAAAAGGAATTGACGGAAGAGCACTATCAGGAGTGGAGCCTGAGACCTAAATTAACTTAACACGCCAATACTGCAGAATGACTATCAAAAGTACACCTTCGTGGGGTCTAATAAAGAACATGTGCTGGAATTAGACCCTCGAAAATCTGGGGCTACCCTTTAAGAAACTTGATTGTCTCGCTAAGGGAATTGACGGAAGGGCACCACCAGGTGTGGAACCTGCGGCTTAATTTGACTGAACACGCCAATACTGTAGAACAACTGACAAATCGAGAGCACTGCCGTTTGGGTCTAATAATGAACGTACGCTGGTATTAGACTCACGGATGGCGAATCAGCTCTCAAACACTAAAATGAAAGAACGCTACGGAAACCGTGTTTAACTCCGCAGAAACCGCAGATTTCAAATACCTGGTCATTGACAAACAAAAGCCCTCAATAAATTCGTCTGATCAAATAGTGAACGGGTGCTGGAAATAGATCATCTGAAAACAGGTCAGTTTTACCCTACAAATGACAGGGCGTTGCTACGGAAAACCAGCTCAAATCGAGAGGAGCCGCAGACACTTTGGTTCACGTACCAGGCTGATAAGCCAAGGGCGCGAGGCTACCATGTGGGGGATTACGGCCGAACCCTTGTAAGCCGCAATCCCGCCCAAAATCTCAGCACCACTGCAATGGGAGGCTCCTATATGCTCGGGACCTGGGGCTTGCGCCCCAGCCCTATCAGGTAGAGCCACAGTAAGAGGTCCTTGCCGTCCGCCAATCAAAGCGGGCGGACAACTGCTTGATACTCACCCTATACGGCGATGGGGTGCGAAAACACCAACCAAAGACTTAGTACCTAGTCGGGGTGTCGAAAACAGTAGAGCAGCCACCTCACTGTGAACTGTCAAGACTCAACCACTGACCATGAGAGTTGTTCGCACATCAGGCAAACAACATCTCTGTGACATCTCCAGGCTTGTCCTCTGGCTGAATGCACTCCGGCTACGATATCTACCTCTGTACGTTATCAGCCATATAACTATCATACTGGACGCAGAAGAGATGCAGACCAGCGGACATTGCACACCTGCCCCACTGTGTCAATACCCCAGGTGGCGGGGAATGCTAGGCGTACCATCTCTGCATAGAAGCCAAGAAAATAAAGGGAAAAAGAGATACCCCACTCACATGCAAATGCTACGTTCCTGGCAGGACGTGACGATCCTGAAATACAGACACACTGGACTGCCTCTCTTCCGGGTAAACCAGTCCATCTCATATATCATCACATATCATCATTGCACCCTATAGACACGAGTAGTGAAGACTCGATAGTCTGGTAAGACAACTTCCATAAGAGAGAAAACTCTGATCATAAACAACTGCTGCCTTGCAGATAGGCTGGGGACAGCCAAAGGCTAAGGAGGGCATCCCTACAGAAACGCCTGTTGAAATCGGAAGCACGGGGCCGCAAGCCTAACAAAACAGTGCAACGTAAATCACAGTATGATGGCAGTACAACCTATTAGAAAAACGCATGGCGCTCATCCTGCGGAGTCCCGCCAGGCAGCGATAGTGCCGGGCCCCACGCCTCGAAGGGGCCCACACTTGAATACTGGTGGTCACCCACCCATGTGTCGTGGAGTCAAGGCACATGGCTATGGGGCAACTTCTATTGGCCAAAACCTCAAGATACTACAGTGGAATGCGGAGGGAGTCATTAACAAAAAACTTTCCCTAACACACCACCTGCATGAAGGTAAGATTGACGTGGCATGTATCCAGGAAACGCACCTCAACAATAACCATAAATTCTCAATCAGAGGATATCAGACCTTCCGTCTAGATAGAGAAGGCCACAAAGGAGGGGTCCTGATACTGACCAGAAACTGCATACCGAGTAGCGCGGTATCTGTCAATCACACCGGACAAGCAGAAATTGTAGGAGTTGACATAATGGCTCAAGAGACGAAGCTCCGCATTTTCAATCTGTACGGACCACCAAACAGAGACCTATCGCTCTCGAGTATGGAGGTCAGAGACTCCAACTGCATAGTAGTTGGAGATTTCAACAGCCACTCGGAGAGATGGGGATACTCTGACACAGACAGCAGAGGTGACGAAGTGGAAGATTGGGAGATAGATGCAAATCTCTCCCTAATCAATAGGCAGGAGGATAGCCCTAGCTTCTATTCAAGAACATGGCATACCACCTCGACTCCAGATTTGGCCTTCTCCACACAGGACATACACCATAAAATAGACCGCCAGGTGCTAAACCAACTGGCAGGTAGCGACCACAGGCCGATCAGGCTAACCATTGACATGGAAGTAGGCCCACAGGAAACAAAACCGCTCCCACGTTGGAATTACAAACGAGCCGACTGGGACAGATTTGCAATCCTGACAGATGGGCTGTGTGAAACCATCAACACACGAAACACCAAAATGAATCCCATGGTAGAGAGCCTAAGCAAGGCAATAATGCAAGCCGCCACTGAAACCATCCCAAGAGGAGCTAGGTAAAACTATAAGCCCTACTGGAATGATGAGTTGCAGAAAGTGGAAGATGCAGTAACAAATGCTAGGAACATGGCAGAGCGAGAAAAATCCATGGAGGCAAACATCGCCCTCAAAGCCGCTGCGGCGAAGTACAAACACACTCTCAAACAAACAGCAAGAGAAAGCTGGAAAGATAAAACGGAAAGTCTAAACCTGGACAAAGACGGAAACAAGCTATGGAAGCTAGTCAGAGCCATGAACGACGAAACCCCGTCAAATAAACAAATTACTATCAAGCAGGGCGAGAACTTGATCACAGGTAAGAAAGCCGCAAACGCCTTTGTCGATCACTATGCCAGAGCAAACCACATCGAGGTCCCTGCAGAAAAGCATACAGACATTAGCGAAGAGCTAAAGGGACACGAAAACATAAATACGGCTCCCGAAGAGCACATGATGGCCTAACTAACAATGCGCGAAATGGAAGAGGCTATGAGAACACTAAAGAAAAAGAAATCTCCCGGAAAAGATGGGATAACAAACGAAATGCTGATGGGGCTGGGCCAAACAGCGAAGAGGAAACTACTGTCAGTCCTGAACCAAAGCTGGAAAAGGGGTATTGCACCCCAGGCATGGAAAGATGCAATACTGGTACCAGTACCAAAAACAGGAAAGGATAAAACAGATCCAAATGGATACAGGCCCATCAGCCTACTGAGCTGTGTCGGCAAGCTGATGGAACGGATGATAAACACCAGACCTATGTGGCATCTGGAAGAAAAACGAATACTAATTCCACAGCAAGCCGGCTTTAGACAGCACAGATCCACTGAGGACCAGGTCATCCTCATAGCCCAGGAGATAGAAGATGCCTACCAGGCACAGAAACACACAGTAGCTGTTTGGGTGGATCTGGAAAAGGCATTTGACAAAGTCTGGAAAGATGGACTTAGAGTCAAGCTAAGAAGAAGTGATGTTTGTGGGAAAATGTACAAGTGGATCAACCACTACCTCAAACAAAGAACGGCCAGAGTCCAAGTACAAGGGCAGATGAGCAAAAAGGTGACACTCGAGCAGGGAGTACCCCAAGGGGGAGTACTGTCACCCACACTCTTCCTGGTATATATAAACGATATTACAGAGAATATAACAAGAAGAGTCCATAGCTCAATGTTTGCAGACGATCTGGCTATGTGGACCTCTGAAAAGAATCTCACCATAGCAAGAAATCGGATGCAGACGGCCCTAACATCGCTGGCAGAGTGGGCGAACTCATGGCTGGTCAAAATAAACGAGGAGAAAACCACGTGCACAATATTCTCGCTTTCATTAAAACCCCAAAGTACCAAATTAAGTCTAAATGGCAAAATCCTGCAGCCAAACGACAACCCAACCTATCTGGGAGTCACATTTGATCGGCGCATGACATGGAAAAGTCAGATCGAGAGAAACCGAATGAAAGCCAGAGAAAGAATGGCAATCATGAGGAAACTTGCTGGCACAAGCTGGGGAGCAGACGAAGGCATACTAAAGAAACTGTACACTGGAAGAGTGAGACCAGTTCTCTAGTATGGCATTGCGGCATGGACAACAGCAGCGAAGGCGAACTTCGATAAAGTTAACAAACTTCAAAACCAAGCCATGAGAATTATAACAGGTGGCATGAAGTCAACGCCAGTTGTAGAACTTGAAAAGATTACAAAACTGCAATCCATGACCGATAGAAGAGACTGCAGAGCCCAGCTGCAGTCAGAGAAACTCCGAAGACTGACGGACCACCCAATGTACCAAAGACTAAACAATTTGGGAAATGGGAAACTAAAGCGGAGAAACTTTGCAGAAATAGCCAAAGCAAAGATGCACGAAGATCCCATAAACGCACTAACAACACCAAAGCCCATCACTACTGTACGAAAACCTACCTGGAGGCAGGATATATTTCCAGAGGTGGTAGAAAATATACCAGGTATTGCAAACAAAAACTGCCAGACTGAAAAAGAAAGGAGAGACACTACCCTAAGCTTCATAACGAAAAGCTACCCAAGCATGGACTGGACCCATGCATACACCGACGGTTCTGTAACAAACACTACACAGAACGGAGGGGCAGGAGCATTCCTGAACCTACCAAATGGCAGAAAAATAACACTGTCATTCGCTACTGGTAAGTACACAAGCAATTTCAGAGCGGAGGCAGAGGCACTGAGGGCGGCAGTGGAAAAAATGGTGACACACAGTGAAAATGAGAGCCATATAGTCCTGCTGACAGATGCTCTCGCCGTAGTCACAGCGCTAAAAAGCCAGAAAAACACTGAGCTTAATGACTTAAGAGCAGCACTCTGCAAACTGTGCCAGCAGTCCGCACCAAAAAGGGTAGTGGTACAGTGGGTTCCGTCACACTGCAACATCCAAGGCAACGAGGAGGCAGACAGACTGGCAAAAGAAGGTGCAAGACTACCACAAACAGATACCAGTATGACGTACGAAGAGTCAAAACGGCTTATCAAAGCCAGATACATGACCAAATGGGAAACCGAGCATTCTGGTTACACCAAAAACGATGCCTATTACCAGTTGAACCGAAGAGAGCAGGTCGTTGTCTTCAGACTTCGCACTGGCCACAACAGACTGAGGTACCACCTATTCAACAAATTGAAGATAGGGAGTACCGACGAATGCCCGTGCGGTACTGGTAAAATGACCACTGAACATCTGCTGCAGAACTGCCCGACATACGAGGATCAGAGAGAGCAGATGTGGCCATTACCAGTGGAACTGCAAGACAAGCTCTATGGCAGTAGCGAGAGCCTCAGGATGACCACCGCTTTTTTCGAAAAAATAATGGTTACTGTCTGACTGTGTACGCAGAAGAAGAAGAAGAAGAAACTGGTATGATTGCTCTAATATTTGAAAACGAAAAGGAGCTTTTCTTGTGATACCCCGAGCTTTCGAAGGAATGCTTGTCTAACGGTCGCTGTATAAAACTAAACAAATTGCATTCAGGTACTTACTTTTAGTGTTCTGGGGACCATGTCAGACATCATGTCTCCAACATTAAGCCACGTGTGTTGACTTGTCCTTCCTCCTCAACATGTCATCCATAATGTATATTTCAAGAAAGGTTTGGACAGATTATCAGGTGCCAGGGTCTTGTGCTGCTCTACTGTCGCATGTCTCATCGTCCCTATATCCCCATCTTTTTTAAGTTCTTCCTGCATCGTGATGCAACAGTTCTGAGTCAATTTAGTTACCTCCATGTTGCGTAAAGTAAGTGGGATGCAGGCCAGATTCTTTCAGCAGCTTTATCCAGAGTCCTGCTTCAGTTCATTCCATTTTCCGACGCAACGTTCTAAAGGACTAGTCTGTAGTAACTTTGTTGACTGTAAGAAACTTCGTCTAGATTGCTGTCTTGTGCATTGCACGTGGTGTCCAAACTTATGGAGCCTTATGTCGGTTGTCTGATTCTCTCTTTCAATTTCTGGTGCGATACTTATTATTGTCTCTTGTGGTGTAACGCCGATTTTGCGGCCCGTGTATTTTTTAGGAACCATGTAAATATCCGGTCAGTTTCATTTATTGTTTTGGCAAAATAAATGAAAATCATAAAATCAAAAGGTTACAGTAAAATACGTCACCAAATGGAGCGAGTGTGGAAGTTAAAAATTAACAGGACCCAGTCTTTCAGTGAAATGTGCATAATTCGCCAAACGCTAGCGAGCATTAAGATTTGAAAAAGGCATCATTGTTCCGACGAAGAGCACAAAAATATAAACCTTAAATATATCAAAACAAGTAAGTAAGTAAGTTGCCCATCGCAACCGAAGATGGCGACATCATCAGACTGGCATCGTCCTGAACATGTAACTTGCGCTGAATTTGGATTATAGTGAGGAAGAAGTTGCGCTAGACAGCAACATTTCTCTCTCGTCCTGAGTTACCGGGAACCAGTGGCAAGACATACACTAAAGACGACTGGAAGTAGCTCAAGATACAGACATTCAGGTCATTCAATCCGCGAGACCAGGGGTCGCTTGACACTTGGTAAAGTCGATTGTCCACCATTTCCTTTACGATTTTAGAGGTGAATGTCGTACTTCTCGGCAGCATCAGCCCTCACGCGTAGACTAGAAAACGCTGCTGCTGACCAGCGCCAACATGTGCAGGTCAAGGTGAGGGGCCATCAACCCATGGTTGATGAGAGATTCATGCCGTGCATACAATGAAAATGGACGCAATGTCCAAGTAGGTCGTGCACACCAATCAAGAACGTGTCATATCCAAAAACAGATCTTGTTCTCTCCGAATTCCAAGGAAAATTACAGACACTAACTTCCTGTGAATAGCATAGGACGTGCTAGAAAATGATCGTTATACAACACTGCGAGAAATACATTAATTGGAACGAACAAACAACACGAAAATCTCAGACCATGAGAGCAGCTGTTGCTTGGTCGCCATCTTTTCGGAAATCAAAACAAGACTGTCAATTTTAATTAAAATATAAATTGGGTTTCAGCTCAATGGGTAGACAACGATTAATATGTAAAGCGATTTCAATATTTCAAAAATACAATTACCTAAAGCTTAAAGAAAAACTATATTCTTTAAGCCCAAATAATGTGCATAAATAAAACAGTATGGTGATATGAAGAGATGAAAAAATATGTGACAAATTAAAAAAAGAACTTTATAGAATATTGGTACAATAAAAAACAATAAGATTATTCACAATATAAAACAGTAAAAAAATGGCGAAATGCTAAACAAAAGTATTTAAAGAATATCTAATAGTATTTTGTTATACTTTTCGAAAAATGTGCCGGAGAGACGAATGTCTGTATCTCTTCATCCATCTATAAATGACAAACATAATACCCCATTACTAAGCGAAGACATCAACAACTTGAGATTGGAGGAATATTTCACGGAACCTCTCTATCCGGAAGAAATAAACGATAATTAAATATTCACACCAAGACACAACAAAAGAAACGAGCTACCTATCATAGACACAGAAGTAGAACAAACTGTTACAAATATTTCATGAAACAAGGCACCAGAAATAGACGATGTCACAACAGAGGTCGTACTAGCATGCGACAACCTGTTAGTAAAATGGCTATCTAGAATAGTGAATGTGGCATGGACAACAATGGAAGTTCAGGAGAACTGGCAAAAATCAATATATATCCCCAGTTGTAAGAAAATATGAAACAAAAAAGACTGAAACGTACAGGATCATATTACTCTTGAGCAATATAAGTAAAATATACACGAAGATCTTTGAAAACAGATCAAGACCAATAGTCGAAAGACAATTAAGTGACACACATTTTGGCTTCAGAAATGGAAGAGGTTGCACTGACGCCATATTCACTCCAAGACAAATTTGTGAACACACTATTGCATTCAATCAGATACAGAACATCGTCTATGTAGACCAGGAGAAAGCTTATGATCGAGTCGATAGAAACAACCTATGGGAGATCCTGGAAAACGATGGAGTGCAACGGCAATTATTATAAACATTTAATAGCAATGTATAAAAACAGCCAAAGTAATGTCATAACATCAAACGGGCTAACTAAATGGTTTGTAGTTGACAGGGGTAAGACATGGATGTGTACTATCACTACATTTGTGCATTGCATTCATGTATTAAATAGCAGCTGGGGATCAAGACGCTGAGCAGCGCATGAGCTGCAGTGGTCAGCGACCCATAGCTGACTGCTAGCGTCAGGGCCAGCGAACCAGAGCTGCCAAGACCCTTCTACACCTCCACGCGGTGATCCTGGATAACAGGCTTCAGCAGGGCAGACTGGCTAAGGAGAAGGGATCGAAGAGGGAATGCTAACCCGGTACTCAAAAAATGGTTGCTGAAGTCGGATGTGTTGGACCGAAAGGTGCAAATATCGCAGTCAAGCTGTAAATTACGACACAACGAATTCCGTTCTCTGGACTACATTCTGCTACTTAAGCCCGTTCGGGGTTTGGTAGCGGGAGATTGAGAACGAACGAAGAAGAAGAAGAAGAAGAAGAAGAAGAAGAAGAAGAAATAGCAACTGAAGGAAAACCAGAAACCACCACAATGAACGAGCTCATTTTTGCAGATGATCAGAATCTCTTTCATTCCAATGAACAAAACCTCCAAGAACATCTGAATGCCGTTGACAGTGCCTGTGTTAGATATAATATGAGGATTAGTACAGTAAAGACGGAGACATAGAAGTAGAATAAAGAAAACACTAAATATACAGTTAAAAAGTACAGAGCTTAAACAAGTCAGTTAATTGAAATACTTGGGTAGCATGTTCAAACAAGGTAGAAGGCATGATAGAGAGGTAGAATTGTGAACACAGAAAGATAATGTGGTTTCCTATCAACTCTAACCATTACTTAGGCTCCGACACATTCCGGTGAAAACAAAGAGACAACTGATATATATTATTTTTATTCCAACTCTATGCTACCAGTGTCAGACATTAACTCTCCCAAATCAGATGATAGAAAATCATGGTATGCGAAATAATGTTTTAGAAGGACAGTCGGAGTTACACGGTTGGACAGAATACGAAACGAAGGAATCAGACAGACGGTGGGTGCAACACCGTGCATGGAATACATAGGTAGTCTGAAAATGAGAAAATAAAATGGTTTGGAAACGTGACAAAAATGCAACCAAAGTTAACATCTACCCCTATCTACAATACCTGACATCAGGGTTGCAGAGCGACAGCACACTACGAAAGGGATGGATGGATGGTGTAAGTGAGACACTGAGGAAACACGGAATGACAACTACATCGGAGACAAATATGGCATACGAGAGAAAACTACACCTCACCTCCGCGTTTAACGACACAATTGGATAGAAGATGGTGATAATGACTGCACAGAGATATGATACAATATTGCAACATGCTCAACAAAAAACTAAACAATGTATTCACTACTAGCAATGTTTGATCAAGTTACTGCACAATTGTTTTCCTCCATTATGATGTATAATCAAAATCAGATATTAACATTGAGGTACAATATCTAAAGACGTTTAACAAAATTGATAATTGTGTATATATTTGCAACATACATGTATCGTTGCTTTGCTATTGCCAAATCAGAAGTGAGTATTTCAGAGTTTGTTGCGTAATTGTGTGTAGCTGACAAATAAGGTGGCTCATAGAGGATTTTCGACTCAAACTGTTTTATTTTTTTCAATAACGTATACGATGCAATATTATTTCATGAAAAGTTTGTTTATATTTGGCGCTCATTGAGTAGTAGAGGAAAATGTTCGTGCTTGAGTTAATAGACTGGAAAGTGAAAGCCATAGACCACATCGCTTCGCATATATTAATGTAGCTGCCTCTGATATTAAATTCGGGCCAACAATAAACGTTGCCAAGGAGATAACCGCACCTGGTGTATAGCAGGCGATCAGTACACTAGCAATAACAACAATCAGATTGACAGTCTTCTGGTCTCTGTTTGACATGGCTGCATCCTTTTTTTTAGATGACGTAACATTCTTCCGCCACTTTGAACTTTGCCCTAGTTTTGTCACCAGGAGGGAAGTGAAGACAATCACACCGACGAAAGATCCCATCCCAAACAAAGAGTGAAGGACGTACACCACGCCTTCGACACTGTCTCTGTTGCTAGTAAATATTAGGGCCATAAGTGTCTTATTCCTGGAAGGGATGAATCTCCATCCAAGATACGAGGTGGCGTACTCCGGTACAAGGGTCGCCAGGTTGACGAAGTAGATCAAACAAATTTTGATGGTAGTTATCTTTTGAGTGATGATGTGTCTTATCTTCAGGGGCAGAGCTATGCTGACGTACCTCTCGGCTGTTACGTAAACTGTGATGAAACTTGTTATTCTAGATAAACATACATGCGGCCACGCCCCTGATAGCTACATGATCTCTAAAGGATACCACGAGATTCCCGATGCAGCAAACAAAGGGTTCATGCTTACTGATGCCCACTGAAGGGTTATCATGCAACTAATGTCAGAAATGGCAAGAGCAAAAAAGCCGATGTTTACCGTATTTTTGAATCCTTGATTGTAGAAGATGATAATATTGATAGTATTAGCTGTAGTCCCGAACATTCCAACAACGCAATAGATAAATCCAAAATTGACTATTCAAATATTTGTCTTTCTTCGTCACTGATAACCTTTGCCATTTTAATATGTTCACCTTCGTCTTTTTGCGATATGATGACGTATAAATCTACGTCCTCTGAGTTCATAATTAACATTCTGCCATCGGCATTTATAACATTAGGACTGAATTGCTGAAGTCCCACATGTACAATATTGTAGCTATCAATCAAACACCAAAACACCAAATTAAGTCTAAACGGCAAATACCTTCAGCCAAACGACAACCCAAACTATCTGGGAGTCACATTTGATCGGTGCATGACAAGGAAAAGTCAGATCGAGAGAAACCGAATGAGAGCCAGAGAAAGAATGGCAATCATGAGGAAACTTACTGGCACAGGCTGGGGAGCAGACAAAAGCATACTAAAAAAACTGTACACTGGAAGATCAGTTTTTCTCTAGTATGGCATTTCGGCATGGACAACAGCAGCAAAGGCGATTTTCGATAAAGTTAGCAAACTCCAAAACCAAGCCATGAGAGTTATAACAGGAGGCATGAAGTCAAGGCCAATTGTAGAACTTGAAAAGATTACAAAACTGCAATCCATGGCTGACAGAAGAGACTGCAGAGCCCATCTGTAATCAGAGAAACTCAGAAGACTGACTTACCACCCAATGCACCAGAGACTAAACAATTTGGGAAATGGGAAGCTAAAGCGGAGAAATTTTGCAGAAATAGCCAAAGCAAAGATGCACGAAGATCCCATAAACGCACAAACCACACCAAAGCCCATCCCTACTGTACGAAAACCTACCTGGAGGCAGCATATATTTCCAGAGGTGGTAGAAAATATACCAGGTATTAGAAACAAAAACTGCCAGTCTGAAAAAGAAAGAAGAGATACTACCCTGAGTTTCATTACGGAAAACTACCAAAGCATGGATTGGACACCATGCATACACCGACGGTTCAGTAACAAATACAACACAGAACGGAGGGGCAGGAGCATTCCTGAGCCTACCATATGACATAAAAATAAAATTGCCATTCGCTACTGGAAAATACACAAGCAATTTCAGAGCGGAGGCAGAGGCACTGAGGGCGGCAGTGGAAGAAATGGTGACAGGTAAAAGGAATGAAAGCCACATAGTCCTGCTTACAGATGCACTGGCCGTAGTCACAGCACTGAAAAGCCAGAAAAATACTGAACTTAATGAATTAAGAGCAGTACTCTATCAACTATGCCAGCAGGCCGCACCAAAAAGTGTAGTGGTGCAGTGGGTTCCATCTCACTGCAACATCCCAAGCAACGAGGAGGCAGACAGACTGGCAAAAGAAGGTGCAAAACTACCACAACCTGATACTAGTATGACATACGAAGAGTCAAAACGGCTTATTAGAGCTAGATACATGACCAAATGGGAAACCGAACATACTGGCTACACCAAAAACAATGCCTATTACCAGTTGAACAGAAAAGAGCAGGTCGTGGTCTTTAGACTTCACACTAGCCACAATAGACTCAGGTACCACCTATTCAAACAATTGAAGATAGGTGGTACCGACGAATGCCCGTATGGCACCGGCAAATTTACCGCTGAGCATTTGCTGCAAAACTGCCCGACATACGAGGATCAGAGAGAGCAGATGTGGCCATCACCAGTGGCAACACTAAGCAAGCTCTATGGCAGTGTCGACTACCTCAGGATGACGGCTGCTTTTTTCGAAAAAAATAATGGTTACTGTCTGACTGCGTACGATGATGATGATGATGAATTGCTGAAGTAACTGTTGTTTTCTAGATTTGAAGGTTATGTGCTGCCTGCTAACGTTTTTGATTTGTATGTGATGCACTTCTTGTAACATTACTTTCGTCTCATATTCAGAATTGTCATCTCTTTCTTTAAACAGAACACGCTTACGAAAATAATCTTGCTACAATATCACAGGAGACAATGTTGTCAGGAAGGAAGTGTAGTAAACTTCACTGAACGTGTCCAAAGTTTGTTCGAGAGGCGGGTTGACCAGTCCCTCTAGAATACTGTTAGTGACGGTAGGAAACTGGAACTCCCAATTCATATAAAGCTGAGATATAGTACAATGAAGTATATAACACTTCATCCCTGACAGCAAGATTTTCTATAAGACTAAATTTACTTTTGATATTCATATTTTACAGCTCATCCAGATTAGATATATACCAATGCACCTTTACCCAAAACATATGCTGTCACCACTCTACACCGTCGCCGTTTTTACTTCCCGGACCGAACTGGTACCCATTTATTGCTGGGTCGATCCGGGTGCCATTGCGGTCTGAAAAAACATTACCGCATCAACTGGAGTATGAACCCAGGACCACTCAGATGCGAAGCCAGCGCGCTAGCCACTGCGCTACGCGGCTTCAGATGTATCCTTGGAATAAACTACAGGGATCGTGTAACAAACGTCAACACACGAAACACAGTCACAGTCATTTGGACCTTATCAAGACCTCCTATCAGTGGTAAAGACATACACGCTTTAATTCAACGTCCATGTACTGCTATCGAGTAGGCTACAAAACAAAGTACTCAGAGGCGCAGTATATGGCAAGAGAATTAGAGGCCTCCATAGAAACGCTGGACATATGCTATTCTGAAGTGGACAGGAAAGTCCCGGTAGGATACTGAAATTATGGAACTGGACAGACACAAATGGCGTGAATTTGAGGATGAGGCAGTGGCATAAGGCAATGTCAGAATGATCTCACACAGACCAATCATGAATCACACATCGCCAGAGAAAGGTTTGGGATCCCTCCCCACCCTCCACCCGCTAGGCACAAGGTCAAGACACCACTCACAAGTGAGCGAGGTAGCCAACAATGTCATGACTGCAGTCCGAGCGAGGTAGCCAACAATGTCATGACTGCAGTCCGAGCGAGGTAGCCAACAATGTCATGACTGCAGTCCGAGCGAAGTAGCCAAAAATGTCATGCATGCAGTCCGAGCGAGGTAGCCAACAATGTCATGACTGCAGTCCGAGCGAGGTAGCGAACAATGTCATGACTGCAATCCGAGCGAGGTAGCCAACAATGTCATGACTGCAGTTCGAGCGAGGTAGCCAAAAAAGTCATGACTGCAGTCCGAGCGAGGTAGCCAACAATGTCATGCCTGCAGTCCGAGCGAGGTAGCCAACAATGTCATGACTGCAGTCCGAGCGAGGTAGCCAACAATGTCATGACTGCAGTCCGAGCGAAGTAGCCAAAAATGTCATGACTGCAGTCCGATCGAGGTAGCCAACAATGTCATGACTGCAGTCCGAGCGAGGTAGCGAACAATGTCATGACTGCAATCCGAGCGAGGTAGCCAACAATGTCATGACTGCAGTTCGAGCGAGGTAGCCAAAAAAGTCATGACTGCAGTCCGAGCGAGGTAGCCAACAATGTCATGCCTGCAGTCCGAGCGAGGTAGCCAACAATGTCATGACTGCAGTCCGAGCGAGGTAGCCAACAATGTCATGACTGCAGTCCGAGCGAAGTAGACAACAATGTCATGCATGCAGTCCGAGCGAGCTAGCCAACACTGTCATGACTGCAGTCCGATCGAGGTAGCCAACAATGTCATGACTGCAGTCCGAGCGAGGTAGCCAACAATGTCATGCATGCAGTCCGAGTGAGGTAGCCAACAATGTCATGACTGCAGTCCGAGCATGGTAGCCAACAATGTCATGACTGCAGTCCGAGTGAGGTAGCCAACAATGTCATGACTGCAGTCCGAGCGAGGTAGCCAACAATGTCATGACTGCAGTCCGAGCGAGGTAGCCAACAATGTCATGCATGCAGTCCGAGCGAGGTAGCCAACAATGTCATGACTGCAGTCCGTGCGAGGTAGCCAACAATGTCATGCATGCAGTCCGAGCGAGGTAGCCAACAATGTCATGACTGCAGTCCGAGCGAGGTAGTCAACAATGTCATGACTGCAGTCCGAGCGAGGTAGCCAACAATGTCACGACTGCAGTCCGAGCGAGGTAGCCAACAATGCCATGCATGCAGTCCGATCCATTGCCATTACAAACGATTTCGGACCTAGGTCTCCCAGCAGACCATCCCGCCATCGTATGGGTGGACGACTGAGTGGTTGTGTATTTTTATATGACCACAAAAAACGTCATACTGAGTGTCATATGTTATATGGAATGCAAAACACGGTCCCGTTGGTATTTTCAGGACAACGCGGTCTCCACGACATATTGAAATAGGGTGCGTTCTTTGATTTCAGCGTTGTGGATTCGATCTCTGATTTTCCCATTACTGGCTGGATGACTCGAAGATTATCTGATCCGCCTTCCCTAAATCCCACACTTCACATCGGTAGATCATCCCTGGTATGAATGCAGAATTAAAAAGGTGCCCCCTTGCCATGGTGTCTTTCTACTGCAGGAGTATAGGATTTTTTTCATTGGAGCTAGACGAAGTTACAGAACTGCATCTGTAGATTTCCCGGTCTAGAGTATGGGTGGCATTTATTTTCCGTCTAAAGTATACGTAGGCGCTGACATTCTGGACAGGCTAATTTTCCAGCTTGATCTCGCATTCACGGCAGTATGTAATTCGGAGATATTGCGTTTTGTTTTTGTTCATCCGTAGACTGACACCTCTGCCGATCTCACCCAGTTCATTCAGGGAGTATTGGTCCTCCTCGAGGGTGTGGCTAATGAGTATAATGTCGTCTACAAAGCGTAGGGGGGGGGGGGGGTGAGCCTTTCTCTATTTATGCGTATGCCTATATCGGCCCCTCAGATGTTGTAAGATGTCCTCAAGGGTTACTGTGAAAAGCTGTCGGAGAAATTGTGGGCACCTCTGTCGCGCTCTTCTTGCCAGTGGAATAGTCATGATATGGATAATGTCCTTACACCAACATACGTTCATTTCTTTCATCATTCTGGTGTAATTTCGGCCACGTCCTGATTTCTTAGAGCATTTATCACGACGTTGATCTCAATGCTGTTGAAGGGTTATTCATAATCTATAAATACCACACACATGGGCATACACAGTTTCTGCGCTCTCTCCAGCAGCTAGTGGATTGTGTGTAGGTGGTCAGTAATTGAGAACCATCTACTGAAGCCAGCATGCTCACGGGGTTGTTGGAATTCCAATTCTTTGCCGAACCTGTTGAGAAGAACTTTGGTAAAAGTGTGTATGTCATCGGCGGTAAACATATAGGGTGATAGTTCTCAGGGAATTTGGTGTAGCCATTCCTGTGGATGAGTATAATTTTTATAGTTTTTTATTGATCTTAAATTCTATTCTCTGCGAAGCACTTGTTAAATAACTTAGATAGCTGTAGTGCTAGAATGGCTCCTCCCGCCTTAATTATGTGTATGGTAACTCCGTCTACTGCCGGGGCTGTGCCTGACTTTGCTAGTTGTATAGCATGAATAACCTCATCCGGCTTAGTCAATTGAATAACTTTTAACTCGGTTATCGTCAGTACCTTTTGAACCTACTGTTTTTATGTTCAGTTCAGCTCATCCCGTAACCCATTAGGTCGTTGGGGCACACTTAAAGACACTCCCAAAATTCTAACGCTATATTTCTCTGTCTGCCGCCGCCCTTCGTATCTTACCGGGACGAAGGCTTGACCACTCAGTGATGTTGTCCACCCACCTCTTCCTTGGACGTCCTCGCCCTCTCTGTCCCAGTACGGAACCAAAGAGTATCGAGTTATTAATTCCGTTGGACCTCGCGACGTGCCGCACCAGGTCATCTTTCGTCTTGTGATAGCTGTGAACAGATCTTCAAAAGGGCCAATAGCATTTTCAACTCTCTGTCGAATCTCTAAATTCGGGACACGATCTTTATATGTAACATTTAGGAGTTTTCTATAGCAATTCATTTCCATTGCATGTTTTCTGCCCGGATATCTGCTGTAATGGTTCAGGTCTCGCAGGCTTACAGAAATATTGATAGCACCAAAGAGCGCATTAGTCTAACTTTTATGCCGAGGGCGAGTCGCTTGTCTTGCCATTTAGGTTTCAGCCGAGTCAGTGCCGCTGTTGTTTGTGCTATTCTTGCAATTACCTCTGACTTCGATCCCTCTTCACTAATCAATGATCCCAGATATTTTAAACGTGTTACCACCTCAAGTTCCTGCCCATCTATCTCTATTACAGATTTAAATCCCTCTTTGTTATCAGTCATGAGCTTTGTTTTATATGCAATTATTTCCATACCAAAACTCTGGGCCGCTCTATCCAATCTACCAATCAACTTCTGGAGTTCCCTTTCTGTGCCTGCCAAAATACACAATATCATCTGCAAATCGGAAGTTTGTGATAAGCCTGTCACCTATTTTAACTGTGCCAACATGTCCTTCTAAGGTCCTCTCCATTATTCTCCCCAAGAATATATTGAAGAGTGTTGGGGAGAGTATACATCCCTGTCTCACACCCACCGTCGTACGGAACCAATCGCCTAGGGTCCCCTCTACAGAGACTGTGCTTGTCGCCTGCTCATAAAGGTTTGCAATTATACTCACAATATTACTGTTGAACTTATAATGCTTCATTGTTGACCATAGCGCCGCATGCCACACTCTATCAAGGACCTTTCTAAAGTCAATAAAGGCGTGGTAAAGTTGTTGTAGATACTCTCAGTACTTCCCGTGTATTAGACGAAGATTATATATCTGCTCTATAGTACTCCTCCCTGCTCGAAAGTCCGTTTCTTCTTCCACAATGATATTCTCTGACCGTTGGTGAGAAAAGGTTCTTATAGTATTGTTGGCATGCTGTTTCTTTGGCCCGTCTGTCTGATGAGGGGATGTTATCGGCCAATTTAATTATTTGAAGAATTATTTTCTTCTGCATCATACTCCCACGTCATGTTACTAAACAGTTCCTGTCTTCAGCTGCCTTTACCAGTCGCTGTGCTTTAAACTGATAGTAGTCAGCGTTAAGCAGATGGCGTATTCATTTATGCAGTTCACATAACGCAATCTTATCTTGCTGGGTGTACCAATGACTGTAATCTATCTCCACATCTTGAGTAAACGTCTAGTCTCTTCTCCAATACCTAGAACATTTTGTAGTTGTGTAGGAATTGTTTCAACAGTGACGAATGTCTTTATACTAGCCACCAGATGACCAAAACGACTTCTTAGGCCATTTCTGTCTTGAGATTTCATCTGCTAGTCTGGTGCTATGCATCGTTGTTTTTGAAAAAGGCAGCATAGGTTTATCGAGATCCGGAATGGGCTGTGGCCACTGACAACGCCTGAGCGATGTAGTACCTTCGCATTGGTGATTGGAGGTCGTCACACTGACAATATTTAATTTCTGCTTTTATATTCCAATCTGCCACCTTCATCTTTTCCAATTTGGTTTCTTAAAGAACGTTTTCGTCACGAATAATGTATGGGTCTCTGACAAGCTAGCTAGTCGATCTGCCTAGTCGTTTCTCTAGTCCTTGGAGAACCAGCTAATGTATTGTTCCTTTGCTCGTATGTGACCTACCCTGGCATTCAGATAGCAAATCCTATTTTCTTGTAGGCATGGCGGTGTAATAGTTGCTCGAGGTTCTCAAAGAACAGCTCCACAACGTTATCGTCGCAGCCGCTATAGGGTGCCTAGCATTGCATGATGAGAAAGGGTTCCTTCTGTCCACGGACTTGCAGTTCTAACGTGGCAAGTCGGGAGGCGTTGATTGTCACTGAAATTACGTTGTTGTACTGGATGGCTTGCAATAATGAAACCAACTACACGTATGTGGAATTGGTTATTGCCTACTATTGACAGGCCACGTCATTCACCGAGAAAATCCATTAAAACGTCACATTCCACGGCGAACTAAATAACGGAGCTCATATTGAGCTAAAGTTTATAATCAATCCATGCTCCACACAGAAGAATAAAACGTTTAGTTCACTGTACAAAACACAACAAATCACTACTGAGAGTGATCCTTTCACATAATCCTACCCTAAAACAAACTGCATATCCATCTTTGTTTCCCGAAAATGCTACTATAGTTGCATTGGTAGCAGACACAGGCAAGTTTCGTTATTTAGTCAGACTTGGAATGTGACGTTACAAGAGGATTTATCTCTGGGTCAGAAACCTATATCTACATTAGGATGTGTATTGGTTCTCTGCTGCACCAATATGGATCTCGTCGCAATTTTCACACGAAGTACGATGCGGGCCTGAGTGGGCACGCGTTACTGATAGCACATCACGTAATATATCATATCCATTACAGTATGCGTTAGATGGTTATGTTTGTGTGGATCGAATCCGTTTTATAAAATGCAGCAAATGACTTGAAACGTGTTGTATTTCCCTTCTGGACTAAGGTCGTCTGTGGTAGTGGCACACCAATTCAGTAATGACTGACTACATGCTGATATTACTTGAAAGGAAAAACAGATGTATATATATATATATATATATATATATATATATATATATATATATATATATATATATATATATATATTTCTATATATATACATATATATATATATATATATATATATATATATATATATATATATATATATATATGTAAATACTTATCTTCTGTTGTCTCTCCTTGTCTTCGCGTTGTCTTTTCATGTCTCTGTGTTGCAAGAGCTTCTCTTCACCAAGTGTGAGAAGGTCATTCATGAAACGGGCTGTTTTCATGGCAGGCTGGCTAATAAAGGTGAAGGATCGACGTGATCCTGTAGTAGTGAGCGACACGCAGATGACACCATTCATAGCACAACCGCCAGGAGGACCCAAGCCCACCTTTACCAGCGCGCTCGAGATGTGAGGAAAGCTTCTGCAACCCGCCACTTAGCGCCCTTTTCAGGGCGCACAAAGGAGTAACCTACTCATTGTGGGCATTCGCAAACAACAAACAACAATAATATGATACCAACTTTGAATGGTAATCCTCTACTGAGTTTCTAGATCAACCGCCAGCGCATGCATTACCCACTTACACGCACATTTAAACGTTAGGTTTATTCTGCCTGCTGTACTTGGCTTTCCGCCTTTTGGTCATAGAAAATGTCCTTAATTTGCGTACTACTAACTTACGGATTGAATTCTGCTACTGTAATTTATTAATGATTGTATTTTATGTCCATAATTTGCAAATGTTTTAAAGATGAAAACATAAATCAAATTAGTTATAAGCGGATTCCCACATAAACATAATTAGATGTGTAGAGTGGTGACAGCATATGTTTTGTGTAAAGGTGCATTGGTCTATATATAATCTGTATGAGCTGTCAAATATTAATATCAAAAGTAAACTTAGTCTCATAGAAAATCATGCTGTCAGAGATGAAGTGTTAGATACTTCATTGTACTATATCTCAGCGTTATATGAATTGTGGGTTCCAGTTTCCTACTATCACTAACAGTACTCTAGAGGGACTGGTCAACCCATCTCTCAAACAAGCTCTGGACACGTTCAGTGAAGTTTACTACACTTCCTCCCCGACAGCATTGTCTCCAGTGAGATTGCCGTTACATTTACTTTGTGCGTTGGGGGACGACGTGGGTTAGTGGTTGAGTGGCACGGCTCACAATCCGAAGGTGCTTGGCTCATTCCCCCATAACGGCATCGGCCGTTACCCCTGGGAAGTAAACCCTTAGAAAATGCAGGAGGAAGCAGATCCTTACATATAATGCATACCGAAGTCAGATGCGCTGGGCTGATAGGCGGACAATAAAAACGATAGTGCAATGCACGCAGCCTTGGAGAATAGTGAAATAAAGGTGAACGGAAAACAACATTAAAAGAATTTGGCTGCAGTTGACCATTCTCCAATGACATTTTCTAGAACGGATCAAACATCTAGTGTACAGCTTCATAAATAGACATATATTTGTTGCTCAATCTCGCCATGTTTGAACGGATTTGCTTTCTCTATACCTGCGTTTCACATCAGCGTTTTAAACCAGACGTTGACAGAAATAATACAACGGTAGTGTGGACTTTCATCCAGTTACATCATTATCGCTTGTAGCATTAATTTAGACCTCTGTTTGTCAGTGCATACATTCAAATCGTTGTTATGGAAGTCACTTGTACTGTGTTAATCTAAACTCCTGACGACTTTTTTGTGTGGCGGGTGACAGCTGCTCTTCTTACATCCCTAAGCGTACTTGGTAAGGTCAACCAAGGTCATTCTAGCTGTACTGCGAGACTCATTATTAAACACCAAAATAAAGTTTATAGTGTCAATCACTACCTCGTTGGCCTGACTGCTGTGTCACAACCTGTTTTCAGGAGGCCCAACAAAGACGTGAGCATATCCATGGCATGGTATATCTCACTTGCTCGTGGCGCTAGTTTTGGTTCCCATGTGTATCCATGTAAAACTGTCCCGTACTTGCTTCAGTCCTTAACCTTATAATATATTTTTTTTTTTCAGGTCACTCCCTTTCTCGAGGATTGGAGATCTACTTGCATTGAATATGCTCTCACTGCAAGTTTACAATAATGCATTATGCCTGAATGGCTAAACCAGCTGATTTTATGGACGTCAGCATAGGCAACAACTGGGTTTGTCCCCACTATCTCTTTGAGAGTGGTGTTGCGGATTCGGTCACGGATTGTCTTTATGGCAGCACTTCTCATCCAGCACATCTCACAGTTCATGTTCTTTACAAATACTAAAGTCACTGTCATTTTGATGGCATTTTGAAGAAAAAAACAACATGTAAAAAAAACAGCATGTCATTTCTTGGTGTAATTCTTTGTGCAGGAATTTGTTTCTGTAATGAAGTTGCTAATTATATGCACATCTCTCTTTAGTTACTATTAAAACGTGTATTTGACTGCAGTTCATCTCGTTTCCACCCAGAAAAGTGCTCCTAAATAAGCAGGGTCCGGCATTGCTCACCAATGACGTAAGTCTGAGTGTATTTGTATAACTCCATGTCACGAAGTTTTAACAACAACCATCTCTCGTGTTATACTATTTTGACTTACAGGAAAATAACAAAGCATTAAAACATTTAAGTAATGTAATGTCTAGGAGATATAATAAACTAACAGTTTATATTCGTGAAAATAAATGACAATTTTGTTTTAAACATGTAAGTTCGTAGTATTTATCATTATGTGTGCCTGTTTCTCACGATATTCCTTTCTTTATCTGATACTTACAATGCAGCTGCACAGATAAATCAGTTAATAACTGTTGGCATTTAAAAAGCATAGTCACAAATCGTTCGATACTAATAGTAAGTGCCTTCTGGCATATGGCTTTTCTCAAAGAATTGTTAAATCTATATTATTTGCCAAATATGTTCTGTCATATGGTGTATGTCAGATCGGTGTTATATCGTGCTTGGGAGGGGCAGGAGCACTCCTGAACCTACCAAATGGCAGAAAAATAACACTGTCATTCGCTACTGGTAAGTACACAAGCAATTTCAGAGCGGAGGCAGAGGCACTGAGGGCGGCAGTGGAAGAAATGGTGACACAGTGAAAATGAGAGCCATATAGTCCTGCTGACAGATGCTCTCGCCGTAGTCACAGCGCTAAAAAGCCAGAAAAACACTGAGCTTAATGACTTAAGAGCAGCACTCTGCAAACTGTGCCAGCAGTCCGCACCAAAAAGGGTAGTGGTACAGTGAGTTCCGTCACACTGCAACATCCAAGGCAACGAGGAGGCAGACAGACTGGCAAAAGAAGGTGCAAGACTACCACAAACAGATACCACTATAACGTACGAAGAGTCAAAACGGCTTATCAAAGCCAGATACATGACCAAATGGGAAACCGAACATACTGGTTACACCAAAAACGATGCCTATTACCAGTTGAACCGAAGAGAGCAGGTCGTTGTCTTCAGACTTCGCACTGGCCACAACAGACTGAGGTACCACCTATTCAACATATTGAAGATAGGGTGTACCGACGAATGCCCGTGCGGTACTGGTAAAATGACGGCTGAACATCTGCTGCAGAACTGCCCGACATACGAGGATCAGAGAGAGCAGATGTGGCCATTACCAGTGGAACTGCAAGACAAGCTCTATGGCAGTGGCGAAAGCCTCAGGATGACCGCCGCTTTTTTCGAAAAAATAATGGTTACTGTCTGACTGCGTACGCAGAAGAAGAAGAAGAAGATATCGTGCTTGAAAGACGATCCCTCCTGCGCCTGAAAATAAAAGTGGTCTGGTGGAACGTGTTAACTGAGGTATGAGAACGTCACTTTTCTTTAGTCGATGCTATAATTCGATTTGTGACGCACACATGTGCTGGTAAAATGATATGAATTACGTAACACTTCAGATAATTCGTTTATATCTTCGGGCATCTGTCATTAGCATTTGCTGGCTTTCAGAAAATGTTTTTGATGGTCATTGAATGAAGATACGTTCTGTTGCACAGAATAAATTGTCCAAAGGGCTAATAGATAACTGGGTAGCTAAGTAATTGGACAAATTGAGATCTTCAGTAAATTCACATGTCGCATGTTGTAATACGACAATTGACTCAGAATAGTTTTATTAACATTTCGTTATGTTGAGATACATCGTTAACTATCTGAGAATTGTTGCAAAGCGTGATATATGAGATAAGTATGAAGAGGAAATGCGCTGAGATAATAATCAATCCAGTCTTTACATAATTTTCCAATTGCAGCGGGAGAGCTCAATAGAAATTCGAAAAAGACCGATTTCTCTTCTAAAGGTGTGCTAACTATCCCGGCATCATAGCTATTTCCAAAGTAGAATATGCGGTCATTTAGAAAGGTCAAATCATATTTACCGTTCAGGTGGGACGACATACATGTAGCGGATAAAGAGGCTGGGAATTGTGCGTTCGGTACTTTATTGAACCACTTCTCTGCTTTCATCAAGGGAAGTAACCCGTTGCCTTTCTAGCAGCACATCATATGATATGGACAAATACTATTTAGAGGCCAGATACGTTTCTTTCTACACACAATATTATATGTTCAACTGCTTATTAGTAACCTCAACCAAGCGTAGATAGAGCGTAATAACCATTATTACTATGTGACACATAACATAATGACGTTAATGTTGCAAAATAGTTACTTTCTGTATGCTAATATTTTCTCAAATGTTCAAACAAAGGTTTAACGCTGAAACATTATTCTGTTTGTTCAATACTTAGTGCAAACTGTTAGTGGTGAAGATAATATCTTCTATCTGTTGTAAAATATATAATCAGTTGTTTTAATACACGTCTCGCTACATCAACAGTTTGAGTCGTTTATCCACATCCATGACTGTACTTCTGTGGTCGGGATTTAATGGTTTTAATATTGATGTAGAAACATACGTTTCCTCACTGAAGGTAATAATCGATCTCAGATTATCAACTATAGGACTATTTGTAGACTAGTTTCTCTGCTTGGGATTACGCCACATTATCAGCATATCAACAGTCATTAACGTATCATAATTCATTTACACTGTTCTTAGTTCTTAGTCGGCCTGTACTTCTACATCGGCAGATGACCATGTGCAGGTCCCAGCTCTGGTATGAGCTTGATTTGTCCGGGATATGGATGTCCTGCTTAGCGAGGTAGGATTGAACAGTTAAATGCGCCGCTGCTTTGGGCGGTTAACCGATTTACGAGCTCATCTTAATAGACTCAAACACTAGAGCAAAGTAGATCCGCAGCATGTTAGGCGCCATATATACTGCTCAAATCAAACCAACTAACCATGGCTGGTGTTATGCCATGCACACAGTTAGTCGACTCTGACGACATGCTCTCTGTGAGACAATGGTGCTATTTACTCTGTAAACACCACATTTCTTAGACTCCCCGCATCTAATCTATGCAGCATAATTAGTATGTTGGAATGGGCATAGTGTTCTATAAACCGCTGGATACTTGCAGTTTTTTAATATTATTTAGGCTTTAGACTACGTTATACCTTTCAAGATCCTTTCAACGTTTTTGTTTTTATTAAATTACAACTGAAATCACTACTGGTCCTTAGTTCTCTCGAATTCTGTATTTGTTTATGTTAACTCAATCAAGAGACTTGTGCTGGTCAACAAAAATGTGTTCCTTCTTCTTCTTCTTCTTCATCGTACGCAGTCAGACAGTAAACATTATTTTTTTCGAAAAAAGCGGCGGTCATCCTGAGGCTGTCGACACTGCCATATAGCTTGTCTTGTGTTGCCACTGGTGATGGCCACATCTGCTCTCTCTGATCCTCGTATGTCGGGCAGTTCTGCAACAGATGCTCAGCGGTCATTTTCCCGGTACCACACGGGCATTCGTCGGTACCACCTATCTTCAATTTGTTGAATAGGTGGTACCTCAGTCTATTGTGGCCAGTGCGAAGTCTGAAGACAACGACCTGCTCTCTTCTGTTCAACTGGTAATAGGCATCGTTTTTGGTGTAGCCGGTATGTCCAGCTTCCCATTTGGTCATGTATCTGGCTTTAATAAGCCTTTTTGACTCTACGTACGTCATACTAGTATCTGTTTGAAATGTGTTCCGTTTCACAGTGTTTATACAGTTCACAAATCTATCGTAAGAGAAATAGAACGGCTTTCCAGTCTCTAGCTGTTAGAAATAAACAATGTGTATGATGTAGCTAGAATGTCTTTATGGAACTTCGATTGACTGCGATCCCTGCTAACAGTTTTCATAGCGATACGAACACATATATAGGTAAAGTGACCGCACCAGGACAACAACAAAACGAAATCCACGTTACGATCTCAAAGTCTTGGTCAGTTCTTTTTATTTTCTACTGATGAATGCCACTGTGCCATTACCTTTAAATGGTTTGAACGACATAATTTTCAGTTTACCCACATCTTCAAGCTATTTCTGGCCATATGTACCAAACGCGAGAGATGCAAATGTAGGTCCATTCTCTGTCGACTTTTTTTTTTCTCAGAAGGCAATATATGCTCACCGTTATCCAACGACGGAGACTGTTTAAAAGACATTAGGGGACGTTTAGCCATGGCGATGCAGATTGCTGAACAACATGTACAATTTTATGGCATAATACTAACAAGCAACTAAAACTGAATATTAAGAAAACACATATTCCCTGTGGTCAATGTACGGGTGAGACATGGACTATGACACAAGTAGCAAAGAAGAAAATTAGAGCGTTCGAAACAAATTGGTACAGAAGAATCCTAAAAATCCCTTGGATAAAGAAGTTGACAAATAAAACCATCCTAGAAGACTTGGATGTTGGCGAAAACTGGCTCATATTATGTTCCGGAAATAGATTTTTCGGCCAACATAAAACGTCACCACGGAAGTGATACAACGGAACAGTCATGGAGGGCATGGTTCCGGAAGGGTCGACCAAGGCAAAGGTGGATACAACATATCAAGGATACTCTAAACATGAACATGGAGCAGGCGGGAGGACTGACTGCAGACCGAGATTCATATCGGCTGACTGTGATAAGAGCGAAGTTCTACAAAGATCATGGTACATGATGATGATGATGTTTGTGATATTAACAAATTTATTTCTGGCAACCCCACAATGAATAGTCTTGAGAACAACTTAATCTTCTACGGTCATGTGACTGCATAAATTATATTAATAATAATAATAATAACAGTTGCTCATCGCAAGTAAACATGGCGACAGCATTATCCTAGTGCTACAAGAAGAGATCTCGTTTGACCGTTAAATGCAATCCTAGCCCTACAGGCTGTGCCGAATTTCAAACTGGGAACACATAGTAGAGAGAGAGATGTGTGGTCACCATGCGTTCTGTTCTTCCGGGCTGTAGTCTCTCTCTGCAGCTGGGCGGTGATGTTTCATTTGACGATCTGATCACCGTTAGTAGTACTGAGAAGCCTGGTATTTCTGTGCCAGTATCTCCTAATAGATGCCATAAGTTCTGAAACTCTTCAGAAACATTGTTAAGCATTCTCTGAATCGTTTCGACTATCCCCATCATGAACGTCTACCTGTTCTGAGTTCATTGTATAATATGTTGCTTGGGAAGGCGCGTATCATGCATGCGAACAAAATGCCGGACCCATCGTATCTGTGATTGTTTCCAGTAGCAGTCAACATGTTTCACTAGTTAAGAATTTAAGAGTTTGGTAGACTGGCCTGCCACCTGCTCCAGGGCAACTTGCGCAGACAGTGCATGTGAAAACGAACTAGCTGTTCGGTGTGTATGTCATGCAATGTCCATGTTTCGGAGGTGTCCAACAGAGTGGTTAGCACTGCAGTTTGAAACACTTTTGCGTTTGGTGCGACACTGATGCCTTGGTGGTTCCAGACGTTCGTTTATAGTATCCCAAACGCAGAGCTTGCTATTGCAATCCTGGTGTTCACCTCATAATCAAACTTCGCTCCCTTGGTAAGTCTACTGTTTGGGTAAGTGAAGCTATTGATTACTTGGAGACGTTGGTTTTATATGGTAATTTTTGGTTCGCTGTACAGGATCAGTTGAAAAGGGTACATACGTTTTCCTAGTGTTTATTTTGAAACTAAAATGTCTGCACTCAGCAGATAACACCGTCATGGTGGGCTGTATAATCTTGTTCTGAGCAGGTGTGAATAAATCAGTTGACAGTTAACAGGAGATCAAAGATGGTGGTTTCATTCACCTTACTGTAATACTTCAGGCGTCTCTGACTGAACAGTTAATCTTGCGTCCTGTACCCGATATGCATGCTGGTAGTAGCTGGACATACATCAGACAGCATTACTGCGTTTTTGTTTGCTTTTTAAAAATTATTTTAACGTTCGCCTTATTCCTCTAATTTCCAAGGGGGTGTGCGTTGAACTGTGGTTTTTATTTTGCGCCTGTCGGCCCTGTGCATCCAACTTCAGTATGTAATTTATGTAAGAGTCAGCTTCCTTCTGCATGCTCTAAGGATTTGCTTCCACTAGGTAACGGCCGGTGCTGTGATGGGGATCGAACCCAGCACCTTCGGGTGCTGATTTTTGTGTTCTCTATTTGCCAGGACAAACGTCATTTATTTGCTACATGTCATGTTGAGGAAAGTTGTCGAGTGTGTTTTTAAAATAGCCCATTCTATGTTTACGTTAGTAGTTTCTTCGTTTATTGTTTCACAAATTGTCGTTTCAAATGACTGAATTCTTAGGAGTTTTTTTTTCTTAATTTTATTCTCAGACGCATGTTTTTTTCTCCACAACAAATACCAGAAATTGTTTCCCTGTGAACACCTACTGTCACTAATGTTACGTTCATGTATGTCCAACATAAATACATCTAGTTGACATGCAGTTTCGAGAGAGATCAGTCTCTTTGAACAATCACACATGTTCAGTCACAGAGTAACCTGCACTTCAGTTTTAGCATCAAATTTACGTAAGGGACCTAATTTCGAGAACTCATGATGGACGTTTTGGGGGAAGTAACCGTAGGCCAACTAGCGGGCATTGACATAATAATACTGTCCACAATTCTCAGTGATGATCAACGAAATATATTTAGATTTGTCCACCATGGGTTCATCTCCAACATTGTTGTACTGTTTGGGACTGTAGCCAACATCATCAATATTATAATATTCTACAAACAAGGCTTCAGAAATACTGTAAACATTGGATTTTTTGGATTAGCCATTTCTGACATGTGTTGCCTAATAGCTTTGTTTTGGGCGTCTGTGTGCATGAATCCTCTATTTGCTGAGTCGAGTGTTCCTTGGTTAACTGCCGAAGTAGCGTACCTGACTGGTTCATGGCCACATCATTGCTTCGCTAGAATAACAAGCTTCATTACCGTTTATCTAACAGCTGAGAGGTACCTGAGTATAGCACTACCTCTGAAGGTAAAACATATCATCACTCCGAAGATAACTACAACCACAATTTGTCTAATCTACCTGGTCAACTTAATGACTCTTGTACCCGAGTACATCACCTCCTATCTTGGCTGGAGATTTGTCTCGTCTAAGAACAAAACCCTTTTAGCTTTATTATTTACAAGTACCAGAACCAGTTTCGAGGGTATCGTCTTTATCCTTCACTCCTTACTAGGGATGTCGTCGTTTGCTGCTGTGATAATCTTCACTTCCCTCTTGGTGACCAAATTAGGACAAAGCTCAAAGTGGCGGAACGTCGTCACCTCAAACCAGGATAAAAGTGCAGCCATTTCTAACAGAGATCAGAAGACAGTCAAGATGGTTGTCCTGATAGCAACTGTTTTGATTGTATGCTATACGCCTGGTGCGATCATCTCCTGGACTTCATTTATTGTTGGACCTGAATTTAACATAAAAGGCAGATACTACAATATAGTTGATTCAATGTGGGCTATGGCGTTCAGCATCCAGGGTATTAACTCAAGTGTGAACATCTTCTTGTATTACACAATGAGCTCAAAGTACAGAGAGACATTTCATCAAATCATCGTCAAACGTGGGAGTCTTGGTTGAATTTTTCAATCCCTTCTCATCATGTTAAAGTGAGATACGGTTCAATGATTTGTGCTAATGATATTGGAACTCAATTATCGCAATGTAATAACATGTCGATGAAAATATAAATTTGGTTTATGTGAGGTAAATTAAAAACAAAATTGTCAAAAGACGTCACATTGTTCTTTACTGTATTGCCATCGCTTTGTTTCCAACAGTAGACGTGCTATAGAAGAAGTGGACAGTTGGGAAAACACAGATTGGTATTATCTATTGTCGGTTGTTATTTGGACTTTGTTGTATTTTAAAACATGTTTCTGTAGGATTTAATTAATTATGCTTGTATATTGTTATCATTGTTTCACTACGAAGTGCCAGTGTGTATGCATGTTTAATTCTTTGCTTTTTATATTTTAGAGCACAATGCTCTCAACGCCAGAGCTCTTAGTATTGATAAGACATTGAGATGTTGACGATTTTCCAGGTGGTGCTCACATGAGGAGAACAAAACAGCAAGAAGTACGATTTCAGATTAATCAGATGCAGCATAGATTGATAGGAGTTATTATCAGGAAGAAATCTAGATATTCAAATAGAAACTTAAGAGGAATAGCATTGTCTTTCAGTTGGTAAATACGGAATTAGATCTAAGAATGAGAATGGAGAGTTACTGATGGATTTAAGTGCTTTAAATCAACTGATGATTGGGGGACGTATGTTCCCGCATACAAAAAAATGCACAAAGCGACGTGGGTGTCCCCAGACCACAAGATGAAAAATCAGATCGACCATATATGGATCAACAGGAAATTCAGCGCGTCCTTCCTTACAAAACGTGAAGGTATACAGGTGGGTATGCTTGGCGTCAGAGCATCATCTTATGATAGCCAAAATAAAAATGCAACTTAAGAGCTACACAACAACATGTAGTCACAGAAAACAATTCAATGCCGAATTCCTCATGAACAAAGACACAGAAGTTACATTTAAAAGGATATATAACATAGGTATAATGTTCTATAATAATCAGGAGAAATCGAAGAGATGGATTGCAACTGGCAACATGTGGGCATACATAAAAAGTAGTCTGTGTGAAGTAAAATGTGGAGTGCCACAGGGCTCGGTTTTGGGACCAACTTTGTTATTTATATATATATATATATATATATATATATATATATATATATATATATATATATATATATATATATATATATATATATATATATATACATATATACGATTTGGGCATTTATATGGGATCCATAAATGGCAAATTCGCCGATGACACAACACGTTGCAGCATTGTCTCATCTAAAGCAGAACTATATATATTGAGGTCGGATTTAGTTAACATTCTAGAATGGTCGGTACGCTGACAATAGACGTTTGAAGTAGATAAATGTGCATGGGTAAATCCAATATGGAACATAATTACAGAATGGGCGAGAACAATATTAAAAAGATAGAAAAGGAAAGGGACTTATGGGTTAAAATAGATCATACAGTTAAGGCGAGTGAGCAAGTCAAGCTAGCAGCAAAAAAGGCTAATGCAATGTTAGGTATGATACAAGAAATATTAAACATAGGAGCAAGGAAGTGATAGTCAAACTGTATAAAACATTAGTTAGACCTAGATTGGAGTACTGTGTACAGGTGAGGAGTCCTTATCATAGAACTGATATAAACATGCTTGAAAGAATACAAAAATGAGCAACAAAGCTGATATCGGGATTCCAGAATTACAATTATGAAGAAAAAGAGGAAAACCGGCCTACATTGTCTAGAAAAAAGGAGGATTCGAGGTGACTTAATACAGGTTTATAAGATAATCAACGTAGCAGATGAATTAGGTTATAAGAAGTTTTTCAAAATACAACTACCTACAAGAACAAGAGGGAATAGCTACAAATTAACTACAGAAAAGTCCAATATTGCATATTAGGAAATATTTTTTCAGTCAGAGAGTGGTGAAGGCTTGCAATTCATTGCCGCAGAAAGTAGTGGAGGCAGGGACAGTTAATATATTTAAGAATAAATTGGATGCGCATAGCTTTTATAGCAAGGCATTGTAAATGACACTGATTGTATACAGACTCTGCAGAGTCTTCTAAACCAGTTTAAAAACGTTAAGTTAAGTTAAGATTAAAAATGTATGGAACGAAACTTGTGTGGAGGTGCTTGGGAAAAAAGAGCCTCTACACAAAGCGTGGAAAATAACTGAAACTATAGTAAAGTTAAAAGACCGTGAAATTAAGAAGCCATATGTAATCGGCTGCAGGACTAGAGGCGCCCAAACATTGATACGGGAAAAATACAATGAAGCAAAGAAAGCAGCAACGAAGAGCATTAGAAGCGACAACGGCATTAAATGAACATTGGCTAGCAGCTTGACGATCTAGGCTTTGCCGATTATTTGGCTATTCTATCCCATACAACAGCTATATGCAAAATTAAGATACGAATATTCGAAGAGAGGTCACTGTAATTGGGGCAAAAATACACAAAGACAAAACACATGTTTTTGAAAATAAACGCAACTGACAATCATATAATTGAGTTCGAAGCCACCTACCTTCAGAATGTGGAGGGTTTCACATACATTGGCAGCACTATAGACATATTATGATATACAGAAAACCATGCTAAAAATGCAGAATGCGAGAGCTTTCATTGTACTGAGGAATTTGTGGAAGTGAAAAGAAATTAAAACCACCATCGAAATACAAATCTTCAACTCCAACGTAAAATCCGTTCTATTATATGGCTATGAAACATGGAGGATAACCAGATACTTATGAAAAAGGTAATGGTTGCCTGCGCAAAATACAATGATGAAAATGGTGCGACAAGAACACCAACGAGAAACTGAAGAGCAAAAGAGAAAATACTAGTGGAGCATTAAATACGGAGGAGGTCATCGCGATGAATAGGCCACAGATTAAGGAAACCAGTGGATGACATTACATGACAATCTCTATTCTGGAATCCACAGGGGAAGAGAAGTAAAGGAAGACCGAAGCAATCATGAAAGAGGGAACAGGGGCCAAACGGCAAGTAAATATGCCGCTTAACGCACAGAACTACGTGTATTTTGGACACATGTCACATTTTTTCTACACATGTCAATTGTATATATTGGCCATTCCTCACAAAAAGATTAACAATTATCTCTTGGCCGAGGTAGATAGAAGAATTGACATCCCCACTGGTTTCCTCTCCTAGTTTAATGCCCTCCTTTGCGCAGTAAAGCTGTCTGAGGCATTGTGTTTATACTTTTATTTATCTTGAGACCAGCAGCTCAGCTGACCTCATTAAAGTCCGTCAAGGATTGTTGAGCTTCCTGAATTGCATGACTGATGAGCACGATGCCATCTGCAAATCGTAAATGGGTGAGCCACTCGCCAACTATATTTATCTCTGTTGATCTAATGTAATTGTCGGGAAATCTCTTCGAGAGACGCTGTAAATAGCATTGGAGAGAGGGTGTCTCCATGTCGTACTCCTCATTATATCGCAACATAGCTGGACTATTGTATAGCGTGCTGTCTGTATTGCAGTGTTTGTTAGTTCCCTCAATCAATATGACATAGTTTTCAGAAATGCCCTGGTTTCTGAGAGCATGGACTACATCATTGATCTTGATAGTACCACAGGCTTGCTCTTAATCGATGAATACAAGACAAAAGGTTATGCGCAGTTCACGTGCACTGTAAATTAATTGACTTGTCTGTGTGAAGGTGGTCAAGACTTTTATGAATCCGGCTTGTTCTTGAAGTTGGTGTTCATCAAGTTGCATGTCGATTCTGTTGACAATGACTCTAGTGAATATCTTGTACATTATCAACATACGAATTGGACGGCAGTTCCCAAGATAGTAAGTATTTGCTTTCTTGTGGAAGAGAATAGTCTTTGACGACTTCCAATGATCAGGAATATGAACTAAATAGAATCATTTATTAAAGTGATTTATCAAAGGAACTCGAGTTTCTCATCTTTCTTTAAGGATGTATATAGTTATTCATATGATCCTCCGGGTGGTGGTGGTAGGGGGGGGGGGGTGGAGTGTCATTGCTTGGTTTTAACTGTTTAAGGACGTATGTGATATGGTCAAGTTGGATCTTTTCAATAGGATCCCTCTTTATTGATGCCAACCTTAATGGGATGTCAGTCTTTGATACAAAAGGGAAGTATAATAATGTCTACATTCTGCTTCGATGATTCGTCTATCTGTTAAGATAGTGTTGTCGTCCCTTTTTAGAGTTTGAAGAAGACCTCTCGTTGCATGATGCGGATGTGTTTTCGTTCGATCTTTCTTCTTCTTCTTCTGCGTACGCAGTCAGACAGTAACCATTATTTTTTCGAAAAAAGCGGCGGTCATCCTGAGGCTGTCGCCACTGCCATAGAGCTTGTCTTGCAGTTCCACTGGTGATGGCCACATCTGCTCTCTTTGATCCTCGTATGTCGGGCAGTTCTGCAGCAGATGTTCAGCGGTCATTTTACCAGTACCGCACGGGCATTCGTCGGTACCACCTATCTTCAATTTGTTGAATAGGTGGTACCTGAGTCTATTGTGGCCAGTGCGAAGTCTGAAGACAACGACCTGCTCTCTTCGGTTCAACTGGTAATAGGCATCGTTTTTGGTGTAACCAGTATGTTCGGTTTCCCATTTGGTCATGTATCTGGCTTTGATAAGCCGTTTTGACTCTTCGTACGTCATACTAGTATCTGTTTGTGGTAGTCTTGCACCTTTTTTTGCCAGTCTGTTTGCCTCCTCGTTGCCTTGGATGTTGCAGTGTATGGGACCCACTGTACCACTACCCTTTTTGGTGCCGACTGCTGGCACAGTTGGCAGAGTGCTGCTCTTAAGGCATTAAGCTCAGTGTTTTTTTGGCTTTTTAGCGCTGTGACTACGGCCAGAGCATCTGTAAGCAGGACTGCATGGCTTTTATTTTCGATCTTTCGAATTGGAGTAAAAACATATAGAATTATAGTGTTTTTTTGTGACAGTAATTACCAAACTTACCTACGAAAGTGTTTTAAACATCATCATTTATCTGATGGTGTCATAAAATAATCAATAATCGGTCATACGACATGTAAAATGACTGTTTTGACATGAAAGCTGAACAGGCCTAAACAACCTATCGTAAAAACTTTTCACCCACTGCCTTGTGGGATACCTGTTTACGGGACAGGCTTCGGGAGTAAAGGATGAATTCAAATCCGGAGCTGGTGTTCCTAAGGCAGTCCAGTGGTGGTTCTATCGCTGGAGCAAGTGTCCCTTTTCACCCACTGTCTTGTGTGATACCTGTTTACGGGACAGGCTTCGGGAGTAAAGGAAGACCACAAATCCGGAGCTGGTGTCCCTAAGGCAGTCCAGTGGTGGTTCTATCGCTGGAGCAAGTGTCCCCAAGGCAGTCCAGTGGTGGTTCCATCGCCGGAGCAAGTGTCCCTAAGGCAGTCTAGGGGTGGTTCCATCGCTGGAGCAAGTGTCCCTAAGGCAGTCTAGTGGTGGTTCCATCGCTATTCCGGCAACTCCTGGGCCATCCCTGATCCAAGGCTATATCAGCTAATGCTGGTCCCTTGGATCAGTAGTTACGTGGAGAGGGTGGATCTGCTACACAGAAAACATCTTGTCCTTCATAGAAATGGCCAATCGTATGACCTGGACAGACCTTCCAGTTAACCATGTGGTGTCGACACAACAAGTTCATCAACAGATAAACTGGGATGTTGAAATGTCCGTACCTTGGTGACTGGGCTATCTGATAACATGCGTGACATAAGCGACGCCAGAAAGACACGCGTAATCAAAAACCAACTGAAAAGACTGGATGGGGACATTGTAGCACTTCAAGAAACTCAGTTAGCTGGATTGGGGCCAATGAGTAAGAACGACTACTTATTCTACTGACAATGGAAAGACCCCAAACGAATAGAGCGAGCATGATGAAGGCTTTGCAGTTAAAACGTCTCTAATGCATATGGTTGAACCAGGTGAGAATGGTTCATAACGCTTGAGTTCACTTGGTCTCTATAACACAGTAGATCTCGTCTCACTTGTCATTGTGTATGCACTTACAATGTGCTGCGCACTTAAAGTCAAAGATGAGTTCTATGATGATTTATCAGCGATAATTAGAAGTAGCCATAGTCAAGTACAGCTTAGAACATTAAAGAAAAGGAAATCTCCCGGAAAAGACGGGATAACAAACGAAATACTGATGGGGCTGGGCCAAACAGCGAAGAGGAAACTGCTATCGGTCCTGAACCAAAGCTGGAAAAGGGGAATTGTACCCCATGCATGGAAAGATGCAATACTGGTACCAGTACCAAAAACAGGAAAGGACAAAACAGATCCAAATGGATACAGGCCCATCAGCCTACTGAGCTGTGTCGGCAAGCTGATGGAACGGATGATAAACACCAGACTGATGTGTCATCTGGAAGAAAAACGAATACTAATTCCACAGCAAGCCGGCTTTAGACAGCACAGATCCACTGAGGACCAGGTCATCCTCATATACCAGGAGATAGAAGATGCCTACCAGGCACAGAAACACACAGTAGCTGTTTGGGTGGATCTGGAAAAGGCATTTAACAAAGTCTGGAAAGACGGACTCAGAGTCAAGCTAAGAAGAAGTGATGTTTGTGGGAAAATGTACAAGTGGATCAACCACTACCTCAAACAAAGAACGGATGCAGACGGCCCTAACATCGCTGGAAGAGTGGGCGAACTCATGGCTGCTCAAAATAAACGAGGAGAAAACCACATGCACAATATTCTCGCTTTCATTAAAACCCCAAAAATACCAAATTAAGTCTAAATGGCAAATTCCTGCAGCCAAACGACAACCCAACCTATCTGGGAGTCACATTTGATCGGCGCATGTCATGGAAAAGTCAGATTGAGAAAAACCGAATGAAAGCCAGGGAAAGAATGGCAATCATGAGGAAACTTGCTGGCACAAGCTGGGGAGCAGACGAAGGCATACTAAAGAAACTGTACACTGGAAGAGTGAGACCAGTTCTCGAATATGGCATTGCAGCATGGACAACAGCAGCGAAGGCGAACTTCGATAAAGTTAGCAAACTTCAAAACCAAGCCATGAGAATTATAACAGGAGGCATGAAGTCAACGCCAATTGTAGAACTTGAATAGATTACAAAACTGCAATCCATGACCGATAGAAGAGACTGCAGAGCCCAGCTGCAGTCAGAGAAACTCCGAAGACTGACCGACCATCCAATGCACCAGAGACTAAACAATTTGGGAAATGGGAAACTGTCATTCGCTACTGGTAAGTACACAAGCAATTTCAGAGCGGAGGCAGAGGCACTGAGGGCGGCAGTGGAAGAAATGGTGACACACAGTGAAAATGAAAGCCATATAGTCCTGCTTACAGATGCTCTCGCCGTAGTCACAGCGCTAAAAAGCCAGAAAAATACTGAGCTTAATGACTTAAGAGCAGCACTCTGCAAACTGTGCTAGCAGTCCGCACCAAAAAGGGTAGTGGTACAGTGGGTCCCATCACACTGCAACATCCAAGGCAACGAGGAGGCAGACAGACTGGCAAAAGAAGGTGCAAGACTACCACAAACAGATACTATTACGACGTACGAAGAGTCAAAACGGCTTATCAAAACCAGATACATGACCAAATGGGAAACCGAACATACTGGTTACACCAAAAACGATGCCTATTACCAGTTGAACCGAAGAGAGCAGGTCGTTGTCTTCAGACTTCGCACTGGCCACAATAGACTCAGGTACCACCTATTCAACAAATTGAAGATAGGTGGTACCGACGAATGCCCGTGCGGTACTGGTAAAATGACCGCTGAACATCTGCTGCAGAACTGCCCGACATACGAGGATCAGAGAGAGCAGATGTGGCCATCACCAGTGGAACTGCAAGACAAGCTCTATGACAATGGCGACAGCCTCAGGATGACCGCCGCTTTTTTCGAAAAAATAATGGGTACTGTCTGACTGCGTACGAAGAAGAAGAAGAAGTACAGCTTATTCTACTAGGTGATTCCAATGCAAGAGTTGGTGCTCATCACTTGGTGCTTTCGTGTCTTCGCAAGTTTGGAGTTGGATACATTAATGAAAATGGCCAGCGGCTCCCAGAGCTCTGTGCCTACTATGAACGTTGTGTGACCAACTCTTATTTTTAAACCAAACCTCAACATAAGGTATCGTGAATGCACGCACGATCAAAGTACTAGCATCAGCAGGGTCTAATTCTTGTCAGACGATCTCTCCTTAAGTATGTGCTCCTGGCGCGCACTTACATTAGTGCAGACTGTGACATTGATCATTCTTTAGTTTACTATAAAATAAAATTGTAGCCAAAGAAGTTCCATCACCAGAAGTAAATGCACGTCACGCATCGACGCACGCAAAATGTCGAATCCTGTGTGATCAAGAGATTTCACAATGCTTTTCATGAAACTCAATATCCAAGTTAATGACAACTCTGTTACAGAGACCTGGCAGCATCTTCGAAATGTCGAACACAAAGCTGCACTTGCTACATTTGAAAAAAGAACTGTTAAATCAGATGACTGGTCTTAAGTGGAAGGGGAGGATATGACACCCGTCATTGAGGTCAAGCGCTCTGCTCTGATTAAATACAAGAAGCTTCGAAATTCAGCTTCTAGACACTGGACATGGCATAACCCAAACAATGAAGTTCACAGCCAAATTGATTGTATATCATCATCACCGATAAAACGAGAAGTTTTTCATGAGCGGATATAAAAAGCGATCACGTTCTTGTTATGATGACTATGCGTCTGCGATTGAAGAGAATCGCAAAGAAAGGACTAGACTAAAGTTTGACCTGAACAAACTAATAGACCCAACAATCATCGAAGAGTTCTAATCAAGGGTAGGAATGATATTTGCTCCAATGTTGGCTCTCAGAGAAAGGACTGGAAACCGATACAATAACAGAGTCTCCTAACTCAGCACTCATAGATACAGCAACAGAGATCCCGGGGTGCCACAAAACAAAAAGAAGCCGTGGATGACTCAATAGAACGGGTCTGGAAACCTGATAACGGGAAAAAATCGACAGAAAAGACACTATAAGTCACACAGAAGATATAGATGATAAATAACAAGAGCATATGTAGTGATGACATTCTGTAATGAAAGATATAATGCACAACGCCAATTTGCGCGATATTTCATGATGATACAAGTAATTGTAATTGTTTGATCAAATAAAAACACAAAACACCCACATTCATTTTGAGGATAGACTTACACAATGGCAGATGGGCTTTTGAAGAATAACCAGAAACCACCACAAAGAACGAGGTTATTTTTGCAGATGATCAGAATTTCTTTCATTTCGATGAACAAAACCTCGAAGAACATCTGAATGTAATTGACAATGCCTACGATGTATGTAATATGAGGAGTAGTAATGCATAGACTGAAAGAATAATAATCAACATAATAGAGAAAACACTAAAAATGCAGAAACAAAGTATAGAGCTTAAACATGTCAGTGAATACAAATACTTGGGCAGCCTGTTCACACAAGATGGAATCAAGAACACAGACAACTAATGTGGTTTACAATCAGCTCTCATCATTACTAATACACAAACATATTTTTATGAAGACAAAGAGACAGCTGATCAATAGTATGTTTATACCAACTGTATGATATCAGTGTAAGACATGGACTGTCACTAATACACAAGAAAGAACAATCGTGGTATGCGAAATGAAGTGTTTGAGAAACGCTATCCGGATAACAAGGATGGACACATTTAGAAACGAAATAATCAGACAGACGGTGGGGTGCAACATCGTGCATGAATACATAGACAAGCAGAAAATAACATGGTTCGGACAACTGACAATAATGCAACTGAAGTTAACATCGACTAATATATCTACAATATCAGACATCAGAACCGAGTGGTCTGCCGGGTTCTTTGTGTATGACAAGGACAAGAATAACGCCACTGCCTAACAGAGAGCTTGTGGTAAGAGGCGACTGTGTCATGACACCGGCCATGGTTAGGTGATTTGCTTAGAGCAGCATATATGGCACTTAACAGGCTGCGGGTCTACCTTGCTCTAGTGTTTTAGTCTACTAAGATGCACTAGCACATCGGTTAACCACTCTCCGCAATGTGTGTTAAGCTGCTCGAGCCTAGTCCGCTAATCAGGAAATCCTTCTCCCGGCTACATCCAGCTCATACCAGAGCTGGTACCTGCACATGGACGTCTGCTCCTGTAGAAGTACAGGTTGACTTAGAACTATGAACTAAGAACCAGACATCAGGGTTGCAAAGAGAGAGGTATACCAAATAACAAATGTATAGATGGTATCAGTGAGACACTGAAGAAACTCGGAATGACAACAATATCGGCGACAAAGATGGCACACGACAGAAAACTACATCTCCCCACGACTTCTAACAGCACAATTGCATAGAGGATGATTATGATGATGACTGCACATACGAGTTGAATATTAGGTTGGAAGACATTTGTTCCATTTTACAGTTCCTCATGCCTTTTCAAAATGACTAAGTCCCCTTCTCCATTAAGAATATATTTACTCAGTAAGGCAAAAGGGGGGGGGGGGGGGGAACAAAAAAGCAAAGATTACATCACACCATGTGGCGTATAGGAACAATGGTGTTAGGCACATATTATTTTGTAACCAACGGCACATAGTGAGTGAAACGGAAAGATGGAAACAAATAGAGACAGTAGAAGATATAACGAAAATCGGAACTGTGTGTATGATCTAAGGGTAGATGCTTGTTTATGTATTTATCAACTAACCCATTTGACAGGGCATTTAACATAACTTCTTTATACTGTTTAGAAGACATCATTATGTATATAACCAGTTCACTCTACTCTACTTGATATACAAATAAATATGTGCATCCAATGTATTCTTGAAGAGCGTTTCCCACTCCCTGATTAGAACAATACATATTCCCTGATAGCTAATTGGGACCTTCCTTTAATGAATACATAGCTTCTGCTTCTTCTTGTAGGCGGCTGCACTTTAAAAAAAAAAAAACGAACTTTCTATAGTATAATTGACTCTTTACCATGATTATCGTATACACCTGTATTAAATCACTTGGAATGTTTCTTTTTTGTAGATAATATAGAACAGTTGTTTTGAGTCTTTCCTCAGTTCTATAATTCTGGAATGCCCCTTTCAGTTTTCTCGCTCTTATTTGTATTACTTTACATTAGGTTTTTTTTAAAATCCCATCTACGATAAGGACTTACACCTGAACACAGTACTCCAATCTAGGTCTAACTAATGCTTAACACATTTTAGTATCACTGCATTGCTCCTATATTTAATATTTATTGCTATAATACGCTACAGTGGATTTGCCTTTTCACTGCTACCTGGACTTGCTCATTCACCTTTCCCGTGTTATCTAGTATAACACCAAAATCCCATTCCTTCCCTAAACCTGGCCTCTTTTATCATGAAAATATATTCCATATTTGATCTCCCCTTGCGGAGGATTGTAAATATATATACATCAAACTTCATCTATCGGCGTTCATAACATTCTTGAATTATATCTAAATCCGAGCTCAACATATCCACTTCTGCTTTGGATATGACACCTCTGTATAGTTTTGCGTCATCTTAAATATTGCAATCATGGATCGGATATCAATGTCCAAATCGGTTATTTACATCAAGAACAAAATTGGTCTCAAAATTGAGTCAAAGGTCCATTTGTGTAGCGAGAGGAGTTTGGGGAAGTCGACCGCCCCGGTCTGTTGGGGTCGTCAAATGGGCTAACATTAAACAATATTTCACTATCTGAGAAACTGTAGTCTCGGAAACAGCAATGGTACACACTACTAGTTCTTTATATACTAAAATCGTACACTATGTGACACTATACACGCACACGCACATACGGGCACACACACACACATATATATATATATATACACACACATATACATACACACAACGCGAGGCGTGATCAAATGAAGCCGGTCCTAATTGCACCAAGTGCACATATTTACAATGCGCATGATGACGTCACTTCGGCTGTGAACAGCACAAACCAACCGTGAAGTTTGCAAAATGTCATCATCCTACGACTCATATGTTCCTAAGCAGACCGTTCAAAATATGGCGGGTGTCATTCAGAATCCATCCAGAGTTGATCAGCAAACAGTGATTCGGTTTATAACAGCTGAATGATATCGACCAGTTGACATTCATCGCAAAATGTAGGCAGTGTATGGTGACACAAATGTGCCGAAGACAAGAGAGAAGAACGGGTCAACGTGTCGTGTATTATCCACTAGCTGTTTGATAACACCGTATTCCTCTAAAATACCCTGTAATTCTATTATTTTTGTCTTAGCACATACATTCTCTTGATCAATGAAGGCCAAATTCAGTTCTTTATTGTAGTCTATTTATTTCTCACTCAGCTGTCTATTAGTGCAAATATTGCGACATTGTAATTTACTAAACTCTACTTAAGCTCTACCCTAACTCACACTCTTTGTTCTAAGATGTATATTTCATAGACGTGACTAAGGTAGGATATGCATCTGTATGAGATGTGGTCTGTCTTTTTTGTTGCCTTTGTTCTTCCATATGGTCACAACTACCGCTCCTTGCCCAGCTCTCTTCACATTCCATTCATAGTTAACCGCTCTATTCAAACCTACTAGTATACTGGTATGACGTTCCCAGTCCATTGCCATCTCCTCGGACTTTGTTTGAGTGTATCCCCTAATGACCACTCTGATTTCCTGCTCTAGGATTGTTCTGTTGATAAATAAGCAACGATCAGTACCTGTTTGCAATGATGTAACATTAACATGGCCTGGGCATTGTCTTTTGTGCCTAGGTTGAGTAGTTCTGTGAAATATGCCTCCTATCTGGTTTTAATTTGGTTGCTTTGTTTCGTTGTTTATTATAGTTGTTTCAAAGTAACTTTAATCCCTCCTACGCATAGCACGGATTGTTTGGTAAAAAGCCTTCGGTGCTTTTGAACATTGCTCACTAAGCACGTTTCCATATATGGTAATACTCACAAACATAACACACATGATAACACATCCTTTCATGGACTGTAGAGCATTGATACAGTAATTGTGTGTTGAGTGGACTAGGGTGCATGTAAGAATATAATAAACATATCCAAACGTTTCACACATTGCCGATATAGACTGAGTACATATGGGTATACTCAGACCGCAGGGCTGTCGATTCTTATGAACATAACAGAACAGCACAGATGAATACTTTGCAGCTACCAGGAAGACCATGTAGGTATCAGATCATATTTTTATCAGTTCAGCCAATGCATACGAATCAATCAGCTAGCAGAATAGTTAATTTACTTTATCAGTTCTCACTAATTTATTATGTTATCATCTTTTGATTTACTGCTCCTACCTTGTGACGCTACAGAAAGCTGGTATGTCTAGATTTATGGTTTGCGCTTGGCTTGTTGAACGTTTGGACGTTTCTTTGATACCCGCTATTCATCCTAGCCGGGGTAGATCTCTTGCTCGTGGCCCTAAAACATCCACGTAGTATGACATCGCAGCTGGTTTATCACACTGCAACCTTCTTAAATGTGCAAACCACTTGATTGTATGTGCTTAAATTAAAGAATTACCGATACAATGCCCACCATTTTCCTCAACTGGGCACTTCCTTTGATCACTAATACTCGAAGTTAAAGCCAATTCTATGTTGCTCTTGCTGTTATCCAAACCTACACGAAATGCGATGTTAACAAATCACGTATGTCCACCTATCGCTCTGGGGATTGTAGAAACGCGCAATCTGTATAGCGCCAATACTACATGGAAATTGATATTAATTAGCACTCTATACTACTCTAGTGCACCAATCAGATTGTTTATCCATCGTTTGCTTTGTTTAATTTTCCTCGGTTGCGTTGTTGATTTTAGTATAGTCTAATTTGCCGCTTTGGTTTGCAGGTACGGTTATTATATTCCAAACCATGAAATTCTCCGTATCTCTGCACACACCAACACAAACACACACCCACACATGCACGCACATGCCCACACACATGCACACACACCAACATACACACACACATACCAGCGCACTTACACACACATCATTGATTTATAACAGCCTTCACTAAAATGTAATTAAAAATAATATTCCAATAATATTTTTTTTTAAATATGCGCCCACTTCAATTGTTTCAACAACACAATACCAATTTATTTCCTTGTTTTTGCCACACAAATGGTTTACTATTATGCGTTGCAATGGTTCAGTTGATTGTAAACTGTGTGTGTTGTGTAACTTGGGTGAACCTGACAAGAAAAATCGTTCACTTGAAAAACGATCGCTTACATTTTGAACATTCTGTTGTGAACTTTTCGTTGCAATAAGACTTCATGAAAAGTTTGTTTATATTTGGAGCTCATTGAGTAGTAGAGGAAAATGTTCGTGCTTGAGTTAATAGACTGGAAAGTGAAAGCCATAGACCACATCGCTTCGCATATATTAATGTAGCTGCCTCTGATATTAAACTCTGGGCCAACAATAAACGTTGCCAAGGAGATAACCGCACCTGGTGTATAGCAAGCGATCAGTACAGCAGCAATAACGACAATCAGCTTGACAGTCTTCTGGTCTCTGTTTGACATGGCTGCAGCCTTATTTTGGATTGAGGTCATTTCCTTCCGCCACTTTGAACTTTGCCCTAGTTTTGTCACCAAAAGGGAAGTAAAGACAATCACACCGACGAAAGATGCCATCCCAAGCATAGAATGAAGGACGTACACCACGCCTTCGACACTGTCTCTGTTGCTAGTAAATACTAGGGCCATAAGTGACTTATTCCTGGAAGGGATGAATCTCCATCCAAGATACGAGGTGGCGTACTCCGGTACAAGGGTCGCCAGGTTAACGAGGTAGATCAAACAAATTGTAATTGTAGTTATCTTTGGAGTGATGATGTGTTTTACCTTCAGGGGCAGAGCTATGCTGAGGTACCTCTCGGCTGTTACGTAAACTGTGATGAAACTTGTTATTCTAGAAAAACATACATGCGGCCACGCCCCTGAGAGATACATGACCTCTAAAGGATACCACGAGATTCCCGATGCAGCAAACAAAGGGTTCATGCTTACTGATGCCCACTGAAGGGTTATCATGCAACTAATGTCAGAAATGGCAAGAGCAAAAAAGCCGATGTTTACCGTATTTTTGAATCCTTGATTGTAGAAGATGATAATATTGATAGTATTAGCTGTAGTCCCGAACATTCCAACAACGCAACAGATAAATCCAAAATTGACAATTTCGAATATTTTTCTTTCGTCATCACTGATAACTTTTGCCATTGTCTTGTCTTCACCTTCATTTACTTGAGATGTGGTGACGTCATCACCCATCTGTAAATAACGGAATAAGATAGTATTGTGAAGAAAGACAACTGTTCATGTCTACATACGGCGGTCAAGAAACATAATTTGCATCCCAAAGTAATGAACTTCATTTAATGTTTGTCATTCAGCAGTATATTATAAGCATGTCAAAGGCTTTAAAATTATAATTTCTTTCTGTAAACAGCGTGGATACTCATGTGAAATAATCTTACTAATAGTGACGAAAATATATTTTGATCGGTTGGTACTCTTCTTCTTGTTCTTCTGCGTTCGTTCTCAATCTCTCGCTATCCTGTCTTGAACGGTCTTTCAACGTAGCAGGATGTAGTCCGGAGAACGGAATGCGTTGTGTCGCTAGCTTACAGTTTAACTGCGACATTTACACCTTTCGGTCCGACACATCCGTGTTTAGCAGAGGTTGGTACTAAATCGAATTACAATAGATAGGACGAACGTATATAAGAGAGATCTAAAAAAGGATTTGTACCGTTAACGGTATCAGGATTTATACAAAGACTTCATCACGGGAAGCTGAGAAATATATACTATCTAAAGTCAAAGACTGGTATTTTCATATTAACAGAGATTATCTTCATCTGGTAATAAGAAGAGCTACATTTATTTCCTGACTGAAAATCACATTCCACTGATGTGTCAGAATATAATGATATACCGCGATATAAGTGTTTTAAAAGTTGATTATTACTAAATGGTTACCTACTCTTTAAAGTATTTTCTCCTTATTATTTTACCTCGTATATTTTATTAAAAATATATACACAATTTCTGTGTGTATTTCTAAATTGATTAATTCTAGCTTGGATTTGAAGTAGTGCAAACAGGATATCATTAAGATGTCAACAAGAGTGGTTATTATTTATCGTTCACCGTTGAAAAAGAAAGACTCGGCAATTAATAGGATCTTGTGTTTTTATTCATAATGAAATCCAATAAGAAAAATAATGTAACTTATTTCACACAATTAAATAACTAGCAATAATAAAGTTAACACCGTGTGAATAGCGTAGCCACAGTATCAGTCTTGTTTTGTACTATTTAGTCGCATATGGCCGCGTCCTTTCCTTGCACGACAGACATTACCCCATGTGGGACACATATGGGCGAGTTCGGCTTTTATTCTATTGTATATTCTTAGCTTTCCCGCAATGCACTTTCTTTTATCTCTATGATTCCGTTCAAAATGTAAGCACATTTTGCTTCGGTAATGAGCCGGGAGGTTCAGTTATGTGCTACGTCAACCAACATGTGAGATCAATGTATGTCCTACCCATATTCCATTACATGAATCTGTGTAGCGTTTCTCAGAAAATGTGAACAGGCTAACTATGAAAAAATAGACAGCTCAGACATTAAAGACAAAGTAAGTTTCTATTTCGAGAGTGCTAGTGACGCGATAGCGAATAAGCCGCAAGAAATCTACATCGCTAGACTAGTCTTCGCTTAAGATAACCGCCGGATCTGGTATCTCATAGAATTTACGTACAGGGAATGACTGCTCATGTGACAGCGGAGATTGAACACGACAACAAGAAGGTAGCTCATGTGACAGCGGAGATTGAACACGACAACAAGAAGGTAACTCATGTGACAGCAGAGATTGAACACGACAACAAGAAGGTAGATCATGTGACAGCGAAGATTGAACACGACAACAAGAAGGTAGCTCATGTGACAGTAAAGATTGAAAACGACAACAAAAAGGTAGCGCATGTGACAGCGGAGATTGAACATGACAACAAGAAGGTAACTCATGTGACAGCGGAGATTGAACACGACAACAAGAAGGTAGCTCATGTGACAGTAAAGATTGAACACGACAACAAGAAGGTAGCTCATGTGACAGCAGAGATTGAACACGACAACAAGAAGGTAACTTATGTGACAGCGGAGATTGAACACGACAACATGAAGGTAGCTCAGGTGATAGCGAAGATTGAACATGACAACAAGAAAGTAGCTCATGTGACAGCGGAGATTGAACACGACAACAAGACTGTAGCTCATGTGATAGCGAAGATTGAACACGACAACAAGAAGGTAACTCATGTGATAGCGAAGATTGAACATGACAACAAGAAAGTAGCTCATATGACAGCGGAGATTGAACACGACAACAAGACGGTAGCTCATGTGACAGCGGAGATTGAACACGACAAGAAGAAGGTAGCTCAGGTGATAGCAAAGATTGAACACGAAAACAAGAAGGTAACTCAGGTGACAGCGGAGATTGAACACGACAACAAGAAGGTAACTCAGGTGACAGCGGAGATTGAACACGACAACAAGAAGGTAGCTCAGGTGACAGCGGGGATTGAACACGACATAATAATATGGCTCAGGTGACAGCGGGGATTGAACACGACAACAATAAAGTAGCTCAGGTGACATTGGAGATTGAACACGACATAAGAATATAGCTCAGGTGACAGCGGAGATTCAACACGACATAAGAATATGCTCAGGTGACAGCGGAGATTGAACACGACAGAAGAATATCGCTCAGGTGACAGCGGAGATTAAACACGACAGAAGAATATAGGTCAGGTGACAGCGGATATTGAACACGACAACAAGAAGGTAGCTCAGGGGACAGCGGAGATTGAACACGACATAAGAAAATAACTCAGGTTACAGCGGAGATTGAACACGACAGAAGAATATAGCTCACTTGACAGCGGAGATTGAACACGACAGATGAAGATAGCTCCGGTTATAGCGAAGATTGAACACGACAGAGGAAGGCTGCTAAAAGTGCGGAGTTGAAAAATGACAATATTGATGTCCCGAAACACGCTGAAAAAAGTGGACAGTTTTTCATTTGCTGATACTAAGCAAAGCGAAGATGCTACAGTTATTGGGACTCAACCAAACAGGCACACACGGACGTCAATGTGTAGCCATAATGTTATGAAAAGAGGCACACAAAATTCATAGAAAACGAAAGAAAGTTTTTTGCCTTTGTGATATTAGAACATTTCAGAATTAAGAAAAGAAGATAACAAGATATATTTTCCAATACAAATAAGCTAAGCACCAATACATGACAAAGAAGACTAATTCAAAGTATAATTTCAAACCGGACTTCACAATATCATGTATACACGTTGAAGGAAAGACATAATAATGATTTTGAAAGGAAACCTCAGTGCTACCGTTATAAATTATATTGGTTTTGAACAAAACAAGGACACATATAATGACAACTAGCAATGAGAGACTAACTAATTAGGCTGTTACCTATGAATGCATGCGCTTTAAATCAACTGACGATTGATTACAGCATATTTGCACTTACTTCCTTTCAATGTCGGGTAACATCACAAAGTATTGGACCAGAATTCAGCTCCAATGGAAACTTTCTCATTCGCCACCATGAGATCCGCCAAAGTACATGGTTCTTACATTCTTGGACAGTTGTAAAAATGTTTCGGGTCTTTGGTGGCTCAGCATTCGCAAACATCGTATCAGAATATCCCCATGTATTCCAAGTTCGTTCTACACCTGCACATTCCTGTTCTCAATCTGCTTAGGGCTCTCTACACAAGGTAAGGCGTATTATGCCCTGTTGCATGTTCTTTCTTCATCTCCATCCATTGCTCACCATATCTTTGACACGTCATTATTCAGTGCAGGTTTGTTAAGGTTTCTGGTCTGTCAACTCTACAGGGTGTAGAAAGCTTGTCATCGCTTCCAGTAGTTCTTCTTCTGGGTTTTAAATACAAAGGGGATCGCAGCACTGCTTTTATCGTTTCGACTACTGACGCAACACATCTCCTGATTTCTGATGGTACGATGCCAGCGATTACATAATTTGGACAATTGGTGTTGACATAGGACACATTGTTGCAATGCGACATGATCTCATGTATTGCCTCATTGACGTGTCGTGTATATGCTGCCTCACTTCATGCTGGTGCGGCGTTATTGTGCTGCAGAAATGAACAACGGGAGGGCAAATGCCTTCAACAATTTTGATGATGCTCCCACTTGGTTTTTGTCAACTTAAACAATATGTTATTTCTTCCGCTAACTTTTTCTTTCACCGCCTTACAGTGTTTCTTACAGAACAATGTTCGATCCATTGTAATTCCTAGGTATGTGGATGTATCATTATGTTCAAGTGCATGTGTCGCTGTCAATGTATCTGAATTCCTCACCACGCTTCTCTGTTCTTCAGATGAAATGCACGTGCATGTGTTGGGTTGGGGTTCATTTTGAGATTGTTGTCCTCATAGCACTCCGTCAATTTGTCAAGCGATGTAGTGTGTTTCATCCCCACTTCATCGAACTACGTATCTTAACCAACTACCGTAGTGCTTCCTGCAAACATGGAATGACCGGTGCTTAGACTGATCGGTTGACCATTTGTATAAATAGTGCGCTATCTTGGGTCAAACCATTATTTGTGTTCCTCCAACATTTTCGAGGTGAGTTCAAATGAAGTTGGACCAAACTGCACCACGTGAACATATGTACGATGCGCATGATGACGTCGCTGCTGGTGTAAACAGCACATACCAACCGTCAAGTTTGCAAAATGTAATTATTCTCCAACTCATAGTTTCCTTAGCAGATCGTTGAAAATATGGCCGGTGTGATACGGAATCCGTCCATTACAAGAGATAACATGAGTTAGACAATACTAATAGGTTGATAATTGTTATTCAAGCCAATACAATGCTGCAAACGTTTATTTGTTCTGGGCTTTTATTGAATTAAAGCTACAATACACTATGCCTAGATTTTGCCTGAAGACTGGTGTCTAATCACAAAGTAGCTCGTTTTAGCTTCATTGGCATCATCGACCGGTTAGTGGAATGTATTAGTAACATCGTTAGCTCCGGTTGGGTTATCTAAGACCTAACTAGTGCGCACGACCAGCGTTTAACAGTCTGAATCCGTGTTTAAGAAAGTACAGACACACTGGTTGCAGCATCTATGGATAGCAGATATAGAGGCCGTACACTTTCAAATGTACTTGAGATTCTGTTGTTATAATCGTGTTTGTGTTTATGTTATAGAGGCCGTACACTTTCAAATGTACTTGAGATTCTGTTGTTATAATCGTGTTTGTGTTTATGTTATAGAGGCCGTACACTTTCAAATGTATTTGATATTCTGTTCTTATAATCGTGTTTGGGTTTATGTTATAGAGGCCGTATACTTGCAAATGTATTTGATATTCTATTGTTATAATCGTGTTTGTGTTTATGTTATAGAGGTCGTACACTTTCAAATGTATTTGCGATTCTGCTGTTATAGTCGTGTTTGTGTTTATGTCAAGGGAAGAACAACAATCTTGACATCACATGCCCCCGTTGTGGGCTAACTATATCTAGCTAGATGGAACACGAATCTTTAACTTTTTGTTATGTGTACGGCATTGGAAGAGCTGACGCCATGACCTAAATAGGTCGCCATTGTGATGTAAACAAATTGGTTGGGGGAAACACGAATCCCTTACCATCTATTTGCTGACGATAAACCAATCGTTGAACCAGCAATCCCTCATTTAGTCACTCCTTTTCTACCGTAGATGTGCAGAGATCACGGTGACCCTTCATTTAGTCACTCCTCTTCTACACTAGATACGCAGAGATAACCGGCAATCCTGTGTTTAGTAACTACGCTTCTACACTAGATGTGTAGAGATCACCGGCAATCCTGTGTTTAGTAACTACGCTTCTACACTAGATGTGTAGAGATAACCGGAAATCCTTCATTTAGTAACTACGCTTCTACACTAGATGTGTAGAGATCACCGGCAATCCTGTGTTTAGTAACTACGCTTCTACACTAGATGTGTAGAGATAACCGAAAATCCTTCAGTTAGTAACTACGCTTCTACACTAGATGTGTAGAGATCACCGGTAATCCTTCATTTAATAACTTCTCTTCTACTCTGTAAAGATCACCGACAATCCTTCATTTAGTAAATCCTCTTCAACTCTGTAGAGATCACCGGCAATCCTTCATTTAGGAATTCATCTTCTACCCTGTCGAGATACCGGCAATCCTTCATTGTCCATGGTTTTATGTTTTATAGATCACCGACAATCCTTCATTTAGTAACTCCTCTACTAGCATAGTAGTGTCGAAATGAAATCAAAAGTGGATCTGGAAAGGAGGAACGCTTGAAAATGACGCAGGAAATTGTGTACATCCAACACATTTTTGGAGCCATTAGTATTCATGATCTGCACCTTTCACTGAAAGCAAATAGGCACTTGTGGATCTGCCAGAACGGAAGTGATGTTGATTCTTCAGAACAGATACTAGATCATGATATTTTTAGATTGTTTATGATATAAATTGCATACATATATTTGGTCGTTTTCAGCTGACAGTAACACAGAACAATTCTACCAGTCATACAATCTTAGTGACTCGATATTAATGGCCTGGTTCAAGAAATACTCACATAATATAAAAAAAAAGCTATAGTTTTAGGTTAATATGTTATTATTTAGTATAATATACTAGAGCCAGAAGAAGAAAAAAGCCAACGGTGACGCGAGGAAGGATCCACAATTATGACAAACGACGATTAACCTAGGGGGATGATGCCTTAATCTATGCAGGCACAGAAAACCATAGATGGGCAGGTCACATGTTTTGACGAAACGATAGTCGATGGAGCACGGCAATCCCTGAAGTAAAACTATACGGAGCTGGTCAGACACCCTTTATGTACCCAACAACATCTGAGATGCATGTGGAGAAGTGCTAACCACTCACTGGACCTCCGTTTCCCAAGAAAGGTTCCACAGAGACGAGGTTGGGATCAGAAGCAGAAACGGGTAAACAATATGAGGATACAGAAGAAGTTGAAATGGTTTTGTGACCATTTATAACCACTGATATGCGTGCTGAGGGGAAACTGAGACGCCAGTTAAGCACTGACCAGGAAGTCACGTCACGGTCAGGAACATTACATTGACGAAGACCACAATTTATCAAATTTTTTTTTTGTTTTTTTTTTTTGCGTTCGCCTTATTTCTCTAATCCCCAAGTGTGCGTTGCACTGTGGTTTTTATTTTGCGCCTGTCGGCCCAATGCATCCGACTTCAGCATGCATTTTATGTAAGGGTCTGCTTCCTCCTGCATTTTCTAAGGGTTTGCTTCCCCGGGGTAACGGCCGGTGCTGTGATGGGGATCGAACCCAGCACCTTCGGATTGTGAGCCGTGCCACTTATCCACTAGGCCACGCCGTCCCCAATTTATCAAATGAGCACATTAAGATTCTATTTTTGCATTTACATAAAGATATATTCATGGTATTTTATTGCCTCAGCATGACTTCTCACGTAAATGTGCGATTAATTCATTGAAAACATCTTGACATTAATAACTTGAAAGTAATGCCATACGCTTTGGGGCGATATATTTTCACGATCTCTCCACAAACAATGGCCTATTCACGACGACCTCCATAAAGTAATTGAGTGTCCATATGAACAAGCTGTTGCTGTCAGCAATTAAAAAGCATGCACATAAAAATAGCCTGCCTGCGGACATTATGGGTGTCATCAAGCTAGTTTTCAGAGAGTTGTCCAACCCTGATCTATTTGGCAAAATGTCTAGATGGATAAACTCAGAATGTTAAATCCTGTCATCTCAACTAGAATATCGTTTGACCAGTACAAGTCAAATGAACATCGTTTATCCAACCCCATGATCAGCATCAAAGCAAGAAACGCTTTCATTTCTACTACTGTGACAGGCTTCCACAATGCCACACGTGATGCTGGGGTGGCATCGACACCTCTCTTCTCTTTCATAGAGATAGCATATCTGTTAGTTTCTACTACAAACATTTCAATAATATCTGCAGTAATAAACAAACCAAACAAATCTGCTTCAGAAATGTCAGCATCAACACCAGTAGGCCTAGCAACTCCATCGAAGTTGCAAAGCCAGTCGTGATCATAACCAGACGGTACTCCTACCTCTGGTTCAGTATCACTATCACTGCTAGAAGAATCAGATTCCTCATCATCTTCTGCATCTCCTGCACCACTAAAACGGGGATTAGCAACAGCATCTGTACTACAAGACCCGACCAACTCATCATCCTCAGAGTCACTATCGAAAAGAAAGTCGTACGGAATGGCGGAATTCTCCATTTCGATTTAGAGAAGCGATTATTTGACTTTGAAATTCAAACAAAAATGGCTAGCGTCTTTTCTGTGGGAAATGAACCGGCAGAAAGGAAGTTTAACCTATTTACAGCCTGAATACACATGCGCAGGATCGTTTCTGTAGTAATCGACCGTATATATATGATCGATACTGAGGCGACATCCAGAGTCAAGACTGTCCGGACCGACGCTAAAAAATGAAGTTTTTTCAAGTCGAGTGCTTCTTGACCGTGGCGTGCTAAAGGTTCCATAAACAGCTGAATAAACACAAGTACCGCGGATTAGTGACTGTTAAGACTGCCGAATAAAAATCCTTCTTTTTAATAATGAAACAAAAGCCACGAAAGCACCCTCTTCAGAAATTCAAATATGATGTGAACGTTTCACATCGGAGTATTTCACAATCACTGATAAAGAGCTGTTGCAAAACGCTTGAAGGGCAATAACAGAAGCACCAATGGAAGCCAGAATAGCAAAATAGAGTAAAACGTTTAGGTTAGAGAAGGCACACGCTCAGTCTACATGCGCCCCATACCTGCGTGGGGGGTCACTGATTTAAGTCTGTGTAATTCTAGCTGAAACAAACTTTGTTATCTGTTTTGTGCTACAATTAACAATTATTGATGGTATTTATGTCGTAACTTTGTCAAATATTAATCAATGAGCATGAAACGCGCCATGTTGTTTGACTTTATAACAGTCTTTGATGTAAAGAAACACACTTGTAATATTTTGATTCAATTAATTTTTATGTTAAATAAATATAATCTATTTGCCTTAGTTCATGCCTAACATGCACCACTTGTTTATATGTTGTTAATATTAGAATTAATTTCGTTCTAACGTTACTTTAGAAATGTGTAAAACAGTGACGTTTCGTACATGTGTGTAGGCATTTTTCATTTCAAAAATCGCATTCACTACATGTATGTACTAAACTTCAGAGACATTACTTGTAGGGATAGTTTTATCATTTCTATATCGTCTGTGAACAATGTGTGAACTCTTATCTAAAAAAATTTAAAATTGGTATTTAATTATTTCCTGAGACCTCCCATACCTCTTCCAGTAGTGCCTCTAGGGCGGCCAACTTAACTTTCCAAGAGTTTTCAAGTACCCAACATTTAAGGCTGGTTTGACCCCGAAAGTCATTTTGAGAAATCACACTAAATGGGTACCACAATCTAAATCGCTTGGCTAGAAAGCCAGTGCACTAACCACTGCTCCTATCGATATGTGTTGCCATTTAAATAATTATTGAGTTCTGGGGAAGCTGGACTAACTAATCTATGTTCTATATTCAGGATGTATTCGTAGTTTCTCTCGAATAAACTGAAAACTGACTTAATGTGGTCTATAACACTTTCATCCATTAACGAAATGTCAGCTCTTAGTATAACATGGATGTTTCTAGTTTGACCTTTACAAAAAATATTTATTGTCTTTTAAATCTTATTCATGACTTTTAAACTAAATGTTTGATTTATTAAAAGACTACACAACTCATAGTTTGTAACCACCGTGCCATTCAAACATGCCAATAATCTATCGAGTGTAAAACAATCTTTAAGACCTTAAAGACATTACTGGAAAAAATACCCGATATGTGCGACATGAATATACAGGTGAATAGTGTATTTTATAAGGATCAAAAGATAATTTTTAGGTCTGAAAAGTTGTCTCCGACTAGATAATAAATACGCCACAATATGACGATATTTATTTTATTAGATCTTCACCAAATTGACTTTGGCTAAATTGTTCGTTTTCTCTCAGGTTTGTTTTCCCTACCTCGAGTACCCATTTATAGCATGATAAATATACACACTAATTATCCCCACGCATTAACAAAACTAACAGGAAATTGCAGATTAACATAAGTAAAGTAGCATACCATTTGCAGAACCTCTCTTCTTACAAACGCCAACATATTTGACTCTTACCTGTTTCTTGGCAGGTGTGCAGCATATTAGGCTGCCATTACTTTCCTTACACCGAGGAGCGATAGTATGGAGAATACAACCCGTGTCTACCAATCTTGACACAGACGTGATTCGAACTGTGTACGTTGGGATTGTGAAGCGCACGTTTAACCCCCCAGGCCACGAAGCATAACGTTCTGGAAACATCTGTGTCCATCATTTAATAAATGGCATGTGCATGAGCGATCAAACGGGTAGACCATCATAACAGACAACATACAAAATGTGTGTGTGCCAAAAGTAGCTTTTCAAACTAAATTGGACATGCCTTTCAGAAATATGGACTGAACAATCACGAATCTCTTCCATTCTTTGAAAGGGGTGGGAGAGGAATGTAGCAATGCTGGTTGACTATTTATGTATCCATATGAAATATGTTCCAGAAACGTATTACAAGGGACAGGCAAAGTGGCGACGCTCTGGTGATAACATATATGACGATTGTCATTAGCATTTGTTTATGAACCTGTTAAAATGTAAACAAAATATATAAAAAACTAGAGCTCATCTGGTGTTTTAAACGACAATATTCATATTCAGAAGTCCAGACAACATAAGTGTAATTCTGTTTATTCTCAGATTCATCAAAAGAAACATGAAAATATGTTTTCCATTGTAACTGATTATATCATGATTAACAAGCAAGTATATTATATACGACATACCAAGATTGATTGACGTTGACTGCACACAATGAGTAAGGCTCCTCTTTTGGTGCTCCTTGAAAAGTGCGTTAAATGTCGGGTTGCAGTAGATTTGCTCACATCATGAGCTCGCTGATATAGGTGGACAGGGGTCCAGTAGGCCGTTGTCATATCATTGTCTTCGTCTTCGTGTCGCTCACTACTGCAGGGGATCACGTAGAAAACCCCCCACCCCTGCAACCTTTTTTTCTATGATGTCATTTACACAACCCTTTTTCAGAAAGAACTAGTGAAGCGGTGATGAGGACATTGGCCAGTACATTTTCATGACCCTGACTAACATAGTCTGATCAGTATGGTTTGCCTGACCCTGACTAACATAGTCTGATCAGTATGGTTTGCCTGACCCTGACTAACATAGTCTGATCAGTATGGTTTGCCTGACCCTGACTAACATAGTCTGATCAGTATGGTTTGCCTGACCCTGACTAACATAGTCTGATCAGTATGGTTTGCCTGACCCTGACTAACATAGTCTGATCAGTATGGTTTGCCTGACCCTGACTAACATAGTCTGATCAGTATGGTTTGCCTGACCCTGACTAACATAGTCTGATCAGTATGGTTTGCCTGACCCTGACTAACATAGTCTGATCAGTATGGTTTGCCTGACCCTGACTAACATAGTCTGATCAGTATGGTTTGCCTGACCCTGACTAACATAGTCTGATCAGTATGGTTTGCCTGACCCTGACTAACATAGTCTGATCAGTATGGTTTGCCTGACCCTGACTAACATAGTCTGATCAGTATGGTTTGCCTGACCCTGACTAACATAGTCTGATCAGTATGGTTTGCCTGACCCTGACTAACATATCCAATCTGTATATTCTGCCTGACTATACGTTAGTCTCCTCTACTCACGGCATATTACATAAATAATGATTCGATTTAAACAGTTAACAATTATATTTAGTTAGATCTAGTTATCCACCCACTTGTTCCCTGATAGGCGCCGTGGGAAGCCTTTGTCGCCTTTCCTGGGCCACATGCATCCCGTCTGATGACGTCATCCCGTGTCGCTGGAAAATCGTTTCTACACTGGTCTATCCCCCTTTCCCTCGATCGTTTTTATCGGAAAACGGACCGTCGGAGATTGTAAGCTTGAAGGGAAGTTGATCAGTGCACATACTCATGAGATGACCAAACCAGCGTACCTTCTACATGTATCTGAACATGTCTTCGTCACATGCGATGACACCGACCATTTCGCAAAATTTCTCGTTTCTAAATCAGTCTTTCCTGAGAACGCCGGTGATCATTCTTATACCACAGGTGGAGATTTAACTTAGAGGTGGCCCACGATTGGCGATCGTAGCAGATGGTTGGTAGGAAGATGATGTGGATCAGTTGCTGCATTTTTGTCAGACTAATATGAGGGTCATTTAGTAGTGGCCCCATTTGATACTCCCTCCTGCGGCTTTCTAGCATCTGGTTTCAATCTCTTCTTTAAACACAGTTGTTCAGTTCTTCACTGTTGTCATCGACACACTTTTGGCACCATACAGTGCCTGTATTCTGCGATGAATGTCGATGGTCGACATCCTTCAGCTGTTAGAAACCGAATCACCGCTCGCTGATCAACTCTGGACGGATTCCGCTGACACCCGCCATGTTTCCAACGTTCTGCTAAGGAAACATGAGTCTTAGAATAATGCAATTGTGTAAACTTGACGGATGGCATGTGTTATTTACACCACAAGTGACATCGTTATGCGCATCGTACGTATGTTCACGTATTGCAGGTTTGTCCAATTTCATTTAACACTCCTCGTGTATTACATATAAACATGTAAGTAGTATATAATTTGCAACGGCATGCAGTGTGGTAGGTTACCATTACTTTCTCTACGTCGGGGAGCAATCGTACCGAAATAAAATGCCGTCTCCACCAAATTGGACACAGTGAGATTTGAACCTGATGCGTTTGAATTGTGAAACCGATGTTTCGTTCCTAAACCGCGTGACAATAAACACTTATATTATACAAACAATTGTATATTTAATAAACAATTATGTAAGATAAAATATATGTGAAATAAACAAAATATTTGGTGTCAAATAAAAGCATGTCTTATATAACAAGCAACACTGTCGCTGTATCAATAGTCTTGATCTGTCTTCGACCACGAAGATATGCATTTAAGGATATGGTAAAACACACGTTTTCTTTTCTATCGGGTGTAACATAAAAATCTAGTCTGTACAGTATGTAACGACTACCGCGGTAAGTGACTTTTATTCATCAGCCTTATTAAAAGTGAATAAACAGTCAAGTGTTTTTTTATTTAATTTTTTACCATTATGTTACCAAAAGAAAAAAACAATTGTAAATTGAATACAAGAACTTTATTCAAGTATATTATTAATAAAACCAATAATTATTATAAGTATGCAATACAACATTGTATCAGGTATAAACATATTATGTCAGATATAAAATAAATATTAACATCAAGTTTCAAATAATCGATTTTAGCAATAATAAAATAGATAATTGTGTGTGGCATACAATAAACAATGACATCAAGTCTAAAATAAACATTTAATAATACAATTATGAAACCCAGACTAAACAAACATTTAATAATACAATTATGAAACCCAGACTAAACAAACATTTAATAATACAATTATGAAACCCAGACTAAACAAACATTTAATAATACAATTATGAAACCCAGACTAAACAAACATTTAATAATACAATTATGAAACCCAGACTAAACAAACATTTAATAATACAATTATGAAACCCAGACTAAACAAACATTTAATAATACAATTATGAAACCCAGACTAAACAAACATTTAATAATACAATTATGAAACCCAGACTAAACAAACATTTAATAATACAATTATGAAACCCAGACTAAACAAACATTTAATAATACAATTATGAAACCCAGACTAAACAAACATTTAATAATACAATTATGAAACCCAGACTAAACAAACATTTAATAATACAATTATGAAACCCAGACTAAACAAACATTTAATAATACAATTATGAAACCCAGACTAAACAAACATTTAATAATACAATTATGAAACCCAGACTAAACAAACATTTAATAATACAATTATGAAACCCAGACTAAACAAACATTTAATTTAAACACAAACACACACAAGCACACACACACATACACACAGACGCACGCACAAACACACACGCGCGCACAAGCGCACATGCATACATATACATAAACAAACATTTGTATAAGTTAAACATCTACCCATTATGAAATGTATAAACAATTATTGTCAGATAAACAGTATAGAATAGTGTGTCAACACATCATACGGCAATTCATAATTTGATCATAATAAAACCGGCAACAATATTTTATCCATTTCATGTTTAGGTCTTCATGCTGGATATCATTCTTTTAGAATTCTTTATTTTTTTGTCTTTGTCGTTAATTCTCAAACGCCTGCTTCCAAGTCCTGAAAATGGCTTTGCAAGTAGCAAGAAGGCGGCTAGAGAAAGGAAAGCGTTCTGTTGTTGTTTACCGCTTGACTGCGATATTTCACCTTTTAAGTCCGACACATCCATTGATTGAATCACAATACAACATAATACATTAACTGCTAAATGAACAACATCTTCACTTTAGGAAATACAAATCAAGATTGATTAAATAAGAACCCGATCAATAGCAATACTAACGTCTGGTCAGGCAAAACATATTGATCCGACATGTTAGTCAGGGTCATGTGAATCATCCTGATATGACATATTAGTCAGGGTTATTTAAAACATACTGATCTGACATATTAGTCAGACCATTTAAAACATACTGAACTGACATGCTAGTCAGGGTCAGGCAAAACATACTGATCTGATATGTTAGTCAGGTTCAGGTAAACATACTGATCTGACATGTTAGTCAAGGTCAGGCAAACCATTATGATCTTAAATGTTAGTCAAGGTCAGGCAAAACATACTGATATGTTAGTCAGGGTCAGGTAAAACATTATGATCTTAAATGTTAGTCAAGGTGAGGCAAAGTATACTGATCTGACATGTTAGTCAGGGCCATGTAACACATACTGGTCTGACATGCTAGTCAGGTCAGGCAAAACATACTGATCTAAGATGTTAGTCAAGGTCAGGCAAAACATTATGATCTTAAATGTTAGTCAAGGTCAGGCAAAACATACTGATCTGATATGTTAGTCAGCGTCAGGCAAAACATACTGATCTGACTTGTTAATCAGGGTCCTGTAAAACTTACTGATCTGGTATGTTAGTCAGGGTCAGGCAAAACATACAGATCTGACATGTTAGTCGGGGTAATTTAAAACATACTGATCTGACATGTTAGTCAGGGTAATTTAAGACATATTGATCTGACATGTTAGTCAGGGTAATTTAAAACATACTGATCTGACATGTTAGTCATGGTAATTTAAAATATATTGATATAACATGTTAGTCAAGCTCATTTAAAACATACTGATTACTGATCTGACATGTTAGTGAGGGTAATTAAAACATACTGGTCTGACATGTTAGTCAGGGTAATTTTAAAATACTGATCTGACATGGTGGTCAGGGTAATTTAAAACATACTGATCTGACATGTTAGTCAGGGTAATTAAAAGATACTGATCTGACATGTTATAGTCAGAGTTAGGTAAAGGAAATTAGTTAATACCCTCAACACACACTCCCACGTATGTCTACCTATAAAATACGAAGTAGTTGTAGTTGTAGTAAACGACAGGCATATGAAACAAAACATATCAGAAACGCCTAGAGGAAATATTGACACATTCATCAGCCCGCTTCGGACGTGAGGTAAGCTAATGTAACCCGCCATTTAACGCCCATTTAAGTGCGCATTCAACAACAACACATTACAATACTGCTAGCTACACAATAATATCACTTGGAAGGATCAAATCAACATTGTTTGAATCAGAAACCAACAAATTACATGAACTTTTACCTAAACATGTGCAACACACTGCAGAGTACCAACTCAGCGAACACCCACATGAACAAGTCCAGCATATGCTCTTAGAGTATTTAACACTTGATGAGCATTTACAACTGATTCTTCCACGCATGTCCGAAACATAGAAAATGCTTTGAAGCTGCAAAGAATCAAACAGACTTGTTTAGATGCAAAGGCATGGCATCAGACTGAAAGAGAAGGGCTCTGTTACCAACCACTGTATGTCAAACAATAGGACCAACATAAACGTCCAACACGTGACTAAAAAGGATGTTCCTGGGAATAGTAACCTCATAATGTCAAACCATTGCTAACAAACCTTCCACTGGTAATGTTTGCATACAGGCTTCCTGTGCAGGACCAGCTGTAGTAGTATCCCTATGATAATACTTGGAGCGAAAAGGTTTTTCAATCAAACACTGAAACGTAAAGGACACTCTTACATATTGCATGTTTTGGCAAATATAATGTTACTCATAACACTGTCTTCTTTGTTGTACATACATGTGTGGAAAAGACAACAATATGTCTCCTTTTGATTTGGTGAGAAACATATTGTGAACATGTTCTATCACTCAATTACTCGAACATAGAGAGTCACTGTGATCGTGAGGGAGGGATTTCGCCTCTCAATGCAATATACCTAAATGGCGGGCTATCTAATCCTGCAAGTTTCAAGCTGACTCTGGTCTCCAGGGGGATGAGACCAGAATGTCTGCATCCTAATTTACCTTCAGTCGTCTTGGCCTATGTCTTGCTACTGGCCCAAGGTAGCTCAAGACCAGAAAATAAGGTTGATGACCAACACAGTTCCTTGCTCACTACAACCCCAAAACAGCGAAAGTTATCTAACAAAAAAAAAACCATATGATGGTGTTGCCATCATTGCTTGCGAAAACTACCTCCTACACAATAGACCAATGCGTACTTTCCGTCGCTTTTCACCAATTTCACACTGAGAGAATACCCAACTCAACGTTGCTAGCACACTGATACATATACAGGCCACATGTCTACCTAGTGTGTAGTAGTGTTTTGTTTTTAATAGACCTCTCTAAATAAATTCAATGTGTGCATACAACAAAACAATAAAATATGCAGATTCATTGGTGAACAGCAACAACATATTCAGAGATATGAGCAACCTCTGGGTAACCACAACAAAACTAAGAAGCCTAGGTGTCGCAGTTGTTAATTCACTCGCTTTTCAGCCGAGTGGTCTGGGCTCGGTTTCTCTCTTGTGCTGGAGTTTTCCTGATTACAAAACGGTTACCGGGTTCCACCCATCCTAACAAAAAGAGTACCATAATAATCTGCGAAAGTAAAGGCAGCCGGCTTGATGTTGACCACATTGCCCCTATTGGGCCGTTGGTCAAAAATAATATAAGCTTAACACTATGTTCTCAATATTCCACACGGGCGTAACATCTGGATCTTTGCTTTTTTTTATAACAAAACAGACATTGAATCAGAAAGTGGGTCTCATTACACAATGACACTCATTGGTTTTGAAGTATATTTTTCATAACTTACTCTCCTAGTTGGGGTCGGGGTGGGGAGACTAACATCTATCAATGTAAATCTTACTGGTCAGAGTATGTTAGTCAGGGTAAACATATCCACCTCACTTCCGTAAAGGTCTCTCTAGAACAGACTGCTTCAGCCTGGCTAACGAGGTGGGAATCCAAGCTATCCGTATAGTGGTGAGCGTCTCAAAGATGAAGCCAGTCATAGCACAACAGCCTCAATGATATTTTTCTATCTTCATCAGAAGGCTCGTGATGTGACAAAAGCTACTACAACCCGTCGCACAACTATCTTTCCAGGGCGCACGAAAAAGTAAACATAGTCCTCGTGAGCATTCAACAGGAACAATTGGCTTCATGATCAAGCATATCACACCTGGAGCTGAGTGGAAATAAGGTAGAGGCAAAGGGTGTTCTTAAGCACACTTAACCGCTGGTCAGGAATGAATTGTTAGAGACATCAATATAATAAGCCAACGCGTGTGTGAGGTGGGTGGACAGTTCCCTTCGTCGCTTCATTTTCCTTCCCCAACTGTAAGTCGGGTTTCCATTTACAACTGGGCCGACTTGAGCTTGACGATTCTTGGAGTTGGACTCAAGTTTTTCCTTTTTTTTATTTTACTCTGAAAAGCGAGTTCTCTATCCCTACACTAATCAGACGCTCGGATATGATATACCGACCATACTTAATGTATAGTGTATAGGCAGTGGAACCTACGACAAGAGATAACGACCATCATTAATGTATAATGTGTGGGTAGGGGAAACTTCGTTAGTATTCGAGGTTTGTCAATAAAACAAACTAGCGAAAACTATTACAGAAGCAAGTATTTGTAAATACTCTGAAAACACATACACGCCAGACAATAAACACGAAAGTGATTTCAGCCACATACTTCCAGACGACAAGAAAGACATGAATTAAAATAATCGTGTATCCACTTTTACGAAATCCATGACTCATGCCACTAAAAATAGTATCATTTGCGGTCAACTCGGTTGTCTCATTGTGGAATAGTCGCATTCTGCGAAGAGAATTGAAAGTAGGCTATTAAACACACATGTACAAGTTAAGGATCTTAAACATGGCTTGAGATTGAAAGTATAACATACACCTTGTGTTGTTGTTCTCGTTGTGTAATATCAACAATGGTTAGGTTTCTTTTGTGCACCCTGAAAAGGGCGTTAAGTGGCGGGTTGAAGTGGATTTGCTTATATCGCGAGCGTGCTGATAAAGATGCAGCGTTGTTCTGGGTGCGATTGTGCTATGCTTGGCTTCATTTGCGTGACGCCCACTACTGCAGGGATCAATTTAATCCATATATCGTCAGCAATGCTCGCTTTAAAGCAGCCTGTTTCCAGGGAACGCTGCATGGAAGAGTCTTAATAGTCTTGATCAGTCTCATTCCCTCACATACATATTGTATACGATGTTCATAAGCGAAAGCAAATACACATTTCGGAGTCAAGAGTTTGACGTCAACCAATTCGTTTTAACTCAACTTAACCTAACGTCATTGTACTGGTTTATTATACTTTTTTGAGTCTATAGACAACAGTTTCTTCTACGTTTTGTCTTTTATCTTGTCTTTGCTGTAACCCCAAGAGGTTGTCGTGACATCAATCACCGTGTAAGCGATGTATCACGGGCATGTTGATAACCGGAAATGGCCCAATCTCTCCCGGGCGATGTGTTGTCCATTATTTATATCTACGTATATTACCCATCCACACCAAAATCTGCACTGCAAGCAGACAGGGCGACGGGGGGTCATCCTCATGCAATTCAGCCGAGTGCAAAGAGCTGTATAAAAACGACACATTGTAACCAATATACTACTTCATACTACCGATGACTATGCCAGGATATCGACGGAAAGAAAACCCACACAATGAGCCAACTAACTAATCCAAATGGAAAACAACAACATATGTTCGTGGATACAATTGCAAGTCGTTAATTAATGTGAACTCCAGGCAAGTGCGTGCACTGGTTATAAAATCAAGACATAAAGTGCGCGATATTAATATAACGATACTTTAGAAAGACACTCAACCATTAACCAGGCAATAAATGTATTTGACTTAGAAGAAGAAATTGTAGACTAATAGAAGAGAACAGATTATTTTAACGTTATGATAATTGACATCTTTTCAACGAAGTACAAACCGCTAACTAAAATACAAATTGGTGAAAACAAACGCAAGACATTTGTTCCTTTGTAAATGAAAGGTAAAAATGAAATAAAGTTGCCTCTCATCTTGTTGAATGTCTTTGATTAGTTTCAGTAACACTAATGTATATATGTTTTTCAGTTATTTGTTTACAATATATATATATATATATATATATATATATATATATATATATATATATATATATATATATAATGTACAGTGTGAGTCCTTTCTTTATACACTATGCTATTTGTTATCACCAATGCCTGGTTTCTATTCTGCTTCATATTTCAATCACGATAATCGTCCAATACAATTATATAATTTTTTTTACAAACAAGTTACTAGGTTTCGTAAGTACTTAATAGTTTTCGACATCTTATACACTGAACTGTGATGTGTTTTCGCATTGGATGTTTCTCACATTTATGATAAAACACACATTTGTGTTAGTCAAACGTTGTATTTTCTGTTGTACCTTTAGCAATACAAATGCGTCAATACATATCTTTGATAAAATATGGATACAATAAAAGGTAAAAGTAATCATATGGTTAGCTATTTATATCATTGAACTATCTCTCAACTCTTGTTATCATTGTACTATTCGTCTCAACTCTTGTTATCACTGTACCAATTTCAGTTGTTGTTATCATCGCGTACCAAGCCGATTAGCTTTGGCGATCATGGATGTCCACCTCCTCTTAACACTTGCGTCTTCTATCAGTTACGCCTTTGATCGCCTCCATGACATTATCTTACACTGTCCAATATTGTCTCTCTCTCTCTCTCTCTGCCTCCTTATGGTCCTCTTACCTGCGATTCTGCCCGATGTTACTGTGTGTTTCAACCATCTTCTTCTCATGACATGCCATAACAACGTTCGCCGCATTGTCCTGAACTTTGCATTAAGGTGTGTATATGCTTATATATATATATATATATATATATATATATATATATATATATATATATATATATATATATATATATATATATATATATATATATATATGGGACGGACGGAGATATGATTATTGCACTTATGAATACACGTTTCATGTTTCCAGGCTTAGGGTGTAAAGACGTAAAGAGTTAAGTTCCACGTTATTAGCCTTCTTTGTATTCAAAGCTCTCAACATTCTTCAATAAAATCACATTTTCGTTTCCACAAATGATCCCTGCGTTCTTAGTTCGACCTGTTCTTTGTCAAGGAACGGTCACCCTTGAGCGGGTCCCCTCTCAGGATCCAGTCGTTCAGGTCGTGGGCACGTGTCGTCCAGTGTGATAGCAGTCTGCCTGTTGTGTGGTCGTGAATGTTGTATTTGTCTAGTGAATCTCGTCAGCGAGTTGGGGGCCGTCCCCGAGGTCTCTTTCTGTTTCGCTCGGGTATCATGTGGTCGATATGGTACTCCATCTTTCATCTTGTCTTCTGGATATATGACCAGCCCAGCGGTGTTTCGAACGGTTGATATTTTGGGACATCCTTGATGTGTGACATTCTCAGGATGTCACTATTGTGTAGTTCACTGTGCCGTTGTTGTCTGAGAGTTATGCCCACGAGGCGTCTTTCAGAATATGCGTGTGCTGCTCTCAGTTGGTTCTCTGCTGCTTTGGCTAGAGACCATGTTTCGCTACCATAGCAAGGCGATGGCAGGTCTACCGAGTAGAAGGTGTCCGCACATAGTCTGGTGTCATTTGTGGCGTCTGCTGCTGTCATGATGGAGTTGAGGCTGCCCAACACGCCCGTTTCCGTCTGACGATTTGAGATGTTATGTTGTTCTCTATGTTGAGGAGCTGTCCCATATATACATATTCGTCAGCGTCATCTATGGGCGTTCCACTCAAGATTATTGGGTTGTGCCCTGCGTTTGTCCTTGATTCAATGCCGCATGTCATAGTATGCATTTTCCCACGCATCAACAAAGAGCTCTCTTCTTTAGTTCCAGTGATAAGCTGGTATTTCACTATTACTTTGGAAGACTGATGTGTCATGGGCTATTATGTTCTGTCTGTCATAATTGCACATCCCATCAGATGTTATGTGGGTGCCCAAGTACAAGAACAAGTCGTGTTCAAATGAAACCGGACCTACCTTCACCAAATAAATATACGTACGATGCGCATGTTAACGTCACATCTGAGGAAAACAGCCTATACCAACCGTCAAGATTGCAACATGTCATTATCCTCTGACTCATGTTTTCCTAAACAAACCGTTGAAAACATGGCGGGCGTGATATTGAATCTGTCTAGCATCGATCAGTAAGCGGTGATTTGGTTTCTAGCTTTTGAAGGGTGTCAACCAGTTGTGGAGCGGCTTAGCGCAGTGGTTAGCGCGCTGGCTTCGCATCTGAGTGGTCCTGGGTTCATTCCCCAGTTGAGAAGGTAATGTTTTTTTCAGACCGCAATGGCTCCCGTGTCAACCCTGCCTTAAATGGGTACCGGTTCAGTCCGGGAAGTAAAAGCGGCCCCTCACACCTCACACCCCTACGGCAGTAATGCTATGGGATACTTTACTTTACTTTTACAACCAGTTGACATTAAATACATAATGCAGGCAGTTACAAATGTTTGTTGAAGACAATAGTGAAGAACTGGACAACGATGTTTAAAGAAGGACGTGAGTTAACGAAAGATCGTCTGAGACCAGATCAGGCGCATATTGTTGCGTCAGAAGCTTCCATCGCCAAAATTGATGCGGCAATTCGGATGGACCGTCACCGGAGCTTATTTTCGCCACGCTTTTGTTACCATACACTGCCTGCATTCAACTCTGGACGGATTCCGTATAATACCCGTCATGTTTTTAACGGTCTGCTGAGGAAACTATGAGTCGGAGAATAATGAAATTTTGCAAACATAAAGGCTGTTATGTGCTGTTAACATCAGTAGTGACACCATCATGCGCATCGTTCGTATGTTCACTTTCGTGCAGTTAGTTCCGGTTTCATTTGAACACGCTTCGTATTTAAATGTGTATATATGCCTTAGTTTCACTTTGCTCATCTTCATGCAGCATTTGTGTGTGCTATCGTTTACATAATTAGTGTCACGTGTATATGCTTCGGAAACTGCGTTCTGAGGACTAAACAGCGGAACAAACACACACATCTATTTGGGAGCCTTAAGAACTCTCCACCATAAGAACTGGTACACACATGAAACCATAATTTAAAAAACATTACGAGCGAGAAGAAGAAAATAGTACCAAACAGTCGTCCGGTACATTTACATCCGATCTGTCATCATTATATAACTCGCCTGCGTAATCCCGACAATAACGCTAAAACATCCTTATGACTCAATCTTATAAAATAAGACTGATAAGTGGGTAGAGTAGAATAGAGATGATTGTGCATTTGGATACCAACCTCATTATGTAAGACTGTTGCTACAAAGTCACCGCTGCAAATACTCATAGTCGTCCTGTAAACGAGCCACCTGTAGCCGTGGAGCTATGGTTCTTTCAATAAAAATTCCAATAACGAATACACGAGAACAAGTCTATAAACAGGTCACACATAGATCGTTAAACACACGTAAATGATTAACGAGCTTGGAAAACACCTGTTATTGCTTATCCTTTGTCTTTGTTTTATAAACACAATTCCCAACAACATTGATACTCCTTAGCTTTATAAGTGCAGCAAAACCTGTAGCATATAAGGCTTTGGTCTGCTCTGTCTGCCACATTTGCACTTTGCCTTCACCCCCTTAGCCATTCGCGAAACATCTCCCGTCAAGGTTAAACACTAGACTACGCGATATGCTTAACCATTCGAGAACTCAATTGCAGTTGTTTCACTGTCTATTGTTACTCCCCTACATTCCCGAATCATCCACCCACCTGCGGCACATCTGATTCTATTGAAATCTGAACTGGACGACCTGATCAGGCTTATTGGATTAATTGTTTTGCTTCATTTATGAAATGTATCGACGCAGGTGTGTACCGTTTTACGCGACATAGGGGCACCAATGTGTATATTACATGTGCGCATGCTTGTAGCATATAGCGTCTGCTACATACAGTAAAAACAATGCTAGCTGTTGCTGCCACCTATTGACAACTGTAGAAATGATAAACTACATTTTTAAACTATCCCGTATCAGTTTGTGACTCTGTTACTGACTTCCCGCCGAGCTTAATTCATTAATTTCAAGCCCCCATCTGCGTGATGATCACTACTACGCGTATCACGTCGATGCACATCTGGTCATCCAGACAGCCTTGAAAACAGGATGTCTCCAGGGAACTTTACATGAAAGAGAAATAGTTGTCTTGGTCAGTATATTGTGCCTGACAGGACCAGCGTCTCAGTTCCTTATCCAGACTGACTTCATTATTGTCATTCACAAAATAACTCTACAATTAATGTATTGGGGAACTGCGCTAGTAGATTCTTTAAATTCAAATGTCAATTAAGTCTTACCTTCTACAAAAATTCACAAAAACGAAAAATAATGATCCGTCTGCCAAATGTGAATAGTTAATTCATTTGAACTTTCATTCCTATTTTTGATAAGTTTAACATAAACTAAAATAATCCATGACTATAACGTTGAAAAGTTTAATTCTTAGCGTCATTATGAGCTTAGACTGGCTAACCGGCTGCAACTCTCGTTATTAAAGAGTTTAATTTGAACGTGACTTATGAAAATGGACTAGGAAAAAGAAACGAAAGAGTTTGCAGATTGGATACTGCGAATGGATTTGATAACAATTTTTATTTGTATATTATATTATGTTTTACATTTTCATTTCCATTTTAATTGTAATGTTAGTTATCGCTACCAGGATTATTTAAAACTTTGTTCAGATTATTTATTCACCCAGCCAGCGCGTTCTGGTTATGGCGCTTAGTTTATATGTCTTTGTAGTATTGCCCGTCACAGGCAGTGTCAAATAAACGGTGTTTGGATTCAATGTAGACAGGTCAATGATTACAGTTGGCTCAAGCCTTTAATTAATGTCTCATTCGATTCTCCCCGCCGACGATATTTTACCGGAAATGGAGTAATTAAGCTTTAATGTATAGTGTTAAAACTGAATGCCCGCAATGCAAAATGATCAATATGAACATTATTATACAGGTAGTTTAATAACACCGGACTATCTATATTTTATGTCAAGAGCAACTCGGCCATTTTTAAACGACATGAGGGATAAGATAGTAGCGGGTATATGTTTACAGCACTCGGTTACATGTTCTAGGTTTCTATAACTGATCTTTACGTTGTAACGTCTCGTAGCGAATTCTCTCAAATGTGCCAATACCAGAATACAAGGAACGTTAATCTTCAAGAAGCAGTAATCAATCAACGCCACAGGTTATCAGCCTATATGACTCCAGTTTACCAGTCTCGATAACTCTGTTATCAATCTATATGACTCTAGGTTATCAGTCTGGATGACGCTATGTTATCAGTCTATATGACTATAGTTTATCAGTCTACATGACCCCAGGTTATTAGTCTACATGACTCTAGTTAGTCAGTCTACGGGACTCTAGTTTATCAATCTATGTGGCTCAAGTTTATCAGTCTACGTGGCTATAGTTTATCAGTCTACGTCGCTCTACTTTATCAGTCTACATACCTCATAATTATATATGGCATTAGGTTATCAGTTCAGGCACCTCTGAAATATTGCTCTCACTTCCATGCTTTCTCACTACTGGTATATAATACAGAATAACCTGCACGGGCATGATAGATAGCAAATGGCGTCATTTACAGTCACCTCCTTATACACTGCAACGGGTGAGAACATTGATTTCCACTACGATGAGGAAATGAGCGACGTTCTAAGCAATGAAGGCAAGACGATATTTGATTATGTCAACTATGTGGTTGTTTGTGGTCTAGTTTCTCTGTTTGGGATTGCAGCGAACATTATCAACGTCGTTATATTCTGCAAGCAAGGTTTTAATAATACTGCAAACATCGCGTTTATTGGTCTCGCCATCTCCGATCTGTGTTGCCTCATTGCCTTGGAGATGGTATCTTTCTTCATGAACCCACTTATTACAGCATCTGATATTAATTTTGTCTCGGTGGAGATTATGTACCTCTCATCAGGTTGGCCACATGTTTGCTTTGGCCGTATTACATGTTTCATCACAGTTTACATTACAGCTGAACGGTTTCTGTCTATTGCATTGCCACTAAAAATCAAAGACATTGTCACCGCGAGGAGAACTATCATTATCATGTGCCTGATCTACACGCTAAATGTAGCGACTTTCATACCAGAATACGCTACTTCATACCTGGGCTGGATATTTGTACCTAACAGAAACAGGACTCTAGTTGGAATTATCTACAGAAGCAGCAGACAAGACGTGGAAGGCATCTGCTACATGGTACACACGTTGCTTAGTGCCACGTCATTCGTAGCTGTTATCGTGCTGACCTTCGCTCTTGTCTTCAAATTAAGACAAACTACTGAATGGCGTAAAGAAGCATCTTCAGTCTACAATCAGCTGACGGCTCAGTCTAACAGAGAGAGGAAGACCGTGAAGATGGTTGTGCTAATAGCCAGCGTTCTTATAATCTGTTACATACCTGGTGCAGTTATTTGCACGGTGACATTTATTCTTGGGTCGGACTTCAACATACAAGGCAAATATTTTAACACGTGTTTAGCAATGTGGTCCATCGCTTGTTGTTGCCAGTCCATAAACTCGAGCGTCAACATTTTTTTGTACTACAGAATGAGCTCTAAATACAGACACACGTTTCAAATCATTTTTTTTAAACTGTTCAGCTTTGCAGGAACTTATAGATCGCAAGTGTGAGAAATAGGATTTGATATATCTGTATCGCTTGCTTGCGTTGTTATTCACTTTCGGTAAATGTAGTCTCCATCTTTGACGGCTAAAATTGAGTACATATCGTTTTGGAGTGTGTGTTATATCACTAGGATGATATTGTATACTTTACCATCTTAGATACACCATTTAGCGCTCTGTGTAACACACTAATAAGTATTGCTTGTCACAAAATTATGTTGGTATTACTGACTTCATGTAATGTTTTTGCATGTCTCGTTTTGTCATATCTACTGACACAAAACTCGTTTGTTGTTGTAGTTGTTGTTACAGATCCAACATCATCTGGGCTCTCGCCCATTGGCCCAATGCCATGTAATCGTATATGTAAGTGTTTATCAGCTGTTGTCTAGTACCATACAAAGTGTTCCATGTATCTGGTCACGAAGGAAGACGTATTTTTTCTAAAATCATCGAGCGTTGAGCACTCAAAGAGATGATGATGAACTGTTTCATATGGGTGTGTCCATAGCTGGCACTCAGGAGTATGTTGTGGTTGGATTCTGTTCAGTGTTTGTTTAGTGAGATGTGTCGGGTTCTCAGTCGGAAAAGAGTGCTCTGATTATTCCTTGCGTGTCATTGTATACTGTCGTTTGGGCTGGGGATTGCCATATGTCTGTAGACATTCTTCCCGTGTTTCACATGACACATCTATTCAACCACGTATCTTTATTTGCTGATGTTATGAGATGTTTAGAATTGTGTAAATGTGTTCCTATGTGTGACTGTTCTTGTTTTGATCCCTCCTTTGCTAGTCTGTCTGCCTTGTCATTACCATGTGAGCTTGAGTGCCTAAAGATCAACTGCAGAACAATTGTTACAGCACATGAAGTGATAATGTAGTAAATGTCTACATATATTTGGATACGGTCAGATCTACAATGACCAGCAACTTCTAATGCTTGAAAAGCTGACATTGAATGTGTGAAAATAACAGTGTTTTGAGCTTTTGAACGAAAGGCATCAAACCTATCATCAGGTAGTAAAAAGCGGCTTCAAGTGCAATGCTTAATGATAATATTGTTCGCAAAGGCGTCAAAGGCCCGTTGCGTCGATCGACCACTACCTTGTCGAACTACCGAGGCTGTGTTCATGCGTATCATGTCGACCGGAGTCCCTACAAATTTCCAGGTGAAGCCGTGTACTCCACAGCATTGGGATAAGGGCCGCCAGAAGTGTGTTAGACCAATGTTTGTATCAAGCTTTCTCTGTCTGTCCGTGTTAAACTTCCTGCTTTTACGTGTCCCGCCACCGAGGCTTCTAATTGTGTTCACCTTTGGGTCGGCGTGACCCTTGCTGTGCGGATAATACGAGGTTGGGGGAGGTATCGTGTAATATCTGGTGGAGGGAGGGGTGGGCAGAAGGAAGTCGAGTTCAGTCCGAGCAGAAAAGTCCATGAGTAGTGATAATCTGGACTGAATTATGGTGTGCAGTTCAGCGGGACGGTCAACTCGGTCATGGATTGGTCTGCCACGGCTTGAGCCAGGTTTGAAATGCAGCATTATAAACAGGATAACCGATCGAAAACATATCGATTCCACAGAATACAAGTCCTTAATACCACCTGATGAAGCAGTTTTGAAATATAATCCGAACAGAAACCAACAATCATATGAACATTCAACAAACACCGGAGCGAGTCGAGGACGCAGCCACTAAGGCCCGGCCATCTTATTAACATCCAATTGCAGTGATCTCAGTTTCAAAATTATAAAAAAACCTTCCCGCAAGCATCAGACAGTTCATCAGAGGTCCGTCCAGGTATTTTATATAAACGCCAAAATCTGATTTGAAGGTGTTTTAAACGCAGATCAATCAGTATATACATGCATCCATTCATCGGATAGACATCAATAGTTCTTTGAACTGCTCGAATGAGAGTTCTTGGATCTGAATTTTTGGTTGTATCATCTATTACTTTTGCCAGTATTGCTGATGTTTTAAGGAATGCTTGTGGATGTATGTCTTTTACTACTCTCTGTAACTCTTGTCGTCTTTCTTGTAGATGGTATATGTCTTTTATTTCACTAACACGGTGTATAGACTTGTTTAATTCTGATTTTCAGCTGCCAGTTTTCCACAAGGCGTCTGATGGGATGATTCAGTTTCCTTTCTGCTACTTTGCTTATAAACTTTCACAACTGCTTTGTCCCTCCGCATCCCAAGGTGTTCCACTTGTGTGTCGATTTCGTATGCTGCAGCTGGTGATGTTCTCATTAGTCCACTAATGAAGTGTACATCACTATTTTGAACACTGTCCATAGATACCGGATTAAATTGTGAACACATTGTAAGGATCACATTATTATGTTCTCTTGATGAGCGCAAATAACCAAGGTATACGCCTCTCAAAGTATACTTGTCTTATTTCCATGATGGACTAGCAACTTTAAGAGCTGTATACGTACCACTGCTTTATTCTTTACATTCTGGATGTGATGCTTGAGGTTGAGTTGTCGGTAAAGCGTGACTCCAAGATACGCAAGGTGTTCTTCTCTAATAAATTGGTGTTCCTCTAATCTGAAAATTAAATTTTGTTTGGCAGCTTTGCGGCTCTTAGTGAAGATATATACACTGTCTTTTCACCGTTGATTTTTAATTTCCATTTTTGACAGAAGTCATGCAGTCTACTTGGGTCTCCATTTAGCTTTCGTGTCCCACTTTTAAAATCTTCATGGCTCAATCAAATTGGCAGTTCATCAGAATGCAAAGCTTTTTCAGCTCCGATCTGGTCAGCGAAGTCGTTGATATAGATCAGGAAGTACAACTTAGGGATGAGCCTTGTGGTAATCGTTCTTCTAAGACATCTTTAGAAGAGATCGCATCCTTCACCTTTGTCTGGATTGTTTGCTCAGTCAGGAAGTACTTTATCCCATTGTAGAGCTTACCATGAACTCCCATGTTAAACATCTTTATCAGAAGATTTTCCCCCAAATACGATAGTAAGCCTGTTGTAGGTCAAAAAAGATTGTCACTGTATTCTTGTTGTTCTGGAATCGATCATGTATTCTTTGTGTTAGCCTAAATAACTAGTCATCTGTGCAGCTACCAATTCTGAACCCTGCTTGTTCCTGGCATAAGATGTTGGATTTCTTCAAGAAACCAATAGAGACCTGTGTTTATAATTTTCTCTGCTAATTTGCCCAGGCACGATGTTAGGGAGATGGGCTGTTTGGTTCATTCGAAGGTTTTTTTGTTTTTCAATGTTGGCACTATATGTGCATTCCTCCATGTTGTTGGGAGATTACAATTTCTCCATGTCATGTTGATCAATCTGAGGACAGCTTCTTTACTTCGAGTCCCCAGATGAAGAAGCATTTCATTGTGGATTGTGTCTGTTCCTGGAGCCTTTATAATTTTGAGTTTCTTCAGGGAATGTTGGAGCTCTAGCATGTTAAAATCTTCTTCAAAATATGGAGTCATTGGCTTGTAAGCTTTTTCTTGGCACTTGAGGTAGCGCAAATACTTCCTATTCTGTTCTGTAAGTTTTCCTGCTCTATTCACAGATGCAAAGAAGCGACTAAAGTGCTTTGCTCTCTTTTGGTCTTCAGTGATTGATCTCTCTCCATCTATCACTGACTTCAGGTTCACTCTCCTGTTTCCCCCGGACAGACTGTCGACCACTGACCAGGCTCTATTCCCATTATGCCTGAGATCTAATTTGGAGCATGTCTCAGCCCATTTTTCACTTTTTGCTTTCTTGACTGTCAGCTTTATTTTGGCACTTTGCTTCTAGTGATGGCATTGTTTGAATGGTTGTTCTTGACTGTCAGCTTTATTTTGGCACACGCTTTGTTGTACAGCATCTTTGCTTCTAGTGATGGCATTGTTTGAATGGCTGTTCTTGCATTCTTTCTATCATGTATAGCACTCTCCATTACTCTATTCCAGAATGGTCTATATGTTTTACGATATCCCCTTGGGATGCACTTGGATGCTGCTTCCAAGATTGCCTTTGTAATATCTTCGTTGAGCATGTCAACACTGTTGGTTGTGTTTGTAACGATACGGTTTGATGTTTCTGGAAATAACTGCCAGTTTGCTTTTCTAAAGTTGCAGCGCGTGTTCTGAATAAAATATGCTCTTATGAGCTTTCTTATGGTTGTAATGACTGGTTTGTGAATATTTCCAATGTAATGAAGAACTTGCAGGTTGCAGGAGTTTACCAAATCAGATGAACAGTCGTCAAGTCAGGACGACTGAGAAAGAGGTGGACCCTGTCCAGCAGCGTTGGGGTAGAGTCTATATTTATATATCTTACAGTAGTTCATCATAAAGCAGCTCTTTTTGAAGACGTTGATCCTACATGCGTACCACATGGCCAGCCCATCTCAGTTGTGCTGCACATATCACGGTGTGCATACATCTCATGCCCGATCGCGCTAACACATCTGTATGTGGAACAATGTCCTGCCATCTAATCCTCAGTAGTTTCGGCATGCAGCGCTCGTGAAAGTGGTTTAATTTCCCGACATGATAACTCTAGACGGTCCACATATCCCACACATATAAGATGGTAGATAGTAGATGGCTGCAGCGTAGACCATTATTGTTTTTTGAGTCCCGATTTCTCGCCTATTCCACACCTTAGTTTGACGTCTACCAAATGCCGCACTTATCCTAACTAATCTTATATTCACTTCAAAATGTGAATAACTTGGAATAAAGTACTGCTAATGTACGTGAATCAGTTAACATTTTGTAAACAGTGGCCGTGTACCTTTGTTGAAGGCTCTGAATAGGCAATATATGGAGCCGGTTGATGTAAAACTTATGTTGTTATGATAGAGATTGTAAGGCCGATGTTTTCACAAGCTGTAGGGAACATATTATTATATTCTTGCATGTCAGCCCCCGTATTTGAATATACGGCACATGCATCTATACATACAGTAAATCTCTCATTTTTACATTGTAGATTTTGGTATTGGCCTTCAACCTTCTCAGATTGAACTACTCGTCGTCAGTGCGGTTTTGAAGACACATTCCGATGTCGCAATCAATCTAGGGATTTCACAGCCTGACATAACACATTATACTGAAAAGAACCAAGGCTAGCACACATCCCTGTTTCACACCGCTAGTAACACTAACGAGGGCATAGTAGTTTCCCTGATCATTAACTTTGGCACGCATGTCATCTTGAGATTGTAGAATATTGCCAGGCACCAAAGCTTTGGCCATAACTGTCCACAGACCGTTACGATTTACAGTATCAAAGGCCTTAGTGAGGTCCACAAATGTCGTATAGAGAGAAATATTATGCTCTTGGCATTTCTCTTGGATCTGATTTGCAGCAACGATCATATGGATTGTCCCGTCACGGTTCTCTATAAAACCACATTGAGTCTTATGAAGTCACTCTGCTCCAGGTGAAGATTTAGTATTTGAAGAAGTATTTTGCAAGCCCTTAACCTCTTACACACATCAGCGATATATATGTGTTGTCAAATATTTGTTTTATACTTTTAAACTTATGCATATGAACAATGGACGCGTCTTTGAAACCTTGTAGGATACTTTTTGTCTTCCACATTTCGTCAGACAACAGTAAGCTTCTAAACCGTGATTTGATTGCCAGCGATATAGATGTCTGCTGGAATGGCGTCAGTTCCTAGAGCTTTGTCGTTTAGACTGAAGACGGATGTGTCCGACCGAAAGGTGCAAATATCGCAGTCAAGCTGTTAACTAGTGACTCGTTGCATTCGGTTCTCAGGACTACATCCAAATACTTGCAACGCCCTGTTCAGGGCTTTGTAGCGGGGTATTGAGAACGGACGCAGAAGAAGAAGAAGAAGAGTAAGTCAATTACTACCCTAGTTTCATGTCCGGTCGGAGGATCAATCATGCTCTCATTCATTAATATTTACTGTAGATGACCAAATGCCTCCTCGTTTGCAGTAGATTGTCTATTAATGACCTTAGCAAAACGTTTGACCTATCTTACAGAATTGTCACATTCAGTTATTAGCGGTTGCCAGATTGGATATTTATGGACAGCAGACAGCCTGCAGGGCACTGTACACATTAATTTTAGTATGCCTGTCAGCACTAGTCTGAATCTCATCATCCCTCCGACTGAGACACGCATCTTTCATATCACGGAGCTGTCACTGTATAGTTGTACTAGCTTTTCTGAAGGCATTATTTTTCTTCACAGATTGAGGATCGTTAGTGTGTGCACGGTGGGTGTGATGTTTTCGTCTAGCAGGATTTAATTCATAATTCTAATCAAACCAATCTTGATGGTTGCGTGTGCAGGTACCGAGAGCATCAATGGTAGTACGGTGGCCCAACTTGATTCTACGTCAGTCATATTATTATCCATTGTCTTCTATTGATCTACCTGAATCTGAGAAAACGATTGTCGTGTGCAGGTATCTCTGAGACTGAAGTTGTTGACATATTATGAGGTTTTAGTGTTTATGTGCGCCTATGAGCTTGGATATAAACGTTCATTTTCTAACTGTCCGTCCAGCATTCTGCTCCACATCATCATCATGTAGCATGTCCTTTGTGAAACGTCGTTCCCATCACAGTCTATCTGAAAGAAACTCTTTCTTCTCCACATATAGCATTTATTGACATACATCATGGCGATCCCTCTGCGAATAATGGCATAATTAATCAGGTGCCAGTTCCCTGATCACTGATGCATCCAAGTCGTTTTATTGCGGTTAGGGAGGCGAAATACTGTATGAGTAATCAGAAATGCCTTTGCCACAAATGTCTTTAGGAGTAGGTCTGTTACTTTTTTCAGCTACTGAGGCCACTTCCGCCAATCATCCAGTCCCATGATAACAAGTCCCACACTCGAGCATTGACGGCACCAAGAATGATTAACTTATTGTTCTTTGGTTCAGAGTCGATTAGTGCTTCCAAATCATGATCGAACTTTTCTTTGGTGTCTTCCAAGTTACTCATTGTTGGTGCACATGTACTAATGACGTTTGCTTGCTTGCGGTCCAGGTGACCTTTATCACTATTAAACGGTCATTAATACCTATTGAGGCATTTTTAGCCCCCTAATTAAGCTCAGTTTGATAGCAAACCAAACACCTGACTCACGTCGGTCATCGGCTCATGACCCTTCAAGAGAAAGTATATCCAGTTGTAATGTATGTAAGTTGGCTCTCTTCTTCCCAGCGAGTTTCACGTAAGCTCCTATATCAATTATATATCTGGAAAGCTATTTGGCAATCAGAACTGATTTTTCTCCAAGTTATGTTAGCTTTCTCACCTTTTAGCGTGTAAATATTCCATGCAAAAATATCAATGGCACTCTTTTTGTTCTTTTCATTTTAGACAATTGCATTCGTGAAAGTTCGTGACAAACTGACCTGCGCGTGAATTAATTATAGTGAAAGAGAGTTTCGCAAGTTAGCTTCACTCTCTTGTCCTAAACCTATCCTTATACAGTGTCTTAGGGCAGAAGAGTATGCATATTTTTCTTATTTTTTATCCTGAAGCCTTTCCAACGATCATGCATCCCACAAGGCAATGGGGGCAGACATGGTCACAAGCCTCCACTCTATGATACTATACAAAGGTAGGCATGCTTGAAACAAACATGAGGCAGCAGGGGCATTCCGACTATATTTTGATGGTGTACGCTGATGTGATTTATGGAAACGAAGTAGACATTAGCAGTTGGTGACACACATTCATATTCATGTTATGTCTATTTCTTCGACCAGATCAGTGGAACAGATGTAGGCCAACAGATGAATCTCGGTTATGCATGTTAGTTTATCAGCCAATTGGAATATATCATTTGTTCTTGCAGTCAGGACTCCTTTCTTCAGATGCACTACTGATGCATTGAGGACTGTTTAGATACACATTGGAGGATACTATCTTTAGCTAGTTTCATTGTCTTTGGTAACAACTCTGATCCCACAATACACATCACATCTCATATCTTTCAGATAACTATATTGATATCACAGTCTCTATATGCGTGTCTTGATTTCTCAACCACCTTCTACAAGAACCTCACTACTACACATATCTGTCTTATTTACATTTCTTTTCACCATCAGTCTTGCAGTGAGAACTTGTCGTTCGTAGACTTTCTACAAATCGCCCACGACATGTTTGACTTTTTCACAAGCGTTTGCACTGTGAAGCTATCTTATCTTCCGGCCTCCAGCTTGCCAGCGTCATTTCTTGTTGTGACTCCATTCCCATCATCCTTCATCGGACAGTGTGAATGTCTGCCTCTCTAATTAATAATCTCACTTTTTGTTATGTTACTTTTAAGCCAGTTTTCTTCTATACATAGTTCTTGGAAAATTTCCCTTTTTGATTTTGTTTCTGTCCAAGTTATTTTTAATATCCTTCAACACTTTATTTCGAAAAATTATACATTTTATTTCCAATAGTTTAGGTTTAGTTTTAGTCAAAGAATCTACGTCATTGCACACGGTTTAATCCATAAATGCTTTAATATTCTTCATATTTTGTGAGAATCTCACAACAATGTGCGAACACCGTAGCACCGGCGAGGATTCCATAATAGATTGGATAGATTGTTAACATAATTTTAGAATGTGCCTAGGCAGCGGCCGTTAAGCCTACATTGTTTTTCAATGTTCAACTGCCGAAAGATTTTTAACACGCGTGACACTGTACAGAGATTCCGTATAATAACAAAACTCCATGTAAAAAAAAAAAAAAAAAAAACCTATCTCCCCCGTGATATGAACCCGCAACATCTAGCGCCCGAGGCCTACGTCTTAACCCGTAACCTGTTAGTCCCACTAATCATTTGCAATGGTTGTTTGCCTGCGATAATTGCATATATTAGTGAAATACGATGGTTTCTCCAGCAATTGCAATATCGACTGTGTCGTTGATAAATGTGAGTTTGTAATCTTCTTCTTCTTTCTCTTCCTCGTTCATCTTCAGACCTCAACTTCAATGACTCTAACGAAGGCAGCGATCGACTCAAGGCTCTGCACGCCTCCGTACAGCTTCTCGTGGAAGGACACTGGCTGTTGCCAAATGCTACTTCTTTTGTCGGTATACAGTGGACAGGACTGCAAAATATGTTCTGCCTTCATGGGGGCTGTGCCGCAGGTACAAAGGCCTGTAGTGCCAATCTTGAACTTGTTGTACAGATGGCATCTAAGTCTGTTGTGACCTGTGCGTAGCCGGAGAATTATCACCTGGTCTCGCCTGGAGAGTTGATGGTAGGCATCGCTTTCTATGTGGCCAGGGTGGTCTTTTTTCCACTTTGCACTGTACGTTGCCCTGATGAATGCTTTTGTCTCATTGTATGTGCTTTCTGTATCACTCTGCTGCAGCATTCCTCCCTTTCTGGCGAGTCTGTCTGCCTCCTCGTTCCCTGGAATGTTTGCAGTGGGCTGGTATCTAATAGACTGTGCTTTTTTTGAAACACTGGGACAGGCGTTCGAGCGAGTCTGCCAGAGTACAGATTTCATTTTTGTTCTGGTTCTTGAGCGTCATTAACACTGCGAGGGCGTCTGTGAAAATTACCACTTGCTTTTCTGCCTACTCCTTATGGTCTATGAGGGTTTCAGCTGCTTCTCTCGGAGCACTGGCCTCGGCACTGAGGTTGTTGCAGCGTCTCCCAGTGTCAAATGCTGCTGAGTAGACTTGGCTTTTTAGTTTTATAGTGATGCCTCCTCCCCCGTTTCCAATTGCATCTTTGGCTAAGCCATCCGTATAGGCGTGCGTCCCGGCTGCTGGTGGAAATTTTTGGTTGATGCAATTTGTGGGTTCTAGATACAAAACTCTAATGCACAAGAATGCTACACTTGAACAAACAACATATGTTAAAAACAAATTGCAGCTGAAATATGTTAATATAATTATCATATATTATTATGTGAACGAACTGTATTCTATCAGAGTTGTTTGTGGGTTGAGATGTTTGAACTACTGTATTCTTCCAAGGATGTTGTAAAATGTAACTTAAGGTGTTTCTGGATGGGGATATAAATCCGATCATGTAAAACCATTGCTATTAAATGACCATTGTAAATTCTCGGATGCATGCCAGAAGTAATGGTAGACCGGTTCTTCATTTAGAGTGAAAAAAAAAATCTCTCTCTCTCTCTCCCTCTCTCTATCTATCTCTCTCTCGCTATATATATATATATATATATATATATATATATATATATATATATATAATTCTTGAAAACAGAATCGTATTTAAAAAGAGAAAAAGAACATAGATCCATCAATCAATTGGAAGTATATTTCATTCTTGCAAACAGTATCACCATTTAGTGAATAGAAAAAATCAATCTGTCAATCAATATATATTTCATTCTTAGAAGCAGCACAGTGTATTGCTATGAACTGTCGAAAGAGTTACAAATTGTTCTGAATAAAGAAACACAGAGCGCTTGATACGAGAGAAAGGATAGACGACTAACCCTAGATACATTACTATTTCAAGAAGCAATATAATGCTGCATTCGGCAAAGTAAAATAAACAGTTATGAAAGCCAAACTTGAAAAATGGACAGAAACATGCTACTTATTAGATCTTAGGCATAATGAAAATAGATCTTGGTCAAGAATTCCCAATATATCGAAGTCAAAAACGGTAGAACGAGCCCAAGCCCAGTGATTGAATGAAGACTAAAAAAAAAAAGCAGATCACTGTAAACGTTACGTTGAGTCAGTAAATAAAGCAGGAAAATCTACAGATAATGACTGGAGGCATTTGTGCTACATGAGGAAGTAAGAATAAGATCAACAAGCCCATTCCTCCATTTTTACAGTATGTTAACTATCAAGAGCTCCAACAAGTCTTGACAAAAATTAAAACCTATATAAGACCCAAGCTCAGCCAGAATAGTTATTAAATGCTACTTCACATGAACACTCAAGATAAATAGACTGCTCTCGAAGTGATCAACCTCATATAGAGAAATTAACAGCTATCAAAAACATTGAGGAAATCACATAGAGCGCCATTAATGAAAACCAAAAATAACTTCGAGTGAACCTAAACTCTGGCCACAGATCACCGATCAAATTAACGGAGATAATGATAAACACTTATCCCTTTTTCAGAAATCTTAAACACTACATAAGAAAGCAGGGTTTGGTGTTGTTATTTTGCATCCAGTAGCATCCGGGCTCTCGCCCTTTGGCTCAATGGCGTGTAATGGTATTTGCACGTGTTTATCAGTGTTTGTATAATGACATACAGTGTCCCATTTTTCTAGCCTCTGAGGAAGAAGGATTTTCTAAAATCGTTAAGCATTTACCATTCGAAGAGATGCTGATCACCGGTTCCATATGGGTGTGTACACAGCTGGCACTCTTGAGTATGTTATGATTGGATTATGGTCAGGTGCTTGATTAGTGGGGTGTGTTGGGTTCTGTTAAGATGCTTATTTATTTGGGTGTGTTGGGATCTGTTTAGGTTGTTGTTTAGTGGGATGTGTTGGGTTCTGTTCAGGTGTTTGTTTTGTGTGGTGTGTTGGGTTCTGTTTACGTGTTTGTTTAGTGGGGTGTGTTGGGTTCTGTTTAGGTGTTTCTTTAGTGGGATGTGTTGGGTTCTGTTCAGGTGTTTGTTTAGTGGGGTGTGTTGGGTTCTGTTCAGTTGCTTGTTTAGTGGGGTGTGTTGGGTTCTGTTCAGGTTCTTGTTTAGTGGGATGTGCTGGGTTTTGTTCAGCTGCTTGTTTAGTGGGATGGGTTGGGTTCTGTTCAGGTGCTTGTTTAGTGGGGTGTGTTGGGTTCTGTTCAGTTGCTTGTTTAGTGGGGTGTGTTGGGTTCTGTTTACGTATTTGTTCAGTGGGGTGTGTTGGGTTCTGTTTAGGTGTTTGTTTAGTGGGATGTGTTGGGTTCTGTTCAGGTGTTTGTTTAGTGGGATGTGTTGGGTTCTGTTTAGGTGTTTGTTTAGTGGGATGTGTTGGGTTCTGTTCAGGTTCTTGTTTAATGGGGTGTGTTGGGTTCTGTTCAGGTGCTTGTTTTCTGGGGTGTGTTGGGTTCTGTTCAGGTGATTGTTTAGTGGGGTGTGTTGGGTTCTGTTCAGGTGCTTGTTTTCTGGGGTGTGTTGGGTTCTGTTCAGGTGATTGTTTAGTGGGGTGTGTTGGGTTCTGTTCAGGTGATTGTTTAGTGGGGTGTGTTGGGTTCTGTTCAGGTGATTGTTTAGTGGGGTTGGTTGGGTTCTTTTCAGGTGCTTGTTTAGCGGGGTTTGTTAGGTTCTGTTCAGGTTCTTGTTTAGTAGGGTGTGTTGGGTTCTGTTCAGGTGCTTGTTTAGTGGGGTGTGTTGGGTTCTGTTCAGGTATTTGTTGTGTGGGGTGTGTTGGGATCTGTTTAAGTGTTTGTTTAGTGGGATGTGTTTGGTTCTGTTCTGGTGATTGTTTAGTGGGATGTGTTGGGTTCTGTTTAGGAGTTTGTTTAGTGGGATGTGTTGGGTTCTGTTCAGGTGTTTGTTTAGTGGGGTGTGTTGGGATCTGTTCAAGAGTTTGTTTAGTGGGATTGTTTGGATTCTGTTCAGGTTCTTGTTTAGTGGGATGTGTTGGGTTCTGTTCAGATTCTTGTTTAGTGGGGTGTGTTGGGTTCTGTTCAGATTCTTGTTTAGTGGGGTGTGTTGGGTTCTGTTCAGATTCTTGTGTAGTGGGGTGTGTTGGGTTCTGTTCAGATTCTTGTTTAGTTGGGTGTGTTGGGTTCTGTTCAGGTGCTTGTTTAGTGGGATGTGTTTTGATCTGTTCAGGTGATTGTTTGGTGGGATGTGTTGGGTTCTCAGTCGGAAAATTATGCTCTGATCTTTCCTTGTGAGTCGATTCATACTGCCATTTGGATTGGGGCTTGCCATATGTCTGTTCACCTCACCTCCCTTTCCGTGTTTCCCATGGCCCATCTGTTCAGCCAAGTTTCTTTGTTTAAAGTTCTTATTCGCTGTTTGGCTATTGATACAGTTGTTTCTGTGTATGATTGTTCTTGTATTGACCCCTCCCTTCTTTGCTGCTCTGTTTGCTTTGCCATTGCCAGGTATGTTTCAGTGTCCAAAGATCCACTGTATAATGATTTTGACAACATTGTAATTGATAATGAGGGCCATTTGTAGATATAGTTTGATAAGGTCAGGTTCCAATGACCAGCAACTTCTAATGCTTTATGGACTGCCATCGAATTTGTGGACATTACAATGTTTTCGGCCATTAAAGGAAAGGCTTAAAAACCATTTGTAGATGGTACAGAACGGCTACAAGTGTAGTGATTTCAGCTTAGTATTTGAAGCAAACCTCATCGCAAGCATCGGACGGTACATACAATGATCCGTCCGGGTATTCTATATAAACGCCATAACCTGTTTTGGTGGCGGCTTTAAATGCAGTTTCACCAGTATATACATGTATCCATGCATCGGGATGGATATCAATAGCTTTTTGATCTGCTTGCCTGAGATTACATTAATCTAAACTTTTGGTTGTATCATTTAATAATTGTGTCAGTATTTCTGGTTTTTTAATGAATGTATGTGATGGTGTCGCTTTTAATACTCTCTGTAACTCTTGTCTTCTTTCCGGGAGATGGTACATGTCTATGTCTTTTATTAAAATTGTGAAGTACACACTGTTGTTTAACTCTGCTTTGTGACTATCAGTTTTATACAAGGTGTCTGTAGGGATGATGCCATTTCATTCTGATACTTCACTTTGTCAAAAACTGATTGACTATGTCAACAACTGGTTGACTATGTCAACAACTGATTGACTATGTCAACAACTGATTGACTATGTCAACAACTGATTGACTATGGCAACAACTGATTGACTATATTAACAACTGATTGACTATATTAACAACTGATTTACTCTGTTTTCAACTGCCACCCAACTTTCCATTTCACATCCGATATCTCCTTCAAATCGGTCAACTTTCTTGACACCACTGTCTCCACCTATCCGTACGACCACTCCACTATTGTCTCCACCTATCCATACGACCACTCCACTATTGTCTCCACCTAACCCTACATCCTCTCCACCACTGTCTCCAATTATCCATACAGCCTCTCCACGACTGTCTTCCTATATTCAAACGGCCTCTCCACCACTGTCTCCATCTATCTTTACGGTTTCCATGACTGTCTCCCTTTATCCATTCGGCCTCTCCCTTTCGATCTACTACAAATCCACCAATACCGACAACTAACTCATCTGGAGATCCTCTCACACCAAAACGAATTGGAACCTACTCCACAACTCCCAGCTGCTAAGACTATGTCGCATTTGTCATGTCGGCGATCATTTTTTTTTTACTTAATACTCATGAAATGCTGGACTTCTTTCACAAACGGTCCTGACCTGACACCGTTCTTACACCTGCCTCCCAGCAACGTATTCCTATCACCTGCATTACTTCTCTCACACTGTATCACTGACATCGCTCTGACCGTGCCAAACTTGTTCTTATTTACCATCCTTACAAGCTGTGGAGGGGACCGGCGACAACTTGAATTTCAGTCTACTTCGTGTACCAAAATGGGCTAGAAACTTAGCATTAGTTGATCGAAGAAGGGTAAAAATAGTTCCACCCTGACAGCTCCTCCGGCCAGAACATCTTACTCCCCCATCTTACTATCCTTCATTACGATCCTTCCACCCTACATGTATGGGTAACTGAGACGCTAGTCCGGTTATGCACAATATACTGACCAGAACATTGCGTTAGGGTCGGACACATATACTGACCAGAACATTGCGTTAGGGTCGGGCACTTATACTGACTAAGACCACAATCTCTCTTCCATATCCACGTTCCATGGAAACATTAGGTTTTCAAGGTTCTCTGGCTAACGAGATGTGGATCGAAATGATCCCCGAAGTAGTAAGTGTCACGCATATGAAGTTAAGCGTAGCACAACTGCCTGTAGGACTGCGGTTCACATTCATCAGTACGCTCGGGATATGAAGAAAGCTACTACAACCGACCACTTAACGTCCTTTTCAGTGCGCACAAAAGCGTAAACGTACTTATTGTGGGCATTCCAGGAATGGCATGATCATTCCCTTGTTTCATACAAACGTGATCAAACCTTGAGGCATTTTGTTGGTTAGAAGCAATACTTACTTGCTCCTACATCCACATCGATACAATGGATTGTTAGAGCGCCGGCGCTAGCGCTAAGCACATCAATGCCATCCGACACGTTATGTAGCCATCCTCAAATCAGTATTTGACATCAAAGAACGATTCACCTACATGTCCCTAAAACATATACTCCATACAATAAAAACATTGTGACATGACCTACATTGGTGAAACGGCGTTGGAACTCACTATGTGGTTCTAGCAACACATTGATATCTCCTAAAACGCTGGTTCCCTTGTTTCCAAATACTTCAATGGTCCTGTCCACCAAACGAAGGCTGATGTCAAGATCACATCCATCATCCCCTCCTGCCTTCACGATCGACATTTTTTCAAGTTTAAGAACAGACCGATGCCTAGCACCGCTGTCTTCAGTCGCATGACATCAATATTTCCCATATCGTTTCTAGACTCTTCCTCTCTTGCTCAATCCATTTGACTGTTTCACTTATAGTCTCAATCCTTGAATTGGTGTATTTATATATTTTTATGTCATTCCACCAACTGGCCATTTCCTGTTTAGATGCTATCGGTTTATCTCGCCTCCCTCACCGGATACAATTTATTTGCCATTTTCTCTCCTTACAGTATGCGAAAGCGGTATTCAAAAAGTATCATTTTCTATTATATGTATGTGTACAAATCTTCTTTTCATGTATTTAATAGTTCGTTCACGATCTATTAGCACGTGCATGTGTAGTTTCAGTGAAGGTTTCATGTCGTTGTATTGGATTCGTTCTTGGTTTCGTCCAGCACCGTATCTGAACCACTCTTGTTTATGTGTTTGTACTTACTTGAATCCTGGTATTTCATCCGGCAATATTGCCTTATACTGGGTAACTAAAATCTGCTTGTGTCTGCCCATCGACTTGGCGTATCATAAGGATCCAGAATCGTGGTTCAGATCATCTCTACGTCACGATGACGGGCGGGCGATCTGTTGTAGTTGTATGGCCATCAGAATAACACCCTCTTCGTCCATACATTATCAGTTATAGTTCCTTAATTGTTAGTCCATCTGCACTTTCACATTAACGCAGTGTTGACTATATTCTGGAACTGTCTGGTGGCGAATGTATATATTTCGGATGTGGAATGTTAGGAATATATTGATTTTTCAATAATTAGGAGCATTCTGTGCCTGATGTGCAGGCTTCACACATGCACCACTGCTGGGATAACTATGCTATTGAAGGTGTGAACCCTGGTCTTGAGGTTGTCATCAACTGGGGCATTGTTTTGATGCGCTTGTAGCTGAGACAACCCGGAGCTGTCATGCGTGCTACCTCATCATCATTGTTGTGGTTATTGTTTACTTCCTGGTCTATGTTGGCATACGCATTAGCATTTTTGAGGGGCTCATTTCCCAACGGTTCACCTTAAGGGCAAACGTGTTCAGTAGAAATATGGTCATCTTTATATTTATGTTCAGGCCAGCCACTTTGGCTGCTTCACTCAATTCGTTTAGGGTTTGGTCGGCATCTGCAATATTTAGGCTGAAGATCCCTCTGCCGTCCACATAATTATTGTTACACTCACGGATTACACTATATGTTAATGCGCAGAACCATTCCATCCTCGCTTTATTTTAATGTTATTGTTTTTATTATATGATACTACACGGAAACTAACAAATGCCTGCAAGTACATTTACATTGCAATTGGTCAAAGGATGCTGGACGGATGCTGCTGTAACCATAGCAACAACAACAGCTTAAACAACACCACGTATTTCATTACCAATTCGAACGCGACAATAGCTTCTCACAATTCATAACACAACAAAATATTGTTATTCCACCATAGTTTTACACTTTGCTATTGCAGATCGTGGGAAAACTTTAAACAAAATGACATAAAATGTTTGTCTGTATTTCGAACTCATCCTGAAGTACAAGAAAATGTTGACACTAGAGTTTATAGACTGGCAGCAACAAGCAATTGACCATACTGAATCACAAATGTTGACATATCTGCCTCTAACATTAAATTCAGTTCCAATAACAAACGTTGCCATGGAGATAATAGCACCAGGTATATAACAAACAATAAGAACACTTGCTATCAGAAGAACCATCTTCACTGTTTTTCGCTCCTTGACAGAAGTTGATATCCCCTGATTTTGACCCGATGTTGCAGCCGTGCGCCATTGAGACGTTTGTCTTAATTTGATGACCAGGGCGAATGTAAATATGATAACACCAAGGAAAGACGAAGCACTAAGCAATGAGTGCATTACGTAGCATAGACCTTCCGCTTCATCTCTGTTACTCGTAAAGATTATGCCTATAAGAGTTTTGTTTTTGTTGGGCACAAATCTCCAGCCGAGGTATGACGTGGCGTATTCTGGAATGAGGGTCATTATATTAACAGCATAGACGATACAGATGACTAGGGTAGTTCTCTTTGCCGTAACTATTTCTTTGATTTTCAGTGGAAATGCGATAGAGAGAAACCTTTCAGCTGTTATATAAACGGTGATATAACTTGTAATTCGGCAAAAACAGAGATGTGGCCATGCAGCTGAAAGGTACATAACCTCCAGTGAGTCCCACGTAACATCATATACAGGAAGGGAAGGGTTATTACAAAAAGATGCCCACTCCAAGGCAATTAAGCAACACAGATCAGAGATGGCTAGTCCAAGAAATGCGATGTTTACAGTATTAGTAAAACCTTGTTTTTTAAATATTACGATGTTGATAATGTTTGCTGTAATCCCAAACAGACTAACAAGTCCACAAATAGTCATGTAGTTGACATACTCAAATATCTTTTTATCTTCTGCGGTTAGAATAGTATACTCATCTGCCATCTCTTTCTCAATTTTACAAGCGTTCTTGTGAGTTTTCCATTGTGGTCATATAGGAATGTGCGCTCAATGCTGAATTAACTAATGACTTTACTTAGCCAGTATTACTTGGCGCTTTGTAAGAAAAACAACAAAACACTTTGTTCTGAAGATTTAAAGTTATTCGTAAGTGTGGTAGATTATAGAAAAGCAGTCAAACGCCGAAAAGCAATTAATTTAATCTCTTCATCTTTTTGTGGAGCACAGGACATCATCATTATCATGTAGCATGCCGGTTGTAGAACGTCGCTCTCATAACAGCTAATTTGCAAGACACTCAATCTCTGATCAAGAATACTGGTTATTTTAATGATTGTCATATTCAATTTGAGAACTTGTGTCCGTTTGTCCTTCTCTACTGATACCTGCCTGTTTTATTCCAATAGCTTCTTATTTCTGATAGTATCATATTCAAATCTCTATATTCATAGCTGGATCATATTTATTATAAAAGTCAGTACGAAAAGCCTAATGAAGTTGTATTTAAACACTAGTATCTATGAGGTCCATTTCATTTAATAAATTGCGGCACATTAATGTGACAACTACTGTTTTGCTTACTCGTGTTGAATACACCATATGATCTTAGATTTGTTGAAAATCAATCAGAAAATCAATTGCTATGCATCTGTCTAGTAAAGTAAATGTTCGTCCTAGCTCACAAACACTGAGGTCATCAAATGGATCATTAGCACGTCATCTGCTACAAAAGTCAAGTGTATTGGAGTTCCTCTGTCTTATGTAAGCAAACAATCTGCCCCAAGCGATGTAGCTAGTCAGGACATCTCACAGCAGTAAAATCTTGCCCTACCCCGGTGGCAGTCTTCTATAATACTACCTATACACCTAATCCACAAGTTTTAACTTAACATGGCATTATGATTGGCTATCATATTTATCCCGTGGCACAGAGAACTGTCCAGTAGTTAGCGATACCACCAGCCTGATAACCTTATGAAATGACAGCCATTGCATTTTGCCTCTCAACAACGCGCGTGTTGTAATTATTTATTTTTGGCTAATTGTTGTCCCTAAACAACAAGCATTAGCCCATTTTATTACATACATCTCAAATGATCTTTCTCGTCGAGGCTAAAGAAATGCGGCGTGATATGTGTCAGATATAACAAAAACACAGAAAATGTAAATATAACAACTTATTTTATTTGCAATGATGTAGAAAGGAAAAAGCTTAAGAGAAGAATGGATACACATTTATGGATATCAAATCATGAGAGCATTAGCCGTCTTCACTATAACAATTCACTGTTATAACATAGTGTCGCATGTAATTAAATGGGACCAGACAGATGAAAACATTACGGATGCAAGAATGCCATGTATGTAATTATCAATACCAGAAACCAGATACACCATGCAATTTCCAGAATGTAAAGATATTTAAGCAGCAAGGTCAATGTCTACAAGGCATGAGTCCAAATACGACATTGAAATCTCGAAATATATAGTATTAAGATTTGAATGCTGCTTGTCATTTAAATAACATGTCAAGCAGACCATAATAGCATGCAAGCCAATTCAGTCAGCATTTGAAAACAATAGGAGATACAGATTTTAGCAGAGATTAATTGGTCTTCTAATACCATTTATTAGTGTTGTTGATTGTCTATGGCGAGATGGAAAACCTGACACTATGAATGTTATCGTGAAAGGTTGAAATGTATTTATAATTCATGGATGGAGATAGTTCTCTGCAGTCATCTTTTATGATGTACTAGGTGACACTTGCCTACAGGAGATACGCAGCCAGAGGAGGCGTAGCTACCAGCGAAGACCACCTGTTGTGATAACCCAGAACAGACGCGAGACCCGGAAGTCACGAACAGCGGTAACATCAACACTTTTTAATAGACTTAGCATGTTCGTTGTCCAGCAGATATTTTCGTATCCGAAATGTCCTGTTGAGCCACATGCGCGCCCACACGTATTAGGGTAGGCTGCGACAAGTCTCAAGTCGGCGGTCGTCATCGGCAACAATGTACAGCTATTTTTTTAGGCCACACTTGCCTAATTCTTTGTAATCTTGACGCAACTTTATAGTTTCATATGGGGAGCGTATTAACCAGGGCGGTACTCTAGGGTTTCAGATAAGAAGGGGACTAACGTGGACGCTACTCTAGTCTTTCAAATGGCGAGAGAACTAGCCTTGGCGGTACGTTATGGTTTCATGTGGAAACGGGACTAACCTGGCACTACTCTTGCTTTTAATGTTGGGATAGGACTAGTCTGGGCGCTTCTCTAGGGTTTCAAATGGTGAGAGGACTAGCCTGGGCGCTACTCTAAGGTTTAAAATGGTGAGAGAACTAGCCTGAGCGCAACTCTAGGGTGTCCAATGGTTAGAGGACTATCCTGGGCGCAACTCTAGGGTTTCAAATGGCGAGAGGACTAGCCTGGGCGCAACTCAAAGGTTCCAAATGGTGAAAGTTATATCGAAAAACTACCCAATCATGGACTGGACCCATGCATACACCGACGGTTCTGTAACAAACACTACACAGAACGAAGGGGCAGGAGCATTCCTGAACCTACCAAATGGCAGAAAAATAACACTGTCATTCGCTACTGGTAAGTACACAAGCAATTTCAGAGCGGAGGCAGAGGCACTGAGGGCGGCAGTGGAAGAAATGGTGACACATAAAGAAAATGAAAGCCATATAGTCCTGCTTACAGAGGCTCTGGCCGTAGTCACAGCGCTAAAAAGCCAGATAAACACTGAGCTTAATGACTTGAGAGCAGCACTCTGTCAACTATGCCAGCAGTCCGCACCAAAAAGGGTAGTAGTACAGTGGGTCCCATGACACTGCAACATCGAAGGCAACGAGGAGGGAGACAGACTGGCAAAAGAAGGTGCAAGCCAGATACATGACCAAATGGGAAACTGAACATACCGGCTACACCAAAAACGATGCCTATTACCAGTTGAACAGAAGAGAGCAGGTCGTTGTCTTCAGACTTCGCACTGGCCACAATAGACTGAGGCACCACCTATTCAACAAATTGAAGATATGTGGTACCGACGAATGCCCGTGTGGTACCGAGAAAATGACCGCTGAGCATCTGCTGCAGAACTGCCTGACATACGAGGATCAGAGAGAGCAGATGTGGCCATCACCAGTGGAACCACTAGACAAGCTCTATGGCAGTGTCGACAGCCTCAGGATGACCGCCGCTTTTTTCGAAAAAATAATGGTTACTATCTGACTGCGTACGATGAAGAAGAAATGGTGAGAGGACTAGTCTGGGCGCTACTATAGGGTTTCAAATCCTGAGATGACTAGCCTGGGCGCAACTCTAGGGTTTCAAATGGTGAGAGGACTAGCCTGGGCGCTGCTCTAGGGTTTTCAATGGTGAGAGGACTAGCATGGGTGCTACTCTAGGTTTTCAAATGGTGAGAGGACTAGCCTGGGTGCTACTCTAAAGTTTCAAATGGTGAGAGGAACAGCCTGGGCTCTATTTTATTGTATAATGTGATGAGGAGACTAGCCTTGGCGCCACTCTCTTAAATTGTGAGTGGACTAGCCTGGCGATATTTTATGGTTTCATGTGCGAATCTAAGGTTTTTTATGAGGAAGTGGCAAACATGTACACTACTATATGGTTTCATATGAGGAGAGGACAAACCTGTGCGGTGCACTATATGTTTTTATGGGGAGGGGACAGACGTGTACACTACTATAGGGTTTCATATGAGGAGGGAACAAACCTGGGCCCTATTTGGGTGCTCCATTTGAGTGAAATTCTCAACCATTACTCAGGCATCAGCGAGCAAGCAGTATCAAAAATGTCTCAAGCTAGGACCAATGGTAATCTCGACATTCCTCAAAGCATTGATGAAGTGAAGAAAGCAGCCTAATGTCTAGAGCAGGGTACCTAGGCCAGATGTTTTTCCTGCTGACGTTTACAAATGAACAGTAACCTGCTTTAACAGCGAACTTAACTAGTGTGTTCAATTTTGTATAATGGCAAGACATCACATGATTGGAAAATGTTTCCATTGCCCATTTATTCAAGCAAAAGAACAACCGTAACTCCTGCGGTAATCACAAGAGAATATATCTCCTGTTAACCACACGAAAAAATATGTTGCCTCAGTTCTACTAAGCTGCCTGACAAGGCATCTTGAGCAAGGCCTAATCCCAGAGAGTCAGTGGAGGTTCGTTGATCAGTTGACATGATATATGCAGCACGTCAAATCCAGGAGAAATGTTATAGCAGCACCGTGGCGTGCGTGCAAGTGACACTGTGATCGGGAAAGGCTCCTACAAATCATTGCGAATTTGTTGCATTGGCAAAATTATTTCAGATGAGATGGCTGGTGTACTACATAAAGGAACATCGTCTGCATCCTCCCAGTCACAGACGGTGTCTAACATGGATATGTACTAACGTGGATGTGTACTAACGTGGATGTGTACTAACGTGGATATGTACTAACATGTATGTGTACTAACGTGGATAGTCTTTAGCGTTTTCTTGAAGCAATCATTTATGATGTTGTAAATGGCGTTGCTACTGACATGTACATCAGTACAAGAGACAAGTCATGTGTTCAATCCAAGATGCATGACGCCTGAAACCGATATAAATGAAGCCATCATGGATACCCTGTTCGCTGATGACTGTGCCCTTAACTAATTCCTGCTCAGAACATGTTAAATCTATCGTGACTAAGTTTTTGTGGCGTACAGTAATTTACGTCTAACAAAAAATACTAGTACAACTGAGGTACTCGTCCTATATGCTCCTGGGAAGCCACATATCGATCGAAATATTACTATACAAAGTCAACGTCTACAGGCAGTCGATAGCTTTCGCTACTTATACAGTACCTTCATCAGAGAAGCGAATATCAACTCGGAGTTCAACAAAAGGATAATAAATGCAAGCTCTGCGTTTGGGAGGCTACAAGTGAACGTTTGAAACCGACACGGCATCTCGGTCACCACCAACAAACGCATTCAATCGTGATGAAATGTAAACCGTTCTGTTGCATTTCTGAGAAACAAGGACAGTGCCAGACAGACATGCCAGACATCTATCTTGTTTTCACTTGATCAGGAAGAAGTGCCTATCTCTTCAATTGTTAGCATGTGAAACAAGCTGATGAGCCTTAAACTTCTGCAAAATAGCCCACGTAAAATAGCCCAGGTAAAAGGAACAGGACATGTTGTTTGCGTGTTCGACCTGAGTTTCTACAAGCAGCTGATATATTCTGAGCTCAGAACAGGAAGACGATTGTCAAGAGGACATAAGAAAGCTACAGAAACTCTTTGAGAATGTTGATCCACCTGCCGCACTGGCATCACAAAAGGTGCTCATAACGCAGAACGAAACGTCCTTGCTAGGCTAAGAGAAAGCCAACCAACCGAAAAAAGAGAATGCATGACGACCTCGACCGATTTCTTACACATGTGTCCTAAGTGTAGATGAGACTGCCGTGTCAGGGTTGGACTTTTCAATCGAATGAAATGACCTCTCGCATCCACACGTCTAATTATGTCGTCATCTTCGCTTGTGACTGGAAGTGATTATTGCTCGAGTATTTCAAATTGGGAGGGGACTAGACAGGGAACAACTGGAGAGATTCTAATGTTGAGAGGTCTACATCAGCTGCAACTAGGGTGTTTTAAATGTTGAGAGGTCTACATCAGCTACCACTAGGGTGTTTTAAATGTTGAGAGGTCTACATCAGCTACCACTAATGTGTTTTAAATGTTGAGAGGTCTACAGCAGCTACCACTAGAGTGTTTTAAATGTTGAGAGGTCTACAGCAGCTACCACTAGGGTGTTTTAAATGTTGAGAGGTCTACAGCAGCTACCACTAGGGTGTTTTACATGTTGAGAGGTCTACATCAGCTACCACTAGGGTGTTTTAAATGTTGAGTGGTCTACAGCAGCTACCACTAGGGTGTTTTAAATGTTGAGAGGTCTACATCAGCTACCACTAGGGTGTTTTAAATGTTGAAAGGTCTACATCAGCTACCACTAGGGTGGTTTAAATGTTGAGAGGTCTACAGCAGCTACCACTAGGGTGTTTTAAATGTTGAGTGGTCTACAGCAGCTACCACTAGGGTGTTTTAAATGTTGAGTGGTTTAGACCGAATACAACTGGGGTGTTTCAAATACTGAGTGGTCTAGACCTAGTACAAATGGAGTGTTTCAAATGGGAAGTGGACTACATCAAGTACCACTGGGGTGTTTTAAATGTTGAGTGGTCTACATCAGCTACCACTATGGTGTTTTAAATGTTTAGAGGTCTACAGCAGCTACAACTATGGTGTTTTAAATGTTGAGAGGTTTACAGCAGCTACCACTAGGGTGTTTTAAATGTTGAGTGGTTTAGACCGAATACAACTGGGGTGTTTCAAATACTGAGTGGTCTAGACCTAGTACAAATGGGGTGTTTCAAATGGGAAGTGCACTACAGCACGTACAACTAGGGTGTTTTAAATGTTGAGTGGTCTACATCAGCTACCACTAGGGCGTTTTAAATGTTGAGAGGTCTACAGCAGCTACCACTAGGGTGTTTTAAATGTTGAGAGGTCTACAGCAGCTACCACTAGGGTGTTTTAAATGTTGAGAGGTCTACAGCAGCTACCACTAGGGTGTTTTACATGTTGAGAGGTCTACATCAGCTACCACTAGGGTGTTTTAAATGTTGAGTGGTCTACAGCAGCTACCACTAGGGTGTTTTAAATGTTGAGAGGTCTACAGCAGCTACCACTAGGGTGTTTTAAATGTTGAGTGGTCTACATCAGCTACCACTAGGGTGTTTTAAATGTTGAGAGGTCTACATCAGCTACCACAAGGGTGTTTTAAATGTTGAGAGGTCTACATCAGCTACCACTAGGGTGTTTTAAATATTGAGTGGTTTAGACCGAATACAACTGGGGTGTTTTAAATACTGAGTGGTCTAGACCGAGTACAAATGGGGTGTTTCAAATGGGAAGTAAACTACAGCAAGTACCACTAGGGTGTTTCAAATGCTGAGTGACCCTCGAAAATCTGGGGCCACCCTCTAAGTAACTTGATTGTCTCGCTAAAGGAATTGACGGAAGGGCACCACCAGGAGTGGAACCTGCGGCTTTATTCGACTGAACACGCCAATACTGTAGAATGACTGACAAATCGAGAGCACTACCGTTTGGGTCTAATAATGAACGTACGCTGGTATTAGACTCACGGAAGACAAGTCAGCTCTCAAACACTCTAATGAAAGAACGCCACGGAAATCGTGTTTAACCCCGCAGAAACCGCAGATTTCAAATACCTGGTCATTGACAAACAAAAGCCCTCAATAAATTCGTCTGACCAAATAGTGAACGGGTGCTGGAAATAGACCATCTGAAGACAGGTCAGTTTTACCCTACTAATGACAGGGCGTTGCTACGGAAAACCAGCTCATATCGAGAGGATCCGCAGACACTTTGGTTCACGTACCAGGCTGATAAGCCAATGGCGCGAGGCTACCATGTGGGGGATTACGGCCGAACCCTTGTAAGCCGCAATCCCGCCCAAAATCTCAGCACCACTGCAATGGGAGGCTCCTACATGCTCGGGACCTGGGGCTTGCGCCCCAGCCATATCCGGTAGAGCCGCAGCAAGAGGTCCTTGCCGTCCGCCGATCAAAGCGGGCGGACAACTGCTTGATACTCACCTTATACGGCGATGGGGTGCGAAACCACCAACTAAAGACTTAGTACCTGGTCGGGGTGTCGAAAACAGTGGAGCAGCCACCTCACTGTGAACTGTCGAGACTCAACCAATGACCATGAGAGCTGTCCGCACACCAGGCGAACAACATCTCTGTGACATTACTAGGCTTGTCCTCTGGCTAAATGCACGTCGGCTACGATATCTACCTCTGTACGTTATCAGCCATATAACTACCATGCTGGACGCAGAAGAGATGCAGACCAGCGGACATTGCACACCTGCCCCACTGTGTCAACACCCCAGGTGGCGGGGAATGCTAGGCGTACCATCCCTGCATAGAAGCCAAGAAAATGAAGGGAGAAAGAGATACCCCACTCACATGCAAATGCTACGTTTCTGGCAGGACGTGACGATCCTGGGATACAGACACACTGGACTGCCTCTCTTCCGGGTAAACCAGTCCATCTCATATATCATCTCACATATCATCTCTGCACCCTATAGACACGAGTAGTGAAGACTCGATAGTCTGGTAAGACAACTTACATAAGAGAGCCAACTCTTATCATAAACAACTGCTGCCTTGCAGATAGGCTGGGTACAGCCAAAGGCTAAGGAGGGCATCCCTACAGAAACGCCTGTTGAAATCGGATGCACGGGGTCGCAAGCCTAACAAAACAGTGCAACGTAAATCGCAGCATGATGGCAGTACAACCTATTAGAAAAACGCATGTCGCTCATCCTGCGGAGTCCCGCCAGGCAGCGATAGTGCTGGGCCTCACGCCTCGAAGGGGCCCACCCTTGACTACTGGTGGTCACCCACCCATGTGTCGTGGAGTCAAGGCACATGGCTATGGGGCAACTTCTATTGGCCAAAACCTCAAGACCCTCAAAATACTACAGTGGAATGCGGATGGAGTCATTAACAAAAAACTTTCCCTAACACATCACCTGCATAAAGGTAAGATTGACGTGGCATGTATCCAGGAAACGCACCTCAACAATAACCATAAATTCTCAATCAGAGGATACCAGACCTTCCGTCTAGATAGAGAAGGCCACAAAGGAGGGGTCCTTATACTGACCAGAAACTGCATACCGAGTAGCCCGGTATCTGTCAATCACACCGGACAAGCAGAAATTGTAGGAGTTGACATAATGGCTCAAGAGACGAAGCTCCGCATTTTCAATCTGTACGGACCACCAAATAGAGACCTATCGCTCTCGAGTATGGAGGTCAGAGACTCCAACTGCATAGTAGTTGGAGATTGCAACAGCCACTCGGAGAGATGGGGATACTCTGACACAGACAGCAGAGGTGACGAAGTGGAAGATTGGGAGATAGATGCAAATCTCTCCCTAAACAATGGTCCGCAGGATAGCCCTAGCTTCTATTCAAGAACATGGCATACCACCTCGACTCCAGATTTGGCCTTCTCCACACAGGACATACACCATAAAATAGACCGCCAGGTGCTAAACCAACTGGCAGGTAGCGACCACAGGCCGATCAGGCTAACCATTGACATGGAAGTAGGCCCACAGGAAACAAAACCGCTCCCACGTTGGAATTACAAACGAGCCGACTGGGACAGATTTGCAATCCTGACAGATGGGCTGTGTGAAACCATCAACACACGAAACACCAAAATGAAGCCCATGGTAGAGCCTAAGCAAGGCAATAATGCAAGCCGCCACTGAAACCATCCCAAGAGGAGCTAGGAAAAACTATAAGCCCTACTGGAATGATGAGTTGCAGAAAGTGAAAGATGCAGTAACAAATGCTAGGAACATGGCAGAGCGAGAAAAATCCATGGAGGCAAACATCGCCCTCAAAGCCGCCGCGGCGAAGTACAAACACACTCTCAAGCAAACAGCAAGAGCAAGCTGGAAAAATATAACGGAAAGTATAAACCTGGACAAAGTCGGGAACAAGCTATGGAAGCTAGTCAGAGCCATGAACGACGAAACCCAGTCAAATAAACAAATTACTATCAAGCAGGGCGAGAACTTGATCACAGGTAAGAAAGCCGCAAACGCCTTTGTCGATCACTATGCCAGAGCAAACCACATCGAGGTCCCTGCAGATAAGCATACAGACATTAGCGAAGAGCTAAAAGGACACGAAAACATGAATACGGCTCCTGAAGAGCACATGATGGCCAAACTAACAATGCGCGAAATGGAAGAGGCTATGAGAACACTAAAGAAAAGGAAATCTCCCGGAAAAGACGGGATAACAAACGAAATGCTGATGGGGCTGGGCCAAACAGCGAAGAAGAAACTGCTATCGGTCCTGAACCAAAGCTGGAAAAGGGGAATTGTACCACAGGCATGGAATGATGCAATACTGGTACCAGTACCAAAAACAGGAAAGGACAAAATAGATCCAAATGGATACAGGCCCATAAGCCTACTGAGCTGTGTCGGCAAACTGATGGAACGGATGATAAACACCAGACTGATGTGGCATCTGGAAGAAAAACGAATACTAATTCCACAGCAAGCCGGCTTTAGACAGCACAGATCCACTGAGGACCAGGTCATCCTCATAGCCCAGGAGATAGAAGATTCCTACCAGGCACAGAAACACACAGTAGCTGTTTGGGTGGATCTGGAAAAGGCATTTGACAAAGTCTGGAAAGATGGACTTAGAGTCAAGCTAAGAAGAAGTGATGTCTGTGGGAAGATGTACAAGTGGATCAACCACTACCTCAAACAAAGAACGGCCAGAGTCCAAGTACAAGGGCAGATGAGCAAAAAGGTGACACTCGAGCAGGGAGTACCCAAGGGTGAGTATTGTCACCCACAATCTTCCTGGTATATATAAACGATATTACAGAGAATATACCAAGACGAGTCCATAGCTCAATGTTTGCAGACGATCTGACTATGTGGACCTCTGAAAAGAATCTCACCATAGCAAGACATCGGATGCAGACGGCCCTAACATCGCTGGAAGAGTGGACGAACTCCTGGCTGGTCAAAATAAACGAGGAGAAAACCACATGCACAATATTCTCGCTTTCATTAAAACCCCAAAGTACCAAATTAAGTCTAAATGGCAAAATCCTGCAGCCAAACGACAACCCAACCTATCTGGGAGTCACATTTGATCGGCGCATGACATGGAAAAGTCAGACTGAGAGAAACCGAATGAAAGCCAGAGAAAGAATGGCAATCATGAGGAAACTTGCTGGCACAAGCTGGGGAGCAGACGAAGGCATACTAAAGAAACTGTATACTGGAAGAGTGAGACCAGTTCTCGAGTATGGCATTGCGGCATGGACAACAGCAGCGAAGGCGAACTTCGATAAAGTTAACAAACTTCAAAACCAAGCCATGAGAATTGTAACAGGTGGCATGAAGTCAACGCCAATTGTAGAACTTGAAAAGATTACAAAACTGCAATCCATGACCAATAGAAGAGACTGCAGAGCCCAGCTGCAGTCAGAGAAACTCCGAAGACTGACCGACCATCCAATGCACCAGAGACTTAACAATCTGGGAAATGGGAAACTAAAGCGGAGAAACTTTGCAGAAATAGCCAAAGCAAAGATGCACGAAGATCCCATAAACGCACTAACAACACCAAAACCCATCACTACTGTACGAAAACCTACCTGGAGGCAGGATATATTTCCAGAGGTGGTAGAAAATATACCAGGTATTGCAAACAAAAACTGCCAGACTGAAAAAGAAAGGAGAGATACTACCCTAAGCTTCATAACGAAAAGCTACCCAAGCATGGACTGCACCCATGCATACACCGACGGTTCTGTAACAAACACTACACAGAACGGAGGGGCAGGAGCATTCCTGAACCTACCAAATGGCAGAAAAATAACACTGTCATTCGCTACTGGTAAGTACACAAGCAATTTCAGAGCGGAGGCAGAGGCACTGAGGGCGGCAGTGGAAGAAATGGTGACACACAGTGAAAATGAGAGCCATATAGTCCTGCTGACAGATGCTCTCGCCGTAGTCACAGCGCTAAAAAGCCAGAAAAACACTGAGCTTAATGACCTAAGAGCAGCACTCTGCAAACTGTGCCAGCAGTCCGCACCAAAAAGGGTAGTGGTACAGTGGGTTCCGTCACACTGCAACATCCAAGGCAACGAGGAGGCAGACAGACTGGCAAAAGAAGGTGCAAGACTACCACAAACAGATACCAGTATGACGTACGAAGAGTCAAAACGGCTTATCAAAGCCAGATACATGACCAAATGGGAAACCGAACATACTGGTTACACCAAAAACGATGCCTATTACCAGTTGAACCGAAGAGAGCAGGTCGTTGTCTTCAGACTTCGCACTGGCCACAACAGACTGAGGTACCACCTATTCAACAAATTGAAGATAGGATGTACCGACGAATGCCCGTGCGGTACTGGTAAAATGACCGCTGAACATCTGCTGCAGAACTGCCCGACATACGAGGATCAGAGAGAGCAGATGTGGCCATTTCCAGTGGAACTGCAAGACAAGCTCTATGGCAGTGGCGAGAGCCTCAGTATGACCGCCGCTTTTTTCGAAAAAATAATGGTTACTGTCTGACTGCGTACGCAGAAGAAGAAGAAGAAATGCTGAGTGGACTAGATCGGGTAAAACTAGTTTGTTTCAAATGTAGAATGGACTAGACCGTATACAATTGGAGTGTTTTAAATGTTAAGTGTATTAGATTAGGTAAAACATGTGTGTTTCAAACGTTGAATAGACTAGACCGGGTACTGCTTGAGGGGTTCAAATGTTCAATGCACTAGACCGGGTAGAGCTTGGGGATTTCAAATGTTGAATGGACTAGACCGTGTACAGCTTGGGGATCTCAAATGTTGAATGGACTAGACCGTGTACAGCTTGGGGGTTTAACATGTTGAGTGGACTAGACCGGGTATAACTGAGGTGTTGCACATGGGTAAGGAAATAGATCGGGTACAACTGGGGTGTTTCAAATATTAAGTGGAGTAGATCGGGTGCAACTGGGGTTTTTCAAACGGAAAGTGGGCTAGGCCGGGTACAACTGTGGTGTTTCAAATTAGGAGTGGACTAGACTACGTCAACTGAATTGTTTCAATTGGGTAGTGGACTAGACCGGGAACAACTGCGGTGCTTTCAATGTTGAGTGCACAATACCGGATACAACTTGGGTGTTTTACATGAGGAATGGATTTGATCAGATACAACTGGGGTATTTCCCACAAGCAGTGGGTTTGATCGGATACAACTGGGGTATTTCACATAAGGAGTGGATTAGACCGATTACAACTTGGGTGTTTCAATTGTTAAGTGGACTAGATTGGGTTCAACCGGAGTGTTTCAAATGTTAAGAATGATTAGACCGGGTACAATTGGTGTGTTTGAAATGTTGAAAGTATAAGAGCGTGTACAACTGGGGTCTTTCACGTGTTAAATAGACTAGACCCGTGAAAACGGGGTATGTCAAATGAGGGTGTGAATAGACCAGGTACAAATGGGGGTGTTTCAAATCTTAAGTGGACTAGCCAAAGTAGAACTGGAGTGTTTCAAATGTGGATGGACTAGACCGGGTTCAACTGGGGTGCTTTAAATGTTGAATGGAATAGACTTGGTATAACTGAAGTTTTTTCAAATATTGAGCGGAAATCACCGGGAACGACTGAGGTGTTGCAATTTGTGAGGGGACAATGCCGGGTACGACTGGGGGGTTTCCACTGTTAAGTGAGATAGATAGGGTGCAACTGGTTCTGTTTTATATGTTGAGTTTACTAGACCGGGTACCACTGAGGTGTTTGAAATGTTGAATGGACTAGACAGGGTGTATTAGGGGTGTTTCAAATGTTGAATGGACTTATTCGGGTACCACTTACGTGTTTTAAATATTGATTGGACTAAGCCTGGTGTAGCTGGGTTGTTTCACCGAGGTAATCTATTAGACCGGACACAACTGGGGTGTTTCAAATATTGTATGGACTGACCGGGTACAACTGGGGTGTTTGAAATGGGAAATCGACTTGGCCGGGTACAACTTTAGTCTTTAAATTAGGAGATGACTAGACTGCGTACAACTGAACTGTTTCAAATGGGAAGGGGACTAGAATGGGTAGAACTGAGGTGTTTCCCAAACGAAGTGAATTAGACCAGGTTCAATTGTGGTGTTTCAAATGTTAAGTGGACTATACCGGGTTGAACTAGGATGTTTCAAATGAGTAGACTAGACCGGGGAAAACTGGGGTGTTTCAAATAAGGATGGGACTAGTCCAGGTACAAGTAGTGGTGTTTCAAATGGTGAGTAGACTAGCCTAGAACTAGAGTGTTTGAAATGGGGAGGAGACTAGATCGAGTGCAATGGTGATGTTTCACATCGGGATGAAACTAGACCAGGTACAAATGGGGTGTTTCAAAAGTTGAGTGGAATAGACCTATTATAACTCGAATGGTTCATATGTTGAGTGGACTAGAGCAGGTACATCTTGTGTGGTTTAAATGTTGAGTGAACTAGACCTTGTGCAACTTGGAGTGTTGCAAATGTGGAGTGTTGCAAATGTGGAGTGGGCTAGACCGAGTAAAACTGGGGGTTTCAAATGTAGAAAGGACTCGACCGGATTCAACTAAGGTGTTTCAAATGCTGAAATGAATAGATCGGGTATAACTGGGGTGTTTCAGCTGTTGAATGGAAATGACCGGGTACGATTTGGGTATTTCAATTAGCTAGTGGACTATATCGGAAATACTGTGGTTGAAATGTTGAGTGGTCTATATAAGGTGCAACTGCTTTTTTAAAATATGTTGAGTTAACTAAATCGGGTACAACTGGGTATTTCAAATGTTGGTTGGACTAGATCGGGTACCAATGACGTATTTCAAATGTTGATTGGTCTAGACCGGGTACAGCTGGGGGTTTTCACATCGGGAGTGGATTAGACCGGGTACAACTGAGGTGATTCAATTGAAAAGTAGACTAGATCGCGTGCAATTTGGTGCTTCAAGTGTTGAATTAACTAGATCGGGTACCACTCTCGTGTTTCAAATGTTAAGTAGACTAGACTAGGTACAACTGGGGTGTTTTAAATGTTGAGTGGATTAGACAAGGTACAACTGGGGTGTTTCAAATGTTGAGTGGATTAGAACAGGTACAACTGGGGTGTTTCAAATGTTGTGTGGGCTAGACATGGCACAAATGGGGTGTTTCAAATGTTGAATGGATTAGAACAGGTACAACGGGGGTGTTTCAAATGTTTAGTTTTCTAGACCAGGTACAGCTGGGGTGTTTCAAATGTTTAGTTTACTAAACTAGGAACAACTGGAGTGTTTCTAATGTTAAATGGACTAGACTGGGAACAACTGGGGTGTTTAAAATGTTGAATAAACTAGACCGTGTATAACTGGGATGTTTAAAGTGGGGAGGAGAAATCAAACTTTTAATCTTTAATGAAGCACTAAAATCGATGTTGCCAGCTTTCCCATTACTCAATAGTTATTTATATTGAAGCGCTCATTGATAAAAAAAAAACATGCACATTTCCAAAATTAGCCATTGCTAAGAAAAACTGTGAATAGTAAGTGACGGCTAGTTAAATAACTACAACAACAATAAATCGTTACCGAAATCTGATTTTAGCTGCACAAATAAGGTGTGGATAAGTAAACTTCACTCACACATATACTGCAATTGCTAGAATGGTTTGTTTGATGTGTCAGCTACACTGAGGACCATATACTCCGCTAGGAGCGCAAGATGAAATAAACATTGACTTTTATTGCCACTGAAGAAGATAGTAGAGGACTATTTTGTTAACTAATTTACTGTTTACATTTTTGTCAGAAGCTGTCTTGTATTTAAGCTATTTATGTAGTCTCTTTTGTTTGTTGATACTGTTTCTGTGTGTGACTTTTTAAAGCCGTTCGTCTGACGTGTATATTTTTGTGTGCAGAAGACTTGCATTTTTAAAGGTTTTTTTTAACGTGTGTTTTTTGTGTGTGGAAGACATACATTTTTAATTCTGCTTCATACGCGCAATCTTATCAATAAAGTTCCCGAACTCAAACGCAATCCGTGTTTTATGTTGTCAAGGTATGTGTACCACCAACCATAATACACTGTAACGTTGTCTCATCAGATAACAAAACTCATATATGTACGTAAAATGATATTTCATGTTTACCTGTATCTTTCATTTGCCTCTCTGTTGTGCTTTTATCTCGTCGTAAATAGTCCTCGTTTTTTAAGTTTAGATTAAGACAAATATAGTATTAAAAGAGTACAGAACATGTTTCAGTGGGCAACGCAGTAATCATAAACGCGTATACATTTATGTACAAATCCTTCCTTCTGCCACCTGTTGTGATCCCTTCTGTCTCTCGATCAAGCCTACATTTTTGTATTGTTTCTCAAACACAACACCTTTCAGCAAAACTATGCACGGCTTTATTATTCTGATTGCAAAACTTTAATTGTAAGGCCGTTACGATAGTTAGTATGCGACATGGTACACATAAGCTAATAATATGATGAACTCGTGTCGTATCTGAGAATGGGCATTCGTTTACTTCTAGCAGAGCCATGAAATCTCACATTCAGGAAATTACAAAGAGCATGGATCTTTATAGCTCCTGAATCTTGCTGGTTGTACGGACTGAAGAACTCGGCCATTCCCATATCACGCCTGATTTAATAAAGGTATAGTTAGCGGATGGCCACAACAGACTGAGGTACCACCTATTCAACAAATTGAAGATAGGGTGTACCGACGAATGCCCGTGCGGTACTGGTAAAATGACCACTGAACATCTGCTGCAGAACTGCCCGACATACGAGGATCAGAGAGAGCAGATGTGGCCATTGCCAGTGGAACTGCAAGACAAGCTCTATGGCAGTGGTGAGAGCCTCAGGATGACCGCTGCTTTTTTCGAAAAAATAATGGTTACTGTCTGACTGTGTACGCAGAAGAAGAAGAAGTACGGACTGAAGAACTCGGCCATTCCCATATCACGCCTGATTTAATAAAGGTATAGTTAGCGGATTGTCCATGTCTACAACAATAGGTTAAAATGCGAGTGTCTAAATAAAGAATAGCCGATGATCTCTAAAACTTTTTAGTAGAGGAGAAATGACCAAATCATGAAATGCTGGTTCATCGATTAAAGCTTCATCATCTAGCGGACAGTCACATGTTCCACCTACAAGTTTGGCCTTTGAGGTCAAGATGCCAGCCCGTTTATTGAGTGCAAACTAACAAGCCCAAGAAAACAGATTTACATATTATTGTTAAAGGGTTGAGATCTCTGTCTGCTAACCACATATGCTTGTATCCAGCACTTCTTTAATTTCTGAAATACGAATTTAGACTTCTATACAATGGTTACACACATTTGATAGATCTCAGATGGCAACCACTGGGTTGAAGAGATTAATTGCCGGTTTCCCTCACCTTTCAAAAGCGTGTTTAAGGCTAAAAGATGCCCCCATGTGTAATAAAAAAATCAACAAGTACGTAGCTATAAGTCGAGGCTTTCCCTGGACACATTCATGTTTACAGTATTTTATTATCTAGAGTAAATTAGAAGCCTAATAGTCTTATAGCAACCGCAATATCTCTTGTATTGTCCAACGATGACACATTTCATTGTGTGTGATTTGCTTCATATTGGTTGACTATTCTTGTATGTCATTGATTGGATAGCTGCAAAAGATAACTTGGTTGGCTATATTATATAGCTTGGCTAGCTAAAATTGGTATAGCTTTGCTGGTAAAAAGATGATACAGCTTGACCAGCTGCAGGATATAACTTGGCTAGCTGTACGATATGGCTTGGTTATCTGAATGATATATCCTCTGGCAAACTGTATGATACAACTTAATTGGTAGCACGATATACAATTAGCGTGGCTGGGTACTGGATATGGCTTTGCTGACTGCAGCATAACGCTTGGTCAGCAGCGTTATATGTCATAGATGACTGCAGGCTACGAATGACTAGATTGTAGGATACATCTTCGCTGGCTGAAGGGTATAGGTTGTATGGATGCAGAATGTGGTTTGGTTAGCTGCAGGATAATACTTGACTGGCTGCAGGATATATTATGGCTGGTTGCAGGATATAGGTTGAATGGATAATGTATTTAGTTTGGTTGTTTGCAAGAAATAGTTTGGCACGCTGCAAGATATGGCCATGTTTGATGAATGATAACGATTGTTGATTTCGCTGGTTTCTGAGGAGTCAGATCAGAACCACTCTTTGTTGATGACTAGACTCTTCTTTCTCATTGTTTGGCCACTCGCAAAAAAAACTGAATATATTGGATACATTGTCGGAGGGAGTGTGGCTTCACATTCACCTCTTTAATCCGAAAATTATGAAGATACATTCATATAAAAGCGATATTGTCACGATAGACAACACCCCTTTGCATGGTGTTGAGTCATCTGTTTATCGTGATACATCATAGGCACACTTGGTGATCGGATGTGCCAGAGTCACGGGTACCAACGGGAGACCACGTAGAATTGACCAAATCATATTGGACCCCAAATGGACATGCGAAGTGGACTCTCTAACATCTTTGATAAATACCCGAACACATAACATTAGAACCCTGACACAAAACGAACAACTGTCGAACCGTATTAACACAAGTTGCTGTTGTTCAAACGTTATTGCTCACCGAAGATCAGGTTCAGCATTTTGAAACAATTCTTTGGGAAAGTTTCTCATGACATAAGTTCACGCTGGACAAGCACTTCCAGGTCATGTGTAAGATAAGAATGAACTTAGGGTTTGTTTACCTACGCCGACCTTTAATTAAGGGTTGGGACATGGCCTGGGGATATCTGGATAAAGCATGGAAAACATCGTGTTAGCTCCACTACCTGCCACTACAGGACAAATGTTACAGAAAGACTGTGCATCTGATAGATCACAAAGGCAAACAAATCCAAACACTCTTTAAAGGGTACGGCAATGATGTACTGCTGTCCATTTTGATTAATGTGTATTTGTATACACACTTACATTTTTATATATATAGGTTTAGCAGCAAAGATTGTATCGTCAATAGTTGCAGGTCTACATTGCTCTGCTATTTCAGTTCATCATAGATGCCGTCAGACCCTCGATTTGCCGGGACATTCACACTATTTGGCGTCTTGTGTTCACGGAAACATGTTGTTTTTCTTCGTTTGGACTGGCTAATTCGTTCGTTTTGTGTATTTTCTTCCGTCCGATTATTATGGAATGGTCATCGGATATATGAACAGCACTACGATTAAACCTGCGTCATATTTCACGATCTAGTTCACACCGCTGAAGTTATTGAAAATGGCGCCTTTCGTTCTAGTTGAAAACAGTGTCAGTTTTGTTGTATGAAATTTAGACAAAACTTTAATGAGCTGCAACCTGAAGTGAGATGGGTTGCGTCAGGTGTGTATCGGCCCAAGACACACCATTGTTGTATGGCGGGAGCTGGTACGACAAACTGCAATAACGGTGCCTCAAGTACCGTCTAGGTTATGGGACTGATGATGATGATATATGTATATATATATGTATATATATATATATATGTATATATATATATATGTATATATATATATATATATATATATAGAGAGAGAGAGAGAGAGAGAGAGAGAGATTTTCTTAAATTCAAGATAACCATCAAAGCAGATTATGGTGCTATCATAGAATACCCAAACAGAACATCCCTGATGAACTGTTTGATGCTTGCAGGAAAGCCTGCTTCAGCTATCAAGTTGAAATAACTGAATTAGAGCTGACTTGTAACACGTACATGAGGTTTTAGATGCCGTTACCTCAATGGTAGAAATAAATTTATATTATTACATATCCGACGTTTGAAATACAAGCGTCAGTAGCTGATCCAACCAATCAGATGCTCGTCTTCTATAACACGAGTCTTTAACGTGACACTTCCGTAACCTTTGACCTCATGTGAGTTTTCGCTATTACCTGTATAGACTCCGTTAATCCTTCTCACCGATATCCCTCTGACCGTGTGAAACTTGCCTATAACTCAAACCTTGCCATATTTTTTCACCCTCTCTCTCTATCATTCAGTACAATCTTTCCACCCTGCACTTATTCCTCTTGTCCCCTGCAAACTTGACAACAATTTGGTTGACTTTGTTGGTTAGCATCTAACAAAATGGAAATCCCTGAGTGCTTTCGACAAAACGTTCTTGACATCCCCATAAACTATCGTTTTGATGTCTCCAACCACGTCAATGCCCATGACAAGTAAAGTGGCCCATATCATTACTGCCGTAGGCGTGTGAGGTGTTAGCGATCTCACAAATCAAAGGATCGGCTATATGAGGGCGGTAGCCATCTCCACTACCTCGCCGCTTTTACTTCCCGGTCTGAACCGGTACCCATTTAAGGCTGGTTCGACCCGGGAACCGTTGCGGTCGGAAAAAACATTACCTTGTTAATGAACCCAGGACCACTCAGATGCGAAGCCAGCGGGCTAACCACTGCGCTACGCGTCTCCTCTTGACCAATGACCATGAGCAACATGATAAGGCTGATGTAAAGTTATAATACATCGTCTCCTACTCCGTAGCCGACCGACATTGCTTCAAGCTGAAGAAAAGTCGGATCACTTATATGTGCTGCCTTCAGCTGCATTACATCAATATTCTCATCATCTTGTCCTAGGCTCTTTCCCCATTATATCCCAACATTTGTCTGTTTCTTGTCTATTTCAATTTCTTGAGTTGTTTTTTGTTTTTTTCGCATACTACCATCTGGTCATTTCGAGTTTGGCCGCTATTAGCTTATTCAGCCTCCTTAACCTAGTACACTTTCTTAGTTTTTACACTTCCGTGTTTTCTTTTCCGCTCTGGTAGTTGCCGATCGTCAGTCATTATAACGACTTCATCACGCGGTTTGCGTGTGTGTTGCTGATGTAACGCGCTGTTTTTGGATTATACTGAAGAAAAATCTGCGCTGGTTATCACTCTCTAGTGCTGAGAGACTCCATACCAGTTACAAGACTTTAAAAAGACTTTTGATAGGGTAGGAAATGAGACTTAAGAAACTATGCGCAGGTAAAAGATAGGATGGCGACTCATCCTCGTCATTGAGAAACTATACTCCGATACCAGCATTGTAGTTTAAGTCAACGGAACCAAAGATGGAAAGGTGTCCACAGGTGAGTGGTTCCGCACGACAGTCAGCGTGCGTAAGGGGTGACTCCTCTCTCTGACACATTTCAATGTTGTTCTAGAACGCATTATGTCGGAAGCATTTGATCAACACGAAGGGACGGTCAGAAAAGGTGGACGCATACTCACCACCCTCCGGATTGCCAACGACATTACCGGTCTGACTGGATGGGAGCCAGAACTTGCGAGCCTAGTCGCAAATCTAGACAATGCTGACAAGACATGTGGGATGGAAATCAGTGCAGAGAAGAGTAAGATAATAGTCAGCGACCCAGAGGGTATTATAAACCCGCTTATGGTCAAATGTTTACCTCTGGAAAGTGTCACGGGGTTCAAATATATGGGATAAGAAATGCATTCGGGGGCGGGGGGGGGGGGGGGGTTGGTTTAGAGCGGATTTCCAGTCACTAACAGGGTCCCCCTGACCAGTCTGCGAATAATCTGGAAATCCAAGAGCATTAGTCTCAAATCAAAGCTGACTGCAATGAATATAATGGTCCTCTCAGTATACCTCTGCACGTGTGAGACTTGAACTCTTGACAGCTGTCATAGGACGTAAAATGTGCACATTGGAAATGCGAGGCTTCAGAAGAATTTTTGGCATTTCGTATCTGGATCATGTTACAAACGAGTGTTCTTGAAATTATTAGGAAGCAGCTAGGTCAATATAAAAACATATTTACTATAGTAAAAACACGAAAATTGACATGTCATGGACATATATCACGATCGGTGGGGATGACCAAGACCGTCCTGCAAGGCACTGTGCCTGAGAAGGATGGGCAAGATAGACCACACAAAAAAAGAGATGGAAAGGTGACATAAAAGAGGAGACGGGAAGGTCTATAGCTGAAACGAATACCCTGGCAAAATATCGAGCTGACGAGAATGATCTAATTTGGACCTTTCTTTAGAGATACTACCCTGAGCTACATATCGAAAAACTACCCAAGCATGGACTGGACCCATGCATACACCGACGTTTCTGTAACAAACACAACACAGAACGGACGGGCAGGAGCATTTCTGAACCTACCAAATGGCAGAAAAATAACACTGTCATTCGCTACTGGGAAATACACAAGCAATTTCATAGCGTAGGCAGAGGCACTCAGGGCGGCAGTGGAAGAAATGGTGATAGGTAAAAGGAATGAAAGCCATATAGTCCTGCTTACAGATGCATTGGCCGTAGTCACAGCACTAAAAAGCCAGAAAAATACTGAACTTATTGATTTAAGAGCAGTACTCTGTCAACTATGCCAGCAGTCCGCACCAAAAAGGATAGTGGTACAGTGGGTTCCATCCGATTGTAAAATCCAAGGCAACGAGGAGGCAGACAGACTGGCAAAAGAAGGTGCAAGACTACCACAACGAGATACTAAAAGGACATACGAAGAGTCAAAACGGCTTGTTAGAACTAGATACATTACCAAATGGGAAACCGAACATACTGGCTACACCAACAACGATGCCTATTACCAGTTGGACAGAAGAGAGCAGGTCGTGGTCGTCAGACTTCGCACTGACCACAATAGACTGAGGTACCACCTATTCAACAAATTGAAGAAAGGTGGCTCAGACGAATGCCCGTGTGGTACCAGGAAAATGACCGCTGAACATTTGCTGCAAAACTGCCCGACATACGAGGATCAGAGAGAGCAGATATGGCTATCACCAGTGGCAACACTAGACAAGCTCTATGACAGTGTCGACAGCCTCACGATAACGGCTGCTTTTTTCGAAAAAATAAAGGTTGATGTCTGACTGCGTACGATGAAGAAGAAGAAGGACCTTTCTTTAATTAATATATAGCTATGCTCTCTTCTTCTTGTAGGCGGCTGTCTAATGTATACTTTTCTTTTATTATCTTTCATATCTGTATTAAATCAACTCAAGTTCTTTACTTTTCAAGACACTTTTGGCGGGGTTTTTCTGAGTCGTACCTGAAAACTATTATTCAGCACACAATACGTTTTATCTCAAACTCCGTTGAGACAAGGGGTCGGTTGAAACTTGCGGTATTCATTTGCCCACCGTTTCCTTCTATCCGTTTGTGAGGCATGTGCGGTCCATTTCGACTATAGAAGCCCCCAAACAATCACAACACATGCAGCATTCGATAAGTTTATTTTTTCTTTTAATCTTAGTTTTGTATGTTCCAATCTCCTTTTGTTAAACGGAGCCGTGGTAGCGCTGACTTATCTAATAAATGATCAAGATTAGGTAAACAGTTGGTGCCGGTTTTTTTTCCTCTTGCTGACGGAGTCCGACCATCCTCAACTAATTCGGTATTAGTATAATCTGGAAAAGGAAAGGAGACCGCCGTGATGTTTACCCCATCATCACTAGGTTGCTGTTGGTTAATACAAATAAGAGTCCACCACATTATCAGCAATATGCCACACAATCGTGACATATAATCTACTGTTTTTCTCCGCATCTCCTTTTGATGTATTCATAAGTTCTTCCACGATCTGTTAGCTTTTATGTGTATTATCCGATATCCGGAAAACGGCCGTTTCGTCTTAACGTACGTTTCGTTAGTGTTTTCCTCCCATCGCGGTATTTGAACCATAGTTTGACATGTTTGCTACACTTTATTTAAATGAACAGAACATCCACATCATCGTTAAATTTTAATGTTATAGTTTTCATATTATGATGCTAAACAATCCTTAACAAACGTGTACAGACAACATTTCACGGCAATGAACCAAAGCTAAGGAGCCACAATGCAATTAGGTCCATATCAATAACAATAACATATTTCACTATCAATTCATACGTAAAATAATAAGGATAGACCCACAATGAATAACATAATAGGAGATCGTGAGATACTTTTACTTCTCGATAACTGCGAACTTTCCTGTTCCAAGATATAGGACAATTTTCAATAAAATAGTTTGAAACGTGTGTCTGTATTTCGAACTCATCTTGTAGTACAGAAAAATGTTGATACTAGAGTTTATAGACTGACAGCAACAAGCAATTGACCATACTGATTCACAAATGTTGAAATATCTGCCTCTAATATTGAACTCAGTTCCAATAACAAACGTTGCCATGGAGATAATAGCACCAGGTACGTAACATATGATAAGAACACTTGCTATCAAGACAACCATCTTCACCGTTTTCCGCTCCTTGACAGAAGTTGATACTCCGTGATTTTGACCAGATGTTGCAGCCGCGCGCCATTGAGCCGTTTGTCTTAATTTGATGACCAGGGCAAATGTAAATATTATAACAGCAAGGAAAGACGAGGCACTAAGCAATGCGTGTATCACGTAGCATAGACCTTCCGCTTCATCTCTGTTACTCGTAAAGATTATGCCTATAAGAGTTTTGTTTTTGTTGGGCACAAATCTCCAGCCGAGGTATGACGTGGCGTATTCTGGAATGAGGGTCATTATATTAACAGCATAGACGAGACAGATGACTAGGGTAGTTCTCTTTGCCGTAACTATTTCTTTGATTTTCAGTGGAAATGCAATAGAGAGAAACCTTTCAGCTGTTATATAAACGGTGATATAACTGGTAATTCGGCAAAAACAGACATGGGGCCATGCAGCTGAAAGGTACATAACCTCCATTGACACCCACGTAACATCATATACTGGAAGGAAAGGGTTTATGCAGATCGATTCCCACTCCAATGTAATTAAGCAACACAGGTCAGAGATGGCGAGTCCAAGAAATGCGATGTTTACAGTATTAGTAAAACCTTGTTTGTGAAATATCACGATGTTGATAATGTTTGCTGTAATCCCAAACAGACTAACAAGTCCACAGATAGTCATGTAGTTGACAAGCTCAAATATCTTCTTTTCTTCTGTGCTTAAAACTGGGTGCTCATCTGCAATCTCTATCTCAATGTTACAAATGTTCAAGTGCGTACCCATTTGTGTACAGGATGTGAGGATGTGCGAGAAGTTCGTTTGTTATCTACTTGTCGAATGACTTTAGATAGGAAGCATTTGCTAGCACTTTATGAATACAGATCTTTGATTATATTTATTAGTAAGTGTTATAGATTAGAGAAAGACATTAGAAAGATGAATCAACCAATCAATCATTCATCTCTGTGTGGAGAACATGACTTCAACAAATTACCATCTTTATTCTGTCATTTTCTTTGCAAAAAGTCGCTCTCATTGCATCAAATCTGCAACACATTCGATACCTGGCCATGAATACTTGTTACATTAATTATTGACATATCCGATTTCAGTTCCTTTTCTTATTGTCATGCTCCAGTGATACCTGCATGTTTAATTCCAACAGTTCCTCATCTCTGGTCGTATCATAGAATTGCATTCCCTATATTCACAGCAGGCTAATATTTATTATGATAGTCAATACGAAACACCTATACAAGTTGCATTGAAAAACTAACATCTATGTGGTCCATTTCATTTAATCAATTGCAACACATGCATTTCAAAATATATAACCAATGTTTGGCTTACTATTTTTGAATACACCATATAATCTAAGCGTTGTTAAAATCACAGAATCAACTGGGGTGTATCTCGTCAAATCTTCAGCGAGTAAAGCAGCAACATGACTCCGACAATTATCCAGTAGCTATCGATTCATATCACTGACCTAATAGTCGTATGCAAATACAGCTATTCAATTTTGCCCATCGCAACGTGCGTATTTGGATTATTGATGTAGATTTAGCGAAATTGACGAACCAGCAAACACCTGCCAATTGTCCGTTTTATTATATACAATTGAATTGATTTTTCACGACGAAAATAAAGACATGAGTGTGATATGCGTCAAATACAAAAAAACAACTGATAATTTAAATATAAATGCGAATGTTATTTGTAATAAGGTCGAAATGAAAGAGTTTACGAGCAGAAGAGAAATAAAAATCAATGGAAATCACTGCATGCATGCATTAGTCGTCTTTACTTTAACAATGCACTGCTATTATTAAAGTTTAATATGTAATTAAATGCGGCCGGAACATTACGGATGCAAGAAAATGACGCATGTCATTTTCAAAAACAGATAGCAGCTATGCCATGGAATTTCCAGAATGTAAAATGATTTGAGCTAACAGGTCAATTTCTCTAAGGCCCGAGTCCAAATATTGCAATCAAATGTTGACATATCTCGTGTTAAGGTTTGGTTGCTACCTGTCATAAATAAACTGTCCAGCAGATCAAAAGAGTATTCAAGCCAGGTCAGGAACCACGGAAAACAGATACAGATTCACATTTTTAGCAAAGGTTAATTGGATTCCTAATACCATTAATCTGTGTTGTTAGCTGTCTTTTACGAGATGGAAAATCTGACGCTATCAATGTCATTGGGAAAGGTTGGAAGGAATAATTATCTGCAATCTTCTTTGATGGCATGCTAGAAGGTCACACTTGCCATATTCTTTGTAACTTGGGCACTACTCTTCGGTTTGAAATGGGGAGGGGACTAGCCCGGTTATTATTTTGGTTTTTCAATTGTTCTCAACACTAATGGACAAGGGCCAGATTCTTGAGCGCTGGGCGACGCATGTCAGTGAAATCTTCAATCAGCCATCAGCGTCCAACCCATATCACAAATGTCGCAAGTCTCGACCAACAGCTGACTTCATTCCTTCAAGCATTGATGAGGTGAAAACATGAATCAGCCAAATGTCAAGCGGCAAGTACCTTATTGAGTCCAATTTGAGATGACGGTTAGATGGTACAGAACTCGGTAGATGCTTCCATTGACCACTTATACAAGCGAATGGAGAACGGTAACTCCCACGATAGCCACTTGGAAATGTCCTCATGTCAATCGCGATCAATTTAGTATGTCTTGTTAAGTCCTACTAAATCGCACAACATTCCATCTTGAGCAAGGCCTAATCCTATAGATTTATTTTCCAGAGGTTCGTGGAACAGTCGACATGAAATAATAAGCACGTCAGTTCCATGAGAAATGTAATGAGCAGGTATGACTTGCACGCATTTTTTTTATCGACCAGACCAAGGCCGTTGGCCAAGGCTCTTACAAATTTGTTGCGAATTGGTTGTCTTGGCAGATTTATTACATTTGGTCACCAATGTCATGTTAGCTGCAGGACTGGACGAACAAGAATCGTCCGCAGCTCTCCAGTCACCGACTGTGATCCTGATGCCATGATCTACTGGTCACCAATTTCATGCTGGCTGCAGGATTGGACAAATAAGAATCGTCTGCAGCTCTCCAGTCACCGACTGTGACCTCAACGCCATGATACACGATGCTCAACATGACCCTGCTACGGGCATGCATATCAGGTACCAGATGCAAGTTCAGCTATTCAATCTGAGATGCATGACGCCTAACACTGAGTTGAATGAAGTCATGATGTTGTATCTCCAGTTCACGGACGACTGCGCCCTTAACATCTGCTCAGAACATGATGTACAGTTCCATGTGACTGAGTGGTTCGTGCCGCAATGCAATTTTGTTATAATAATAAACACTAGGAAAACTGAGGTACCCTACCAGCTTGCTCCAGGGAAGTCATTCATCGATTGAAATATTACCATACAGAACCAAAGTATGCAAGCAGTCAATAGTACTGTGCAATATTCTCACCAGATAAGCGAAAATTAAACTCTGAGTTTGATAGGCTACAAGCGATCTTTTGAAACTGATATGGCATCAGTGTCGCCGTGACTATTGCAGTGCATTTTAAGAGGACTACTTTGGGGGGACTATTGCAGTATATTTTAAAGGGACTATTTTGGGGTGACCTTTACTGTGCATTTTAAAGGGACTAATTTGGCGGGACTATTGCAGTGCATTTTAAAGAATATATTTTGGAATGGCCATTTGAGAGCATCTAAAAAAATGCTTTTGTCGTGTGGTTATTTAGTGAATTTTAAAGTGACTACTTTGGCTTGGCTATTTTAGTGCATTTTGAATGGGTTACTTTGGCTTGGCTTTTTTCTCTTGGTATTTTTATAGTTGTCAATTTGATTTATAAGGTTTTTGGGGTGGCAGACGTTTGTTTTATAGCAGTTACTTTTATTCGGAAGGTTTTTTGAAGGGAATACTTGTATTTTAATAGTGGTTACTTTGTTCAGAAGTTTTTTGAGTGTCAGACATGTATGTTTTATAGTAGTTACATTGATTCAGAAGTATTTTTTATAAAGAAGACATGTATGTTTTTTTGTAATTTTGATTTGGAAGATTTTTTGGTGGAAGACAGGTATTATTATACTTTGTTTCGGAAGGTATTTGGTGGCAGACATGTATGTTTGATAGCGGTTACTTTTTATTCTGAAGGTTTTTGTGTGACATTTATGCATGTTTTATAGCGGTTACTTTTTATTCTGAAGGTTTTTGTGTGGCATATATGTATGTTTTACAGCGGTGTCTCCGATTTGTAAGATTTTTATGTGGCAGACATGCATGTTTTATAGTAAGTACTTTGATTCAGAAGGTTTTTTTGTGTGGAAGACATGCATTTTTATAGCGACTTCTTTGAGACGTCTAATTTGTGTGTGGAAGACATATTGTTTGGCGGTTACTTTCAAACGTCCGTTATTTGTGTGAAAGACACGTATTGTTATAACGGCTTATTGTTATAACGGTCATATCACAGCGTATCACAACTCATGACATAAAGACAGCTCATTTATAATGATAATTCATGTGTAACTGTATCTTTCATTTAAATGTCTTTTCTGCTTTTATCTCGCAGTTAGTCAGCTTTTCTTCACGTTAGATTTAGATCTATTTAGCATTAAAATCGTATAGAATCATGTTCCAATAAAGCACATGTGGCCATCACCAATGCCAACACTAGAAAACCTATATGGCAGTGTCGACATCCTCAGGATGACAGCTGCTTTGTTCGAACAATTTCAATTTGACGTCTGACAGCGTACGAAGAAGTTGTATAGAATCATGTTCCGAGAAAGCACATGTGGCCATCACCAGTGCCAACACTAGACAAGCTCTATGGCAGTGTCGACAGCCTCAGGATGACAGCTGCTTTCTTCGAACAATTTCAAGTTGACGTCTGACAGCGTACGAAGAAGAAGTATAGAATCATGTCCCAACACGTAATGCGATAGATGATGTTGTTGTTGAATGCCCGCAATGAAGAAAATTATTCGTTTGTGCCGTATAAAAACGACGTTAAGTGGAAAACGGGTGTCGTAGCTTTCCTCACATCCCGAGCGTACTGATGAAGGTTAACCGGGATCCTCCAGGCGGTCATGATATGCTTGACTTCATCTGCTTGTCGCTTACTACTACGGGAATCACGTCGATCTCTCACCTTGTTACCCAAGCTGTCATGAAAACAAGCCATTTTCATAGAGGGATATGAGGAAGCCAAAGTGGGGGTTTTGGCTAGTATTTAAACTGACCCCGACAAACATGTCTGATCAGTAGGTTTCGTCAGACCAATGTTTTGCCAGTCTTCCTCCCTAATACGATAATAATGTATGATCGCACAACCGTTTCGATTTCTGCCACACTGACAGCATACATCTTTTATTCTGTCACCTTTTCTCATCTGTATTGTCTCTCGCCCAAGCCTATCTTAACATATATATGTTCTTCTGTCACCAGTTGTCATTCATACTGTCTCTCGATCAATCGTATCTGGTTTGTTTTTAACGAACACAAAATGTAAAAAACAAAACATGTTGTAGCAGAACTATGTCCCAGCTTCACTATTCTGGGAAAATATCTTGAACAACATCAACGATGTTGTGCTACTACAATTGTAAATGCCTCAAGGATTGTTGATTATGTGTTAACTTAGGGGGGAACATAACTGACCTCAGTATGCGATATGGTACAGACACGCTAATAATATAATGACCTGGTGTCCCATTTGAGATTAGACATCACTTCAATTTTAGCAAAGACATGAGTGCTCACATTCAGTAAATTGCGAGAATCATGGATACCCACGACTCCTGAATTTTGTTGGTTTTTCTTCTTCTTCTTCTTCTGCGTACACAGTCAGACAGTAACCATTATTTTTTCGAGAAAAGCGGCGGTCATCCTGAGGCTCTCGCCACTGCCATAGAGCTTCTCTTGCAGTTCCACTGGTAATGGCCACATCTGCTCTCTCTGATCCTCGTATGTCGGGCAGTTCTGCAGCAGATGTTCAGTGGTCATTTTACTAGTACCGCACAGGCATTCGTCGGTACACCCTATCTTCAATTTGTTGAATAGGTGGTACCTCAGTCTGTTGTGGCCAGTGCGAAGTCTGAAGACAACTACCTGCTCTCTTCGGTTCAACTGGTAATAGGCATCGTTTTTGGTGTAACCAGTATGTTTGGTTTCCCATTTGGTCATGTATCTGGCTTTGATAAGCCGTTTTGACTCTTCGTACGTCATACTGGTATCTGTTTGTGGTAGTCTTGCACCTTCTTTTGCCAGTCTATCTGCCTCCTCGTTGCCTTGGATGTTGCAGTGTGACGGGACCCACTGTACCACTACCCTTTTTGGTGCGGACTGCTGGCACAGTTTGCAGAGTGCTGCTCTTAAGTCATTAAGCTCAGTGTTTTTCTGGCTTTTTAGCGCTGTGACTACGGCGAGAGCATCTGTCAGCAGGACTATATGGCTCTCATTTTCACTGTGTGTCACCATTTCTTCCACTGCCGCCCTCAGTGCCTCTGCCTCCGCTCTGAAATTGCTTGTGTACTTACCAGTAGCGAATGACAGTGTTATTTTTCTGCCATTTGGTAGGTTCAGGAATGCTCCTGCCCCTCCGTTCTGTGTAGTGTTTGTTACAGAACCGTCGGTATATGCATGGGTCCAGTCCATGCTTGGGTAGCTTTTCGTTATGAAGCTTAGGGTAGTGTCTCTCCTTTCTTTTTCAGTCTGGCAGTTTTTGTTTGCAATACCTGGTATATTTTCTACCACCTCTGGAAATATATCCTGCCTCCAGGTAGGTTTTCGTACAGTAGTGATGGGTTTTGGTGTTGTTAGTGCGTTTATGGGATCTTCGTGCTTCTTTGCTTTGGCTATTTCTGCAAAGTTTCTCCGCTTTAGTTTCCCATTTCCCAAATTGGTTAGTCTCTGGTACATTGGGTGGTCCGTCAGTCTTCGGAGTTTCTCTGACTGCAGCTGGGCTCTGCAGTCTCTTCTATCGTTCATGGATTGCAGTTTTGTAATCTTTTCAAGTTCTACAATTGGCGTTGACTTCATGCCACCTGTTATAATTCTCATGGCTTGGTTTTGAAGTTTGTTAACTTTATCGAAGTTCGCCTTCGCTGCTGTTGTCCATGCCGCAATGCCATACTCGAGAACTGGTCTCACTCTTCCAGTGTACAGTTTCTTTAGTATGCCTTCGTCTGCTCCCCAGCTTGTGCCAGCAAGTTTCCTCATGATTGCCATTCTTTCTCTGGCTTTCATTCGGTTTCTCTCAATCTGACTTTTCCATGTCATGCGCCGATCAAATGTGACTCCCAGATAGGTTGGGTTGTCGTTTAGCTGCAGGATTTTGCCATTTAGACTTAATTTGGTACTTTGGGGTTTTAATGAAAGCGAGAATATTGTGCATGTGGTTTTCTCCTCGTTTATTTTGACCAGCCATGAGTTCGCCCACTCTTCCAGCGATGTTAGGGCCGTCTGCATCCGATTTCTTACTATGGTGAGAATCTTTTCAGAGGTCCACATAGCCAGATCGTCTGCAAACATTGAGCTATGGACTCTTCTTGGTATATTCTCTGTAATATCGTTTATATATACCAGGAAGAGTGTGGGTGACAATACCCCCCCTTGGGGTACTCCCTGCTCGAGTGTCACTTTTTTGCTCATCTGCCCTTGTACTTGGACTCTGGCCGTTCTTTGTTTGAGGTAGTGGTTGATCCACTTGTACATCTTCCCACAGACATCACTTCTTCTTAGCTTGACTCTAAGTCCATCTTTCCAGACTTTGTCAAATGCCTTTTCCAGATCCACCCAAACAGCTACTGTGTGTTTCTGTGCCTGGTAGGCATCTTCTATCTCCTGGGCTATGAGGATGACCTGGTCCTCAGTGGATCTGTGCTGTCTAAAGCCGGCTTGCTGTGGAATTAGTATTCGTTTTTCTTCCAGATGCCACATCAGTCTGGTGTTTATGATCCGTTCCATCAGCTTGCCGACACAGCTCAGTAGGCTGATGGGCCTGTATCCATTTGGATCTGTTTTATCCTTTCCTGTTTTTGGTACTGGTACCAGTATTGCATCTTTCCACGCCTGGGGTACAATACCCCTTTTCCAGCTTTGGTTCAGGACTGATAGTAGTTTCCTCTTCGCTGTTTGGCCCAGCCCCATCAGCATTTCGTTTGTTATCCCGTCTTTTCCGGGAGATTTCCTTTTCTTTAGCGTTCTCATAGCCTCTTCCATTTAGCGCATTGTTAGTTTGGCCATCATGTGCTCTTCGGGAGCCGTATTTATGTTTTCGTGTCCCTTTAGCTCTTCGCTAATGTCTGTATGCTTATCTGCAGGGACCTCGATGGGGTTTGCTCTGGCATAGTGATCGACAAAGGCGTTTGCGGCTTTCTTACCTGTGATCAAGTTCTCGCCCTGCTTGATAGTAATTTGTTTATTTGACGGGGTTTCGTCGTTCATGGCTCTGACTAGCTTCCATAGCTTGTTCCCGTCTTTGTCCAGGTTTAGACTTTCCGTTTTATTTTTCCAGCTTTCTCTTGCTGTTTGCTTGAGAGTGTGTTTGTACTTCGCCGCGGCGGCTTTGAGGGCGATGTTTGCCTCCATGGATTTTTCTCGCTCTGCCATGTTCCTAGCATTTGATACTGCATCTTCCACTTTCTGCAACTCATCATTCCAGTAGGGCTTATAGTTTTTTCTAGCTCCTCTTGGGATGGTTTCAGTGGCGGCTTGCATTATTGCCTTGCTTAGGCTCTCTACCATGGGCTTCATTTTGGTGTTTCGTGTGTTGATGGTTTCACACAGCCCATCTGTCAGGATTGCAAATCTGTCCCAGTCGGCTCGTTTGTAATTCCAACGTGGGAGCGGTTTTGTTTCCTGTGGGCCTACTTCCATGTCAATGGTTAGCCTGACCGGCCTGTGGTCGCTACCTGCCAGTTGGTTTAGCACCTGGCGGTCTATTTTATGGTGTATGTCCTGTGTGGAGAAGGCCAAATCTGGAGTCGAGGTGGTATGCCATGTTCTTTAGTAGAAGCTAGGGCTATCCTCCGGCCTATTGATTAAGGAGAGATTTGCATCTATCTCCAAATCTTCCACTTCGTCACCTCTGCTGTCTGTGTCAGAGTATCCCCATCTCTCCGAGTGGCTGTTGAAATCTCCAACTACTATGCAGTTGGAGTCTCTGACCTCCATACTCGAGAGCGATAGGTCTCTGTTTGGTGGTCCGTACAGATTGAAAATGCGGAGCTTCGTCTCTTGAGCCATTATGTCCACTCCTACAATTTCTGCTTGTCCGGTGTGATTGACAGATACCGCGCTACTCGGTATGCAGTTTCTGGTCAGTATCAGGACCCCTCCTTTGTGGCCTTCTCTATCTAGACTGATATCCTCTGATTGAGAATTTATGGTTATTGTTGAGGTGCGTTTCCTGGATACATGCCACGTCAATCTTACCTTCATGCAGGTGGTGTGTTAGGGAACGTTTTTTGTTAATGACTCCCTCCGCATTCCACTGTAGTATTTTGAGGGTCTTGAGGTTTTGGCCAATAGAGGTTGCCCCATAGCCATGTGCCTTGACTCCACGACACATGGGTGGGTGACCACCAGTAGTCAAGGGTGGGCCCCTTCGAGGCGTGGGGCCCGGCACTATCGCTGCCTGGCGGGACTCCGCAGGATGAGCGCCATGCGTTTTTCGAATAGGTTGTACTGCCATCATACTGTGATTTACGTTGCACTGTTTTGTTAGGCTTGCGGCCCCGTGCATCCGATTTCAACAGGCGTTTCTGTAGGGATGCCCTCCTTAGCCTTTGGCTGTCCCCAGCCTATCTGCAAGGCAGCAGTTGTTTATGATCAGAGTTGGTTGTTCAAACCAGGCTCAATCGTCTCAATCAGCCGTCCATGGCTGAGCCACGTATGATTTAATAATTGTACAGTTTATGGATGCAGCAACAATAGGACTGTGGGTCTATATCATCAGGTGGTTAACGGAGCGACATATGCGACTCATGACATGTTGCGGGTTTGCATTGCTCTAATCTGCGCTTTAACCACCACTGGTCCCATATATAGACGATCGTATACTCCAGGGGATACAAATACTGTACTCGAACTAGCAAGTCACCAGCGGATTTTCGCTTGCCAAAAAATATGAAACAAAGGAGTTCATATCTAACCACAACGTTTAACGACGCCGTTGAATAGACGTCTGCATAAATAGACAGACATACAAGCAGAATGACCGAACGACAGACAGACAAACAGACAGACAGACAGACAGACAGACATATAGATAGATAGATAGATAGATAGATAGATAGATAGATAGAAAGATAGATAGATAGATAGATAGATAGATAGATAGATAGATAGATAGATAGATAGATAGATAGATAGATAGATAAGATAAGATAAGATAAGATAAGATAAGATAAGATAAGATAAGATAGATAAGATAGATAAGATAGATAAGATAGATAAGATAGATAAGATTAGATAAGATTAGATAAGATTAGATTAGATAAGATAGATTAGATAAGATAGATTAGATAAGATAGATTAGATAAGATAGATTAGATAAGATAGATTAGATTAGATAGATTAGATTAGATAGATTAGATTAGATAAGATAGATTAGATAAGATAGATTAGATAAGATAAGATAGATTAGATAAGATAAGATAGATTAGATAAGATAAGATAGATTAGATAAGATAAGATAGATTAGATTAGATAAGATTGATTAGATTAGATAAGATTGATTAGATTAGATAAGATTGATTAGATTAGATAAGATTGATTAGATTAGATAAGATTGATTAGATTAGATAAGATTGATTAGATTAGATAAGATTGATTAGATTAGATAAGATTGATTAGATAAGATAAGATTGATTAGATAAGATAAGATTGATTAGATAAGATAAGATTGATTAGATAAGATAAAATTGATTAGATAAGATAAGATTGATTAGATAAGATAAGATTGATTAGATAAGATAAGATTGATTAGATAAGATAAGATTGATTAGATAAGATAGATTAGATAAGATAAGATAGATTAGATAAGATAAGATAGATTAGATAAGATAAGATAGATTAGATAAGATAAGATAGATTAGATAAGATAAGATAGATTAGATAAGATAAGATAGATTAGATAAGATAAGATAGATTAGATAAGATAAGATAGATTAGATAAGATAGATTAGATAAGATAGATTAGATAAGATAGATTAGATACGATTAGATAAGATTAGATTAGATAAGATTAGGTGATGTTGTTTGCGAATGAATATATAAATAGATAGAGAGAGAGGGAGGGGGCAGATAGGGAGAGAAATAGCAATATATAGGTAGGTTGGTTGGTTGGCAGAAAGACGGATAGATAGATAGAAGAGGTATTGAATTTATATTTTTAGTTCTGTCTGGTAATTCTTTCTTGTATGTTTTGGACCGATGTACACATCTACTTTTCATCAGTCTTCCATTGGCTAGATCTTCTAGCATGGCCTTCACGGGATCTTTTGTCATAGTGTTGTACTTTTCTGCGTCTACCATGATCTTAATGCCCCGTCTATGGGAAAGCGATGGAATGCCTGTGAATTTTTCCCATTTTGTTTATTGGAGTGATCTTCATGGTACCAATGATCACTCGAAGCGTTTGGTTTTTCACCTTATCTATAGTTTGAAAGTATGGTTTGGCTGCTGTAGACTTGCTACTGATCCACAGTCCACTATTGGTCGTATTACACATTTAAGATCAAATGGCACTGGTTAGGGAAAGGCTGCATTCTTTTTTCGCTCTGGTGTTTGTGTTTATTTAGGATGTTTCTCAGTTTTAAATCAGACTAAAATGCTATCAGTTGATGGCTAACATTCAGGGCCGTGTTTTGTGGAAATTGTTAACACTTATGTAGTCTAGTTTACCGTTGCATAGCAATTTGTCTCTAAATCCCTATTATCTACAACACGCGGGCTTGCAGTTACCGAGACCAAAATTGTTCAACCACGGAAATCAATTTGGTCTTGGCACGTCGCTGTCCAACCTTTTGCTAGGTCAATACTATCAACGACCGTCAAGCCGCTATCACCAGACACAGAACGACAAAATTCAGTGGGACAAATTCGACTGTGTGCACCGTGAGAACTTTCTGATAGCATTGTGCTTCATCAACCACATTGTTATCAACACATTGGCGAAAGCGCGGCCTAGTTGGTAATGCGATCGCAGCACTAAGATTCAGGCTAAGTGAGCTTGCCCGCTAAGAATAGGTTACGCTACACATATATAAATGTCGGTCACGAACTGTTGATGTCTACTGCGCCCACATTAACAAAACTGCTACTAAGTCTGTCTCTGGTTTGCGTACATCATCAACATTTGGTTGGAATGCCCTTGCTGACTCCTGTGGGTTTCATGCAGGCCGACATGTATGTTATGATTGAGTGGATGTCAGTGACCTCAGCGGCTCTATGTCTGTCCCCACTGCCTTGTGGGTTGCTGGATCGTTAAAAAGGTTTCGAAGAAAACCTTCAGAAAATTCGCATACTGTTCTGCCCTCAGTCATCTTGACCATGTTTTGCCAAGGAAAAAGGGTAACTGAAGACGAGAGATTGAGGCTGACGTACGCAACTTTCTGTCACTATAATCACATACACACGCAAAAATGAAACTTTCATCCATATATATATATATATATATATATATATATATATATATATATATATATATATATATATATATATATAAATATATATACATATATATATTATATTATATTCGCCACCAAATCACGGAGGAAAAATTGAATACAACGAATTGGGATGGGAACACATAAAACTGACATAAAGTGATCATTTGTGAATGCTCAATTTGTAAATTGTGGTTATCCTCATGTGCTCATGAGGAAAGTCGGACAAACCTATAACGATCAAACGGATAAACGGCAGATCGTGGTATCAGGAGAAATATGTAAATTCAAAGAATGGAAGAAGAGAGACAGTCAAATGGAGGAATTAAGGGAAAAAGGAGATCTTAAAGAATCTAGATAATGTATGAAAAACATAGATGTCATGTGGCTGATAGCACCATTGTACACAGGACCATTGAAATCGCTTAGGACCGAGGAACTAGCGTTCTTAGAAAAGTCAAGAAGGCGTTGCCGGAAGCGGTTACATAGTTACGTCACTGTCTCACCAACTTATGACATGCCACATTTGGTGGCAAATTAGGCGTTTATGAGGTTACAGGACATGTACGTGAATTCTACTTTGCTGTCAAATAATGTTTTACGGAAAGGTCACCGAAAATATCTGGACCACATATCCATTGGCACCGTTTGTCTCGTATTGTTAACAAAGTGTGTCAAACTTCATGCACATAATCGATTAGCTTATGTTAGAAGGTCGCCCTACCTTTCTCAAGGACAGTAACCATTCTTTGACCACTTTCTATTAGACCTTGCTCAGCATCGACATAACCTAACGTCTCTTCTTACTAGCTGGTTTCTCCCTTCATACCTCCATTCTCCATTGGATACTCAAGAGTATCAGTCTTCTGCATTACCCTTAAAATAGATTCAATCCTTTCTACAATCATTAGTCTAACTCGTCCCAACTCTATTAATTGTGGGTTCAATTGCGTGTCCATAGACCAGGTCAGTGGCGTAGCTATAGGCACTGCAATGTGCACGACCTAAGGTTATCTCATTGCGTGACATTTCATATAATATATTTGACATCAGTATCAGGTCCTTCGCCTCTTAACTAAAACCGATACTGACCTACTACCGATACATCGACGACGGCACACATATCACCGACATTACTTCTGAAACTGATCTCACCAATTTTGTTAACTATGTGAACATATAAATGACTATACCAACTACTAAAAGACTATATCAACAACTAATTGACTTCGCTGTATCAAGAACTTTAACCCACTACCCAGTTTAAATCTTATAGCTCATTTTAATAGCTGTTACGCCGTCGCTGACTTCCGATTCATGGCCAATGGTACTCTCGACTTAGATAACACGCTTCTCTACCCTGACACCTTAAACATCTATCCTCAATTGAGTTATCCCTATACCCTGTATTAACTCTCTTACTCCTTCTGACCGTTTCAAACTAGCCCTCTCAATACCACTCTCACATATCGTCCATCCTCACCATCTCCATATCCTTCAGTACTACCTTACCACTGTGCACGAATTACATGATCGTCCCTTTGTTCTTTACACAATTGACAACAATCTGAGAGCCGCTGTTGGTTAGTATTTGTTGTCCCAGCGTGGTGTATGAAACTTGTACCTACTCTTTAAACTTTATTTAAATCAACAGAAGCGCCACAACATCGTTTTAATTTAATTGCAGTTTGTATTTTATAATACAATATTTTATAATCATTAAAAAACTTGTACAAAAACCTTTTTTCGACAATGGGCCGTAGGATCGTAGATCGGATACTGCGTGAACAATATCAAAAATAATATCAACAATAACAATAACAAGAACAATATGGCATTACCAAATTAAACGTCAAATAAAAAGACGATTCACAATGAATCACACAATAGGAGACCGTGAGATACTTTTACTTCCCGATGACTGCAGACTTTCCTATTGCAGGATGTGGGAAAAGTTTCATTAAAATGGTATGAAACGTTTGTCTGAATTTTGAACTCATCTTGTAGTACAAAAAAATGTTGACGCTAGAGTTTATAGACTGACAGCAACAACCAATTGACCATACTAATTCACACATGTTAATATACCTGCCTCTAATATTGAAATCAGACCCAATAACAAACGTTGCCATGGAGATAATAGCGCCAGGTACATAACACACGATCAGAACACTTGCTATCAGGACAACCATCTTTACCGTTTTCCGCTCTTTGACAGAAGTTGATGTCTCCTGCTTTTGACCAGATGTTGCAGACGTGCGCCACTGAGACGTTTGTCTTAATTTGATGACCAGGGCAAACGTAAATATGATAACACCAAAGAAAGACGAGGCACTAAGCAATGAGTGCACCACGTAGCATAGACCTTCTGCTTCATCTCTGTTACTCGTAAAGATTATGCCTATAAGAGTTTTGTTTTTTGTAGGCACAAATCTCCAGCCGAGATATGACGTGACGTATTCTGGAATGAGGGTCATTATATTAACAGCATAGACGAGACAGATGGCTATGGTAGTTCTCTTTGCTGTAACTATTTCTTTGATTTTCAGTGGAAATGCAATAGAGAGAAACCTTTCAGCTGTTATATAAACGGTAATATAACTGGTAATTCGGCAAAAACAGAGATGTGGCCAGCCAGCTGAAAGGTACATAACCTCCAGTGAGTCCCACATAATATCATATACTGGAAGGAAAGGGTTATTACAAATAGATGCCCATTCCAAGGCAATTAAGCCAAACAGGTCAGAGAGGGCGAGTCCAAGAAATGCAATGTTTACAGTATTAGTAAAGCCTTGTTTGTGAAATATTACAATGTTGATAATGTTTGCTGTAATCCCAAACAGACTAACAAGTCCACAAATAGTCATGAAGTTGACATACTCAACTATCTTCTTATCGTCTGCGCTGAGAATAATATTCTCGTCTGCCATCTCTTTCTCAATTAAACAAGAGTTCATGAAGTTATCACTTGTGATACAACTATGGACGTGTGTGATGGTCGATCTCTACTGTATTAACTAATGACGTTAGATAGCCAGTACTAGCTAGCACTTTTTAAATATAGCAATGGAACCAATATGTTTTGATGATGTAAAGTTATTAGTAAGTGTGATAGATTACAGAAAAGCATTCGAGATCACAAATTCAATCAAGACCTATCAGCTCCGTATGGAGCACATGCCATCATCACCATCATGTGACACGCCATTTGAAGAACATCGCACTCATGACATTAAATCTTCAAAACAAACGATCGTTTGTCAATGATACTGCTTCCTTAATTGATTGTCATGTCCAATTTCAGCTCCTTCTCCTCTTGTCATGCTTCACTGATGCCTGCCTGTTTCATTCCAACAGTTCCTATTTCTGATCGTGTCATTATTTCAATTGTTATATTCATTGCAGGTCCAAATTAAATGTGAAAGTCAACACGAAAAGGCTATTAAAGATGTATTGAAACATTAGCATCTGTGAAGTCCTCCTCATTTAATAAGTTGCGACATATTAACTTGAACATATGTAATCACTATGTGGCTGTCTAGTATTGAATACGCCACATAATCTAAGCCTTTCATGAAGTCAGAGAATCAACTTGTGTGTATCTCTTCTAGATTTCAGCGAGATAAGCAAAAGGCCGTCCTAGCTCATAAAAGCAGAGACGTCGTCCAAGGTATCCTCAAATCTGTATCTCCTAGAACAGTCAAGCGTATTGCAGTTCCTCTGTCTTATATAAGCAAACTATCTGCCACAAGCGATGTAGCTAGTCAGGACATCTCACAGCTGTCAAGCCATCTCATCTTGCCCTCCCCCGGTGGCAGTCTTCTATAATACTACCTATACACATTATCTACAAGGCTTAGTTTAACATGTCCTAATGATCGTCTATCTCATTCACCCCATGGTACCATAGGTCCAGTAGCTAGCTATACATATCACGGTCCTGATATTATTATAATCCAGCCTTTGCATTTTGCCCATCGCAAGGCGCGTTTTGTAATGATTGTTTTCGATTTGGCTAATTATCGTCACAACCGCAAAGTACATTTACGTTTCATTATATTCAACTGAAATTATTTTTTTTTCGTGGAAGCTCAAGAAGCTCAGTGTGTCAGATGTAACAAAAACACAGATAATTTGAATTTAAAAACTGAAATTTTATTTTTCAATGAGCAAGAAAGGAAAGAGTTTATGACAAGAATTAATTACAAAACCGTTGGATGCCAAGGCATGCAATCATTAACCGTCTATAGTGTACACGTACACTGTAATTAACATAGTTGAATACGTAATTAAATTGGACAAGACATGAAGACATTACGGATGCAAGATTACGATGCATGTAATTATCAATAACAGAAATGAGATAGACCATGACATTTCCCGAATGTAATCAGATTTGAGGACGATCAAATCTACAAGACCGGAGTTCAAATACTACATTCCAATTTGGAAATATCTCGTATTTAGGTGTGATTGTTGGTTGTCCTATAACTAACATGTCGAGCATTTCATAAAGGTATACTAGCCACACCAGGCATACTGATAACAATACAAGATACAGATTTAAGCAAAAAGTTAATTGGTCTCCTAATACCATGAATTAGTGTTGTCGGCTGTCTAAAACCTTACTCTATTAATGTCATGATGAAGGATTTAAATGTATTCTGAATTCATGGATGGCGAAAGTCTTCTGCAGCAATGTTTTATGGCGTGCTAGGGGTTCACAATTGCTATAATCTTTATAAACTGGACGCTACTCTAGTGTTTCATATGTGAAGCTGACTAGCCTGGGCGCTAGTCTAGCGTTTCATATGTGAAGCTGACTAGTCTGGGCGCTAGTCTAGCGTTTCACATGTGAAGCTGACTAACCTGGGTGCTAGTCTAGCGTTTCAAATGTTGAGCTGGATAACCCGGTCGCCAGTCTAGCATTCCCAATGTGAAGCTGACTAACCTTGGCGCCAGTCTAGCGTTTCATTAGTGAAGATGACAAACTCGGGCGCTAGTCTAGCTTTTCAAGTGGGGATAGAACTAACCTGGGCTCTAGTCTAGCGTTTCAAGTGGGAAGAGGACTAGACCAGGCGCTTGTCTAACGCTACATATGTGAAGATGACTAGCCTGCGCGCTAGTCTAGCTTTTCAAGTGGGGATAGAACTAACCTGCGCGCTAGTCTAGCGTTTCAATTGGGCAGAGGACTAGCCCGGGCGTTTATCTGGCGTTTAATATGTGGAAGGGACTAGTGAAGCAGTAATTGGGTGTTTCACTTGTTCTGAATACGGACCAATACTACTGAAAGACATGGGCCTGATTCTTGAGCGCTGGGCGACGCATGTCAGTGTAATCCTCAACCCCCCCCTCCCTCCCCCAAAACGCCCCCTCCCCACTTCCATCCCCCCCCCCCCCCCCCTCAACCTCAGCCATCAACGAGCAAGCCAAAGCTCAAATGTCACAAACCTCGACCAACGATAGGCTAGACATTCCTTCAAGCATTGATTAGGTGAACAAAGCAATCAGAGAAATGTCTAACGGGAAGTCTATGGTGTCAGATGGTCTTCCTGCATAAGTTTACAAAGCAGGAATATCCTGCTTTAAGAGCCATATATTACAAGGCACAAAAAATGTTCAACTGCTCTGTTATACAAACTAATGGGCAACCGTAATTTATGCGAAAACCAAAGGCGAATTTCTCTCAATTGCGCGACAAAATTATGTCTACCCCGAAACTTACTAAATCGCCTACCAAGCTATTTTGAATAAGGCCTAATCCCAGAGAGTGGTATCCAATAGGTTTTATGGAAAAGTGGACATGATATATATTGTTCCATGAGAATGTAATGAGTAACATTGTTACCTGTACATAATTTGTTACAAACAGACCAAAGCGTTTGACCCTATCAACAGGGACGAGCTCTGGCAAATTGTTGCGAATTGGTTGCCCTTGCAGATTCATTTCAATTGTTCACCAGTTCAATAATGGCCGTAAGTGGTTCATGAAGGAGAATCGTCTGGAGCTTCCCAGCTACCAACGTTGTCAAACATGGTTGTGTGCTGGCATAAACAGCCTTTAGCGTATGCCTGAAATAATGCTCTCGGATGCTGTACATGGCGCTGCTACTATCAGGTGCTAATACCAGATGCAAGATCAGCTGATCAATCCGATATGTCTGACGCCGCACACCGAGGTGAATGACAACATAATTTCGGGATTTATGTTAGTTGAAGACTGCGCTTTCAACAACTGCTCAGAACAAGATCTGCAGTCTATGGTGACTGCGTTTTCGGTGGCGTCCGATAATACACTTACACAAACTAGGGTACTCTTCCAGCCTGCTCCTCGGAAGCCATACATCGAATTCATTTCACCATACAAAACCAACGTCTACAAGCAGTTGATAGCTTCGACCTACCTGCACCACAGAAGCGAATATTGACTCTGAGATCAATAACAGGATTGCAAAAGCAAGCTGTGCGTTTGGAGGCTACAAGTGAAAGTCTGAAACCGACAAGAAATAAGTGACGCCACCAAAGTAACAGTGCATGGTTGTGTTTTGCTCCTCGCACTATTGCATCGGCTGCAAAATATGGATAATCTATGTCAGATATGCAAGACGGTTAAATAGTTTCCACATTAGCTGTCTGCGCAGGATCAGGTGGCAGGACATTCTGCCCAATTCTGAAACACGCTGAGGAGCTTTATGCGACTGCAAAAAACGCCGAGGTAAGATGTCCGCGACATGTTGTTAGCATATCCGACAAGTGTTTCCCCAAGCAGCTGCTATTTGGTAAACTCTGACTAGGAAGACGCTGTGACAGAAAAAAGGTACAGAAACTCATTTATAAATGTTTCAGAAAAGCTTTAACATTAGTGTTACCTTCTGGGAGATGCTCTGCACAGAACCGCTCCACCTGGCGCGCCTGAATCACAAGAGGTGTTCAGATCGCAGAACACATCATCATTACCGAGTCTTAGAGAAAACTAGCCACCAGAACAAACAGAATGCATGACGATCCAACTGCAAGCTACTGACATGTGTGTCTAAAATGCAGCAGAGTATGTCGTGTTAGGATTGGATTTTACAATCATATGAGATGACATCTCGCAGCACAAGTCTACATCTGTCGTCATGTTCGCTTGTGATAGGAAATTATTATTGCTCGTGTATTTCAGAAGGATCGGGATCAAGATGCTGAGCAGCTCATGAGCTGCACCGGTTAGCGACACAGCAGAGTGCTAGCGTCTGGGCTAGCGAACAAGAGCTGCAAAGACTCTTCTGCACCTCCATGTACTGATCCTGGTTAACAGCCTTCAACAGAGCGAAATGTCTAAGAAGAAAGGGTCGAACAGTGAATGCTAACCCGGTACTCAAAACATGCTTACTGAAGTCGGATGTGTTTGACCGAACGGTGCGAATATCGCACTCAAGCTGTAAACTACGCCAGAACACATTCCGTTCTCTGAACTACATTCTGTTATTAAGCCCTTTTCATGGTTTGGTAGCGGGAAATTGAGAACAAACGAAACAAAGCCAAGCCTAGCCAAAGGGTCAAGGGACAAGACGAGGTGCAACTGGGTTGTTTAAACTAATGTGGACTAAGCCGGGTGTCCCGGAAGTGTTTATAGGGGTGTGGACTAAACCGGGTGTCACCGGTGTGTTTAAAGAAGTGTTGACTAAACCGGGTGTCAGTGGGGTGTTCAAAGAGCTGTGGACTAAACCAGGTGTCACTGAGGTGTTTAAAGGAGTATGAACTTAACCGGGTGTTACCGGGTTATTTAAAGACGTGTGGAATAAACTGGGTGTCACTGGGGTATTTACAGAATTGTGGACTAAACCGGGTGTCACCGGGGTGTTTAAAGGAGTTTGAACTAAACCGGGTGTCAATGGGGTGTGTAAAGGAGCTATGAACTAAACCGGGTATCACTGGTGTGTTTAAAGACGTGTGGACTAAACCGGGTGTCACTGGGGTGTTTAAAGGAGTATGAACTAAACCGGGTGTGACTGTGGTGTTTCTTCTTCTTCTTCGTACGCAGTCAGACAGTAACCATTATTTTTTCGAAAAAAGCGGCGATCATCCTGAGGCTGTCGACACTGCCATAGAGCTTGTCTTGCAGTTTCTCTGGTGATGGCCACATCTGCTCTCTCTAATCCTCATATGTCGGGCAGTTCTGCAGCAGATGTTCAGCGGTCATTTTACCTGTACCGCACGGGCATTCGTCGGTACCACCTATCTTCAATTTGTTGAATAGGTGGTATCTCAGTCTATTGTGGCCAGTGCGAAGTCTGAAGACACCGACCTGCTCTCTTCGGTTCAACTGGTAATAGGCATCGTTTTTGGTGTAACCAGTATGTTCGGTTTCCCATTTGGTCATGTATCTGGCTTTAATAAGCCGTTTTGACTCTTCGTACGTCATACCAGTATCTGTTTGTGGTAGTCTTGCACCTTCTTTTGCCAGTCTGCCTGCCTCCTCGTTGCCTTGGATGTTGCAGTGTGATGGGACCCACTGTACCACTACCCTTTTTGGTGCGGACTGCTGGCTCAGTTTGCAGAGTGCTGCTCTTAAGGCATTAAGCTCAGTGTTTTTCTGGCTTTTTAGCGCTGTGACTACGGCTAGAGCATCTGTAAGCAGGACTGCATGGCTTTAATTTTCTTTATGTGTCACCATTTCTTCCACTGCCGCCCTCAGTGCCTCTGCCTCCGCTCTGAACTTGCTTGTGTACTTACCAGTAGCGAATGACAGTGTTATTTTTCTGTCATTTGGTAGGTTCAGGAATGCTCCTGCCCCTCCGTTCTGTGTAGTGTTTGTTACAGAACCATCGGTGAATGCATGGGTCCAGTCAATGCTTGGGTAGTTTTTCGATATAAAGCCCAGGGTAGTATCTCTCCTTTTATTTTCAGTCTAGTAGTTTTTGTTTCCAATACCTGATATATTTGCTACCACCTCTGGAAATATATCCTGCAACCAGGTTGGTTTTCGTACAGTAGTGATGGGTTTTGGAGTTGTTAGTGCGTTTATGGGATCTACGTGCATCTTTGCTTTGGCTATTTCTGCAAATTTTCTCCGCTTTAGTTTCCCATTTCCGAAATTGTTTAGTCTCTGGTGCATTGGATGGTCAGTCAGTCTTCTGAGTTTCTCTGCTTGCTGCTGGGCTCTGCAGTCTTTTCTGTCGGTCATGGATTGCAGTTTTGTAATCTTTTAGAGTTCTACAATTGGCGTTGACTTCATGCCTCCTGTTATAACTCTCATGGCTTGGTTTTGGAGTTTGCTAATTTTATCGAAGTTCGCCTTTTCTGCTGTTGTCCCTGCCGCAATGCCATACTCGAGAACTGGTCTCACTCTTCCAGTATACAGTTTCTTTAGTATACTTTTGTCTGCTCCCCAGTTTGTGCCAGAATGTTTCCTCAAGATTGCCATTCTTTCTCTGGCTCTCCTTCGGTTTCTCTCGATCTGACTTTTCCATGTCATGCGCCGATCAAATGTGACTCCCAGGTAGTTTGGGTTATCGGTTGGCTGCAGGTATTATCAGTTAAGACTAAATTTTGTGTTTTGGGTTTCTTTGATAGCGAGAATAGTGTACATGTCGTTTTTTCCTAATTTATTTTGACCAGCCATGAGTTCGCCCACTCTTCCAGCGATGTTAGGGCCTGCTGCATCTGATTTCTTTATATGGTGAGATTTTTTTCAGAGGTCCACATAGCCAGATTGTCTGCAAATATTGATCTATGGACTCCTCTTGGTATAGTCTTAGCTTCTATTCTAGAACATGGTATACCACCTCTACTATAGATTTGACCTTCTCCACGGTGAATATTCACCACAAAATAGACCGACAGGTGCTAAACCAATTGGCAGGTAGCGACCACTGGCCAATTAGGCTAGAAGTTGATATTGAATTAGGCCCAAATTGAAATTATAAACGAGCCGGATGGGATAGATTTGCAATCCTGACAGATGGGCTGTATGAAACCATCAACACACGGAATAACAATATTAAACCTTTGGTGGAAAGCCTAAGCAAAGAAATAATGCAAGCAGCCACGGAAACCATTCCAAGAGGGGCAAAGAAAAACTACAAGACTTATTGGAATGAACAATTGCAGAAAACGGAAGACGAAGTCTCAAATGCTAGGAACATCGCAGAGAGAGAACAATCTATGGAAGCAAATATCGCCCTCAAAGCCATCACGGCGTAATACAAATACACTCTAAAAAAATAACAAGAGAAAGTTGGAAAAACAAAACAGAAAGACTCAATTTGGACAAAGAAGGGAACAAACTATTGAAGTTAGTCAGAGCCATGAATGACGAAACGCCATCAAACAAACAAATTACCATCAAGCAGGGCGACAAAATGCTCACTGGAAAAAAAACAGCAAATGCCTTTGTTGAACATTATGCCAGAGCAAACCACATTGATGTCTCTACAATTAGGCATACATACATTAATGAAGAACAAAAGAGGCACGACAACATCAATATGGCACCAGAGGAGCACATGATTGCAAAACTAACAATGAATGAAATGGAAGAGGCTATGAGAAATCGCCCTAAAAAGATGGCGTAACAAACGAAATGCTGATGGGGTTGGACCAAACAACAAAGAGAAAGTTACTGTCAGTCCTGAACCAAAGCTGAAAAAGGGGAATTTTACCGCAGGCATGGAAAGATACTGTACTACTACCAGTACCAAAGACAGAAACAGATAAAACAGATCCAAATGGATACAGGCCTATCAGACTACTGAGCTGTGTAGCAAATCTGATGGAGCGTATGATAAACACCAGACTGATGTGGCCTCTGGAAGAAAACACATACTAATTCCACAGCAAGCAGGCTTTAGACAGCACATATCCACTGAGGATCAGATCACCCTCATAGCCCAGGTAATAGAGAATGCTTACCAGGAGAAAAAACACACAGTAGAGGTTTGGGTAGATCTAGAAAAGGCATTTGACAAGGTCTGGAAAGAGGGACTTAAGGTCAAGCTACGAAGAAGTGAAGTTTGTTGGAAAATGTACAGATGGATCATCCACTACCTCAAAAACAGAACAGCCAGAGTTCAAGTACAACGGCACATGAGCAAAAAAAGTGACACTTGAGCAGAGAGTACCCCAAAGGGGAGAACTGTCACCCACACTTTTCCTGGTGTATATAAACAACATCACAGAGAATATACCAAGAAGAGTCCACAGCTCCATGTTTGCAGACGATCTGGCTATATGGACCTCTTAAACAAATCTTACCACGGCAAGTAATCAGTTGCAGCAGGCCCTAACATCGCTGGAGGAGTGGGCGAACTCATGGCTGGTCAAAATAAATGAGCGAAAAACAATATGTACGATATTCTCGCTTTCAAACAAACCCCAAAAACACCAAAATAAGTCTTAACGGCTAATATCTGCGGCCAAACAACAACCCACACTACCTGGGAGTCACATTTAATAAGCGCATGACATGGAAAAGGCAGATCGAGAAAAACCGAATGAGAGCCAGAGAAAGATAAGCAATCATGAGGAAACTTGCTGGCACAAGCTGAGGAGCAGACGAAAGTATACTAAAGAAACTGTACACTAGAAGAGTGAGACCAGTTCTCGAGTATGGCATTGCGGCATGGACCATAGCAGCAAAGGCAAACTTTGATGAAATTAGCGAACTTTAAAACCAAGCCATGACAGTTATAACAGGAGGCATGAAATCAACGCCAATTGTAGAACTTGAAAAGATTACAAATAACCAAAGCAAAGATGAGCGAAGACCCTATGAACGCATAAACCACACCAAAGGCCATCCTTACTGTACGCAAACCTACCTGGAGGCAGCATATATTTCCAGAGGTGGTAGAAAATATACCAGGTATTGGAAACAAAAACAGCCAGACTGAAAAAAGAAAGAAGTGACATAACCCTTATGTACATAATGAAAAACTACCCAAGCATGGACTGGACCTATGCATACACCGACGGTTCTGTAACAACCACAACACAAAACGGAGGGGCAGGGGTAGAAAAATAGCACTGTCAGTGGCAACTGGAAAATACTCAAGCAATTTCAGTGCGGAGGCAGAGGCACTGAGGACTGCAGTAGACGAAATGGTGATAGGCAAAAGAAATGAAAGCCATATAGTCTTGCTTACAGATGCCCTAGTCGTAGTCACAGTACTAAAAAGCCAGAAAAATACAGAACTTAACGATTTAAGAGCAGGGCTCTGTCAACTATGCCAGCATTCCGCACCAAAAAGAGTAGTGGTACAGTGGGTTCCATCCCACTGTAACATCCAAGGCAACGAGGAAGCAGACAGACTGGCAAAAGAAGGTGCAAGACTTCCACAACCAGATCCTAGTGTGACATACGAAGAGTCAAAAAGGCTTATTAGAGCTAGATACATGACCAAATGGGAAACAGAACATACTGGCTACACCAAAAGCGATGCCTAATACCAGTTGAACAGAAGAGAGCAGGTCGTGGTCTTCAGACTTCGCACAGGCCACAATAGACTGAGGTACCACCTATTCAATAATTTGAAGATAGGTGGCACTGACGAAAGCACGTGCGGTACCGGGAAAATGACCGCTAAACATTTGCTGCATAACTGCCCGACATACGATGATCAGAGAAAGCAGATGTGGATATCACCAGTGGAAACACTAAACAAGCTCTATGGCAGTATCGACAGCCTCAGGATGACCGCTGCTTTTTACGAAAAACTACAGGTTGACGTCTGACAGCGTACGAAGAAGAAGAAGAAGATTCACTAAGTGACGTCATCATACAACGATTAACGTTGCACTGTTTCGTTAGACCAGTTACCCAGTGCATCCGATTTCAACAGGCGTTTTATAGGGTTGCCCTATTTAGCCATTGGCTGTCCCTAGCCCATCTTCAAGGTAGCAGTTATTTTAGGTTACAGGTGTATATCCTAAGTAAGTTGTCTTGCAGGACTATCGAGTCTTCCCCACCAGGGTCGAAAGGTTGTGATGATGATGATATGATGGACTCATGTACTCATTTTTCAAGTATCCCCGAAGAGAGGCAGTGCAGCGTGTCTGTGTCCAAGGATTGTCACGTCCTGTCAGAAACGTAGCATATGCATGTGAGGGGGGTGTCTCCATACACCCTTTTAGTATCTCGGCTCCTCTGCAGTGATGGTACGCCTAGCATTCCCTGCCACCTTAGAGGTTTTCACAAAGGGGCAGAGGTGCAATTTCGGCTGGCCTGCTTCTCTTCTGCGTCCAATGGGATGACTGATAGAAGACAACAAGTAAAAAACGAGGCAAGAATGCATTTAACCCATGACCGAGACAGTAGAGCCCAGAAGCAAGTAGAGAAAATCAGAAGACTGACAGACCATCAATATCATCAGAGACTAAATAGATTTAGAAAAGGTAGACTAAAGTGGAGAAACTTTGCAGAAATAGTCAAATCAAAGATGAGCGAAGACCATATGAACACCATAACAACACCAAAGCTCGTCCCTACTGTACGCAAACCCACCTGGAAGCAGCATATCATTCCACAGGTGAAAGAAAATATACCAGTTATGGAAACAAGAACAGCCAGACTGAAAAATAAAAAAGAGACATAACCCTGAGATAGATAGTGGAAAAACTACCAAAGCATTGACTTGATTCATGCATACACCGACGGTACTGCAACAAACACAACACAGAATGGACGGAGAGGGGTATTCGTGAGCCTAACCAACGGTAGAAAAATAACACTGTCAGTGGTAACTGGAAATATCTCAAGCAATTTCAGAGGCATTGAAGGCCGCAGTAGAAGCAATGCTGACAGGCTAAAGCAATGAAAGCCAAATAGTCATGTTTACATGTGCCCTGTCCGTGGTTACAGCACTAAAAAACCAGAAAAATACAGAACTTAATGATTTAAGAGCAGTACTCTGTCAACTAAGCCAGCAGTCTGCACCAAAAAGAGCAGTGGTACAGTGTGTTCCATCCCACTGTAACATTCAAGGCAACGTGAAGGCAGACAGACTGGCAAAAGACGGTACAATGTTAACACAACCAGATTCTAGTGTGACCTACGAAGAGTCGAAAAGGTTTAATAGGGCCAGACACATGGTCAAATGGGAAACAGAGCCTACTGGCTACACAAAAATGATGCCTATTATCAGTTGAAAAGAAGAGATCAGGTCTTGGTCTTCAGACTCCGCACAAGCCACAACAGACTGATGTACCATCTATTCAATAAACTGAAGATAGATGGTACTGACGAATTAGCCTATGTTACAGGGAAAGTGACCTCTAAACATATGCTGCAAAATTACCCGACATACGAGGACCAGATAAAGCACATGTGGCCATCACCAGTGCCAACACTAGACAAGCTCTATGGCATTGTCGACAGCCTAAGGATGACTTCTGCTTTCTTCGAACAATATTAAGTAGACGTCAGACAGCGAACGAAGAAGAAGAGGTAGATTCACTAAGTGCCGTGGGTTACAAAATAATATGGCCCTAACACCATTTTTTTCTGTGCCACGCATATCGTGAGGGGATATTTTTTTTTTACTGTCGACATCCTCAGCTGTTCCTAATCACCGCTCGTCGATCTGTACGTATTCCGTATCACAACCGCCATGTTTCAACGGTTTGCTGAGAAAACTATGAGTCGGATGAAAAGGCGAATTTTGCAAACTTGACGGTTGGTACGTGCTGTTTACATCAGAACTGACGTCATCATGCGCATCGCACATTTGTTCACTTGGTGCAGTTAGGTCCGGTTTCATTTGAACACGCCTCTTTGATATATTAGATGCAGTGACAGAGCGTAGGATGAAACATTCATTTACTTTTTTAGGGTCACGAGGTGAGCGTAGATGACTGTTTTGTTGACATTTGTTGTTGTTTACAAGTTTAATATAGACTGTCTTGAATCTTAGCTATCTTTTTGCCACTCTCGGTTGTTGGTTCAAATGTTTGTATTTAAGCATTTTTAAAGGGGTTACCTGGACAAGACACTTTTTGAGCATTGTAATGGGGATACGATGTGTGGAAGATATGTATTTTGTAAACCACTGTTTTAAGTTGTTAGTTTTTTTGTGGAAGGCAGTTTGTTTTATTAAAAGCGGGCTTAATATATTGTCTGTCTTTTTTGTGTGGAAGAAAAGTATTTGTAAATTGGTTACTTTAAATTATGTGGTGAGAGACGACATATATTTTTACAGCTGCTTCTTTAAATTGCTTTTTTGTTATGTGTGTGAAAGACAAGTATTGTTGAGCGGCTACTTTAAATTGTTTTTTTATGTTGAAGACACGCATTTTTAAAGCTGTTTCTTTAAATTGTCTGTATTATGTATGGAATTAAACAATTTAACAAAACTCCTTCTAAGTCTGTCCCTGGTTCGCGTACAGCATCACAATTTGGTCGGAATGCCCCTGCTGCCTTCTGTGTGTCCCATGCATGCCGACCAGTGTAAGAATGTTACGATTGAGTGGAGGTCAGTGACCTCAGCGGCTGTATGACTGTCACCACTGCTTTGTTAGATGCCGAATCGTTGAAAAGGCTTCCGGAGAAAACCCTAATAACATCCGCATACTCTTCTGTCCTCAGTCGTCTTGTCCATGTTTTGCTACTGAAAAGAGTAACTGAAGACGAGAGAGTGAGGCTGACCTGCGCAACTTTCTGTCACTATGATCACATACGCGCGCAAGTAAAATTATAACGAACTTTCACCTATATGTAAATATTATATTCGCTAACAAATCACGGAGAACAAATTAAATACTTCGAATTGAGATCGAGAAAAACAAAACAGACATGAATTGACAATTTTTGAATCCTGAAAGGGTAAATTGTGATCATCCCCATCTGATCATTAGGGAAGTCGAACAGACCTATAACTATCAAAAGGACGAACGACAGATCGTGGTATGTGGAGAAATATGTAAACACAAGGAAAGAAAGAATAGAGACAGTCAAATGGAGAAAGTAAGGAGAAAAAGAGAAGATTAAGAGGCTAGAAAATGTATGGAAAACATTGATGTCATGCGGCTGAAAGCACCATTTGTGAGAGATCAGTCTGTTTTCTAGTTTGAAGCGATGTCCATCGGCCGATAGCAGGAGGCGGTGGCAATGACTATAATAGCTGCCCTTCTTCAGTACACAGAACCATTGAGATGGCTGAGGACCGAGGAACTAGAATTCTTGGAAAAGTCAAGAAGGCGTTGCCAGAAGCGCGAACAAAGTTACAACCCGGTCTCACCAACTTATGAGATGCCACATTTGGTGGCAAATTGGGTATTTATGAGGTTACAGGACATGCACGTGAATTCTTCTTTGCTGTCAAACAATGCTTTACGGGAAGGCCACCGGAAGTATATGGATTGCATACCCGTTACACGACTTGTTCGTATTGTAAACAAAGTGTGTCAAACTTCATGCACATAATCGATTAGCTTATGTTAGAAGCTCGATCCACTTTTCTCAATGACAGTAACCATTCTTTGCCCACTTTCTATTAGCCCTTGCTCAGCAACGACATAAATTAACGTCTCTTATTACTAGATGTTTTCTCCCTTTATACCTCCATTCTCTATTTGGACGGAATACCAGTCTTATTTATTATCCTTAAAATAGAATCAACCATTTCTAGAATCATCGGACTAACTTGTCCCAACTCTCATCAACTGTGAGTTCAATTGCCAGTCCATAGACCAGGTTAGTGGCGTAGCTATAGGCACTGCAATCGGCACGAGCTAAGGATATCTCACCGCGTGACACTTAAGATAATATATTTGACATCAGTATCCGATCCTTCCCATCTTAACTAAAACAAAAACTGTCTCACTACCGATACATCGACGACGGCATACATATCGCCGACATTACTTCTGAGACTGATCTCACGAACGTTGTTTAGTATGTGAACATATGAATGACTATACCAACAACTAAAAAATTATATCAGCAACTGATAGACTTTATAAACATATAATTGACCATTAAAACAACTAATTGACTTGGCTATATCAACAACTGTCAGCCACTGCCCAGTATATATCTGATAGCTCATTTTAATAGCTGTTACACCGTCGCGACGATGAGGACTTCCTATTCATTGCCAATGCTACGCTGGACTTAAATAACACGCTTCTCTACCCCGACACCTCTAACATCTATCCTCAATTGAGTTATCCCTATACCCTGTATTAACTCTCTTATTCCTTCTCACAATTTCAAACTTGCCCTCGTACACCCCTCTCACATATCGTCCATCCTCACCATCTCCATATCCTTCAGTACTATCTTACCAATCTGCACGAATTACATGATCGTCATTTTGTTCTTTACACAATTGACAACACTTTGAGATCCGCTGGTGGTTAGTATTTGTTGTCCCAGCGTGGTGTCTGAAACATATGTGTACCTACATTTCACTTTACACTTTATTTTAAATAACACAAGCGCCATAGCATCGTTTGTATTTTATAATACAATATGTTATAATCTTTAAAAAACTTGTACAAATACCTTAATTCGACAATGGGCAGTTGGGACGTAGATCGGATACTGCTGGATCCATATCAACACCAATATCAACAATAACAAGAACAAGAACTATATGTCATGACCAAATTGAATGTCAAATAAAAAGACGATTCACAATGAATCACACAATTGGAGACCGTAAGATACTTTTACTTCCCGATGACTGCAGACTTTCCTATTGCAGGATATGGGAAAAGTTTCAATAAAATGGTTTGAAACGTTTGTCTGTATTTTGAACTCATATTGTAGTACACAAAAATATTGACGCTAGAGTTTATAGACTGACATCAACAAGCAATTGACCATACTAATTCACACAAGTTATTATATCTGCCTCTAACATTGAAATCAGACCCAACTACAAACGTTGCCATGGAGATAATAGCGCCAGGTACATAACAAACAATAAGAACGCATGCTATCAGGACAACCATCTTTACCGTTTTCCGCTCTTTGACATAAATTGATGTCCTCTGATTTTGACCAGATGTTGCAGACGTGCGCCATTGAGACGTTTGTCTTAATTTGATGACCAGGGCAAACGTAAATATGATAACACCAAGGAAAGACGAAGCACTAAGCAATGAGTGCATCACGTAGCATAGACCTTCCGCTTCATCTCTGTTACTCGTAAAGATTATGCCTATAAGAGTTTCGTTTTTCTTGGGCACAAATCTCCAGCCGAGGTATGACGTGGCGTATTCTGGAATGAGGGTCATTATATTAACAGCATAGACGAGACAGATGACTAGGGTAGTTCTCTTTGCCGTAACTATTTCTTTGATTTTCAGTGGAAATGCGATAGAGAGAAACCGTTCAGCTGTTATATAAACGGTAATATAACTGGTAATTCGGAAAAAAACAGACATGTGGCCAGGCAGCAGATAGGTACATTACCTCTGGTGAGTCCCACGTAATATCATTTACAGGAAGGGAAGGGTTATTACAAATAGATGCCCATTCCAAGGCAATTAGGCAAAATAGATCAGAGAGGGCGAGTCCAAGAAATCAATGTTTACAGTATTAGTAAAGCCTTGTTTGTGAAATATTACAATGTTGATAATGTTTGCTGTAATCCCAAACAGACTAACAAGTCCACAAATAGTCATGAAATTGACATACTCAACTATCTTCTTATCGTCTGCGCTTATAATAATATTCTCGTCTGCCATCTCTTTCTCAATGACACAAGCGTCCATATAGTTATCACTTGTGATACAACTATGAACGCACGCGATTATTGTGCAGAATTAACTAATGACGTTAGATAGTCACTACTAGCTAGCACTTTGTAAATATAGCACTGTATCACTGTACTGAAGATGCTCAGTTTATAGTGAATGTGATAGATTACAGAAAAGCTTGCGAGATCAAATTTTCAATCAAGAACTTTCAGCTCCCTGTGAAGCCATCATAGTAGTATATAACGTAGGAATCAACTATTAAAATGGAGCAGTTTCCCTCTTTAATTGTCCTATGATCCGCACGCTTAGTGGAGCTTATGTAATATCATATGATCCGCACAGACAGCGGCGTGACCTTGGTTCCAGCCCGCGTCTTCCCCAGATACGTAATATACAGCTTCGTGGATCGAAGTTATTGACTTTTATAATTAATAGGGGTAGCTAATTATTGATTTGTTGTTGTTGTCCTAGCTTATTTACAATGTGTTTCTTCTTCTTCTTCTTTTATTTCTTCTTCTTCTTTTCTTCTTTCTTTTGCTTTATCTTCTTAATCTGATGTTCGTTCTCAATCTCCTGCTACCAAGGGCTTTGCAAGTAGCATCCAATAGTATGCCACGACTAAATGGGGCTCCTATAGCGTGGTGGTAGATCCCTTGTTTTTCATGGCAAAGGGTTGGGGTCCACACAGGGATCAGCTTGACCTTGATCCCAGCCCGCGTCTTCCTCAGATACGTAATCGACAACTTCGTGATGCGAAGTTATCGACTTTTATAATTAGTCGGGGTAGCTAAGTATTAATTGTTATTGTTGTTGTTGTTGTTCTAGTCTGCGTATTTACAATATATAAACAAGTAGACAAATAAGACGAAACAAAAATATAATGGATATATACAGCTTTTATTTTTGGATCAATATCACAATGACTCGCAGGTCATTTCAAGCATCGCTTATGACAATCGTCAACAGCGACAAAAGTCGTAGGTATCGATTTTATAATTAATAGGCGTAGCTTCGCGCCGCGGAAGTTATTGATTACATATTTTCAAAATTGTGTGTATTGTTGGTTGTTTTAGATGTGCGTAGCCTGACTCAGTTTGAGGTATCATTGACAAATATAGGTGTGACGCAATATGTTTCATTCAAACAAGATTGGGTATCTTTTTTCATACACAGGTCACATGAGTTTTTGTAATGATGGATACGACAAAACACAGACATCAACAAAAACAACAGAACATTTTCTTTATGTAATAAAAATGTTTATTACTAACAACAGCAAATTAATTTCAAAAGACTTGTTGTTCCTATATAGTAACCGGGATAAGGGCAGCCCTGTCTTACCGATCTAGTTTTTTGTATTGTGTCTGTAAGTGTGTGATTTATTATGAGTCTACTCTCTGGTTTGTTATATATTACTTTTAACAATATTGTAAAATATTCTCCCATGTTGTTTTCTTTTAGTGTTTTGTGCAGGTATTAATGTGAGACCCTGTCAAAGGCTTTCTCGTGGGCTATCGATAGTATCGCTGAATGTGTGTCTTTTTTCATGTGTTTATTGGATAGTGTCCCTTAAAAAATGTGCATGTTTACTGATACTTCTATTCTATACACTACATGACTGGTCTTCATGGACTAGGTGTTTCATAAAGGGTGTTAGTTTGAATGTTAACGCTTTTGTTAGTATTTTGTAGTCTGTATTTAGTAAGGGGATAGGCCTATAATTTAATTATTTACTCAAGTTTTGTCTGTATCAGGTTTAGGTATTAATGTTTTGTAGGATTGATTGAAACTGTCTGGTAATGCCCTTTTCTCGGACGCCTCTTGTAAGACCCTGAGTAGGAGTGGACTCAACACGTAGAAAATATGGAGTATAATTCAGAGGTCAGGTCATCAGGGCCCGGACTCTGACCTTTATAGAGAGAATTTAGAGCGTTGGTAAGAGTCTTAATATTAACTGTCAACTAAGGGTCCGACTGTCTTGCTCGTTCAAGCAGTTGGTGAAGGTCTCGTAGACAAATAAGACGAAACAAAAGATGGTGGTGGATATATTCGACTTTTGTGTTGTTGTTGATCAATATCACAATGACTCGCAGGTCATTTCAAGCATCACTTATGACAACCGGCAACAGCGACAAAAGTATACACATGTATAAATGTAACATTCAAATTGTTGATATGAAGAGGTCGATTGACAACTACTTGTACTGTCTTGTGGTCTGTGAAGGTTGTGGTATTCAGAGGTTTAATTTTCGTTTTCTTTTAACTTTCGTGAATGTAAATTCTGTCTAACCGGGCTAATGTACCGTGAGCACGTGTCGTGTCTGTAAATGTTGTCTCCTTACCCTCAGGGTATATTGTGTCTGTAAGTGTCTCTGAGGGCGTGCTCGTCTAGGACTTGTTGTAAAGTGTCACTGGCTTTTCTTGTTTGTTATCCCCTGTGATGCATCTAGTGGGTTTAGATTACAGTTGAAATCTCCCCCATTATTATTTTGTGTCGTTCATAATGTTGGCTTAATGTAGTTTGGAGGTTTTCGTAAAATGTATTTCGTTCTGGTTTTAGTTGAGGGGGCATGTATGTTTACTAGTGTGTGTGTGTATCTTCTGGGTTGTCTTTGGTTTTTATTTGTATCATTTGTATTCTACCTTGGTTATCTCTATGTGCGTGCGTTACTTCCCACTTATCTGATGTTTGTAGCTCATGTTGCAACAGTTCTGCGCTAGTCTGAACGATTGTCGGTGGTTCTTTCCCAGTCAGCAGAATTATCACAGTTATTAGAATTAAGGTGCCCTTGTATCTTTTTCCACACCGCTTGCTCTTTTGCAGTTCAACACAAATCAGTTTCGTAGGTAGACGACGAGTCGAGATGCGGACCACATCGCCAATCCGTCTCAGCTGTACAGCACATATCATGTAACGATGAGTAGGTAAAAATGTATAATATAAATATATAAGGTATCAATTTATAAATTGGAGAATTAGTCGGGGTAATTCATAAATCTACTGAGTGTCTTACTCTTTTGTTTAGTAGTCTTCTTATTGTCTACTTTAGTATTTATATAACGTAATAAAATACGAAAATAAAATCATTTCGGCGCAAAGATTTCACATTTTTTTAAAATTTTTAAAGTTAATTAAAAAACCACATGGGGCTCTATGGATGTTGTTTTTTACTGACGTAGCAGTTTAGAGGTTGTTGTAATTGTTGTTGTACTTTTTGTTGTTGTTGTTTTTTTTTCTTATTTTTTTTCTTTTAATTACAGCAAGAATAACAATTGGAGTCCAACAGATAGAAAATTAACTTTAAAAATTAAAATTTAAAAAAATAAAAAAAATTACAAGTCGCCGGATTTGCTGAAACGCGGGATTGAACCAAGGACCTTTAGCTCTTCAATCTAACGCTCTCTGAGCTATTTTGGCCGCTGAAAGTTAAAACCGAAGATACAAACAGATTTTCAGTTATTTTTAGCCACTTTAAAATGTTGTTACAGCCTTCCTAGTTGCGGTATATTACAAATATATGCACAGCTGGTAACGGTATCACACTAAGTAAACAAGACATAGTTACAACATGTTGACCTTTATCACGGTATTAAAAGATAACTTGCTAAGAGCACTAACAAAAAAAAGACAAATATGAAATATTTGCGTCGAAATGCTTTTATTTTCGTATTTTATTACTTTATGCAAATAGTAGAGTAGACAATAAGAATACTACTAAAAAAAAAGAAGAAGAAAAAGAGAAAGATACTCAGAAGATTCATAAATTAGCCCAACTAATCCTCCGCTGCGTAAATATGATTGTAGTTGTTGATTATATTTTTGAAGTAGAGAGGTTGAACAAGAAAATTAATTGGGATCTCCCTTACAAATAGGTTGTTTGTTTTTTTTTCGTTTTACCAGTACGCCAAACTGCGGATGTTGCGTTTCTACTATAAAGGCCTAGGTAAAATTTATAGATAGAGCCGACCTACTCCCCGGTACATGATATGTGGTGTACAGCCGAGATGGATTGGTTATGTGGTCCGCAAGTCGACTCGTCGTCTACCTTCGACACTGCCTTATGTTGTACTGTAAAATGGTAAAAGAGCATGTGGTGGGGAAAATGATAGAAGGGCACATTAATTCTAATAACAGTATTAATCCTGATGACTGGGAAAGAACCACCGCCAATCGTTCAGATTAGCGAAGAACTGTTGCAGCATTTACTACAGACATTAGATAAGTGGAAAGTAACGTACACACATAGAGATAACCAAGGTAGAATACAAATAAAACAAATAAAAACCAAAGACAACCTAGAAGATACACACACACAAGTAATAATACATGCCCCTCCAACTAAAAGCAGAACGAAATACATTTTACGAAAACCTCCAAACCACATTAAGCCAACAATATAAACGACACAAAATGATAATGGAGGGAGATTTCAACTGTAATCTAAACCAACTAGATGCATCACAGGGGAACAACAACACAGAAAGCAATGACACTTTACAACACATCCTAGACAAGCATGTCCTCAGAGACACTTAGAGACACAAATACCCCGAAGGCAAGGAGACAACATTTACAGACACAACACGTGCTCATGGTACATCAGCTAGGTTAGGCATAATTTACATTCACGAAAGTTACAAGACAACGAAAATTAAACCTCTAAATACTACAACGTTCACATACCACAAGGCAGTACAAGTAGTTGTCAATGAAACACACACAAACAAAAAACACCATGAATGTCTACACTGAAAATCTAATAACTCGTTATTGTGAAATGACAACCTTATTAAACACATAACTATTTTAATAACAGATAATACAAAAACGACCACCACCGAAAATCTAGGGGAATATTGGGATTTACTAAAAGGAACAATTAAAGTTACAACACAAATGATATCCAAAATAATACACAAACAAACAAGGAAAAACAAATGTATCATAGAAAACGCAATCCGGCTAACAGAACTTTCGGATAAAAATGCCACATAAATTCCTTTACTACAAGAAGAACTAGATAAACTGGAAAACCATAGGCTACAAGGGGCACAAATAAGGTCCAAATTAAACCAAGCAACACAAGAAATACCCAACAAACAATATCTATCAGTCGAACAAAATATACAACGCAGTAGACAGATAGTGAACCTGAGAAAACAATCCCCCCAATATCAACAAATATAGAGGATAACCAACTGATAACGAAGGAAGAGGTAACTGCAGCGGTAAAGACATTGAGAAGAGGGAAGGTGACCGGTGTGGACAATATACCAGCAGAGCTCTTACAGGCAGGTGGAGAGGTAGTGGTGGAAGGCCTGACACACATCTACCGCAAAATATGGGTGACAGAAAACTGGCCGGACTTATGGACGAAATCAATGGTTATACCGCTACATAAGTCTGGAAACCTAAAGCTTTGCCAAAATGACAGAACAATAAGCCTCATTAGCAACCCTAGCAAAGTCATGCTTAAATTAATCCTCGACCGATTGAAACCTTAAGCAGAGAACCGCATTGCCGAGAGCAAGCAGGGTTCAGACATGGAAGAAGCACTACAGAACATATATTTAATTTAAGGCTGCTAAGCGAGAAATATCTAGATCAGCAGCAAACACTGTATCATGTTTTTGTTGATTTTAAGCAGACGTTTCATAGGGTATGGCATAAAGCGCTATGGGCAACCATGAGGATGTATAATATCAACGGAAATATTATAACGGTTCTTGAAAACCTGTATGACAAGGCGTCCAGTGCAGTTTTTGTGAATGGGAGGCGAGGGGACTGGTTTCGAACATAGGTTGGTGTGAGAGAGGGGTGTACACTCTCTCCAACTCTTTTCAATATAGTCTTTGCGGGAATTATGAGTGAGGCACTTGGAGGTCACGATGGTACTGTCAAGATAGGGGGTCGAACGATTACCAACCTTCATTTCGCAGATGATATCGACGGGTTACCGGGTTCAGAAGCAGATCTCCAGGAATGTGTTAGCAGACTAGCTGAAACAGCTCTTGACTATGGTATAAAGATACGCCAATGGCTTCAACAGAAGGATAATAGCTAACGGTCAGGAACTCGAAATTGTTGACCGTTTTAAATATCTTGGATCGCTTGTCAGTGATGAAGGCTCAAAATGGGCGGTGTTGGCCAGAATATCACAGACAATAGCGGCGCTTGCACCAAAAAAAAGACAAGCCGCCGGATTTGTCGAAACGCGGGATTGAACACGGGACCCTCAGATCTTCAGTCTAACGCTCTCTGAGCTATTTCGCTCGCCGAAAGTTAAAACAGAAGATTCAAACAATTGTAAAGTTATTTTTAACCAATCTAAAATATTGTTACAGCTTTCATAGTTGTGGTATATTGTATATATGCACAGATGGTAACGGTATCACACTAAGTAAACAAGACACAGTTACAATACATTGACCTTTATCACGGTATTAGAGGATAACTTGCTAACAGCACTAACAGAAAAAAAAAAATGTGAAATCTTTGCGCCGAAATGATTTTATTTTCGTATTTTATTACGTTATATAAATACTAAAGTAGACAATAAGAAGACTACTAAACAAAAGAGTAAGACACTCAGTAGATTTATGAATTACCCCGACTAATTCTCCAATTTATAAATTGATACCTTATATATTTATATTATACATTTTTACCTACTCATCGTTACATGATATGTGCTGTACAGCTGAGACGGATTGGCGATGTGGTCCGCATCTCGACTCGTCGTCTACCTACGAAACTGATTTGTGTTGAACTGCAAAAGAGCAAGCGGTGTGGAAAAAGATACAAGGGCACCTTAATTCTAATAACTGTGATAATTCTGCTGACTGGGAAAGAACCACCGACAATCGTTCAGACTAGCGCAGAACTGTTGCAACATAAGCTACAAACATCAGATAAGTGGGAAGTAACGCACGCACATAGAGATAACCAAGGTAGAATACAAATGATACAAATAAAAACCAAAGACAACCCAGAAGATACACACACACACACTAGTAAACATACATGCCCCCTCAACTAAAACCAGAACGAAATACATTTTACGAAAACCTCCAAACTACATTAAGCCAACATTATGAACGACACAAAATAATAATGGGGGAGATTTCAACTGTAATCTAAACCCACTAGATGCATCACAGGGGATAACAAACAAGAAAAGCCAGTGACACTTTACAACAAGTCCTAGACGAGCACGCCCTCAGAGACACTTACAGACACAATATACCCTGAGGGTAAGGAGACAACATTTACAGACACGACACGTGCTCACGGTACATTAGCCCGGTTAGACAGAATTTACATTCACGAAAGTTAAAAGAAAACGAAAATTAAACCTCTGAATACCACAACCTTCACAGACCACAAGACAGTACAAGTAGTTGTCAATCGACCTCTTCATATCAACAATTTGAATGTTACATTTATACATGTGTATACTTTTGTCGCTGTTGCCGGTTGTCATAAGTGATGCTTGAAATGACCTGCGAGTCATTGTGATATTGATCAACAACAACACAAAAGTCGAATATATCCACCACCATCTTTTGTTTCGTCTTATTTGTCTACGAGACCTTCACCAAATGCTTGAACGAGCAAGACAGTCGGACCCTTAGTTGACAGTTAATATTAAGACTCTTACCAACGCTCTAAATTCTCTCTATAAAGGTCAGAGTCCGGGCCCTGATGACCTGACCTCTGAATTATACTCCATATTCTCTACGTGTTGAGTCCACTCCTACTCAGGGTCTTACAAGAGGCGTCCGAGAAAAGGGCATTACCAGACAGTTTCAATCAATCCTACAAAACATTAATACCTAAACCTGATACAGACAAAACTTGAGTAAATAATTAAATTATAGGCCTATCCCCTTACTAAATACAGACTACAAAATACTAACAAAAGCGTTAACATTCAAACTAACACCCTTTATGAAACACCTAGTCCATGAAGACCAGTCATGTAGTGTATAGAAAAGAAGTATCAGTAAACATGCACATTTTTTAAGGGACACTATCCAATAAACACATGAAAAAAGACACACATTCAGCGATACTATCGATAGCCCACGAGAAAGCCTTTGACAGGGTCTCACATTAATACCTGCACAAAACACTAAAAGAAAACAACATGGGAGAATATTTTACAAATTTGTTAAAAGTAACATATAACAAACCAGAGAGTAGACTCATATTAAATCACACACTTACAGACACAATACAAAAAACTAGATCGGTAAGACAGGGCTGCCCTTATCCCGGTTACTATATAGGAACAACAAGTCTTTTGAAATTAATTTGCTGTTGTTAGTAATAAACATTTTTATTACATAAAGAAAATGTTCTGTTGTTTTTGTTGATGTCTGTGTTTTGTCGTATCCATCATTACAAAAACTCATTTGACTGGTGTATGAAAAAAGATACCCAATCTTGTTTGAATGAAACATATTGCGTCACACCTATATTTGTCAATGATACCTCAAACTGAGTCAGGCTACGCACATCTAAAACAACCAACAATACACACAATTTTGAAAATATGTAATCAATAACTTCCGCGGCGCGAAGCTACGCCTATTAATTATAAAATCGATACCTACGACTTTTGTCGCTGTTGACGATTGTCATAAGCGATGCTTGAAATGACCTGCGAGTCATTGTGATATTGATCCAAAAATAAAAGCTGTATATATCCATTATATTTTTGTTTCGTCTTATTTGTCTACTTGTTTATATATTGTAAATACGCAGACTAGAACAACAACAACAACAATTAATACTTAGCTACCCCGACTAATTATAAAAGTCGATAACTTCGCATCACGAAGTTGTCGATTACGTATCTGAGGAAGACGCGGGCTGGGATCAAGGTCAAGCTGATCCCTGTGTGGACCCCAAGCCTTTGCCATGAAAAACAAGGGATCTACCACTACGCTATAGGAGCCCTATTTAGTCGTGGCATACTATTGGATGCTACTTGCAAAGCCCTTGGTAGCAGGAGATTGAGAACGAACATCAGATTAAGAAGATAAAGCAAAAGAAAGAAGAAAAGAAGAAGAAGAAATAAAAGAAGAAGAAGAAGAAACACATTGTAAATAAGCTAGGACAACAACAACAAATCAATAATTAGCTACCCCTATTAATTATAAAAGTCAATAACTTCGCTCCGCGAAGCTGTATATTACGTATCTGGGGAAGACGCGGGCTGGAATCAAGGTCACGCCGCTGTCTGGGAGGATCATATGATATTACATAAGATCCACAAAGCGTGTGGATCATAAGACAATTAAAGAGCAAAAACGCTCCATCTTTTGAAATTAATTTGCTGTTGTTAGTAATAAACATTTTTATTACATAAAGAAAATGTTCTGTTGTTTTTGTTGATGTCTGTGTTTTGTCGTATCCACCATTACAAAAACTCCTTTGACTGGTGTATGAAAAAAGATACCCAATCTTGTTTGAATAAAACATATTGCGTCACACCTATATTTGTCAATGATACCTCAAACTGAGTCAGGCTACGCACATCTAAAACAACCAACAATACACACAATTTTGAAAATATGTAATCAATAACTTCCGCGTCGCGAAGCTACGCCTATTAATTATAAAATCGATAACTACGACTTTTGTCGCTGTTGACGGTTGTCATAAGCGATGCTTGAAATGACCTGCGAGTCATTGTGATATTGATCCAAAAATAAAAGCTGTATATATCCATCATCTTTTTGTTTCGTCTTATTTGTCTACTTGTTTATATATTGTAAATACGCAGACTATAACAACAACAACAACAACAATAACAATTAATACTTAGCTATCCCTACTAATTATAAAAGTCGATAACTTCGCATCACGAAGTTGTCGATTACGTATCTGGGGAAGACGCGGGTTGGGATCAAGGTCAAGCTGATCCCTGTGTGGACCCCAACCCTTTGCCATGAAAAACAAGGGATCTACCACCACTCTATAAGAGCCCCATTTAGTCGTCGCATACTATTGGATGCTACTCGCAAAGCCCTGTTAAGGGCTTGGTAGCAGGAGATTGAGAACGAACATCAGATTAAGAAGATAAAGAAAAAGAAAGAAGAAAAGAAGAAGAAGAAATAAAAGAAGAAGAAGAAGAAACATATTGTAAATACGCTAGGACAACAACAACAATAACAAATCAATAATTAGCTACCCCTATTAATTATAAAAATCGATAACTTCGATCCGCGAAGTTATATATTACGTATCTGGGGAAGACGCGGGCTGGAACCAAGGTCACGCCACTGTCTGTGCGGATCATATGATATTACATAAGCTCCACTAAGCGTGCGGATCATAGGACAATTAAAGAGGGAAACTGCTCCATTTTAATAGTTGATTCCTACGTTATATACTACTCATCATGTCACATGCCATTTAAAGAATATCGCACTCATGACATTAAATCTTCTAAACAAACGATCGTTTGTCAATGATACTGCTTCCTTTATTGATTGTCATGTCCAATTTCAGCTCCTTCTCCTCTTGTCATGATTCCCTGATGCCTGCCTGTTTCATTCCAACAGTTCCTATTTCTGATCGTGTCATACTATTTCAATGTTTATATTCATCGCAGGTCCATATTTAATATGAAAGTCAACACGAAAAGGCTATTAAATATGTATTGAAACATCAGCATCTGTGAGGTCCTCCTCATTTAATAAGTTGCGACATATTAACTTGAACATATGTAATCACTATGTGGCTTTCTAGTATTGAATACACTATATATTCTAAACCTTTCATGAAGTCAGAGAATCATATAGTGTGTATCTCGTCTAATTTCCAGTGAGAAAAGCAAAAGGTCGTCCTATCTCACAAAAGCAAAGACGTCGTACAATATATACTCAAAACTTCATCTCTTACAGCAGTAAAGGGTATTGGAATTCATCTGTCTTATATAAGTAAACTATCTGCCACAAGCGATGTAGCTGTTCAGGACATCGTACAGCTGTCAAGCCATCTCATCTTACCATCCCCCAGTGGCAGTCTTCTATAATACTAACTATACACATTATCTATAAGAGTTAACTTTACATATCACGGTCCTGATAACCTTATTATAATCCATCCATTGCATTTTGCCCACCGCGAGGCGCGTGATGTAATGACTGATTTTTATTTGGCTAATTATCGTTACAACCGCAAAACACATTTTGCGTTTCATTATATACAATTAAATTGATTTTTGTTCCCGTCGAAGCTAAAGAAACTCGGTACTATTTATGTCAGATGTTACAAAAACACTGATAATTTAAACTTAACAACTAATTTTTTTTGTAATGAGGTAGAAAGGAAAGGGTTGATGACAAGAATGAGACACTGTAATTAACATAGTTGAATACGTAATTAAATTGGACAAGACATGAAAACATTACGGATGCAAAATTACGATGCATGTAATTATCAATAGTAAAAAGCAAAAAGACCATGAACTTTCCATAATCTAAACAGAGTTAAGCTAAACGATCACATCTAGAAGGTATAAGCCCAAAAACTATATTCCAATCTGGAAATATCTCGTATTAAGGTGTGATTGCTGGTTGTCATATCAATAAAATGTCGAGCATTCCATAAAAAGTAAACCAGCCACATCAAGCATCACTGATACAATTGAAGATACAGATTTAAGCAGAGGTTAATGTGTGTCTTAATACCATGAATTAGTGGTGTCGGCTGTTTAAAACCTTACTCTGTTAATGTCATTGTAAAAAATTTAAATGTATTCTGAATTCATGGATGGCATAAGTCATCTGCATCATTCTTTTATGGCGTGCTTGAAGTTCACAATTGTTATAATCTTTCTAAACTGGACGCTACTGTAGTGTTTCAAATGTGAAGCCGACTAATCTGGGCTCTAGTCTAGCGTTTCATGTTGGAAAATGACTAACCTGGGCCCTAGTAAAGCGTTTCATATGCGAAGATGACTAACCTGGGCCCTAGTCTAACTTTTCATATGTGAAGATGACTAACCGATGACTAACCTGGGCTCTAGTCTAGCGTTTCATATGTGAAGATGACTAACCTGGACGCTAGTTTAGTTTTATATTTGAAGATGAGTAGTCCGGGAGCTAGTCTAGCGTTTCATGTGCAAAGATGACTAATCTGGTCGCTAGTCCAGCAGTTCATTTGAGAAGATGACTAGCCCGGGCGCTAGTCTAATGTTTCAAGTCGGGTAGAACTAGCCTGTGCTCTAGTTAAGCGTTTCAAGTGGTGAGAATTCTAACCCGGGCGTTAGTCTATCGTTTCAAGTTGGGAGAAGATTAGTCGGGTGCCACTGGTGTATTTCAACTGGACGGGGAAAGAAATTTTGAAATCCATAATGTAGAATGCAAATCGGTGTTGTCAGTTTACTCAGCACTAACTAACTAGTTATTTTAAAGAGAACGAACCAAGCACATTTCCCAACTTAGCAATTGCTGAGAAAAAAAGGCGAATAGTCAGGGGCCATTAGATAAGTTACAACGAAACGTTACCTTAATCTACACACAATAAATGCGCATTGTTGTGCTTTACTCGGACATCCATTTTAATGAGAATTGTCTTGTGTTTTTGCTAATGCCACTCGTACTTGAGTTTTTCTTGACGACATATTTGGTGCCGTTACAGTTACTATCCTGACATGAAGATGTATAATTGAGAATGTTCACTATAGTCCTCCTGACTGTAATACAATTGAAGACTACTCACTAAGGTTATCACTATGGGGAGCACAGTGTCGACCCCACTTCGTTTTCCAGGCAGCAATGAAACATTATTTTTATACGGAGAACAACTTGGAAGTGAGGTAGGGGTTTTGATGAGAACGTGTTACCTTTCCTTGAGTAACATAGTCTATCAGCATGTGTTACCGGTCCCTGACTAACATAGTCTATCAGCATAGTTTACCTGTCCCTAATATAGTCTATCAGCATGTTTCATCTGTCCTTGACTAACATAGTCTATCACCATGTTTCACCTGTCCTTGACTAGCATATTCTATCAGCATGTTTATCTGACCATGACTAACATAGTCTAAAAATATGTATCACCTGCCCTGACAAACATAGTCTATCAATATCTTTCACCTGACCCTGACTAACATAATCTATCAATATGTTTTATCTGACCCTGACTAACATAGTCTATCAATATGTTTCACCTGTACCTGATTTTAACGTAGCTTTTCAGTATGTTATGACACACCGGATGCTATTATTTATGAGTGAGATCCCATCTCTACTATTTAAAAAAATCCTGAATCACATTTTTCAAGTTAAGTTTTATAACATATTTAGAGTTCGTGCTAAAAATAAACATAGACTATCACGATTTAAAAAAAAAATGAAAACACAGTCGTCTAAAAAACAAGAGTAACTAGCCAGTACCTAGTTAAAGAAAGGTCAATATTCGATGCCAAGTAATATTTTTTAATCAGAGAGTGGTGATTGTTTGGAATACATTGCTACCGAGAAAAGGATAGACCGATTCAATTAATGCATTAAAAAACACATTGGATGTGGGCAGTTATTTTTAGGCCAAGTGAATGTAAATTAAACGGGTTGTGTACAGAATCCGCAGAGTTTTCTCAAACAGAATCCATAAGTTAAATAAAAAACTGATCAATATATTGTTGCAAAACAAGAGGGAAAAAGCGTAATTTAGTAAACATTCATGTACTGTGTTCTAATTACTTTAATTACATCATGTCTTTTAGAGTCGTTGTCGCACAGGTCAATCTTCTGGAAACGCCTGGTATCGGGCTAAGGGCGCACCAGAGACCATAATTGGTAAGCGGCCAGAACAACGTTCAGAAAGCAAAGGCAAATACTGGATGTAAAATTCCAAGAAACTTATGACAGTCGAGAAAAACGAAACTCAAAGATCTTATGGTGTAGCCAGGCAGATCATCGATGCCAACTGGGCAAGAGGCCGATTTCAGACTCAGGACAAGTAATAGAGATGACAGCCTAAAGCCTGACTGCATTTCAGTGGACAACTCTAAAATTGGACTAAAAACAAAACTAAGAAAAGGCAACTGGAACGTCAGGAGCCTATACCAGGGCAAGTTGTTCATGATTGGAAGAGTTATGAAGAGAACCAAGATAGATATTATTGGAGTCTCTGAGCATAGATGGGCCGGTCAAGGGCACTGTACCAGCTCCTGAGGAGAAAGATTCATATACTTTGGGATGGACAACGGCGGAAAAAGCGGGGTCGGCTTTATTCAATCAGAAAAACCACACCTTCACTATTCGGTTACAATCCAGTCAACGACCGAATAATTGTAATCAGACTAAAGAATAAGACTAGAAATTTAAAAATAGTTCAAGTGTATGCACCAACATCAGCAGCAGCCGATTGCGAAATGAATGATTTCTATAACACCTTGCAAGAAACGATGGAAAACGTTGAAAAAAGAGACATCTTGATCATCATTGGCGATTTCAATGCGAAACTCGGAGAAGGAAGAGCCGAATAGGAGAGAAGTTCGAGGACCTTTCGGTTTGGGACACAGAAATGGGAGTGGAGAAAAACTGGTTGAATTATGCACGTAAAACAACCTCTCCATTGCCAACACCTTCATCAAACAACATCCACATAGACTAAACACGTGGACCTCTTCTGATGACACCAGCAGAAACCAAATAGATTACATCCTAGTGCAACAAAGATGGAGTACAAATCTGCTGGCAACAAAAACGCTGCCAGGAGCAGACTGCAATACGGACCATGAATTACTGTTTGCAGTTTTCCAAACAAAACTACGTAGGATCAACAAATGTTGCCAGCCAATACGGTTCGATGTATCAGCAATACCTACTGGATACATCATCAAAGTAGAAAACACATTTTAGATGTTGCTTGCGGTATATGAAGAAATGACATCTGAGGAGTTGACATCGTACGAAAAGGATATTTTGATCTCGACAGCGAAATAAATTATTACCAAGGTGTCGCACAAGACACAGAGCTATATAACAGAGGAAACACAGAAACTCATTGCAGAAAGGCAACAAATAAAACAAATGAGAAGTAAGAGTACCAACACAGCATACAAAAACTGCGCAAGAAAAGTTAGAAGAGAAATAAGAAAAGGCAAATAAAGATACATAATAGAAACGTGTAAGGATATAGAAAACCTAAAGCAACAAGGCAGAGAGAGAGAGAGAGAGAGAGAGAGAGAGAGAGAGAGAGAGAGAGAGAGAGAGAGATGCATTTAAAGCAATACGAACACTGACAAGGGAGTTCCGTCCGGTTCCACATGTCAAAAATGACAAAGAGGATTACACCTTAAGAGAAACCAAAGACATACTGAAAAGATGGAGAGAGTACTGCAGAACCATCGTTCTGATCCGCCACGCTAGCAAGATACTATTGCGAATTCTCTTAAAAAGGATAGAGAAAAGGCTTATATCTGAAATTCACGTAGTCCAGGCAGGTTTTAGAAAAGACAGAGGGACCCGGGACCCCATATTCAATTTGAGGAAAATCTATGAAAAATGTAGAGAGTTTAATGTACACCTGTACACGTATTTCATTGATTACACTAAGGCCTTCGACGCGGTAAAATATAAAATCTGTGAAGAATCATGACGGAAATGGGGTTTCATTTGCACTGTCCATCTCATTGAAACATTATTCCAAGATCAACAAGCCGCTGTCCCAGTATCTGGGCAAACATCGGATTTGTTTACAGTACTTCTTCTTCTTCTGCGTACACAGTCAGACAGTAACCATTATTTTCTCGAAAAAAGCGGCGGTCATCCTGAGACTCTCGCCACTACCATAGAGCTTGTCTTGCAGTTCCACTGGCAATGGCCACATCTGCTCTCTCTGATCCTCGTATGTCGGGCAGTTCTGCAGCAGATGTTCAGTGGTCATTTTACCAGTACCGCACGGGCATTCGTCGGTACACCCTATCTTCAATTTGTTGAATAGGTGGTACCTCAGTCTGTTGTGGCCAGTGCGAAGTCTGAAGACAACGACCTGCTCTCTTCGGTTCAACTGGTAATAGGCATCGTTTTTGGTGTAACCAGTATGTTCGGTTTCCCATTTGGTCATGTATCTGGCTTTGATAAGCCGTTTTGACTCTTCGTACGTCATATTGGTATCTGTTTGTGGTAGCCTTGCACCTTCTTTTGCCAGTCTGTCTGCCTCCTCGTTGCCTTGGATGTTGCAGTGTGACGGAACCCACTGTACCACTACCCTTTTTGGTGCGGACTGCTGGCACAGTTTGCAGAGTGCTGCTCCTAAGTCATTAAGCTCAGTGTTTTTCTGGCTTTTTAGCGCTGTGACTACTTCGAGAGCATCTGTCAGCAGGACTATATGGCTCTCATTGTCACTGTGTGTTACCATTTCTTCCACTGCCGCCCTCAGTGCCTCTGCCTCTGCTCTGAAATTGCTTGTGTACTTACCAGTAGCGAATGACAGTGTTATTTTTCTGCCATTTGGTAGGTTCAGGAATGCTCCTGCCCCTCCGTTCTGTGTAGTGTTTGTTACAGAACCGTCGGTGTATGCATGGGTCCAGTCCATGCTTGGGTAGCTTTTCGTTATGAAGCTTAGGGTAGTGTCTCTCCTTTCTTTTTCAGTCTGGCAGTTTTTGTTTGCAATACCTGGTATATTTTCTACCACCTCTGGAAATATATCCTGCCTCCAAGTAGGTTTTCGTACAGTAGTGATGGGTTTTGGTGTTGTTAGTGCGTTTATGGGATCTTCGTGCATCTTTGCTTTGGCTATTTCTGCAAAGTTTCTCCGCTTTAGTTTCCCATTTCCCAAATTGTTTAGTCTCTGGTACATTGGATGGTCCGTCAGTCTTCTGAGTGTCTCTGACTGCAGCTGGGCTCTGCAGTCTCTTCTATCGGTCATGGATTGCAATTTTGTAATCTTTTCGAGTTCTACAATTGGCGTTGACTTCATGCCACCTGTTATAATTCTCATGGCTTGGTTTTGAAGTTTGTTAACTTTATCGAAGTTCGCCTTCGCTGCGGTTGTCCATGCCGCAATGCCATACTCGAGAACTGGTCTCACTCTTCCAGTGTACAGTTTCTTTAGTATGCCTTCGTCTGCTCCCCAGCTTGTGCCAGCAAGTTTTCTCATGATCGCCATTCTTTCTCTGGCTTTCATTCGGTTTCTCTCAATCTGACTTTTCCATGTCATGCGCCGATCAAATGTGACTCCCAGATAGGTTGGGTTGTCGTTTGGCTGCAGGATTTTGCCATTCTGACTTAATTTGGTACTTTGGGGTTTTAGTGAGAGCGAGAATATTGTGCACGTGGTTTTCTCCTCGTTTATTTTGACCAGCCATGAGTTCGCCCACTCTTCCAGCGATGTTAGGGCCGCCTGCATCCGATTTCTTGCTATGGTGAGATTCTTTTCAGAGGTCCACATAGCCAGATCGTCTGCAAACATTGAGCTATGGACTCTTCTTGGTATATTCTCTGTAATATCGTTTATATATACCAGGAAGAGTGTGGGTGACAATACTCCCCCTTGGGGTACTCCCTGCTCGAGTGTCACCTTTTTGCTCATCTGCCCTTGTACTTGGACTCTGGCCGTTCTTTGTTTGAGGTAGTGGTTGATCCACTTGTACATCTTCCCACAGACATCACTTCTTCTTAGCTTGACTCTAAGTCCATCCTTCCAGACTTTGTCAAATGCCCTTTCCAGATCCACCCAAACAGCTACTGTGTGTTTCTGTGCCTGGTAGGCATCTTCTATCTCCTGGGCTATGAGGATGACCTGGTCCTCAGTGGATCTGTGCTGTCTAAAGCCGGCTTGCTGTGGAATTAGTATTCGTTTTTCTTCCAGATGCCACATCAGTCTGGTGTTTATCATCCGTTCCATCAGCTTGCCGACACAGCTCAGTAGGCTTATGGGCCTGTATCCATTTGGATCTGTTTTGTCCTTCCCTGTTTTTGGTACTGGTACCAGTATTGCATCTTTCCATGCCTGGGGTACAATACCCCTTTTCCAGCTTTGGTTCAGGACTGATAGTAGTTTCTTCTTCGCTGTTTGGCCCAGCCCCATCAGCATTTCGTTTGTTATCCCGTCTTTTCCGGGAGATTTCCTTTTCTTTAGTGTACTCATAGCCTCTTCCATTTCGCGCATTGTTAGTTTGGCCATCATGTGCTCTTCAGGAGCCGTATTTATGTTTTCGTGTCCCTTTAGCTCTTCGCTAATGTCTGTATGCTTATCTGCAGGGACCTCGATGTGGTTTGCTCTGGCATAGTGATCGACAAAGGCGTTTGCGGCTTTCTTACCTGTGATCAAGTTCTCGCCCTGCTTGATAGTAATTTGTTTATTTGACGGGGTTTCGTCGTTCATGGCTCTGACTAGCTTCCATAGCTTGTTCCCGTCTTTGTCCAGGTTCAGACTTTCCGTTTTATTTTTCTAACTTTCTCTTGCTGTTTGCTTGAGAGTGTGTTTGTACTTCGCCGCGGCGGCTTTGAGGGCGATGTTTGCCTCCATGGATTTTTCTCGTTCTGCCATGTTCCTAGCATTTGTTACTGCATCTTCCACTTTCTGTAACTCATCATTCCAGTAGGGCTTATAGCTTTTCCTAGCTCCTCTTGGGATGGTTTCAGTGGCGGCTTGCATTATTGCCTTGCTTAGGCTCTCCACCATGGGCTTCATTTTGGTGTTTCGTGTGTTGATGGTTTCACACAGCCCATCTGTCAGGATTGCAAATCTGTCCCAGTCGGCTCGTTTGTAATTCCAAAGTGGGAGCGGTTTTGTTTCCTGTGGGCTTACTTCCATGTCAATGGTTAGCCTGATCGGCCTGTGGTCGCTACCTGCCAGTTGGTTCAGCACCTGGCGGTCTATTTTATAGTGTATGTCCTGTGTGGAAAAGGCCAAATCTGGAGTCGAGGTGGTAGGCCATGTTCTTGAATAGAAACTAGGGCTATCCTCCGGCCTATTGATTAGGGAGAGATTTGCATCTATCTCCCAATCTTCCACTTCGTCACCTCTACTGTCTGTGTCAGAGTATCCCCATCTCTCCGAGTGGCTGTTGAAATCTCCAACTACTATGCAGTTGGAGTCTCTGACCTCCATACTCGAGAGCGATAGGTCTCTGTTTGGTGGTCCGTACAGATTGAAAATGCGGAGTTTCGTCTCTTGAGCCATTATGTCAACTCCTACAATTTCTGCTTGTCCGGTGTGATTGACAGGTACCGCGCTACTCGGTATGCTGTTTCTGGTCAGTATCAGGACCCCTCCTTTGTGGCCTTCTCTATCTAGACGGAAGGTCTGGTATCCTCTGATTGAGAATTTATGGTTATTGTTGAGGTGCGTTTCCTGGATATATGCCACGTCAATCTTACCTTCATGCAGGTGGTGTGTTAGGGAAAGTTTTTTGTTAATGACTCCCTCCGCATTCCACTGTAGTATTTTGAGGGTCTTGAGGTTTTGGCCAATAGACGTTACCCCATAGCCATGTGCCTTGACTCCACGACACATGGGTGGGTGACCACCAGTAGTCAAGGGTGGGCCCCTTCGAGGCGTGAGGCCCGGCGCTATCGCTGCCTGGCGGGTCTCCTCAGGATGAGCGCCATACGTTTTTCGAATAGGTTGTGCTGCCATCATACTGTGATTTACGTTGCACTGTTTTGTTAGGCTTGCGGCCCCGTGCATCCGATTTCAACAGGCGTTTCTGTAGGGATGCCCTCCTTAGCCTTTGGCTGTCCCCAGCCTATCTGCAAGGCAGCAGTTGTTTACGATCAGAGTTTTCTCTCCTATGGAAGTTGTCTTACCAGACTTTCGAGTCTTCACTACTCTATAGGGTGCAATGATGATATGATATATGAGATGGACTGGTTTACCCGGAAGAGAGGCAGTCCAGTGTGTCTGTATCCCAGGATCGTAACGTCCTGCCAGAAACGTAGCATTTGCATGTGAGTGGGGTATCTCTTTTTCCCTTTATTTTCTTGGCTTCTATGCAGGGATGGTACGCCTAGCATTACCCGCCACCTGGGGTGTTGACACAGTGGGGCAGGTGTGCAATGTCCGCTGGTCTGCATCTCTTCTGCGTCCAGCATGATAGTTATGGCTGATAACGTACAGAGGTAGATATCGTAGCCGGAGTGCATTCAGCCAGAGGACAAGCCTGGAGATGTCACAGAGATGTTGTTTGCCTGATGTGCGAACAACTCTCATGGTCAGTGGTTGAGTCTTGACAGTTCACAGTGAGGTGGCTGCTCTACTGTTTTCGACACCCGACCAGGTTCTAAGTCTTTGGTTGGTGTTTTTTTCGCACCCCATCGCCGTATAGGGTGAGTATCAAGCAGTTGTCCGCCCGCTTTGATTGGCGGGCGGCAAGAACCTCTTACTGTGGCTTTACCTGATAGGGCTGGGGCGCAAGCCCCAGGTCCCGAGCATGTAGGAGCCTCCCATTGCAGTGGTGCTGAGATTTTGGGCTGGATTGCGGCTTACAAGGGTTCGGCCGTAATCCCCCACATGGTAGCCTCGCGCCCTTGGCTTATCAGCCTGGTACGTGAACCCAAGTGTCTGCGGCTCCTCTCGATTTGAGCTGGTTTTCCGTAGCAACGCCCTGTCATTTGTAGGGTAAAACTGACCTGTCTTCAGATGATCTATTTCCAGCACCCGTTCACTATTTGGTCAGACGAATTTATTGAGGGCTTTTGTTTGTCAATGACCAGGTATTTGAAATCTGCGGTTTCTGCGGAGTTAAACACGATTTCCATAGCGTTCTTTCATTTGAGTGTTTGAGAGCTGACTTGTCATCCGTGAGTCTAATACCAGCGTACGTTCATTATTAGACCCAAACGGCAGTGCTCTCGATTTGTCAGTTGTTCTACAGTATTGGCGTGTTCAGTCAAATTAAGCCGCAGGTTCCACACCTGGTGGTGCCCTTCCGTCAATTCCCTTAGCGAGACAATCAAGTTTCTTAGAGGGTAGCCCCAAAATTTTCGAGGGTCTAATTCCAGCACATGTTCTCTATTAGACCCAACGAAGGTGTACTTTTTGATAGTCATTCTGCATTATTGGCGTGGTAAGTTAACTTAGGTCTCAGGCTCCACTCCTGATAGTGCTCTTCCGTCAATTCCTTTATCAAACACTGGATGCAGACAAAACCGAGCCACAGGGGGCATAACCCCAGATTTCTGGGGGTCTAAGTCCAGCACCAGTTCCATATTAGGCCCCAGAAGAGTGGTCTCGGCATGTCAATCGTTTCGGTGTTGGCCGTGTTGAGTCAAATTAAGCCGCAGGCTCCACTCCTGGTGGTGCCCTTCCGTCAATTCCTTTAAGTTTCAGCTTTGCAACCATACTTCCCCCGGAACCCAAACACTTTGGTTTCCCGGAAGCTGCCCGCAGAGTCATCGAAGCAACTCCTGCGGATCGCTAGTCGGCATCGTTTATGGTCAGAACTACGACGGTATCTGATCGTTTTCGCGCCTCTGACTTTCGTTCTTGATTAATGAAAACATTCTTGACAAATGCTTTCGCAGTAGCTCGTCTTGCGGCGATCCAATAATTTCACCTCTAACGCCGCAATACGAATGCCCCCGTTTGTCCCTGTTAATCATTACCTCCAGTTCCGAAAACCAACAAAATAGAACCGAGGTCCTATTCCATTATTCCATGCACCATTATTCAGGCAGCCGAGGCCTGCTTTAAACACTCTAATTTTTTCAAAGTAAACGCGCCGGCCACCCAGGACGCTCAGCGAAGAGCACCCGTGGGAGAGAGCCGGCAGACGGTAGGGCAGGAGACAACGGGCAGTGAACCGGCGCGAGCCGGACCGCCCGCCTGCGCCTGAGATCAAACTACGAGCTTTTTAACTGCAACAACTTTAATATACGCTATTGGAGCTGGAATTACCGCGGCTGCTGGCACCAGACTTGCCCTCCAATAGATCCTCGTTAAAGGGTTTAAAGTGTACTCATTCCAATTACGGGGCCTCGAAAGAGTCCCGTATTGTTATTTTTCGTCACTACCTCCCCGTGCCGGGAGTGGGTAAGTTGCGCGCCTGCTGCCTTCCTTGGATGTGGTAGCCGTTTCTCATGCTTCCTCTCCGGAATCGAACCCTGATTCCCCGTTACCCGTTACAAACATGGTAGGCATGTCACGTACCATCGACATTTGATAGGGCAGACATTTGAAAGATGCGTCGCCGGCACATGAGGCCATGCGATCAGCACAAAGTTATCCAGAGTCACCAGTGGGGACGCCGCAACCCCGCGAGGGGAAACGACGATTGGTTTTGAACTAATAAAAGCGCTCTTTCTGCGAGGGTCGGAGCTTGGTAAGCATGTATTAGCTCTAGAATTGCCACAGTTATCCAAGTAGGATCGTGTCATCTAAGGAACCTCGACTGATTTAATGAGCCATTCGCGGTTTCACCGTGAGACAGTGTGAACTTAGACATGCATGGCTTAATCTTTGAGACAAGCATATGACTACTGGCAGGATCAACCAGATATCTGTCGGAGACGTACGTACAGCACACACCGGTCGGCGGAGGAAGCGTGTGTAAAAAGCCTCGCTGGGACGACGGCCGCAGGGACCGACTGACGGGACGGACGGTTTGTTCCACCCGTCCCTCACTCCGTCGACCTAGGACCGCCTGACAGGGGCCTCCCACACGCACCAGACGACCGACCGACCGGGCTCGCTCGAGGAGGGATGGCAGCGCTCTGTGCAGAACGGATCCCAACGACCTCGGCGACGAATTTCACTGGGACTAGAGACACAATTTGGCCTGCCGGCCTGCCCTTCTCCGTAGGGAGAACGCAGGGCCTCGAGGCAACGATTCCTGCTTTCCATTTGCCGGTCACAAGCTCTTTGCGAGAGTCGGACCACCAGCGAGACGTACTGTCGAGTTCTGCTATAAGCCTTAGATAAATCACCACGGACGGACCACGTTTCCTGATACGGACCAGACTAGCGCACCTCGGTGGAGGAGCCACTACCACAAACCGCACCCAATTCGCACTACGGGGAAAGGCAGGCGAGCGTTTTCCGCAAGCCCGCGCTATCGCTCCGCCTGGCGGGACTGAGATCGCTTTACGAACGTTTACAGTACAAAAAGGAGTCTGACAGGGATGTGTCCTCTCACCTTATCTGTACAACATATATGAGGAATGTATAATGAGAAATGTTCGAGAAGATGTGAACATTGAAAGTTTCGACCCATTTACGATTAGGGGGTACGAGATTCCAGAGTTACGATACGCAGATGAAAAAGTGATACTATCAAGAAGTGCAGAAGGGCTAGATCAGCTACTTTCAGCCGTTAATGTACATAGTAAAGATCAAAACCTGTTAATAAACATAAATCAAACAAAGATAATGACCACCGACAAAACACAATGTCAACATACATTTACAGTGGGTGGTGAGGAAATAGATCAGGTCACACATTTTGAATATCTAGACTCCATAATTGACAAAAATGGCGACTGCTCGAAAGAAATCAGAAGAAGACTAGCTATAGCAATGCAGAGACTGAACAGCCTGAAGAAATTATGGCAGGGCACAAACAAAATGATAAAAGTAAAATTCGTGAGAGCCTGTGTTTTTCCTGTGGCAGCTTATGGCTGTTAATCATGGACGATTACGAAAACTTCTAGACAAATAATCGAATCCTTCTAGTCAAAATGTTACAGAAAGATCCCCAGAATACCCTGGACAAAGAAAAGAAAACAAATGCAGACATTCTGCAAGAATTGAGCATAGAAGAAAACTGGTTTATCAATTCCAATTTGGCTAGAAAATGCAAGTACTTTGATCACATCAAGAGACACAATGGTCTTTTAGATAACGGTGATTTTGTGGTATAGTGTCATTCAAAAGAGGGAGCGGTAGACCAAGAAGACGATGGCACCAAGATATCCTGGAACGCCTGAGTATGACTGCGTTTTTCCAAGGGAACGAGTTTCTTTCAGACAGACTTTGATGGGAGAGAAATTCTACAAAGGACATGCTACATGATGATGACATCATGTCTTTAATAGACTTTTTAACTTCAGACGGCGTGTTCTGAAAAAATAACATGTATCAATTTTTGACGTTGATCACAGCTAGGCTGCGATACTTGCACCTTTCAGCCCGACACATCAAATTTTAGCTGTCCATTTTCTGGGACCGAACTTGCCTATCGCTTTGGATCGATAATCTCTTAGCCAGACTGCAAGGTTGCAGTCTGTTGCAAGAGCTGCCACTTGGAGGCAGATTAGGGTCTTGGTCAGTTATGGGTCACTGACCCTGATGTCTGCAAAACGTTTTTAGTCTCTGATCTTGTCACTGTCACCTGCTGCGGTTTTGGCCGTAGATGATGTTTTCTAGAAGGGGTTATTTTGTCCTAAATAAAATATTTGGCTGAAAAGGACTGTGGAAGTAGCACGATGTTGTCTGAAGAACGGAATGCGTTGTGTCGTAGCTAACAACTTGACTGCGATATCGGCACCCTTCGGTCTGACAGAACCTTTTTCAACAGAGTCTGACTGGGCATGTTTGCACGTACCATACTCTCCAGGATCGTTCTTTCTAGAACAAGGTGGCGTTTGGTGTGGGAGCATTAATTTACTAAAAGTAATGTTGTGTACTAGCCGGTTATGTTGTTTACCCAGCCCCGTTATATTGTCTGCGTTGTTTTTTTGCTATTCAAGAAATTATGAGCAACTTTCTGTAGCACTTTAGCTCCAAGGATTCAATTGTTTTCCGTACAGTGTGTGTGGGGACTATGTCTCGCTTCCGAAAATTGCCACCGGATTGATGAAAGTAATTATATAATACCAATATAAAACGAATACGTTCAGGAAAATAGCATCACACCATATAGGAAGATGTGAATATAGAAGTTTGTGGACAAGGCTAGCAACCTCATCACGTAAAATAGTGCTATGAAACTATCACTGCAATTGCTAGAATGGTTTCATGTACGAGGCGCGTTAAAATGGAACTTACCAAACTGCAACAAGTGAAATACTTACGATACACATGATGACGTCCCTTTCGGTGTAAACAACAAGTACCAATCGTAAAGTTTAAAAAATGTCGCAATCCTCCGACTCATAGTTTCCTCAGCAGACCGTTGAAAACATGGAGGGAGTGATATGAAATCCGTCCAGATTTGATCAGCGAGCGGTGATTCTGTTTTTAACACCTGAAGGGTGTCGATCAGTTGACATTCATTGCAGAACTCAGACAGTGTATGGCGACAAAAGTGCGCGGAACACAATAGTGACAACGATGTTTAAAAAAGGACTTGAGTTAACGCATTAATATGCGCCTGACCTGTTCTAGGAACATATTTTGATAACTCACGTCCATCTTTAAACATCACGTAGCCGCGTTAATGCAGTAGTTAGCGAGCTCGCTTCGCATCTTAGTGGTCCCTGATTCATTACCCATTTCAGGCGGGCAAGCTTTATCAGACCGCAACAGCACCCTTGTCAACATAGACTGAAATTGGTACCAGTTCAGTCCGAGAAGAAAAGGCGGCGGACGTGATTCTGACCACAACATTCACTAAGTGCCGTGGGTTACACCCTAAAATGGGCCTAACATCATTTTTTACTATGCCACGTACGGCGTGACGGGATCCTTTTTTTAATAACTGTCGAAATCTATCAGCTGTTATTAATTACCGCTCGCCCATCAACTCTGTACGTTTTTCCGCATCACAACCGCCATGTTTCAACGGTTTGATGAGAAAACTATTAGTCAGATGTTAATGAAATATTGCAAACTTGACGGTTTGTATGTTCTGTTTACAACAGAACTGACGTCATCATGCGCATCGCACGTTTGTTCACTTGATACAGTTAGGTCTGGTTTAATTTGAACACGCCTCGTTGATGTATTAGATGCAGTGACAGAGAGCAGGATGAAACATTCATTGACTTTTAAAGGTGACTAGAGAAAAGCGTAGATGACTGTTTTGTTGACATTTTTTATTGTTGACATTTTTTATAATAGACTGTCTTTCATCTTAGCTATCTTTTGGCAACTCTCGTTTGTTGGTTCAAAATGTTTGTGTGTAAGCATTGTTAAATGTGTTACCTGGACAAGACAATTTTTGAGCATTGTAATGGGCTACGTTGGCATGTCTGCTTTGTTGGGGTGTGTGTGTGTGTGTGGAAGATAAGTATTTTTTATACCGCTGTTTTGAATTTTAGTTTTTTTTGTGTGGAAGGCAGGTTGTTTTTTTCAAAGCGGGTTCAATAAATTGTCTGTCTGTTTGTGTGGAAGAAAAGCATTTTTAAATTGGCTACTTTAAATTGTCCGTTTTTTGAGGGAGAGAAGACATATATTTTTTCAGCTGCTTCTTTAAATTGTTTGCTTTATGTGTGGAATTAAACATTTTAACAAAACTGCTTCTAAGTCTGTCTCTAGTTCGCGTACATCATCACAATCTGGTCGGAATGTCCCTGCTGTCTCCTGTGTGTCTCATGCATGCCGACCTGTGTAATTATGTTATGATTTAGTGGAGGTCAGTGACCTCAGCGGCTCTATGTCTGTCTCCACTGCCTTGTGAGATGTCCGATCGTTTTAAAGGCTTCGGGAGAAAACCCTAATAACATCCGCATACTCTTCTGTCATCAGTCGTCTTGTCCATGTTTTGCTACTGAAAAGAGTAACTGAAGACGAGAGAGTGAGGCTGACCTGCGCAACTTGTTGTCACTATGATCACATACGCGCGCAAGTTAAAATGTAATGCACTTTCAGCTATATACATATTATATTCGCTAACAAATCACAGAGGACACATTGAATACATCTAATTGAGATTGAAACACATAAAACGGACATAAAATGATAATTTTTGAATGCTGAATGGGTAGATTGTGATCATCATCATCTGGTTATGAGGGAATTCGAACAAACCGATAACAATCGAACGGACAAACATCCGCCGCGATAGACTCTCACCAGTATTTGTACAGCGATCTCAGTCCCTTGCCGAAAACGCTCGCCGGCTTTCACCGGCTAGCTAGCGGGAAGCAATTGGTGGTGTCGTGCCCTCCGCAGAGGTGCCTTGCTGTGACCCGTATCGAGAAACTTTGACAGTCAGTGCCGCTTTTTCGAGCGCTTATAGCAGAGCTCAACATTTCGTCTCGCAAATGAAAAGCAGGAATACTGCCTAAAGGCCCTGTCCTAGCCCGACCCGACCTCGGGTGAAGGGAAGGCCGGCAGGCGAAAATTGTCTCCATTTCCTGTGAAATTCATTGCCGGGGCCGTTGGGATCCGTTCTGCACAGAGCGCTGTCACCCCTCCCCGAGCGAGCCCCGGTCGGTCGGTCGTCGGGTGTGTGTAAAAGGGGCTCTGTCAGGCGGTCCTAGGTCGACGGAGTGAGGGTCCGTCCGTCAGTCAGTCCCTGCGGCCGTACCAGTGAAGTTTTTTACACATCAGTCGTCCTCCACCGATGGGTGTGTGTGGTTCGTATGTCTCCGACAGATATCTGGTTGATCCTGCCAGTAGTCATATGCTTGTCTCAAAGATTAAACCATGAATGTCTAAGTTCACACTCTTTTACGGTGAAACCGCGAATGGCTCTTTAAATCAGTCGAGGTTCCTTAGATGACACGATCCTACTTGGATAACTGTGGCAATTCTAGAGCTAATACATGCTTAACAAGCTCCGACCCTCGCGGAAAAAGCGCTTTTATTAGTTCAAAATCAATCGTCGTTTCTCCTCGCGGGGTTGGGCGTCCCCACTGGTGACTCTGGATAACTGTGTGCTGATCGCATGGCCTCATGTGCCGGCGACGCATCTTTCAAATGTCTGCCCTATCAAATGTCGATAGTACGTGACATGCCTACCCTTTTTGTAACAGGTAACGGGGAATCAGGGTTCGATTTCAGAGAGGGAGCATGAGAAACGGCTACCACATCCAAGGAAGGCAGCAGGCGCGCAACTTACCCACTCCTGGCACGTTGAGGTAGTGACGAAAAATAACAATACGGGACTCTTTCGAGGCCCCGTAATTGGAATGAGTACACTTTAAACCCTTTAACGAGGATCTATTGGAGTGCAAGTCTGGTGCCAGCAGCCGCGGTAATTCCATCTCCAATAGCGTACATTAAAGTTGTTGCAGTTAAAAAGCTCCTAGTTGGATCTCAGGCGCAGGCGGGCGGTCCGGCTCGCACCGGTTCACTGCCCGTTGTCTCCTGCCCTACCGTCTGCCGGCTCTCTCCCACGGGTGCTCTTCGCTGAGCGTCCTGGGTAGCCGGCGTGTTTACTTTGAACAAATTAGTGTGTTCAAAGCAGGCATCGGCTGCCTGAATAATGGTGCATGGAATAACGAAATAGGACCTCGGTTCTATTTTGTTGGTTTTCGGAACTGGAGGTAACGATTAACAGGGACAAACGGGGGCATTCGTATTTCGGCGTTAGAGGTGAAATTCTTGGATCGCCGAAAGACGAGCTTCTGCGAAAGCATTTGTCAAGAATGTTTTCATTAATCAAGAACGAAAGTCAGAGGCGCGAAGACGATCAGATACCGTCGTAGCTTTGACCATAAACGATGCCAACTAGCGATCCGCAGGAGCTGCTTCGTTGACTCTGCGGGCAGCTTCCGGGAAACCAAATTGTTTGGGTTCCGGGGGAAGTTTAGTTGCAAAGCTGAAACTTAAAGGAATTGACGGAAGGGTACCACCAGGAGTGGAGCCTGCGGCTTAATTTGACTCAACACGGCCTGCACTGAAATGACTGACAGGCCGAGACCACTTTCCTTGGGTCTAATATGGAACGGGTGCTGGATTTAGACCCTCGGAAATCTGGAGCTAAGCTCTCTATTTCTCGGTTGGCCTGCATTCAGTGTTCAATAAAGGAATTGACGGAAGGGCACCACCATAAGTGGAGCCTGCGGCTTAATTTGACTCAACACGCCAATACTGTAAAATGACTGACACATCGATAGCACTTTCGTTTGGTCTAATAGTGAACTTGTGCTGGTTTTAGACCCACGGAAGACAGGTCAGTTTGTTTAACCTCTTAATGAAAGAGCGTCTTCTACGGAAATCTTGTTTTAACCCTGAAGAAATCGCAGGTCACAGAAACTTGGCTATTGACAAACTAAAAAGACCTCATTTGATAAGTCCAGTCTAATAGTGAACGGGTGCTGGTAATAGACCTTCGAGAGACAGGTCAGTTTTATCCTACTAATGACAGGCGATGCTACAGTAATCCTGCTCAACTCGAGAGGAGCCGCAGACATTTGGTACACGTACTGATAAGCCAACGGGGCGAGGCTACCATATGAGGGATTACGGCTGAACGCCTCTAATCCAGAGTCCCGCCCAAAATCTCAGCACGACTGCAATGGGAGGCCTCGACATGGTGGGGACCTGGGGCTTGCGTTCCAGCCCCGCTCGGTCGAGCCACAGAATAATGTCTCTGCCGTCCGCCGATCAAAGCGGGCGGGAAGCTGCCCGATATTCACCCCATTCGGCGATGAGGTGCAAAACAACACACAAAAGACTTAGTTCTGGGTCGGGGTGTCGTAAACAGTAGAGCAGCCACCTTACTGTGAACTGTCGAGACTCAGCCCCTGACCATGAGACATGTCCACACACCAGGCGAACAACATTTCCGTGACATTACCAGGCTTGTCCCCTGGTTAAATGCACTCCTGCCTCGATCTATACGCCTATCTGCTATCAGCCATACCAATGGACGCAGAAGAGATGCAGGCTAGCGGACATTGCACTTTTGCCCTACTGTGTCAACCTCCCAGGTGGCGGGGAATGCTAGGCGAACCATAACTTCAGATGTGCCGAAAAAATAAAGGGAGCAAAGAGGTACCCCAAAAACATGCACATGATACGTTTCTGGCAGGACGTGACGATCCTGGGATAAAGACACATTGGCCTGCCTCTCTTCCGGGTTAGTACAAACCAGTATATAGTCCATATCATGTATCTTATCTCATATATCATTACCGCATCTTATTGACACGAGTAGTGAAGACTCGTTAGTCTGGTAAGACAACTTCCATAAGAGAGACAACTCTGATCACAATCAACTGCTGCTTTGCAGATAGGCTGGGGAAAGCATAAGGCTAAAGAGGGCATCCCTACAGAAACGTCTATTGAAATCGGATGCATTGGGCCACAGGCTTAACATACAGTGCAACGGAAATTGCAGTATGATGGCAGCACAACCTATCAGAAAAGAGTATGTCGCTCATCCTGCGGAGTCCCGCCAGGCAGCGAGAGTGCCAGGCCTCATGCCTCGAAGGGACCCACTCTTTATTACTGGTGGTCACTCACCCATGTGTCGTAGAGTCAAGGCACATGGCTATGGGGACATTTATATTGACCAAACAAGCAAGACCCTCAAAATACTACAGTGGAATGCGGAGGGAGGCATTAACAAAAAGCTTTCCCTAACACATCACCTGCATGAAGGTAAGATTGACATTGCATGTATCCAAGAAATGCACCTCAACAACAACCATAAATTCTCAATCAGAGGATACCAGACATTCCGTCTGGATAGAAAAGGTCACAAAGGAGGGGTTCTGATACTGATAGGTAACTGCATACCAAGTAGCGCAGTATATGTAAATCACACCCAGACAAGCAGAAATTGTAGGAGTCCACATAATGACCCACGGAACGAAAACCCGTATCTTCAACCTGTATGGCCCACCCAACAAAGACCTATCGCTCTCGAGTATGGAGGTCAGAGACTCCAACTGCATAGTAGTTGGAGATTTCAACAGCCACTCGGAGAGATGGGGATACTCTGACACAGACAGCAGAGGTGACGAAGTGGAAGATTGGGAGATAGATGCAAATCTCTCCTTAATCAATAGGCCGGAGGATAGCCCTAGCTTCTACTAAAGAACATGGCATACCACCTCGACTCCAGATTTGGCCTTCTCCACACAGGACATACACCATAAAATAGACCGCCAGGTGCTAAACCAACTGGCAGGTAGCGACCACAGGCCGGTCAGGCTAACCATTGACATGGAAGTAGGCCCACAGGAAACAAAACCGCTCCCACGTTGGAATTACAAACGAGCCGACTGGGACAGATTTGCAATCCTGACAGATGGGCTGTGTGAAACCATCAACACACGAAACACCAAAATGAAGCCCATGGTAGAGAGCCTAAGCAAGGCAATAATGCAAGCCGCCACTGAAACCATCCCAAGAGGAGCTAGGAAAAACTATAAGCCCTACTGGAATGATGAGTTGCAGAAAGTGGAAGATGCAGTAACAAATGCTAGGAACATGGCAGAGCGAGAAAAATCCATGGAGGCAAACATCGCCCTCAAAGCCGCCGCGGCGAAGAACAAACACACTCTCAAGCAAACAGCAAGAGAAAGCTGGAAAAATAAAACGGAAAGTCTAAACCTGGACAAAGACGGGAACAAGCTATGGAAGCTAGTCAGAGCCATGAACGACGAAACCCCGTCAAATAAACAAATTACTATCAAGCAGGGCGAGAACTTGATCACAGGTAAGAAAGCCGCAAACGCCTTTGTCGATCACTATGCCAGAGCAAACCACTTCGAGGTCCCTGCAGATAAGCATACAGACATTAGCGAAGAACTAAAGGGACACGAAAACATGAATACGGCTCCTGAAGAGCACATGATGGCCAAACTAACAATGCGCGAAATGGAAGAGGCTATGAGAACACTAAAGAAAAGGAAATCTCCCGGAAAAGACGGGATAACAAACGAAATGCTGATGGGGCTGGGCCAAACAGCGAAGAAGAAACTGCTAGCGGTTCTGAACCAAAGCTTGAAAAGGGGAATTGTACCACAGGCATGGCAAGATGCAATACTGGTACCAGTACCAAAAACAGGAAAGGAAAAAACAGATCCAAATGGATACAGGCCCATAAGTCTACTGAGCTGTGTCGCTAAGCTGATGGAACGGATGATAAACACCAGACTGATGTGGCATCTGGAAGAAAAACGAATAATAATTCCACAGCAAGCCGGCTTTAGACAGCACAGATCCATTGAGGACCAGGTCATCCTCATAGCCTAAGAGATAGAAGATGCCTACCAGGCACAGAAACACACAGTAGCTGTTTGGGTGGATCTGGAAAAGGCATTTGACAAAGTCTGGAAAGATGGACTTAGAGTCAAGCTAAGAAGAAGTGATGTCTGTGGGAAGATGTACAAGTGGATCAACCACTACCTCAAACAAAGAACGGCCAGAGTCCAAGTACAAGGGCAGATGAGCAAAAAGGTGACACTCGAGCAGGGAGTACCCCAAGGGGGAGTATTGTCACCCACACTCTTCCTGGTATATATTAACGATATTACAGAGAATATACCAAGAAGAGTCCATAGCTCAATGTTTGCAGACGATCTGGCTATGTGGACCTCTGAAAAGAATCTCACCATAGCAAGAAATCGGATGCAGACGGCCTTAACATCGCTGGAAGAGTGGGCGAACTCATGGCTGGTCAAAATAAACGAGGAGAAAACAACATGCACAATATTCTCGCTTTCATTAAAACCCCAAAGTACCAAATTAAGTCTAAATGGCAAAATCCTGCAGCCAAACGACAACCCAACCTATCTGGGAGTCACATTTGATCGGCGCATGACATGGAAAAGTCAGATTGAGAGAAACCGAATGAAAGCCAGAGAAAGAATGGCAATCATGAGGAAACTTGCTGGCACAAGCTGGGGAGCAGACGAAGGCATACTAAAGAAACTGTACACTGGAAGAGTGAGACCAGTTCTCGAGTATGGCATTGCGGCATGGACAACAGCAGCGAAGGCGAACTTCGATAAAGTTAACAAACTTCAAAACCAAGCCATGAGAATTATAACAGGTGGCATGAAGTCAACGCCAATTGTTAAACTTGAAAAGATTACAAAACTGCAATCCATGTCCGATAGAAGAGACTGCAGAGCACAGCTGCAGTCAGAGAAACTCCGAAGACTGACGGACCATCCAATGTACCAGAGACTAAACAATTTGGGAAATGGGAAACTAAAGCGGAGAAACTTTGCAGAAATAGCCAAAGCAAAGATGAACGAAATTCCCATAAACACACTAACAACACCAAAACCCATCACTACTGTACGAAAACCTACCTGGAGGCAGGATATATTTCCAGAGGTGGTAGAAAATATACCAGGTATTGCAAATAAAAACTGCCAGACTGAAAAAGAAAGGAGAGACACTACCCTAAGCTTCATAACGAAAAGCTACCCAAGCATGGACTGGACCCATGCATACACCGACGGTTCTGTAACAAACACTACACAGAACGGAGGGGCAGGAGCATTCCTGAACCTACCAAATGGCAGAAAAATAACACTGTCATTCGCTACTGGTAAGTATACAAGCAATTTCAGAGCGGAGGCAGAGGCACTGAGGGCGGCAGTGGAAGAAATGGTGACACACAGTGAAAATGAGAGCCATATAGTCCTGCTGACAGATGCTCTCGCCGTAGTCACAGCGCTAAAAAGCCAGAAAAACACTGAGCTTAATGACTTAAGAGCAGCACTCTGCAAACTGTGCCAGCAGACCGCACCAAAAAGGGTAGTGGTACAGTGGGTTCCGTTACACTGCAACATCCAAGGCAACGAAGAGGCAGACAGACTGGCTAAAGAAGGTGCAAGACTACCACAAACAGATACCAGTATGACGTACGAAGAGTCAAAACGGCTTATCAAAGCCAGATACATGACCAAATGGGAAACCGAACATACTGGTTACACCAAAAACGATGCCTATTACCAGTTGAACCGAAGAGAGCAGGTCGTTGTCTTCAGACTTCGCACTGGCCACAACAGACTGAGGTACCACCTATTCAACAAATTGAAGATAGGGTGTACCGACGAATGCCCGTGCGATACTGGTAAAATGACCACTGAACATCTGCTGCAAAACTGCCCGACATTCGAGGATCAGAGAGAGCAGATGTGGCCATTACCAGTGGAACTGCAAGACAAGCTCTATGGCAGTGGCGAGAGCGTCAGGATGACCGCCGCTTTTTTCGAAAAAAATAATGGTTACTGTCTGACTGTGTACGCAGAAGAAGAAGAAGAAGAAGTATACTAAAGAAACTGTACACTGGAAGAGTGAGACCAGTTCTCGAGTATGGCATTGCGGCATGGACATCAGCAGCAAAGGCGAACTTCGACAAAATTAGCTCCAACACCAAGCTATGAGAGTTAAAACAGGAGGCATGAAGTCAACGCCAATTGTAGAACTTGCAAAGATTACAAAACTGCAACCCATGAAAGTCAGAAGAGATTGCAGAACCCAGCTGCAATCAAAAAAACTCAGAAGACTGACCACCAAATTCACCATAGACTAAACAATTTCCGAAATGGGAAACTAAAGCAGAGAAACTTTGCAGAAATAGCCAAAGCAAAGATGTACGAAGACCCAATGAACGTAATAACAACACCAAAGCCCACCCCTACTGTACGAAAACCTATCTGGAGGCAGCATATATTTCCAGCGGTGGTAGAAAATATACCAGGTATTGGAAACAAAAACTGCCAGACTGAAAAAGAAAGAAGAGATACTACCCTGAGCTACATATCGAAAAACTACCCAATCATGGACTGGACCCATGCATACACCGACGGCTCTGTAACAAACACTTCACAGAACGGAGGGGCAGGAGCATTTCTGAACCTACCAAATGGCAGAAAAATAACACTGTCATTCGCTACTGGAAAATACACAAGCAATTTCAGAGCGCAGGCAGAGGCACTGAGGGCGGCAGTGGAAGAAATGGTAATAGGTATAAGGAATGAAAGCTATTTAGTCATGTTTACCGATGCCTTGGCCGTAGTCACAGCACTGAAAAGCCAGAAAAATACTGAGCTTAATGATTTTAGAGCAGTACTCTGTCGACTATGCCAGCAGTCCGCACCGAAAAGGGTAGTGGTACAGTCGGTTCCATCCCACTGCAACATCCAGGGCAACGAGGAGGCAGACAGACTGGCAAAAAAAGGTGCAAGACTACCATAGCCAGATACGAGTATGACATACGAAGAGTCTAAACGGCTTATTAGAGCTAGATACATGACAAAATGGGAAACCGAACATACTGGCTACATAAAAAACGATGCCTATTATCAGTTGAACAGAAGAGAGCAGGTCGTGGTCTTCAGACTTCGCACTGGCCACAATAGACTTATGTACCACCTATTCAACAAATTGAAGATAGGTGACACTGACGAATGCCCGTGTGGTACCGGGAAAATGATCGCTGAACATTTGCTGCAAAACTGCCCGACATACGAGGATCAGAGAGATCAGGTGTGGCCATCCCCAGTGGCAACACTAGACAAGCTCTGTGGCAGTTTCGACTGCCTTAGGATGAGGGCTGTTTTTTCGAAAAAATTAAGGTTGATGTCTGACTGCGTACGATGAAGAAGAAGCAGAAGAAACGGACAAACTGCAGATCGTGGTATGAGGAGCAATATGTAAACTCAAGGAATAAAAGAAGACAGTCAAATGAAGGAAGTAAGAAGAAAAAGAGAAGACAAAGAGGCTAGAAAATGTTTGGAAAACATATATGTCATGCGACTGAAAGCACCATTTGTGAGAGATCAGTCTGTTTTCCAGCTTGAAGCGATGTCCATCGGCCGATAGCAGGAGGCGGTGGCAATGACTATAATAGCAGCCCTTTTTCAGTACACAGAACCATTGAGATCGCTGAGGACCGAGGAACTAGAGTTCTTGGAAAAGTCAAGAAGGCGTTGCCAGAAGCGCGTACAAAGTTAAAACCCGGTCTCACCAACGTATGACATGTCACATGTGGTGGCAAATTATGTGTTTATGAGCTTACAGGACATGCACGTGTTTTCTCCTTTGCTGTTAAACAATGATTTACGGGAAGGCCACCGGAAGTATCTGGATAGCATACCCATTGTCACGGTTTGCTCGTATTGTAAACAACGTGTCAAACTTCCTTTATATAATCGATTAGCGTATGTTAGAAGCTCTACCCACTTTTCTCAATGACAGTAACCATTCTTTGCCAACTTTCTATGAGCCCTTTCTCAGCAACGACACAACCTAACGTGTCTTACTAGATTGTTTCTCCCTTTATTCCTCCATTCTCCATTTGGTCGAATACCAGTCTTCTGTATTATCCTTAAAATAGAATCAACACTATCTACAATCATCAGACTAACTCGTCCCAACTCTAATCAATTGTGAGTTTAATTGCCAGTCCATAGACCAGGTCTGTGGGGTAGCTATAGGCGCTGCAATGCGCACGAGCTAAGGATATCTCACCGCATGACACTTCAGATAATATATTTGACATCAGTATCAGGTTCTTCGCCTCTTACCTAAAACTGATACTGACCTACTACCGATACATCGACGACGGCATACATATCACCGACATTACTTCTGAGACTGATCTCACAAACTTTGTTAACTATGTGAACATATAAAGAGCTATGCCAACAACTAAAAGACTTTATCAACAATTAATTGACTTTATAAACATATAATTGACTATGTAAAAACCTAATTTTCCATGTCAACAACTAATTGACTTAGCTATATAAATAACTGTCACCCACTACCCAGTATATATCGGATAGCTCATTTTATTAGCTGTTACGCCGTCGCGACGATGATGACTTTCAATTTATGGCCAATGCTACGCATTACTTAAAAAAATTCGATTTTCTACCCTGATAACTTTAATATCTATCTTCATTTGAGTTCTTCCTATACCCTGTATTAACTCTTACTCCTTCTGACCGACATCCCTCTGACCGTGTCAAATTTGCCCTCGTATACCACTCTCACATATCGTCCACCCTCACCATCTCCATATCCATCAGTACGATCCTTCCACTCTGCACAATATACATGATCGTCCCTTTGTTCTTTATGACAACAATCTGAGAGCCGCTGTTGGTTAGTATTTGTTGTCCCAGCGTTGTGTATGGAACTTGTACCTACGTTTTAAACTTTATTTTAAACAAAAGAAGCGCCACAACATCGTTGTAGTTTGTATTTTATAATGCAATATTTTATAATCATTAAAATACGTCTACAAATAACTTTTTTTGACAATGGGCTGTAGGGTCGTAAATCGGATGCTGCTGGATCCATCCATATCAACGATAATATCAACAATAACAAAAAACAATATGGCATTTCCAAATTAAAATAAGAAGACGAATCACAATGAATAACACAATAAGAGACCGTGATATACTTTTACTTCCCGATCACTGCAGACTTTCCTATTGCAGGATGTGGGACAAGTTTCAATAAAATGATTTGAAACGTTTGTCTGTATTTTGAACTCATCTTGTAGTACACAAAAATATTTACGCTAGAGTTTATAGACTGACAGCAACAAGCAATTGACCATACTAATTCACACAAGTTGTTATACCTGCCTCTAATATTGAAATCAGACCCAACAACAAACGTTGCCATGGAGATAATAGCGCCAGGTACATAACAAACAATCAGAACACATGCTATCAGGACAACCATCTTCACCGTTTTCCGCTCTTTGACAGAAGTTGATGTCCCCTGCTTTTGACCAGATGTTGCAGACGTGCGCCACTGGGACGTTTGTCTTAATTTGATGACAAGAGCAAACGTAAATAGTATAACACCAAAGAAAGACGAAGCACTAAGCAATGAATGCATCACGTAGCATAGACCTTCCGCTTCATCTCTGTTACTCGTAAAGATTATGCCTATAAGAGTTTTGTTTTTGTTGGGCACAAATCTCCAGCCGAGGTAGGACGTGGCGTATTCTGGAATGATGGTCATTATATTAACAGCATAGACGAGACATATAACTAGGGTGGTTCTCTTTGCCGTAACTATTTCTTTGATTTTCAATGGAAATGCGATAGATAGAAACCTTTCAGCTGTTATATAAACAGTGATATAGCTGGTAATTCGACAAAAACAGACATGGGGCCATGCAGCTGAAAGGTACATAACCTCCTGTGAGTCCCACGTAATATCATATACTGGAAGGAAAGGGTTATTACAAAAAGATGCCCATTCCAAGGCAATTAAGCAAAACAGATCAGAGAGGGCGAGTCCAAGAAATGCAATGTTTACGGTGTTAGTAAAGCCTTGTTTGTGAAATATTACAATGTTGATAATGTTTGCTGTAATCCCAAACAGACTAACAATTCCACAAATAGTCATGAAGTTGACATACTCAACTATCTTCTTATCGTCAGCGCTTAGAATAATATTCTCGTCTGCCATCTCTTTCTCAATTAAACAAGCGTTCATGTAGTTATCACTTGTGATACAACTATGGCCGTGTGTGATGGTCACTCTCTGCTAATTAACTAATGACGTTAGATAGCCAGTATTAGCTAGCACTTTGTAAATATAGCCGTGTAACACTGTTCTGAAGATTTATAGTTCATAGTGAGTGTGATAGATTTTAGAAAAGCTTTGGAGATCAGAAATTCAATTAAAGCCCTTTCAGCTCCATGTGAAGCACATGTCATCATCACCATCATGTGACATGATATTTGAAGAACATCGCACTCATGACATTAAATCTTCAAAACAAACGATCGTTTGTCAATGATACTGCTTCCTTAATTGATTGTCATGTCCAATTTCAGCTTCTTCTCCTCTTGTCATGCTTCACTGATGCCTGCCTGTTTCATTCCAACAGTTCCTATTTCTGATCGTGTCATACTATTTCAATTGTTATATTCATCGCAGGTCCAAATTAAATGTGAAAGTCAACACGAAAAGGCTATTAAAGATGTATTGAAACACTAGCATATGTGAGGTCCTCCTCATTTAATAAGCTGCGACATATTAACTTTAACATATGTAATCACTATGTGGCTTTCTAGTATTGGATACACCATATAATCTAAGCTTTTCATGAATTCAGAGAATCAACTGGTGTGTAGCTCGTGTAATTTTCAGCGAGATAAGCAAAAAGGTCGTCCTAGCTCATAAAAGCAAAGACGTCGTCCAATAGATCCTCAAAACTTCATCTCCTACAACAGTAAAGGGTATTGGAGTTCCTCTGTCTTATATAAGCAAACTATCGATGTAGCTGGTCAGGACATCTCACAGCTGTCAAGCCATCTCATCTTGACATCCCCCGGTGGCAGTCTTCTATAATACTACCTATACACATTATCTACAAGGGTTAGCTTAACATGCCCTAATGATCGTCTATCTCATGCACCCCATGGCACCATAGGTCCAGTAGCTAGCTATACATATCACGGTCCTGATAACCTTATTATAATCCAGCCATTGCATTTTGCCCATCGTGAGGCGCGTGATGTACTGTTTGATTTCGATTTGGCTAATTATCGTTACAACCGCAAAATACATTTTGCGTTTCATTATAAACAATTAAATTGATTTTTGTTTCCATTGAAGCCAAAGAAACTCAGTACTATGTATGTCAAATGTAACAAGAACACTAATAATTTAAATTTAAAAACTAATTTTATTTTGTAATGAGGTAGAAAGGAAAAAGTTTATGACAAGTATGAATCACAAGAATGAATGAAAGCATTCACCGTCTTTAGTTTACAAGCCCACTGTAATTAACATAGTTGAAAACGTAAATAAATAGGACAAGACATGAAAACATTACGGATGCAAGATTACGATGCATGTAATTATCAATAGTAAAAAGCAAAAAGAACATGACATTTCCATAATGTAAACAGATTTGAGCTAACCTATCAAAACTAAAAGGTCAAGAGTCCAAATACGATATTCCAATCTGGAAACATCTCGTATTAAAGTTTGATTGCTGGCTGTCCTTTCAATAACATGTCGAGCATTCCCGAAAAGTATACCAGCCACATCAGACATCACTGATAAAATTGCAAATACAGATTTAAGCAAATGTTAATGTGTGTCTTAATACCATGAATTAGTGGTGTCGGCTGTCAAAAACCTTACTCTGTTAATGTCGTTGTGAAAGGTTTAAATGTATTCTAAATTCATGGATGACGAATGTCTTCTGCAGCATTCTGTTATGGCGTGCTTGAAGTTCACAATTGTTGTAATCTTTATAAACTGGACGCTACTCTAGTGTTTCATATATGAAGCCCACAAACCTGGGCGCTAGTCTAACGTTTCATATGCGAAGATGACTAACCTATTCGTTAGTCTAGCGTTTCATGTTTGAAGATGACTAGCCCGGGCGCTAGTCTAGCGTTTCATATGTGAAGATGACTAACCTGGGCCCTAATCTAGCGTTTCATATGTGAAGACGACTAACCTCGGCCCTAGTCTAACTTTTCTTATGTGAAGATGACTAACCGATGACTAACCTGGGCTCTAGTCTAGCGTTTCATATGTGAAGATGACTAACCTGGGCCCTAGTCTAACTTTTCTTGTGTGAAGATGACTAACCGATGACTAACCTGGGCTCTAGTCTAGCGTTTCATATGTGAAGATGACTAACCTGGGCCCTAGTCTAGCGTTTCAAATGTGAAGATGACTATCTGGACGCTAGTTTAGCCTTTCATATGTGAAGATGACTAACCTGGGCGCTAGTCTAGCGTTTCATATTTGAAGATTTCTAGCCCGGGCGCTAGTGTAGCGGTTGATATTTGAAAAGGACTAGCCCGGGCGCTAGTCTAGCGTTTCATATTTGAAGATGACTAGCCCGGGCGCTAGTCTAGCATTTCATATTTGAAGATGACTAGCCCGGGCGCTAGTCTAGCGTTTCATATTTGAAGATGACTAGCCAGGGCACTAGTCTAGTGTTTCAAGTGGGGATAGAACTAGCCTGGGCTCTAGTTTAGCGTTTTAAGTTGGGAGAGGGTTAGACGGGTGCCACTGGTGTATTTCAACTGGACGGGGAAACAATTTTGAAATTTATAATGTTGAATGCTAATCGGTGTTGTCAGTTTACTCAGCACTCACTAACTAGTCATATTAAAGAGAACGAACCAAGCATATTTCCCAACTTAGCAATTGCTGGGAAAAAAGGGGAATAGTAAGGGGCCACTAGATATGTTAAAACAAAACGTTACCTTAATCTACACAAACAAAACTAAATAAAGTTATCACTATGAAGAGCACAGTGTGGACCTAAATTCGTTTGCCAGGCAGCAATGAAACATTATTTTTATAAGGAGAACAACTTGGAAGTGAGGTAAGGGTTTTGATGAGCATGTGTTACCTTTCCTTTACTAACATAGTCTTTCAGCATGCGTTACCTGTCCCTGACTAACATAGTCTATCAGCATCGTTTACCTGTCCTGAACTAACATAGTCTATCAGCATGTTTAATCTGTCCTTGACTAACATAGTCTATCAACATGTTTCACCTGTCCTTGACTAGCATAGTCTATCAGCATGTTTATATGACCCTGACTAACAAAGTTAAACAATATGTTTCACCTCACCCTGACTAACATATTTTATCAATATGTTTCACATGACCCTGACTAACATAGTCTATCAATATATTTCACCTGACCCTGACTAACATAGTCTTTCAATATGTTTCACCTAACCCTGACTAACATAGTCTAACAATATGTTTCACTTGACCCTGACTAACATAGTCTATATGTATGTATATATATATATAATATGTTTCACCTGTACCTGATTTTAAAGTAGCTTTTCAGTATGTTGTGACACACCGGATGTTATTATTTATGAGTGAGATCCCATCTGTACCATTACAAAAAATTGCAACATATTTAGAGTTCGTGCTAAAGATAAACATAGACTATCACGATTTAAAAAAAAATGAAAACACAGTCGTCTACAAAAACAAGAGGGCACCGCCAATAATTAGTGAAAGAAAGGTCAATATTCGATGCCAAGTAGTTTTTTTTTAAATCAGAGAGTGGTGATTGTTTGGAATACATTGCTACCAAAAAAAGCAGAGACCGATTCAATTAATGCATTAAACAAAAATTGGATGTGGGCAGTTATGTTAAGGACAAGTGAATGTAAATTAAACGGGTTGTGTACAGACTCCACAGAGTTTTCTCAAACAGTATACACAAGTTTAGTTAAATAAAAAGCTGGTCAATATATTGTTGCAAAACAAGAGGGGAAAAGCGTAATTTAGTAAACGTTGATGTACTGTGTTCTAATTACTTTAATTACATCATGGCTTTTAGAGTCGTTGTCGCACAGGTCAACTTCTGAAAACGCCCGGTATCGGGCTAAGGGCGCACCAGAGACCATAGTTGGTAAGCGGCCAGAACAACGTTCAGAAAGCAATGGCAAACTTCTGGATGTAAAAGGCCAAGAAACTTATGACAGTCGAGAAAAACGAAATTCAAGGATCTGATAGTGAGGCCCTCAGGCCACGCAGATTATCTATCCCAACAGGGGAAGAGGCCGATTTCAGACTCACAACAAGTAATAGAGATGACAGCCTAAAACATGACTGCATTACAGTGGACAACTCTGAAATGGGACTAAAAACAAAACTAAGAATAGGCACCTGGAACGTCAGGAGTCTATACCAGGGCAAGTTGTTCATGATTAAAAGAGTTATGAAGAGAACCAAGATAGATATTCTTGGAGTCTCTGAGCACAGATGGGCCGGTCAAGGACACTGTACCAGCATGAGGAGAAACATGCATATACTCTAGGATGGACAAGGGCGGAAAAAGGGGGCTCGGCTTTATTCTGTCAAAAAAACGACACCTTCACTACTCGGTTACAATCCAGTCAACGACCGAATCATTGTAATCAGACTAAAGAATAAGACTAGAAATTTAACAATAATTCAAATGTATGCACCAACATCAGCAGCAGACGATTGCGAAATGGATGATTTCTATAACACCTTGAAAGAAACGATGGAAAACGTTGAAAAAAGAGATATCTTGATCATCATTCTTCAATGAGAAAGTCGGAGAGGAAAGAGCCGAAGAGGAGAGAAGTGTTCGAGGACCTTTCGGTTTGGGACACATAAATGAGCGAGAAGATAAACTGGTTGAATTCTGCACGGAAAACAACCTCTCCATTGCAAACACCTTCTTCAAACAACATCAACGTAGACTGTACACGTGGACATCCCCTGATGGCAACTGCAGAAACTAAATAAATTACATCCTAGTGCAACAAAGATGGAGATCAAATGTGCTGGCAACACAAACACTGGCAGGAGCAAACTGCGATACGGATCATGAATTACTGTTTACAGTTTTTCAAACAAGACTACCCAGGATCAACATAGGTTGCCAGCCATTAAGCTTTGATGTATCAGCAATACCTACTGAATACAACATCAAAGTAGAAAACACATTTGAGGCGTTGCTTGCGGTACAGGAAGAGATGACAAATGAGGAATTGACATCGTACGCAAGGGATATTTTGATCTCGACAGCGAAATAAATGATTACCAAGATATCGCACAGGACACAGAGCTATATAACAGAGGAAACACAGAAACTCATTGCAGAAAGGCAACAATTAAAACAAATGGGAAGTAAGGGTACCAACACAGCATATAAAAACTGCGCAAGAAAAAATAAAAGAGAAATAAGAAAAGATTAATAAAGATACATAGTAGAAACGTGTAAGGATATAGAAAACCTAAAGGAACAAAGCAGAGAGAGAGATGCATTTAAATTATACGAACACTGACAAGGGAGTTCTGTCCGGTTCCACATGTCAAAAATGACAAAGAGGATAACACATTAACAGAAACCAAAGACATACTGAAAAGATGGAGATAGTACTGCAGAACCATGTATGGAGATAGCACAAAGCGCTCAGTTACAATCCTACCAAAGGAAGAGAAAGAACCTGAACCAACATTGGAAGAACAACGCTCTGCAATTAAAAGCCTGAAAAAGGGAAAGTCCCCATAATGCGATGATATCTCAGGACATCAAATACAAGCAGGAGGGGAAGCATGTGCTCGAGTCTATCACAAGCTGTTTAAACAGATATGGCACAGTGCAGAGTGGCCAGAAGCATGGACAAAATCAATTTATATTCATCTTCCCAAAAAAGCAACCTGATGCTGTGCACGAACTACCGAACTATCGCGCTGATCAGCCTCGCTAGCAAGATACTCTTGCAAATCGTATTAAGAAGGATTGAGAAAAGGCTTAAATCTGAAATTCACGTAGCCCAGGCACGTTTTAGGAAAGACAGAGGGACCCGGGACCTCTTATTCATTTTAAGGAATTTATATGAAAAATGTAGAAATTTTAATGAAGAGCTGTACACATGTTTCATTGATTACACTAAGGCCTTCGATACGGTAAAACATCAACATCTGTGAAGAATCATGAAAGAAATGGGGTTTCCTTTGCACAAATACCATCTCATTGAAACAGTATTCCAAGATCAACAAGTCGCTGTCCGAGTATCTGGGTAAACATTGGATTGGTTTACAGTAAAAAAGAGAGTCCGACAGGGATTTGTCCTCTGACCTTATCTGTACACTATATATGAGTAACGTATAATGAGAAATGTTCAAGAAGATGTGAACATTGAAAGTTTCGACCCATTTACGATTAGGGGGTTCGAGATTCCAGAGTTACGATACATAGATGATACTATCACGAAGTGCAGAAGGGCTAGAGCAGCTTCTTTCAGCCGTAAATGTACATAGTAAAGATCAAAACCTGTTGATAAACATAAATCAAACAAAGATAATGACCACCGACAAAACACAATGTCAACATACATTTACAGTGGGTGGTGAAGAAATAGATCAGGTCACACATTTGGAATATCTGGGCTCCAGAATGGACAAAAATGGCGACTGCTCGAAAGAAATCAGAAGAAGACTAGCTATGGCAATGCAGAGAGTGAACAGACTGAAGAAATTATGGCAGGGCACCAACAAAATGATAAAAGTAAAATTCGTGAGAGCCTGTGTTTTCCTGTGGCAGCTTATGGCTGTGAATCATGGACGATTACCAAATTTTCTAGACAAAGAATCGAATCCTTCGAGCCACAATGTTACAGAAAGATCCTCACAATACCCTAGACAGATAAAAAAAAACAAATGCAGACATTCGGCAAGAATTGAGCATAAAAGAGAATTGGTTTATCAATTCCAATTTGGATAGAAAATGCAAATACTTTGGTCACATCAAGAGACACAATAGTCCTGAGGGAACGGTGATGGAAGGTATAGTGTAATGCAAAAGAGGAAGGGATAGACCAAGCAAACGATGTCACCAAGATATCCAGGAACGCCTGAGTATTACAGTGGCGGAAGCTGGTGTGTTGGCAATGGAACGAGTTTCTTTCAGACAGACTGTGATGGGAGCGACGTTATACAAAGGACAAGCCACATGATGATGACATCATGTCCTTAATAGACCTTTCAAATTCAGACGGCGTGTTTGTTTGTCCTGAACAATTATATGTATCACGTTTTGTCGTTGATCACAGCTAGGCTGCGATACTTGCACCTTTCAGCCCGACACATCCAATTTTAGCTGTCCATTTTCTGGCACCGAACTTGCCTTTCGCTTTGGATCGTTAATCTCTTAGCCAGGCTGCATGGTTGCAGTCTGTTGCCACAGCTGCCACTTGGAGGCAGATTAGGGTCTTGGTCAGTTATGGGTCACTGACCCTGATGTCTGCAACATGTCGTTAGTCTCTGATCTTGTCACTGTCACCTCATATACTGCTGCGGTTTTGGCTCGTAGATGATGTGTTTTAGGACGGGTTATTTTGTTCCAAATGAAATAGTTGTCTCAAAAGGCCTGTGGAAGTAGCACGATGTTGTCTGGGGAACGGAATGCGTTGTGTCGTAGCTAACAACTTGACTGCGATATCGGCACGTTACGGTCTTCTTCTTCTTCTTCGTCGTACGCAGTCAGACGTCAACCTGTATTTTTTTCGAAAAAAGCAGCATTCATCCTGAGGCTGTCGACACTGACATATAGCTTTTCTAGTGTTGCCACTGGTGATGGCCACATCTGCTTTCTCTGATCCTCGTATGTCGGGTAGTTTTGCAGCAGATGTTCAGCGGTCATTTTCCCAGTACCGCACATGCATTCGCCAGTGCCACCTATCTTCAATTTATTGAATAGGTGGTACCTCAGTCTATTGTGGCCAGTGCGAAGTCTGAAGACCACGACCTGCTCTTTTCTGTTCAACTGGTAATACGCATCGTTTTTTGTGTAGCCAGTATGTTCTGTTTCCCATTTGGTCATGTATCTAGCTCTAATAAGCCTTTTTGACTCTTCGTATGCCACACTAGTTTTTGGTTGTAGCAGTCTTGCACCTTCTTTTGCCAGTCTGTCTGACTCCTAGTTGCCTTGGATGTCACAGTGGGATGGAACCCACTGTACCACTACTCTTTTTGGTGAGGACTGCTGGCATATTTGACAGAGTACTGCTCTTAAATCATTAAGTTCAGTATTTTTCTGGCTTTTTAGTGCTGTGACTACGGCTAGGGCATCTGTAAGCAGGACTATATGGCTTTCATTTCTCTTGCTTGTCGCCATTTCTTCTACTGCAGCCCTCAGTGCCTCTGCCTCCGCTCTGAAATTGCTTGAGTATTTTCCAGTTGCCACTGACCGTGTTACTTTTCTACCATTTGGTAGGCTCAGGAATAACCCTGCCCCTCCGTTCAGTGTTGTGTTTGTTACAGAACCGTCGGTGTATGCATAAGTCCAGTCCATGCTTGGGTAGTTTTTCGTTATATACCTCAGGGTTGTGTCTCTTCTTTCGTTTTCAGTCTGGCTGTTTTTGTTTCCAATACCTGGTATGTTTTCTACCACCTCTGGAAATATATGCTGCCTCCAGGTAGGTTTGCGCACAGTAGGGAAGGGCTTTGGTGTTGTTAATGCGTTGATGGGTCTTCGCTCATTTTTGTGTTGGCTATTTCTGCAAAGTTTCTCCGCTCTAGTTTCCCATTTCCAAAGTTATTTTTCCGCTTGCTGCTGGGCTCTGCAGTCTCTTCTGTCGGTCATGGACTGCAGATATTAATCTTTTCAAGTTCTACAATTTGCGTTGACTTCATGTCTCCTGTTATAACTCTCATGGCTTGGTTTTGAAGTTTGCTAATTTTGTCAAAGTTCGCATTTGCTGCTGTTGTCATGCCGCAATGCCATACTCGAGAACTGGTCTCACTCTTCCATTGTACAGTTTCTTTAGTATACTTTCGTCTGATTCCCAGCTTGTGCCAGCAAGTTTCTACATGATTGCCATTCTTTCTCTGGCTCTCATTCGGTTTCTCACGATCTAACTTGTCCATGTCATCAAATGTGACTCACATGTAGTTTGGGTTGTCGTTTGGCCGCAGGTATTTGCCGTTAAGACTTATTTTGGTGTGTTTGGGTTTGTTTGACAGCGAGAATATCGTACATGTTGTTTTTTTCTCATTTATTTCGACCAGCCATGAGTTTGCCCACTCCTCCAGCGATGTTAGGGCCTGCTGCATCCGATTACTTGCTATGGTGAGATTCTTTTCAGAGGTCCACATAGCCAGATCGTCTGCAAACATGGGGCTGTGTATTCGTCTTGGTATATTTCCTGCGATGTTATTTATATACACCAGGAAGAGTGTGGGTGACAGTACTCCCCCTTGGGGTACTCCCGACTCGAGTGTCACCTTATTGCTCATCTGCTTTTGTACTTGAGCTCTGGCTGTTCTATTTTTGAGGTAGTGACTAATCCATCTGTACTTTTTCCCACAAACTTCACTTCTTCGAACCTTGACTTTAAGTCCCTCTTTCCAGACTTTGTCGAATGCCCTTTCTAGGTCTATCCAACCCGCTACTGTGTGCTTTTTCTCCTGGTAAGCATCCTCTATTTCTTGGGCTATGAGAGTGATCTGATCCTCAGTGGATCTGTGCTGTCTAAAGCCTGCTTGCTGTGGAATTAGTATGTGTTTATCCTCCAGATGCCACATCAATCTGGTGTTTGTCATGCGCTCCATCAGTTTGCCGACACAGCTCAGTAGGCTGGTAGACCTGTATCTATTTGGATCTGCTCTATCTTTCTCCTTTTTTGGTACTGGTATAATTACCGCATTTGTCCATGCCTGCGGTACAATTCCCCTTTTCCAGCTTTGGTTCATGACTGATAGTAACTTCCTCTTTGCTGTTTAGCCCAGCCCCATCAGCATTCCGTTTGTTACGTCATCTTTTCCGGGCGATTTCTTTTTCTTTAGAGGTCTCATGGCCTCTTTCATTTCATTCATTGTTAGTTTTGCCATCATGTGCTCCTCTGGTGCCACATTGATGTTGTGTTGCCCCTTTTGTTCTTCGTTAATGTCTGTGTGCCTATTTGTCGGAACATCAATGTGGTTTGCTCTGACATAATGTTCTATAAAGGCGTTTGCTGCCTTTTTTCCAGTGAGCATGTTGTCGCCCTGCTTGAGGGTGATTTGTTTGTTCGATGGAATTTCGTCGTTCATGGCTCTGACTAACTTCCATAGTTTGTTAACGTCTTTGTCTAGATTGAAGCTTTCTGTTTTTGTTTTTCCAGCTGTCTCTTATTATTTGGTTTAGAGTGTATTTGTATTTCGCCGTTGTGGCTTTGAGGGCGATATTTGCCTCCATAGATTGTTCTCTCTCTGCCATGTTCCTAGCATTTGAGACTTCGTCTTGCGCTTTCTGCAGTTCATCATTCCAATAGGGCTTGTAGTTTTTCCTTGCCCCTCTTGGGATGGTTTCGGTGGCTGCCTGCATTATTGCTTTGCTTAGACTTTTCACCATGGGTTTCATGTTGTTATTCCGTGTGTTGATGGTTTCGCATAGCCCATCTGTCAGGATTGCAAATCTGTCCCAGTCGGCTCGTTTATAGTTCCAACGTGGGAGCGGTTTTGTTTCCTTTGGGCTCACTTCCATATCAACTTCTAGCCTAATTGGACTTTGGTCCCTACCTGCCAATTGGTTTAGCACCTGGCGGTCTATTTTGTGGTGAATATCCACCGTGGAGAAGGCCAAAGCTGGAGTAGAGGTGGTATGCCATTTTCTAGAATAGAAGCTAGGGATATCTTCTGGCCTATTGATAAGTTAGAGATTTGTGTCTATCTCCCAATCTTCCACTTCGTCACTTCTGCTGTCTGTGCCCGAGTATCCCCATCTCTCCGAGTGGTTGTTGAAGTCTCCAACTACTATGCAGTTGGAATTTGGTCTTTGACTTCCATACTCGAGAGCGACAGGTCGTTGTTTGGTGGTCCGTACAGGTTGAAGATGCGGATCTTCGTCTCTTGAGCCAGTATGTCAATTCCTACAATTACTGCTTGTCTGGTGTGATTGACAGCTACCGGGCTGCTCGGTATGCAGTTTTGGGTCAGTATCAGAACCCCTCCTTTTTTACTTTCCCTGTCCAGACGGAAGGTCTGGTATCCTCTGATTGAGAATTTGTGGTTGTTGTTGAGGTGCGTTTCTTGAATACATCTCACGTCAATCTTACCTTCATGCAAGTGATGTATTAAGGAGAGCTTTTTGTTAATGACACCCTCCGCATTCCACTGAAGTATTCTGAGGGTCTTGTGTTTTTGGTCAATAGATTTTGCCCCATCACCATGTGCCTCGACTCCACAGCACATGGGTCGGTGACCACAAGTAGCAATTGTTGGGCCCCTTTGAGGCATGAGGCCCGGCACTCTCACTGCCTTTCGGGACTCCACATGATGAGCGCCACGCTTTTTTCTGTAAGGTTGTACTGTCATCATACTGCGATGTACGTTGCATTGTGTTACTTGTTAAGCCTGTGCATCCGATTTAAACTTGCGTTTCTGTAGGGATGCCCTCCTTAGCCTTTGGCTGTCCCCAGCCTATCTGCAAGGCATCAGTTGTTTATTTTCAGAGTTGTCTCTTAGGGAAGCTTTCTTACAGGACTATCGAGTATTCCCCACTCGTGTCTATAGGGTGTGGCGATGATATATGAGATATGATATGGACTATGTACTGGTTTGTACTATCCCGGAAGAGAGGCAGTCCAGTGTGTCTGTATCCCAGGATCGTCATGTCCTGCCAAAAACGTAGCGTGTGCATGTGAGTGGGGTATCTCTTTTCTCTTTTTATTTTTTCGGCTTTTCTGCAGTGATGGTACGCCTAGCATTCTCCGCCACCTGGGAAATTGTCACAATAGGGCAGAGGTACAATGTCCGCTGGCCTGCATCTCTTATGCGTCCATTGGGATGACTGATAGCAGAGGTAGAGAGCGAGGCAGGAGTGCATTTAACGAGGGGACAGGCGTGGTAATGGCACGGAAATGTTCGCCTGGTGTGCGGACATATCTCATGGTCATGGGTTGCGTCTCAGCAGTTTGCATTGAGGTGGCTGCTCTACTGCTTACGACACCCCGACCGACAACTAAGTCTTCTACTAGTGGTTTCACACCTCATCGCCGTATGGGGTGAATATCGGGCAGCTTCCCGCCCTTTTGATCAGCGGACGGCATATATCTCTTTCTGCGGCTCGACCGGGTCGGGCCTCAGGTCCCAGCCATTTCGTAGCCTCCCATCGCAGTGGTGCTGAGATTTTGAGCGGGATTCCGGCTTATAGGCGTTCGGCCGTAATCCCTCAGATGGTAGCCTCGCACCTTTGGCTTATCAGTCAAGCTCGTGGACCAAGTATTTTCGACTTGCGGTTCATCTCGAGTTCAGCAGGATTACCGGAGGAACGCCCTGTCATTTGTAGGGTAAAGCTGACATGTCTTTTGCGGGTCTAATACCAGCAGCCGTTCACTATTAGACCAAACAGGGGGCTTTTTAGTCAGTCAATTGCCAATTGTCTGAAACCTGCAATTCTGCTAGAGTTAAGCTGGATTACCGTAGCAACTCTCTTTCATTAGGAGGGTAGGACTGACCTGTTTTCCGTGGGACTAATTCCAGCACACGTTCGTTATTAGAACCAACGAAAATGCTCTGTCTTTCTACAGTGTTGGCGTGTTGAGTCAAATTAAGCCGCAGGCTCCACTCCTGGTGGTGCCCTTCCGTCAATTCCTTTATCGAACACTAGATCCGAAACAATCGAGTAACCGATAGAGTAGCCCCAGATTTTCGAGAGTCTAATTTCATCACACGTTCTCTATTAGACCCCACGAAAGTGCTCTCGGTCTGTCGATCATTTCAGTGTTGGCGTCTTGAGTCAAATTAAGCCGCAGGCTGCACTTCTGATGGTGCCCTTCCGTCAATTCCTTTAAGTTTCAGCTTTGCAACCATAATTCCCCCGGAACCAAAACACTTTGGTTTCCCGGAAGCTGTCCGCAGAGTCATCGAAGCAACTCCTGCGAATTTCTAGTCAGCGTCGTTTATGGTCAGAACTACTACGGAATCTGATCGTCTTCGCGCCTCTGACTTTCGTTCTTGATTAATGAAAACATTCTTGACAAATGCTTTCGCAGTAGCTCGTCTTGCGGCGATCTACGAATTTCACCTCTAACGCAGCAATACGAATGCCCCCGTTTGTCCCTGTTAATCATTACCTCCAGTTCCGAAAACCAACCAAATATAACCGAGGTCCTATTCCATAATTTCATGCACCATTATTCAGGCTGCCGAGGCCTGCTTTAAACACCGTCATTTTTTCAAAGTAAACGCGCCAGTCACCCGGGACGCTCGGCGAAGAGCACCCGCGGGAGAGAGCTGGCAGGCGGTAGGGCAGGAGACAACGGCCAGTGAACCAGCGCGAGCCGGATCACCCGTCTGCATCTGAGATCCAACTACGAGCTTTTTAACTGCAACAACTTTAATAAACGCTATTGGAGCTGGAATTACCGCGGCTGCTGGCACCAGACTTGCCCTCTAATAGATCTTCGTTAAAGGGTTTAAAGTGTACTCATTCCAATTACGGGACCTCGATAGAGTCCCGTATTGTTATTTTTCATCACTACCTCCACGTGCCGGGAGTGGGTAAGTTGCGCGCCTGCTGCCTTCCTTGGATGTGGTAGCCGTTTCTCATGCTCCCTCTCCGGAATCGAAACCTGATTCCCCGTTACCCGTTACAAATATGGTAGGCATGTCACGTACTATCGACATTTGATAGGGCAGACATTTGAAAGATGCGTCGCCGGCGCATGAGGCCATGCGATCAGCGCAAAGTTATCCAGAGTCACCAGTGGGGACGCCGCAACCCCACTAGGGGAAACGACGATTGTTTTTGAACTTATAAAAGCGCTCTTTCCGCGAGGGTCGGAGCTTGGTAAGCATGTATTAGTTCTAGAATTGCCACAGTTATTCAAGTAGGATCGTGTCATCTAAGGAACCTCGACTGATTTAATGAGCCATTCGCGGTTTTACCGTGAGACAGTGTGAACTTAGACATGCATGGCTTAATCTTTGAGACAAGCAAATGACTAGTGGCAGGATCAACCATATATCTGTCGGAGACGGACGAACCACACACACCCGTCGGCGATGGATGGATGTGTAAAAAGCCTCACTAGGACGGCCGCAGGGACTGACTGACGGACGGACAGTTGTTCCGTCCATCACTCCGTCTACCTAGGACCGCCTAAAAGGGTCCCCCGTACACACACCAAACAGCTCTTGACTATGGTATGAAGATAAAAGCTGGAATGACAAAAGTAATGATCAACAACTCCGAGTGATTCAACAGCACGATAACAGAAAATGGTCAGAAACTCGAGTTGGTAGACCGTTTTAAATATCTAGGGTCGATTGTCAGTGATGAAGGATCAAAGTGTGAGGTGTTTGCCAAATTAGCACAGACAATTAAGACGCTTGCACGGCTTAATAAAATATGGCAAGATAAACGGTTAACACTATGCACGAAAATCAGATTAATGCGTACACTGGTCCTGTCAATATTCCTCTATGCTTGTGAGACACGGACAGTTACGGCTGACCTTCAACGAAGGCTACAGGCCTTGGAGATGAAATGTTTCCGAAGACCTTTAAACGTCAGGTTCAAAGATCGAGTTACAAATGAGGCAATACGAGATAGAATTACAACAGCAAAATGGCCTATTGGAAGACCTCTTGGCAACTGTCAAAAGAAGAAAATCGCTTGCTACGGTCACATACCGAGTTTAAATCGTCTTACAAATACAATCCTCCACGTTTAGGATCAAGGCAGACGACGAAGATGCCGTCCCAAAAAAAGAGATGGGAGGACACAATAAAAGAATGGACCAATCCCCCACCAGAAGAGTCACAGGCAGCGGCATCTGACAGAGAAGGGTGGCGTGGCGTTGTGAGGATGTCTTCATGTGTGCCACAATGACCTCACCGGTTACGGGATGACCTGACGTTACAATTGTCTGTATTTTTGATCAAGTTTAAAGCTTCGCTACCCAAATAATTTGTTACTGTTATTTCCCAGCTATCCCCACCGTTGCATTCCACATCCGGTATTGGTGCTAATGGATTCTGCGTTGAAGGTCTTCATACAGTATAGCATTCACATTAGATTGTGTATAAGCTGTTTGTAATCGGTTCCCAAATTATTATATGAGTCTGATAATTTATATATGTAAGGCTGAGAAAATGTTACAAGTACATTGTTTCGGAATATTATTATTTGTTGGAGGACATATCACTATTTGCTAACAATAAAGTATCAACATGGGCACTTGGTATATTGAAATAGTCGAAACTTGATTTACATCTTAAAATGGTCTAGATCCAACATTCTAAACGCCAAGTAGAGCAGCGACGGAATCAGGTGGAACTTGTCGTACACATGTCATCAGTTTTTGTAGTAGTCTGGGCAACGAGGTGGGTATCTTCACATTGGCTGCTTTGGTGACGAGTCTGCTGAAAAACATATCATTACAATACAGCCCGGAGAGCCTATGCTGACATTCTTCAGTACGCACCAGGATATTCCAAAAACCACTACAGCCAGTTACAAAATAGCAATCGTCAATAATGAAAAACTGAACCTACGTACCGACTTCACAACACACAATGTTGTCTGGGGAACGGAATGCGTTGTTTCGTAACTAACAACTTGACTGCGATATCGGCACCTTTCGGTCTGACAGAACCTTTTTCAACAGAGTCTGACTGGGCATGTTTGCACGTACCACACTCTCCAGGATCGTTCTTTCTAGAACAAGGTGGCGTTTGGCGTTTCCTAGGAGCGCTAATTTACTAAAGGTAATGTTGTGTACTAGTAACTTATGTTGTATACCCAGCCCCTTTATATTTTCTGCGTTTTTATTTTCGCTATCCAAGATATTCTGATCAACTTTCTGTTGCACTTTAGTTCCAAGGATTCAATTGTTTTCCGTACAGGGTGTGTGGGTACTATTTCTCGCTTCCCAACATTGCCACCTGAATGATGAACGTAATTATATAATACCAATATAAAAAGAATACGTTCAGGAAATATGCTTCAAACCATATAGGAAGATGTGAATATAGAAGGTTGTGGACAAGGCTAGCAACCTCATCACGTAAAATAGTGCTATGAAACTATCACTGCAATTGCTAGAATGGTTTCATGTACGAGGCGCGTTAATATGGACCTTAGCAAACTGCAATAAGTGAACATAAGTACGATGCACATGATGACGTCCATTCTGGTGTAAGCATCACGTACCAATCGTAAAGTTTAAAAAATGTCATTATCCTCCTATTCATAGTTTCCTCAACAGGCCGTTGAAAACATGGAGAGGGTGATATGGAATCCGTCCAGAGTTGATCAGCGAGCGGTGATTCTGTTTTTAACACCTGAAGGATGTCCATCAGTTGACATTCATTGCAGAACACAGACAGTGTGTGGTGACAAAAGAACCTCGAACACAACATTGAAGAACTGGGCAACGATGTTTAAAGAAGGACTTGAGGTTAACGCAACAATATATGCCTGACCTGGTCTAGGAAAATCTTTCGTTAACTCACGTCCATCTTTAAACATCGCGTAGTCGCGTAGCGCAGGGGTTAGCGAGCTGGCTTCGTATCTTAGTTGTCCTAATTCATTCCCCAGTTGAGGCGGAAAAGCTTTATCAGACCGCAACAGTTTCTGTGTCAACCCATTCTGAAATGGGTACCAGTTTAGTCCGGAAAGAAAAGGCGACGGGTGTGATTCTGACAACATCATTCCGTGGGTTACAAAATAATATGGGCGTAACACCATAATTTTTAATGCCACGCATGGCGTGACGGAATATTTGTTTTTAAAACTGTCGACATCCTTCAGCTGTTACTGTTCAGCGCTCGCCGATCAACTCTGTACGTATTCCATATCACAACCGCCATGTTTAAACGGTTTGCTGAGAAAACTATGAGTCAGATGTTAATGGAATTTTGCAAATTTGACGGTTGGAATGTGCTATTTACATCAGAAATGACGTCATCATACGCATCGCACGTTTGTTCACTTGGTTCAGTTAGGTCCGGTTTCATTTGAACTCTCCTCGTTGGCATATTAGATGCAATGACAGAGCGTAGGTTGAAACATTCATTGACTTTTTAGGGTCACTAGAGGGGAGCGTTGATGACTGTTTTTTGACATCTTTTATTGTTTACACTTTTATCATAGACTGTCTTGAATCTTAGCTATCTTTTGGGAACTCTCGGTTATTGGTTCAAAATGTAAACTCCGAAGACTGACCGACCATCCAATGCACCAGAGACTAAACAATTTGGGAAATGGGAAACTAAAGCGGAGAAACTTTGCAGAAATAGCCAAAGCAAAGATGCACGAAGATCCCATAAACGCACTAACAACACCAAAACCCATCACTACTGTACGAAAACCTACCTGGAGGCAGGATATATTTCCAGAGGTGGTAGAAAATATACCAGGTATTGCAAACAAAGACTGCCAGACTGAAAAAGAAAGGAGAGATACTACCCTAAGCTTCATAACGAAAAGCTACCCAAGCATGGACTGGACCCATGCATACACCGACGGTTCTGTAACAAATACTACACAGAACGGAGGGGCAGGAGCATTCCTGAACCTACCAAATGGCAGACAAAAACACTGTCATTCGCTACTGGTAAGTACACAAGCAATTTCAGAGCGGAGGCAGAGGCACTGAGGGCGGCAGTGGAAGAAATGGTGACACACAGTGAAAATGAAAGCCATATAGTCCTGCTTACAGATGCTCTCGCCATAGTCACAGCGCTAAAAAGCCAGAAAAATACTGAGCTAAATGACTTAAGAGCTGCACTCTGCAAACTGTGCCAGCAGTCCGCACCAAAAAGGGTAGTGGTACAGTGGGTCCCATCACACTGCAACATCCAAGGCAACGAGGAGGCAGACAGACTGGCAAAAGAAGGTGCAAGACTACCACAAACAGATACTAGCATGACGTACGAAGAGTCAAAACGGCTTTTCAAAGCCAGATACATGACCAAATGGGAAACCGAACATACTGGTGACACCAAAAACGATGCCTATTACCAGTTGAACCGAAGAGAGCAGGTCGTAGTCTTCAGACTTCGCACTGGCCACAATAGACTGAGGTACCACCTATTCAACAAATTGAAGATAGGGTGTACCGACGAATGCCCGTGCGGTACTGGTAAAATGACCGCTGAACATCTGTTGCAGAACTGCCCGACATTCGAGGATCAGAGAGAGCAGATGTGGCCATCACCAGTGGAACTGCAAGACAAACTCTATGGCAGTGGCGACAGCCTCAGGATGACCGCCGCTTTTTTCGAAAAAATAATGGTTACTGTCTGACTGCGTACGCAGAAGAAGAAGAAGAAAAAGGTTCAAAATGTTTGTGTTTAAGCATTTTGAAAAGGATTACCTGGACAAGACACTTTTTGAGCATTGTAATGGGGGTACGGTGGCGTGTCTGCTTTTTATGTGCGTATGTGAGGAAGATAAGTATTTTGTAAACCGCTGTTTTAAATTGTTAGTTTTTTTGTCTGTGGAAGGCAAGTTATTTTTTTCAAAGCGGGTTCAATACATTGTCTGTGTTTTTATGTGGAAGAAAAGTATTTGTAAATTCTCTACTTTAAATTGTCCGTTTTTGGGGGGAGAGACGACATATATTTTTACAGCTGCTTCTTTAAATTGTCTCTTTGTGTATGGAATTAAACAATTTAACAAAACTGCTTCTAAGTCTGTCTCTGGTTCGCATACATCATCACAATTTGGTCGGAATGCCCCTGCTGCCTTCTGTGTGTCCCATGCATGCCGACCTGTATAAGAATGTTACGATTGAGTGGAGGTCAGTGACCTCAGCGGCTCGATGTCTCTCCTCACTGCCTTGTGAGATGCCAGATCGTTTAAAAGACTTCGAAGGAAAATCCTAATAACACCCGCAAACTCTTCTGTCCTGAGTCGTCTTGTCCATGTTTTGCTTCTGAAAAGGGTAACTGAAGACGAGAGAGTGACGCTGACCTGCGCAACTTTCTGTCACTTTGATCACATACACGCGCAAGTCAAATTATCAGGAACTTTCAGCTACATAATTATTATATTTGCTAACACATCACGGAGGACACATTGAATATATCGAATTGAGATGGAAACACATAAAAAGGACATTAAATGATAAATTTAGAATGCTGAATGGGTAGATTGTGATCATCCTCATCTGGTCATGAGGGAAGTCGGACAAACTGATAACAATCAAACGGACAAACGGTAGATCGTAGTATGAGGTGAAATATGTAAACTCAAGGAATGAAAAACGACAATCAAATGTAGGAATGTAGGAGAAAAAGAGAAGACAAAGAGGCTAGAAAATGTTTGTAAAACATAGATGTCATGCCGCTGAAAGCATCATTTGTGAGAGATCAGTCTGTTTTCCAGCTTGAATCGATGTCCATCGGCCGATAGCAGGAGGCGGTAGCAATGACTATAATAGCTGCCCTTCTTCAGTACACAGAACCATTGAGATGGCTGAGGACTGAGGAACTAGAATTCTTGGAAAAGTCAAGAAGGTGTTGTTAGAAGCGCGTACAAAGTTACAACCCACTCTCATCAACTTATGACATGCCACATTAGTTGGCAAATTAGGTGTTTATGAGGTTACAGGACATGCACGGGAATTCTCGTTTGCTGTTAAACAATGAATTATGGGAAGGCCACGGCAGTATCTGGATAGCATACCCATGGTCACGACTTGCTCGTATTGTAAACAAAGTGTGTCAAACTTCATGCACCTTATCGATTAGCTTATATTAGAAGCTATACCCACTTTTCTCAATGACAGTAACCATTCTTTGACCACTTTATATGAGCCCTTACTCAGCAACGACATAACCTAACGTCTCTTCTTACTAGATGTTTTCTCCCTTTATACCTCCATTCTCCATTTGTACGGAATATCAGTCTTCTGCATTATCCTTAAAATAGATTTAATCCTTTCTACAATCATCGGTCTAACTCGTCTAAACGCTATCAACTGTGAGTTCAATTGCCAGTCCATAGACCATGTCAGTGGCCTAGTTATGAGCACAGCATTCGGCATGGGCTAAAGATATCTCATCGCTTGACACTCCAGGTAATATATTTGACATCAGTATCAGGTTCTTCGCCTCTTAACTAAAACTGATACTGACCTACTACTGATACATTGACGACGGAGAACGCATAACCGACATTACTTTTGCGACTGTTCTCACCAACTTTGTTAACTATGTCAACTTATAAATGACTATACCAACAACTAAAAGACTATATAAAAAACTAATTGATTTTGTAAACATATAATTGACTCTGTAAACAACTAATTTTCTATGTCAACAACTAATTGACTTCGCTATATCAAAAACGTTCACCCACTCCCCTTGCTATATCTGATATCTCATTGTTATGGCTGTTACGCTGTCGCGATGACGATGACTTCCGATTTATGGCCATTGCGACGCTCGACTTAAATAATACGCTTCTCTACCGTGACACTTCTAATATCTATCCTCAGGTGAGTACTCCCTAAACCCTGTATTATCTCTCTTACTCCTTCTCACCGACATCCCTCTGACCGTGTCAAAATTGCCTTCGTAATCCACTCTCACATATCGTCCATCAGTAACATCTAGTTTCAACATCTCCATATCATTCAGTACGATCCTTCCACTCTGCCCGATTTACATAATCGTTCCTTATTTTTGTATACAATTGAAAACAATTTGAGAGCAGCTGTTGGTTAGTGTTTGTTTTCCTAGCTTTGAGTATGAAACATACTTGTACCTACGTTTTACACTTTATTTTGATCAAAAGAAGCGCGAAAATATCGTTTTATATTAATTACAGTTTGTATTTTATGATGCAAATATTTACAATCATTAAAAAACGTGCACAAATACCTTTATTCAACAATGGGTCGATGGGACGTCGATCGGATACTTTTGGGTCCATATCAACAACAATATCAACAACTACAACAACAACATATGTTATTACCAAATTAAACGCAATTAAGAAAAAGATTCACAATGAATAACACAATAGGAGACCGTGAGATACTTTTACTTCCCGATCACTGCAGACTTTCCTATTGCAGGATGTGGGAAGAGTTTCAATAAAATGATTTGAAACGTTTGTCTGTATTTTGAACTCATCTTGTAGTACACAAAAATATTTACGCTAGAGTTTATAGACTGACAGCAATTACCAATTGACCATACTAATTCACACAAGTTGTTATACCTGCCTCTTATATTGAAATCAGACCCAACAACAAACGTTGCCATGGAGATAATAGCGCCAGGTACATAACAAACAATAAGAACACATGCTATCAGGACAACCATCTTCACCGTTTTCCGCTCCTTGACAGAAGTTGATGTCCCCTGATTTTGACCAGATGTTGCAGCTGCGCGCCATTGAGACGTTTGTCTTAATTTGATGACCAGGGCAAACGTAAATATGATAACACCAAAGAAAGACGAAGCACTAAGCAATGAGTGCATTACGAAGCATATACCTTCCGCTTCATCTCTGTTACTCGTAAAGATTATGCCTATAAGAGTTGTGTTTTTGTTGGACACAAATCTCCAGCCGAGGTATGACGTGGCGTATTCTGGAATGAGGGTCATTATATTAACAGCATAGACGAGATAGATGACTATGGTAGTTCTCTTTGCCGTAACTATATCTTTGATTTTCAATGGAAATGCAATAGAGAGAAACCTTTCAGCTGTTATATAAACGGTAATAAAACTGGTAATTCGGCAAAAACAGAGATGTGGCCAGCCAGCTGAAAGGTACATAACCTCCATTGAGTCCCACGTAATATCATATACTGGAAGGAAAGGGTTCGTACACATAGATGCCCATTCCAATGCAATTAAGCAACACATATCAGAGACGGCGAGTCCAAGAAATGCGATGTTTACAGTATTAGTAAAACCTTGCTTGTTAAATATTACGATGTTGATAATGTTTGCTGTAATCCCAAACAGACTAACAAGTCCACAAATAGTCATGAGGTTGACACACTCAAATAGCTTCTTATCGTCTGCGCTTAGAATATAATTCTCGTCTGCCATCTTTTTTCTCAATTAAACAAGCGTTCATGTAGTTATCACTTGTGATACAACTACGGACGTGCACTCTCTGCTGAATTAACTAATGACGATAAATAGCCAGAATAAGCTAGCGTTTTGTAAATAAAGCCATGTAACAATATGTTCTGAAGATGTATAGTTAATAGTGAGTGTGATTCATCACAGAAAAGCATTCGTGATGACAAATTCATTCGATTAAAACCTTTCGGATCCCTGTGGAGCACATGCCATCAAGATCATCATGTGGCATGCCATTTGTAGAACATCGCGGTCATAAGAATAAATCTTCAAAACATAAGTTTGTTTGTCGAAGTAACTGCTTCATTTTAATGATTGCCATATACAATTTCAACTCCTTCTCCTCTGGTCCTGCTTCCGTTATGCCTGCCTGTTTTATTCCAACAGTTCCACATTTCTGATGGTAAAATACTATTTCATTTGTTTTATTCATCGCAGATCCATATTTAATATGAAAGTCAACACGAAAAGGCGTTTAAATGTGTATTGAAACACTAACATCTATGAGGTCGACCTCATTTATTAAGTTGCACATATTAACTTGAAAATATGTAATAAATATGTGGCTTTCTAGTGTTGAATACGCCATATAATCTAAACCTTTCATGAAGTCAGATAATCAGCTGGTGCGCATCTCGTCTAATTTGCAGCGTGAAAAGCAAAAGATCGTCTTAACTCATAAAAGCAAAGACGTCCTCCAATGGATCCTCAGAACTTCATCCCCTACAACAGTCAACGGTCTTTGAGTTCTTCTGTCTTATATAAGCAAACTACCTGCCACAGGCGATGTAGCTAGACATAACATCTCACAGCTGTCAAGCCGCCTCATCTTGCTTTGCCCCGGTGGCAGTCTTCTATAATACTACCTATACACATTGAATACAAGGGTTAACTTTACATGCCCTAATAATCGTCTATCTCATTCACGCCATGGCACCATGGGTCCAGTAGATAGCTATACATATCACGGTCCTGAAAACCTTATTATAATCCAGCCATTGCAATTTGTCCACCGCGAGGCGCGTGTTGTAATGATTGATTTCGATTTGGCTAATTATCGTCACAACCCCAAAGCACATTTTCAACTGAAATTATGTTATTTCGTCGAAGCTAACGATAGTCAGTGCGATTTGTGTCTGGTGTTTCAAAAATTGATAATTTATGTTTAAAAAATGTAATTTATTTTACAACGAGGTAGAAAGGTAAGAGTTTATTACAAATTGAATTACAATCTTTGGATGCCAAGTCATGCAAGCATTAACCGTCTTCAGTGTACAAGTCCACTGCAATTAACATAGTTGAATACGTAATTAAATTGGACAAGACATGAAAACATTACAAATGCAAGATTACGATGCATGTAATTATCAATAACATAAATCAGATAGAACATGACATTTCAAGAATGTAAACAGATTTTAGCTAACCGATTAAATCTACAAGGCCTTAGTCCAAATACTATATTCCAATCTGGAAATATCTCGTATTAAGGTTTGATTGCTGGTTGTCCTATAAATAACATGTCGAGCATTCCATAAAAGTATTCCAGCCACATCAGGCATCACTCATAAAATAGCAGATACAGATTTAAGCAGAGGTTAATTGGTGTCTTAATACCATGAATTAGTGGTGTCGGCTGTCTAAAACCTTACTCTGTTAATGTCATAGTGAAAGGTTTAAATGTATTCTGAATTAATGGAAGGAGAAAGTCTTCTGCAGTAATCTTTTATGGCGTGTTAGAAGTTCACATTTGCTATTATCTTTATAAACTGTACGCTACTCTGTTTCATATGTGAAGCCGTCTAACATGGGCGATAGTCTAACGCTTCATATGTGAAGATGACTAGCCTCGGCTCTAGTCTAGTGTTCCATATGTGAAGCCGACTATCATAGGCGCTAGTCTAACGTTTCATATGTGAAGATTACTAACCCGGGCGCTAGTCTAGCGTTTCAAGTGGGGATATAACTAACCTGGGCTCTACTTTAACGTATCAAGTGGGGAGAGAACTAACCCGGTCGCTAGTCTGGCGTTACAAGTGTGGAGAGGATTAGCCGGGTGCCACTGGGGTATTTCAACTGGTCGGGGACAACATACTTGTAATCCATAATGTAGAATGCACATCGGTGTTGTCAGTTTACTCGGCAATCACTAACTAGTTATATTAAAGCGAACGAACTAAAGCACATTTCCCAACTCAGCAATTGCTGAGAAAAAAAGGCGAATAGTAAGGGGCCACTAGATAAGTTACAACAACACGTTACCTTCACATGACTTATTCTGCACACATAAAATGCGTATTGTTGTGCTTCACTCAGACATCCATTTTAATGAGAATTGTCTTGTGTTTTTGTTAATGCCACTAGTACTTGAGTTATGCTTGACGACATTGTTGGTGCCGTTACAGTGGCTCTCCTGACATGAAGATGTGTAGTTGAGAATGTGCACTATAGTCCTCCTGACTGTAATACTATTGATAACTACTCACTAAGGTTATCAATATGGGGAACACAGTGTCGACCCCACTTCGTTATCCAGGCAACAATGAAACATTATTTTTATACGGAGAACAATTGGAAGTGAGGTAGGGGTTTTGATGAGCATGTATTACCTGTCCTTGACTAACATAGTCTATCAGCATGGTTTACCTTTCCCTGACTAACATAGACTGTCAGCATGGTTTAACTGTCCTTGACTAACATAGTCTATCAGCATAGTTTACCTTTCCCTGACCAACATAGCCTATCAGCATGGTTTACCTGTCCCTAACTAACATAGTCTATCAGCATGCTGTACCTGTCCATGACTAACATAGTTTGTCAGCATTTTTTACTTGTCCCTTACTAACACAGTCTATCAGTATGTTCCCTGAATCTGACTAACATAGTCTATCAGTATGTTCCCTGACCCTGACTAACATAGGCTGACAGTAAGTTTTACCTGACCCTGACTAACATAGTCTATCAGGATGTTTTACTTGTCCCTTACTAACACAGTCTATCAGTATGTTCCGTGATCCTGACTAACATATTCTATCAATATGGTTCACCTGACCCTGACTAATAAAGTCTATCAGTATGTTTTACCTGAACCTGATTTTAACGTGGCTTTTCAGTATGTTATGACACACCGGAAGAAATTATTTATGAGTGAGATTCCATCTGTACTATTTTAAAAAAATCCTGAATCAAATTTGTCTAGTTTACTTTTGAAACATATATATGGGGTAGTTCTCTGGCCGCCGCGATAGACTCTCACCAGTATTCGTACAGCGATCTCAGTCCCGCCAGACGGTGCGATATCGCGGGCTTGCCGAAAACGCTAGCCCACCTCTCCCCGGTGGTGTCGTGCCCTTGGCAAAGGTGCGTTACTGTGGCCTGTATCGAGAAACTTTGACAGTCAGTGGTAATTTTTCGAAGGCTTATAGCAGACCTCGACAGTTCGTCTCGCTGGTGGTCAGACTCTCGCAAAGAGCTTGTGACCGGCAAATGGAAAGCAGGAATACTGCCTAAAGGCCCTGTCCTCGCCCGACCAACCCTCGGGAGAAGGACAGGCCGGCAGGCAAAAGTCGTCTCCAGTCCCTGTGAAATTCATAGCCGGGTTCATTGGTATCCGTTCTGCACAGAGCGTTGCCATCCCTCCCCGAGCGAGCCCGGTCGGTCATTCGTCTGGTGTGTGTACGGGCCCCTGTCAGACTGCTGGTCTCTGCGGCCGTCCTAGTGAGGCTTTTAACACATTCGTCCTCCGCCGACCTGTGTGTGCGGTACGTACGTCTCCGACAGATATCTGGTTGATCCTGCTAGTGATCATTTGCTTGTCTCAAAGATTAAGACATGCATGTCTAAGTTCACACTGTCTCACGGTGAAACCGCGAATGGCTCATTAAATCAGTCGAGGTTCCTTAGATGACACGATCCTACTTGGATAACTGTGGCAATTCTAGAGCTAATACATGCTTACCAAGCTCCGACCCTCGCGGAAAGAGCGCTTTTATTAGTTCAAAACCAATCGTCGTTTCCCCTCGCGGGGTTGCGGCGTCCCCACTGGTGACCCTGTATAACTTTGTGCTGATCGCATGGCCTCATTTGCCGGCGACGGATCATTTAAATGTCTGCCCTATCAAATGTCGATGGTACGTGACATGCCTACCATGTGGGTAACGGGGAATCAAGGTTTGATTCCGGATAGGGAGCATGAGAAACGGCTACCACATCTAAGAAAGGCAGCAGGCGCGCAACTTCCCACTCCCGGCACGGAGAGGTAGTGACGAAATATAACAATACGGGACTCTTTCGAGGCCCCGCAATTCAAATGAGTACACTTTAAACCCTTTAACGAGGATCCATTGGAGGGCAAGTCTGGTGCCATCAGCCGCAGTAAATCCGGCTCCAATAGCGTATATTAAAGTTGTTGCAGTTAAAAAGCTCGTAGTTGGATCTCAGACGCAGGCAGGCAGTCCGGTTCGCGCCGGTTCACTGCCTGTTGTCTCCTGCCCTACCGTCTGCCGGCTCTCTCCCGCGGGTGATATTCGCTGAGCGTCCCGGGTGGCCGGCGCGTTTACTTTGAAAACAATAGTGTTCAAAGCAGGCCTCGGCTGCCTGAATAATGGTGCATGGAATAATGGAATAGGACCTCGGTTCTATTTTGTTGGATTTCGGAACTGGAGGTAATGATTGACAGGGACAAACGGGGGCATTCGTATTGCGGCTTTAGAGGTGAAATTCTTAGATCGACGCAAGACAAGCTACTGCGAAGGCATTTGTCAAGAATGTTTTCATTAATTAAGAATGATAGTCAGAGGCGCGAAGACGATCAGATACCGTTGTACTTCTGACCATAAACGATACCGACTAGCGATCCGCAGGAGCTGCTTCGATGACTCTGCGGGCAGCTTCCGGGAAACCAAAGTGTTTGGGTTCCGGGGGAAGTATGGTTGCAAAGCTAAAACTTAAAGGAATTGACGGAAGGGCACCACCAGGAGTAAAGCATGTGGCTTAATTTCACTCAACACGCCAATACTGTAGAATGACTGACAAATCGAGAGCACTTTCGTTGGGTCTAATATTTAGCGTGTGCTGGTATTAGACCCACGGCAGACAGGTCAGTTTTTTAACCTTTTAATGAAAGAGTGTTTGCTACGGTAATCCTGCTTAACCCTACATAAATTGCAGGTCTCAGACACTTGGTCATGACCGACAAAAAAAAAAAGAAGCCCTTTATTGATTCGTTGGGTCTAATAGTGAACATGTGGTGGTATTAGACCCTCGGAAGACATGTCAGTCTTACCCTACTAATATGACAGGGCGTTGCTACGGTAATCCTGCTCAATTGGAGAGGAGTCGCAGACATTTATCCACGTACTAGGCTTATAAGCCAATGGCGCGAGGCTACCATGTGAGGGATTACGGCCGAACGCCTCTAAGCCGGAATCCCGCCCTAAATCTCCGCACTACTGTGATGGGAGGCTACGATATATTTGGGACCTGCGGTCGCGTCTGAGCCCGAGCCAGTCGAGCCGCAGAAAGAGATCTCTGCCGTCCGCCGATAAAAGCGGGAGGTAAGCTGCGCGATATTCACCCCATGCGGCAATGAGGTATAAAACCATTTGTAAAAGACTTACTTCTCGGTCGGGGTGTCCTAAGCAGTAGATCAGCTACCTGACTGTGAACTGCTGAGACTCAACCCTTGACCATTAGATATGTCCCGACACCAGGCGAACACCATTTTCGTGCCGTAACCAGGCTTGTCCCCTGGTCAACTGCACTCCTTCGAGAGGAATCACTGGCATTTGGTCCACGTGCTTGGCTGATAAGCCAATGGTGCGAAGCTACCATCTGAGGGACTACGGCCGAACGCCTCTAAGCCAAAACCCCTCCCTAAATCTCAGTACCGCTGTGATGGGAGGCTACGACATGGCTGGGACCTGGGGCTTGCGTCACAGCCCGGCCCGGTCGAGCCGCAGAAATGCACCTGGTTAAATGCACTCCTGCCTTGCTCTTTACCTCTGTCTGCTATCAGTCATTCCAATTGACGCAGAAGAGATGCAGTCCAGCGGACATTGCACATCTGCCCTATTGTGACAACCTCCCAGGTGGCGGGGAATGCTAGGCGTACCATCACTGCAGATGAGCCGAGAAAATACAAGGAGCAAAAAGATACCTCACTCACATTCATATGATACGTTTCTGGCAGGACGTGACGATCCCGGGACACCGTCACGCCGGACTGCTTCTCTTCCGGGATAGTACAAATTAGTACATAGTCCATCATATCATATCATTGCCACACCCAATAGACACGAGTGGGGAAGACTCTGTAGTCCTGCAAGACAAATTCCCAAAGAGAGACAACTCTGACCAAAAAAAACTGCTGACTTGCAGTTAGGCTGGAGACAGCCAAAGGCTAAGGAGGGCAACCCTACAGAAAATCCTGTTAAAATCGGATGCACTGAGCAACAGGCTTAACAAAATAAAACAGTGCAACGTAAATATCGCTGTAAACAGCGCACGATGAAGAAGAAGAAGAAACATATTTATAATTCGTGTTGAAGATAAACATAGACTATCACGATTTAAAAAAAATGAAAACACAGTCGTCTACAAAAACAAGAGGGCATCGCCAATAATTAGTTAAAGAAAGGTCAATATTCGATGCCAAGTAGTTTTTTTTAAATCAGAGAGTGGGGATTGTTTGGAATACATTGCTACCGAAAAAAACAGAGACGGATTCAATTAATGCATTAAACACATTGGATGTGGGCAGTTATGTTTAGGCCAAGTGAATGGAAATTAAACTGGTTGTGTAAAGACTCCACAGAGTTTTCTCAAACAGTATACACAAGTTTAGTTAAATAAAAAGCTGGTCAATATATTGTTGTAAAACAAGAGGGAAAGAGCGTATTTTAGTAAACGTTCATGTACTGTGTTCTAATTACTTTAATTACATCATGTCTTTTAGAGTCGTTGTCGCACAGGTCAATCTTCTGGAAACGCCCGGTATCGGGCTAAGGGCGCACCAGAGACCATGGTTGGTAAGCTGCCAGAACAACGTTCAGAAAGCAATTGCAAACTACTGGATGTAAAATGCCAAGAAACTTATGACAGTCGAGAAAAACGAAACTCAAAGATCTAATGGTGAGGCCCTCAGGCAAAGCTGAAAATCGATCCCAACTGGGGAAGAAGCCGATTTCAGACTCAGGACAAGTAACAGAGATGACAGCCTAAAATATGACTGCATTACAATGGACAACTCTGAAATGGGACTAAAAACAAAACTAAAAATAGGCACCTGGAACGTCCGGAGCCTATACAAGGGCAAGTTGTTCATGATTGGAAGAGTTATGCAGAGAACCAAGATCGATATTCTTGGAGTCTCCGAGCACAGATGGGATGGTCAAGGGCACTGTACCAGCTCCTGAGGAGAAACATTTATATACTCTGGGATGGACAAGGGCGGAAAAAGCGGGGTCGGCTTTATTCTGTCAAAGAAGACAGCACCTTCACTACTCGGTTACAATCCAGTCAACGACCGAATAATTGTAATCAGACTAAAGAAAAAGACTATAAATTTAACAATCATTCAAGTGTATGAACTAATATCAGCAGCAAACGATTGCGAAATGGAGGATTTCTATAACACCTTGCAAAAAACGATGGAAAACGTTGAAAAAAGAGACATCTTGGTCATCATTGGCGATTTCAATGCGAACGTCGGAGAGGAAAGAGCCGAAGAGGAAAGAAGTGTTCGAGGACCTTTCGGTTTGGGACACAGAAATGAGCGAGGAGAAAAACTGGTTGAATTCTCCACGGAAAACAACCTCTCCTTTGCCAACACCTTCTTCAAAAAACATCCACGTAGACTATACACGTAGACCTCCCCTGATGACACCAGCAGAAACCAAAAAGATTACATCCTAGTGCAACAAAGATGGAAATCAAATCTGCTGGCAACAAAAACGCTGCCAGGAGCAGACTGCGATACGGACCATGAATTACTGTTTACAGTTTTCAAAACAAGACTACGCAGGATCAACATAGGTATCCAGCCAATACGCTTCGATGTATCAGCAATATCTACTGAATACAACATCAAAGTAGAAAACAAATTTGAGACGTTGCTTGCGGTACAGGAAGAGATGACATCTGATGAGTTGACATCGTAAGGGGTATTTTGATCTCGACAGCGAAATAAATGATTACCAAGATATCGCACAGGACACAGAGCTATATAACAGAGGAAACACAGAAACGCATTGCAGAAAGGCAACAATTAAAACAAATGGTAAGTAAGGGTACCAACACAGCATATAAAAACTGCGCAAGAAAAGTTAAAAGAGAAATAAGAAAAGATTAATAAAGATACATAGTAGAAACGTGTAAGGATATAGAAAACCTGCAGCAACAAGGCAGAGAGAGAGAGAGATATGCATTTAAAGCAATACGAACACTGACAAGGGAGTTCCGTCCGGTTCCACATGTCAAAAATAACAAAGAGGATGACACATTAACAGAAACCAAAGACATACTGAACATATGGAGAGAGTACTGCAGAACAATGTATGGAGATAGCACAAAGCGCCCAGTTACAATCCTACCAAAGGAAGAGAAAGAACCTGAACCAACATTGGAAGAAGTACGCTCTGCATTTAAAAGCCTGAAAAAGGGAAAGTCCCCAGAATGCGATGATATCTCAAGCGAGCTAATACACACAGGAGGGAAGGCATGTGCTCGAGTCTATCACAAGCTGTGTAAACAGATATGGCACAGTGCAGAGTGGCCAGAAGCATTGAAGAAATCAATTTATATTCAATTTATATCCCGGGACCCCATATTCTATTTAAGGAATATCTATGAAAAATGTAGAGAGTTTAATGTAGACCTGTGCACATCTTTCATTGATTACACTAAGGCCTTCGACACTGTAAAACATCAAAATATGTGGAGATTCACGAAGGAAATGGGGTTTCCTTTGCACAAAGTCCATCTCATTGAAATATTATTCCAAGATCAACAAGCCGCTGTCCGAGTATCTGGGCAAACATCGGATTGGTTTACAGTACAAAAGGGAGTCCGACAGGGATGTGTCCTCTCATCGTATCTGTACAACATATATGAGGAATGTAAAATTAAAAATGTTCGAGAAGATATGAACATTGAAAGTTTCGACCCATTTACGATTAGGGGGTACAAGATTCCAGAGTTACGATACGCAGATGACACAGTAATACTATCAAGAAGTGCAGAAGGGCTAGAGCAGCTACTTTCAGCCGTTAATGTACTTAATAAAGATCAAAACCTGTTGATAAACATAAATCAAACAAAGATAATGACCACCGACAAAAACAATGTCAACATACATATACAGTGGGTGGGGAGGAAATAGATCAGGTCACACATTTGGAATATCTGGGCTCCAGAATGGACAAAAAAGACTAGCTATGGCAATGCAGAGAGTGAACAGACTGAAGAAATTATGGCAGGGCACCAACAAAATGATAAAAGTAAAATTCGTGAGAGCCTGTGTTTTTCCTGTGGCAGCGTATGGCTGTGAATCATTGACGATTACCAAAACTTCTAGAAAAAGAATCTTCTTCTTCTTTTTCGTTCGTTCTCAATCTCCCACTACCAAACCCTAAAAGGGTAAGTTACAGAGAACGGAATGCGTTGTGTTGTAGTTTACAGCTTGGCTGCGATATTTGCACCTTTCGGTCCAACACATCCGAATTCAGCAAGCATTTTTTGAGTACCGGGTTAGCATTCCCTTATCGATCCCTTCTCCTTAGCCAGTCTGCCCTGCTGCATCCTGTTATCCAGGATCACCGCGTGGAGGTGTAGAAGGGTCTTGGCAGCTATGGTTCGCTGGGCCTGACGCTAGCAGTCAGCTATGGGTCGCTGACCACTGCATCTCATCCGCTGCTCAGCATCTTGATCCAAGACAAAGAATCGAATCCTTCGAGTCAAAATGTTACAGAAAGATCCTCAGAATACCCTGGACAGAAAAACAAAACAAATGCAGACATTCGGCAAGAATTGAGCATAGACAAGAACTGGTTTATCAATTCCAATTTGGATAGAACATGCAAGTAATTTGGTCACATCAAGAGACACAATGGTCTTGAGAGAACGGTAATGGAAGGTATGATGCTATGCAAAAGAAGAAGGGATAGACCAAGACGACGATGGCACCAAGATATCCTGGAACGCCTGAGTCTGATTGTGACAGAGGCTGGTGTTCTGGCAAGGGAACGATTGTGATGGGAGTGACGTTTTACAAAGGACAAGCCACATGATGATGACATCATGTCTTTAATAGACCTTTTAACTTCAGACAGCGTGTTCGTTTGTCCTGAAAAATTACATGTATCACGTTTTGTCGTTGATCACTGCTAGGCCTCGATACTTGCACCTTTCAGCCCGACACATCCAATTTTAGCTGTCTATTCTCTGAGACCGAACTTGCCTTTCGCTTTGGATCACTAATCTTTTAGACAGGCTGCATGGTTACAGTGTGTTGCCAGATCTGCCATCTGGAAGCAGATTAGGGTCTTGGTCAGTTATGGGTCACTGACCCTGATGTCTGCAACATGTTTTTAGTCTCTGATCTTGTCACTGTCACCTCATATACTGCGGCGGTTTTGACCGTTGATGATGTGTTCTAGAAGGGGTTATTTTGTCCCAAATATAATAGTTGCCTGAAAAGGCCTGTGGAAGTAGCACGATGTTGTCTGGGGAACGGAATGCGTTGTGTCGTAGCTAACAACTTGACTGCGATATCGGCACCTTTCGGTCTGACAGAACCTATTTCAACAGAGTCTGACTGGGATGTTTGCACGTACCATACTCTCCAGGATCGTTCTTTCTAGAACAAGATGACGTTTGGTGTTTCCTAGGAGCGCTAATTTACTAAAGGTAATGTTGTGTACTAGTAACTTATGTTGTATACCTAGCCCCGTTATATTTTCTGCGTTGTTTTTTTCGCTATCCAATATATTCTGAGCAACTTGCTGTTGCACTTTAGTTCCAAGGATTCAATTGTTTTCCGTACAGGGTGTGTGGGGACTATGTCTCGCTTCCGAACATTGCCACCGGAATGATGAACGTAATTATAAAATACCAATATAAAACGAATACGTTCAGGAAAACAGTATCAAATCATATTGGAAGATGTGAATATAGAAGGTTGTGGACAAGGCTAGCAATCTCATCACGTAAAATAGTGCTATGAAACTATCACTGCAATTGCTAGAATGGTTTCATGTACGAGGCGCGGTAAAATGGAACTTACCAAACTGCAATAAGTGAAATACGTACGATGCACATGAATATCATAAAACATATCATTATCCTCCGACTCATAGTTTTTTTCAGCTGACCGTTGAAAACTTGGCGGGTGTGATATGGGATCCGTCCAGAGTTGATCAGCGAGCTGTGATTCTGTTTTTAACACTTGAAAGATAACCACCAGTTTACATTCATTGCAGAACACAGACAGTGTATGGCGACAAAAGTGCGGCGAACACAACAGTGAAGAACTGGACAATGATGTTTAAAGAAGTTAACGCAACAATATGCGCCTGACCTGGTTTAGGAAAAACTTTCGTTTACTCACGTCCATCTTTAAACATCGCGTAGTCGCGTAGCGCAGTGGTTAGCGATCTGGCTTCGTATCTTAGTAGTCCTAATGCATTCCCTAGTTGGGGCGGAAAAGCTTTATCAAACCGCAACAGCTTCCTTGTCAACCCAGTCTGAAATGGGTACCAGTTCAGTCCGGAAGAAAAGGCGGCGGGCGTGATTCTGACCACATCATTCATTAAGTGCCGTTGGTTAACAAATAAAATGGGCAGAACACAATAATATTTAATGGCACGCATGGCGTGACAGGATATTTGTTTTTAAAACTGTCGACATCCTTCAGCTGTTACTATTCAGCGCTCACCGATCAACTCTGTACCTATTTCAAATCACAACCGCCATGTTACAACGGTTTGCTGAGAAAACTATGAGTCGAATGTTGAAGCAATTTTACAAACTTGACGGTCGGTATGTGCTGTTTACATCAGAATTGACGTCATCTTACGCATCGCACGTTTGTTCAATTGGTTCAGATAGGTCCGGTTTCATTTGAACACGCCACGTTGATGTATTAGATGCAGTGAGAGAGTGCATGATGAAACATTCAATAACTTTTTAGGGTGACTAGAGGATAGAGTAGATGACTGTTTTTTGACATTTTTTATTGTTTACACTTTAAAATAGACTGTATTTCATCGTAGCTATATTTTGGCAACTCTCGGTTGTTGGTTCAAACTGTTTGTGTGTTCAATGTGTTACCTGGACAAGATAATTGTTGTGCATTGTAATGGGGCTACGCTGGTGTGTTTGCTTTGTGTGTGTGTGTGTGGAAGATAAGTATTTTTTATACCGCTGTTTTAAATTGTTAGTTTTTTTGTGTGGAAGACAGGTTGTGGCTTTCAAAGCCGATTCAAAAAATTGTCTGTCTTTTTGTGTGGAAGAAAAGTATTTTTAAATTGGCTACTTTAAATATTCCGTTTTTGAGGGAGAAAATACATATATTTTTCAGCTGCTTCTTTAAATTCTTTGTTTTATGTGTGGAAGTAAACAATTTAGCAAAACTGCTTCTAAGTCTGTCTCTGGTTTGCGTACATCATCACAAGTTGGTCGGAATATCCTTCCTGTCTCCTGTGTGTCCCATACATGCCGACCTATGTAAGCATGTTATGATTAAGTGGAGGTCAGTGACCTAAGCGGTTCTATGTCTGTCTCCACTGCCTTGTGAAATGTCCTATCGTTTAAAAGGGTTCGGGAGAAAACATTTATAACATCCGCATACTCTTTTGTCCTCAGTCGTCTTGTCCATGTTTTGCTACTGACAGAAGAGTAACTGAAGACGAGAGAGTGAGGCTGACCTGCGTAACTTTCTGTCACTATGATCACATACATGCGAAAGTCAAATTATAACGAACTTTCAGCTATATATAAACATTATATTCCCAAAAAAATCAAGAAGGACAAATTTAATACATCGAATTGAGATGGAGAAAAAAACAACGGACATGAAATGATAATTTTTAAATACTGAATGGGTAAATTGTGATCATCCTCATCTGATCATGAGGGAAGTCGGACAAACTGATAACAATCAAACGGACAAACGGCAGATCGTGGTATGAGGAGAAATATGTAAACACAAGGAAAGAAAGAAGAGAGAGAGTCAAATGGAGAAGATAAAGAGGCTAGAAAATGTTTGGAAAACATAGATGTCATGCGGCTGAAAGCTACATTTGTGAGAGATCAGTCTGTTTTCCAGCTTGAAGCGATGTCCATCGGTCGATAGCAGGAGGCGGTGGCAATGACTATAATAGCAGCCCTTCTTCAATACACATGACCATTGAGATGGCTGAAGACCGAATAACTAGAATTCTTGGAAAAGTCAAGAAAGCGTTGCCGGAAGCACGTACATAGTTACAACCCGGTCTCACCAACTTATGACATGCCATATTAGGTTGCAAATTAAGTGTTTAGGAGGTTACAGGTCCTGCAGGTGAATTCTGCTTTGCTGTCAAACAATGCTTTACGGAAAGGCCACCGAAAATATATTGAAAGCATACCCATTGTCACGGCTTGCTCGTATTGTAAACAACGTGTGTCAAACTTCATGCACATAATTGATTAGCTTATGTTAGAAACTCTACATACTTTTCTCAATGACAGTAACCATTCTTTGACCTTTGACCAATTTTTATTAGTCTTTGCTCAGCAACGACATAATCTAACATCTCTTCTTACTAGATGTTTTCTCCCTTCATACCTCCATTCTCCATTTGGACGGAATATCAGTCTTTTGCATCATCCTTAAAATAGATTCAATCCTTTCTACAATCATGTCTAACTCGTGCCAACTCTCATCGACTGTTAGTTCAATTGCGTGTCCATAGACCAGGTCAGTGGCGTAGTTATAGGCACCGCAATAGGCAGGAGCTAAGGATATCTAATCGCGTGACACTTCAGATAATATATTTGACACCAGTATCAGGTTCTTCGCCTCTTAACTAAAACCGATACTGACCTACTACCGATACATTGACAACGTATACATATCACCAACATTACTTCTGAGACTTATCTCACCAACTTTGTTCACAATATGAACATATAAATGATTATGCCAACAACTAAAAGACTATATCAACAACTAATTGACTTTATAAACATCTAATTTACTGTGTAGACAACTAATTGTCTATGTCAACAACTAATTGACTTGGCTGTATCAACAACTGTCACCCACTACCCAGTACATGCAATAGAAAGAAACCTTTCAGCTGTAATATAAACAGTGATATAACTGGTAATTCGGAAAAACAGAGATGTGGCCAGGCAGCTGAAAGGTACATAACCTCATGTGAGTCCCAAGGCAATTAAGCAAAACAGACCAGAGATGGCGAGTCCAAGAAATGCAATGTTTACGGTATTAGTAAAGCCTTGTTTGTGAAATATTACAATGTTGATAATGTTTGCTGTAATCCCAAACAGACTAACAAGTCCACAAATAGTCATGAAGTTGACATACTCAAATATCTTCTTATCATCTGCGCTTAGAATAAAATTCTCGTCTGCCATCTCTTTCTCAATTAAACAAGCGTTCATGTGCTTATCACTTGTGATACAACTATGGACGTACGCGATGGTCACTATCGGCTGAATTAACTAATGACGTTAGATAGTCAGTATTAGCTAGCACTTTGTAAATATAGCCATGAAACACTATGCTCTGAAGATATATAGTTATTAGTAAGTGTGATAGATTACAGAAAAGCATTCGAGATCAAAAATTCAATCAAGACTTTCAGCTCCCTGTGGAGCACATGACATCATCACCATCATGTGTCATCCTGTTGAAGAACATCGTACTCATGACATTAAATTTTCAAAACAAACGATCGTCTGTCAATGATACTGCTTCCTTAATTGATTGTCAGGTCCAATTTGCAGCTCCTTCTCCTGTTTTCATGCTTCCCTGATGCATGCCTGTTTCATTCCAACAGTTCCTATGTCTGATCGTATCATACTATTTCAATTTTTATATTCATCGTAGGTCCAAATTTAATATTAATGTCAATACGAACAGGCTATTAAAGATGTATTGAAACACTAGCATCTGTGAGGTCCTCCACATTTAATAAGTTGCGACATATTAACTTGAACATGTGTAATAAATATCTGGCTTTCTAGTATTTAATACCCCAAATAATCTAAGCTTTGTTGAAGTCAGGAAATCAATTGGTGTGTATCTCGTATAATTTTCAGCGAGAAAAGCAAAAGATCTTCTTAGCTCATAAAAGCAAAGATCTCGTCAAATTTGTCGTCAAAACTTCATCTCCTACAACAGTCAAGGGTATTACAGTTCCCCTGTCTAAAATAAGCAATCTATCTGCCACAAGCGATGTAGCTAGTCAATACATCTCACAACTGTCAAGCCATCTCTTCTTGCCCTGCCCCGGTGGCAGTACTCTATAATGTTGCCTATACACATTATCCCTATACACATTATCCCTATACATATTATCTGAAAGGGTTAACTTAAAATGCCCTATGACACCATGTGTAGTAGCTAGCTATACATATCACGGTCCTGATAACCTTATTATAATCCAGCCATTGCATTTTGCCCATCGCGAGGCACGTGTTGTTATGATTGATTTCGATTTGGCTAATTATCGTCACTACCGCAAAGCACATTTGACGTTTCATTTTCTTCAACTGAAATGATTTTATTTCGTCGAAGCTAAAGATACTCATTGCGATGTGTGTCAGATGTAACAAAAACACTGATAATTTAAATAAAAAAAAGTAATTTTATTTTACAATGAGGTAGAAAGGAAACAGTTTGACAAGAATGAATCACACGAATGAATGTAAACATTAACCGTCTTCAGTCCACTGTAATTAACATAGTTTAATATGCAATTAAATTGGACAAAATATGAAAACATTACGGATGCAAGATTACGATGCATGTAATTATCAATAACAGAAGGCAGATAGACCATGACATTTCCATAATGTAAACAGATTTAAGCTAAGCGATCAAATCTACAAGGCCTGAGTCTCCTGCATTCCAATCTGGAAATATCTCGTATTAAGGTTTGATTGCTGGTTGTCCTATAAATAACAAGTCGAGCATTCCATTAAAGTGTGCCAGCCACATCAAAGATCACTGATGAAATTGCAGATACAGATTTAAGCAGAGGTTAATTGGTGTCTTAATACCATGAATTAGTGGTGTCGGCTGTCTAAAACCTTACTCCGTTAATGTCATAGTGAACGGTTTAAATGTATTCTGAATTCATGAATGGCGAACGTTTTGTGCAGCAATCTTTTATGGCGTGCTAGAAGTTCACAACTGCTATTTTCTTTTTTAAACTGGACGCTAATCTAGTGCAAATGTGAAGCTAGCCCGGACGCTAATCTAGTGCAAGTGTGAAGCTAACCTGGGCGCTAATCTAGTGCAAATGTGAAGCTAACCTGGGCGCTAATCTAGTGTTTAACATGTAAAGCTGACTAACATGGGCGCTAGTCTAGTGTTTCATATTTTGAGCTGACTGACCTGGGCGCTTGTCTAGTGTTTCATATGTGGAGCTGACTAGCCTGGGCGCTTGTCTAGTGGTTCATATGTGGAGCTTACTAGCCTGGGCGCTTGTCTAGTGTTTCATATGTGGAGCTGACTGACCTGGGCGCTTGTCTAGTGTTTCATATGTGGAGCTGACTGACCTGGGCGCTTGTCTAGTGTTTCATATGTGGAGCTGACTAGCCTGGGCGCTTGTCTAGAGGTTCATATGTGGAGCTTACTAGCCTGGGCGCTTGTCTAGTGTTTCATATGTGGAGCTTACTAGCCTGGGCGCTTGTCTAGTGGTTCATATGTGGAGCTTACTAGCCTGGGCGCTTGTCTAGTGGTTCATATGTGGAGCTTACTAGCCTGGGCGCTTGTCTAGTGGTTCATATGTGGAGCTTACTAGCCTGGGCGCTTGTCTAGTGTTTCATATGTGGAGCTGACTAGCCTGGGCGCTTGTCTAGTGTTTCATATGTGGAGCTTACTAGCCTGGGCGCCTGTCTAGTGGTTCATATGTTGAGGGAGCTACCCTGGATGCTGGTCTAGCTTTACAAGTGGGGAAAAGAATAGTTCTGGCAATTATCTGGGGTTCCAAATGTGGAGGGGACTACCCAGGGCACTGCTAACTATTTTCATACTGGGATGGAACTGACACAGGCACCAATTGGGTGTTTCACTTGTTCTGAATACGGATGAATACTACTGACAGACAGCGGCTTATTCTTGAGCGCTGGGCGACTCATGTCAGTGAAATTCTCAACACCCCCCCCCCCCTCTAAACCCTCTCAACCCATCCCAATTCCCCCCCCCCCTTCCCAACCTCAGCCATCAACGAGCCAGCCAAAGCTCAAATGTCACAAACCTCGACCAACAATAGGCTAGACATTCCTTCAAGCATTGATGAGGTAAACAAAGCAATCAATCAAATGTCTAGCGGGAAGTCCTCGGTGTCAGATGGTCTTCATGAAGAAGTTCACAAAGCTGGAATATCCTGCTTTAAGAGCCATATATTGCAGGACACAACATATGCTCCACTGCCCTGTTATACAAACGAATGGGCAACCGTAATTTTTGCGATAACCAGCGGCGAATTTCACTCAATCGCCCGCAAAATTATGTCTATCTTGAATCTTACTAAATCGCTTAACAAGCCAATTTGAGCAAGGCCTAATCCCAGAGAGACAATGTAGTTTTCAAGCGGTTCGTGGCACAGTCGACAAGATATATACTGTTCCATGATAAATGTAATGAGTAACATTGTTACCTGTACATAATGTGTTACATCCAGACCAAGGCTTTTGACCCTATCAACAGGGAAGAGCTCTAGCAATTTATTGCGAATTGGTTGCTCCAGCAGATGCATTACAGTTGTTCATTAGTTCAATGATGGCCGTGAGTTCTTCAAGAAAGAGAATCGGCTGGAGCTTCCCAGCTACCAACGTTGTCAAACAAGGGTGTGTGCTGGCATGGACAACCTTTAGCGTATTCCTGAAATAATGCTCTCTCATGCTGTACATGGCGATGCTACTATCAGAAGGTTATACCAGATGCAAGGTCAGCAGTCCAATCCGATATGCCTTACGCCGCACTCCGAGATGAATGAAAACATAATTTCGGGATTTATGTTAGTTGAAGACTGCGCTTTCAACAACTGTTCAGAACAAGATCTGCAGTGTATTGTGACTGTGTTTTCGGTGGCGCAAAACTTTGTGTCCGATAATACACAAGAAAAACTAGAGTACTCTTCCAGCCTTCTCCTGCGAAGCCATACATCGACTAAATTTCACCATACAAACCAACGACTACAAGCAGTTGCTATCTTCGACCTACATAAGCAGAACCTGCACCACAGAAGCGAATATTGACTCTGAGATCAATAACAGGATTGCAAAAGCAAGCTGTGCGTTTGGCTGCTACAAGTGAAAGTCTGAAACCGAGAAGAAATCAGTATCGCCACCAAAGTAACAGTGCATGGTTGTGTTTTTACTCATCGCACTATTGTATGGCTGCAAACTATGGATAATCTATGTCAGACATGCAAGACGGTTAAATAGTTTCCACATTAGTTGTCTGCGCAGGATCAGGTGGCAGGACATTCTGACCAATTATGAAATACGCTTAGAAGCTTTATGTGACTGCAAAAAACACCGAGGTCAGATGGCCGCGACATGTTGTTAGCAAATCCGAAACGCGTTTCAGCAAGCAGTTGCTTTTTGGTGAGCTGAGACTAGGAAGATGCCCTAAAAGAAGAAAGGTTACAGAAACTCATTTATAAATGTTTCTGAAAAGCTTCTACATTGGTGTTACCTTCTAGGAGATGCTCTGCACAGAACCGCTCCACCTGGCGGGGTGGAATCACAAGAGGTGTTCAGATCGCAGAACATATCATCATTACCGAGTCTTAGAGAAAACTAGCCACCAGAACAAACAGAATGCATGACGATCCAATTGCAGGCTTCTTACATGTGTGTCCAAAATGCAACAGAGTTTGTCGTGTCAGGATTAGATTTTACAATCATATGAGATGACATCTCGCAGCACAAGTATACATTTGTCGTCATTTTCGCTTGTAATGGGCAACTATTATTGCTCGTGTATTTCAGAAGGATCGGGATCAAGATGCTGAGCAGCTCATGAGCTGCACCGGTTAGCGACACAGCAGAGTGCTAGCGTCTGAGCCAGCGAACCAGAGCTGCACCGGTTAGCGACACAGCAGAGTGCTAGCGTCTGGGCCAGCGAACCAGAGCTGCAAAGACTCTTCTGCACCTCCACGTACTGATCCTGGTTAACAGGCTGCAACAGAGCATAATGTCTAAGAAGAAGGGATCGAAGAGTGAATGCTAACCCGGTACTCAGAAAATGCTTACTGAAGTCGGATGTGTTGGACCGAACAGTGCGAATATCGCACTCAAGCTGTAAACTACGACACAACACATTCCGTTCTCTGAACTACATTCTGTTATTAAGCCCTTTTCAGAGTTTGGTAGTGGTAGATTGAGAAAGAACGAAACAAAGCCAAGCCTAGCCAAATGGTCAGGGGACAAGACGAGGTGCAACTGGGTTGTTTAAACTAATGTTGACTAAACCGGGTGTCACTGAAGTGTTTATAGGGGTGTGGACTAAACCGGGTGTCACCGGGGTGTTTAAAGAGCTGTGGACTAAACCAGGTATAAATGGGGTGTTTAAAGACGTGGACTAAACCGGGTGTCACTGGGGTGTTTACAGAAATGTGGACTAAACCCGGTGCACTGGGGTGTTTAAAGAAGTGTTGACTAAGCCGGGTGTCACTGGGGTGTTTTAAAGGGTGTGAACTAAATCGGGTGTCACGGGGTGTTTAAAGAAGTGCGGACTAAACCGGGTGTCACTGGGATGATTAAATGGGTGTTGACTAAACCGGGTGTCACTGGGGTGTTTAAAGGAGTGTGAACTTAACCGGGTGTCACTAGGGTGTTTAAAGAATTGTGGACTAAACCTGATATCACTGGGGTGTTTAAGGGAGTGTGGACTAAACCGGGTGTCATTGGGGTGTTTAAAGGGTTCTGGACTAAACCGTGTGTCACTTGGGATTTAAAATGGGTGTGTACTGAGTCGGGTGTCACTGGGGTGATTAACAGTGTGTGAACTAAACCAGGTTCACTGGGGTGGTTAAAGGGGTGTGGATTAACACGGGTATCACTGTAGTGGCTAAAGGGGTGTGTAGTAAACCGTGTTCCACTGGGGTGTTTAACGGGGTGTGGACTAAGCCGGGTATCACTGAAGTGTTTAACGGGGTATGGGCTAAACCGGGTGACACTGGGTTGTTTAAAGGGGTGTCGACTAAACCGGGTGCCACGGGTTGTTTAACGGGGTGTGGACTAAACCGGGTGCTACTGGGTTGTTTAAAGGGGTGTCGACTAAACCGGGTGGCACTGGGTTGTTGAAAGGGGTGCGTACTAAACCGGGTGTTACTGAAGTGTTTAAAGGGCTGTGGACTGAGCCGGGTTTCAACTGGACGGGGAGAACAATTCTGTAATCCATAATGTAGAATGTAAATCAGTGTTGTCAGTTTATTCAGCACTCACTCAATAGTTATATTAAAGAGAACGAATCCAGCACATTTCCCAATTTAGCAATTCCTGAGATGAAAAGGCAAATAGTAAGAAGTCACTAGATAAGTTAGAACGAAACGTTACCTTTACATGACTTAATCTGCATAAATAAAATGTGTATTGTTGTGCTTCACCCTGACATCCATTTTAATGAGAATTGTTATTGTGTGTTTGCTATTGCCACTCGTGCTTGAGTTATTCTTGACGACATTTTTGGTGCCGTTACAGTTGCTCTCCTAACATCTTCTTCTTCATCGTACGCTGTTTACGGCGATATTTACGTTGCACTGTTTTGATTTGTTAGCCAGCGGCACAGTTCATCCGATTTCAACAGGCGTTTCTGTAGGGTTGCCCTCCTTAGCCTTTGGCTGTTCCCAGCCTAACTGGGCAGCAGTTGTTTTTGGTCAGAGTTGTCTCTCTTAGGAAGTTGTCTTGCAGGACTATCGAGTCTTTCCTACTCGTGTCTATAGGGTTTGGCAATGATATGATGGACTATGTACTACTTTGTTCTATCCCGGAAGAGAGGCAGTCCAGTGTGACTTTTTCCCAGGATCGTCACGTCCTGCCAGAAACGAAGCATATGCATATGAGTGAGGTATCTTTTTGCTCGCTTTATTTTCTCGGCTCATCTGCAGTGATGGTACGCCTAGCATTCCCCGCCACCCGGGAGGTTGTCACCATAGGGCAGGAGGTGCAATGTCCACTGGACTGCATCTCTTCTGCGTCCATTGGAATGACTGATAGTAGACAGAGGCAAAGAGCGAGGAAGGAGTGCATTTTACCAGGTGCATTCCTGCGGCTCGACCGGGCCGGGCTGAGACGCAAATCCCAGCCATGTCGTAGCCTCCCATCACAGCGGTGCTGAGATTAAGGGCGGGATTCTGGCTTAGAGGCGTTCGGCCGTAGTCCCTCAGATGGTAGCTTATCAGCCAAGCACGTGGATCAAATGTCAGCGACCTGTGATTCCTCTCGAAAAAGTGCATTTGCTCAGGGGACAAGCCTGGTCATTGCACGGAGATGTTGTTCGCCTGGTGCGGACATATCTCATGGTCAAGGGTTGAATCTCAGCAGTTCGCATTGAGGTAGCTGATCTACTGCTTAGGGTACCCCGACCGAGAACTAAGTCTTATACAAATGGTTTCGTACCTCATCGCCGTATGGGGTGAATATCGGGCAGCTTCCCGCCCGCTTTGATCGGCGGACGGCAGAGTCCTCATTCTGCGGCTCGACCGGGCGGGGCTGGGGCCCCAGGTCCCCACCATGTCGAGGCCTCCCCTTGCAATCGTGCTGAGCTTTTGCGCGGGATTTTGGCTTAGAGGCGTTCGGCCGTCATGCCTCACATGGTAGCCTCTCTTAGCCTCGCTTATCAGCCTGGTACGTGAACCAAATGTCTGCGGTTCCTCTCGAGTTGAGCAGGATTTCCGTAGCAACGCCCTATCATTTGTAGAGTAAAACTGACCTGTCTTCCGATGATCTATTTCCAGCACCCGTTGATTTTTTGGCCAGGACGGATTAATCGAAGGCTTTTGTTTGTCCGTGACCAGGTATCTGGAGCCTGCGGTTTCCGCGGTGTTAAGGCACGGTTTCCGTAGCGATCCTTCATTAGAAGGTTAGAGAGCTGACCTGTCTTCCGTGGGTCTAATACCAGCACACGTTCACTATTAGACCCAAAGCAAGTGCTCTCGATTTGTTAGTCGTTCTACAGTGTTTGCGTCTTTAGTCAAATTTAGCCGTAGGCTCCACTCCTGATAGTGCTCTTCCGTCAATTCCTTTTTCAAACACTGGATGCAGACCAACCGAGCCACAGAGGGCATAACCCCAGATTTCTGAGGGTCTAAATCCAGCACCAGTTCCATATTAGACCCAAGGAAAGTGGTCACGGCATGTCAGTCATTTCAGTGTTGCCCGTGTTGAGTCAAATTAAGCCGCAGGCTCCACTCCTGGTGGTGCCCTTCCGTCAATTCCTTTAAGTTTCAGCTTTGCAACCATACTTCCTCCGGAACCCAAACACTTTGGTTTCCCGGAAGCTGCCCGCAGAGTCATCGAAGCAACTCCTGCGGATCACTAGTCGGCATCGTTTATGGTCAGAACTACGACGGTATCTGATCGTCTTCGCGCCTCTGACTTTCGTTCTTGATTAATGAAAACATTCTTGACAAATGCTTTCGCAGTAGCTCGTCTTGCAGCAATCAAAGAATTTCACCTCTAACGCCGCAATACGAATGCCCCCGTTTGTCCCTGTTAATCATTACTCCAGTTCCGAAAACCAACAAAATAGAACCGAGGTCCTATTCCATTATTCGATGCACCATTATTCAGGCAGCCGAGGCCTGCTTTGAACACTCTAATTTTTTCAAAGTAAACGCGCCGGCCACCCAGGACGCTCAGCGAAGAGCACCCGTGGGAGAGAGCCGGCAGACGGTAGGGCAGGAGACAACGGGCAGTGAACCGGCGCGAGCCGGACCGCCCGCCTGCGCCCGAGATCCAACTACGAGCTTTTTAACTGCAACAACTTTAATATACGCTATTGGAGCTGGAATTACCGTGGCTGCTGGCACCAGACTTGCCCTGCAATAGATCCTCGTTAAATGGTTTAAAGTGTACTCATTCCAATTACGGGGCCTCGAAAGAGTCCCGTATTGTTATTTTTCGTCACTAACTCCCCGTGCCGGGAGTGGGTAAGTTGCGCGCCTGCTGCCTTCCTTAGATGTGGTAGCCGTTTCTCATGCTCCCTCTCCGGAATCGAACACTGATTCCCCGTTACCCGTTACAAACATTTTAGGCATGTCACGTATCATCGACATTTGATAGGGCAGACATTTGAAAGATGCGTCGCCGGCACATGAGGCCATGCGATCAGCACATAGTTATACAGAGTCACCAGTGGGGACGCCGCAACCCCGCGAGGGGAAACGACGATTGATTTTGAACTAATAAAAGCGCTCTTTCCGCGAGGGTCGGAGCTTGGTAAGCATGTATTAGCTCTAGAATTGCCACAGTTATCCAAGTAGGATCGTGTCATCTAAGGAACATCGACTGATTTAATGAGCCATTCGCGGTTTCACCGTAGACTGTGTGAACTTAGACATGCATGGCTTAATCTTTGAGACAAGCATATGACTACTGGCAGGATCAACCAGATATATGTCGGAGATGTACGTAGCGCACACACCGCTCGGCGGAAGAAGGCGTGTGTGAAAAGCCTCACTTGGACGGCCGCAGGGACCGACTGACGGGACGGACGGACGGTTTTTCCACCCGTCCCTCACTCCGTCGACCTAGGACCGCCTGACAGGGGCCCCTACACGCACCAGACGACCGATCGACCGGGCTCGCTCGAGGAGGGATGGCAGCGATCTGTGCAGAACGGATCCCAACGACCTCGGCGATGAATTTCACTGGGACTAGAGACAATTTGGCCTTCCGGCCTGCCCTTCTCCCGAGGGACAGGGCCTTTAGGCACGATTCCTGCTTTCCATTTGCCGGTCACAAGCTCTTTGCGAAAGTCTGACCACCAGCGAGACGAACTGTCGAGCTCTGCTATAAGCCTTAGATAAATCACCACGGACGGACCACGTTTCCTGATACGGACCAGAGAAGCGCACCTCGGTGGAGGAGACGCCACAACAAACCGCACCCCAATAGCTCTACGGGGAAAGGCAGGCGAGCGTTTTCCGCAAGCCCGCGCTATCGCTCCGCCTGGCGGGACTGAGATCGCTTTACGAACACTGGTTAAAATTGAATCGCGGCGGAGAGACAACTACCCCAGATACTCTCCTGACATGATAATGTGTACTTGAGAATGTGCACTATAGTCTTCCTGACTGTAGTTTAAATAAAGAATACTCACTAAGGTTATCAGTATGGGGAGCACAGTGTCGACCCCACTTCGTTATCCAGGCAGCAATGAAATATTTTTTTGTATACGGAGATCAACTTGGAAGTGAGGTAGGGGTTTTGATGAGCAAGTGTTACATGTCCTTGACTAACATAGTTTATCAGCATGTGCTATATGTCCTTAACTAACATAGTCTATCAACATGGTTTACCTGTCCTTAACTAACATAGAATGTCAGCACGTGTTACCTGTCCTTGACTAACATAGTCTATCAGCATGTTTTACCTGTCATTGACTAACTTAGTCTATCAGCATGTTTCACCTGTCCTTGACTGACATAGTCTATCAGCAAGGTTCTTCTGTCCCTAACTAACATAGTCTATCAGTATGTTCCCTGTCCCTGAGTAACATAGTTTATCAGTAGGTTCCCTGTTCCTGACTAACATAATCTATCGTTATGTTTTACCTGTCCCTGACTAACACAATCTAGCAGTAAGTTTTATCTGAACCTGAATAACATAGTCTATCAATAAGTTTCACCTGACCCTGATATTTACTGCCACTTGGAGGCAGATTAGGGTCTTTGTCAGTTATGGGTCACTGACTCTGATGTCTGCAACATGTTCTCTGATCTGGTCTCTGTCAGCTCATTTACTGCTGCATTTTTGGCTCGTAGATGATGTGTTCTAGAAGGGGTTATTTTTTCCGAAATAAAATAGTTGTCTGAAAAGGCCTGTGGAAGTAGCACGATGTTGTCTGGGGAATGGGATGCGTTGTGTCGTAGCTAACAACTTGACTCCGATATCGGCACCTTTCGGTCTGACAGAACCTATTTCAACAGAGTCTGACTGGGCATGTTTGCACATACCATACTCTCCAGAATCGTTATTTCTAGAAAAATGTGGTGTTTGATGTGGTCTAGGAGCGTTCATTTACTAATGGTAATGTTGTGTACTAGCCACTTATGTTGTATACCCAGCCAATTTATATTTTCTGCGTTGTTATTTTCGCTACCCAAGATATTCTGAGCAACTTTCTGTAGCATTTCAGTTCCAAGGATTCAAGTGTTTTCCGTACTGTTTCTGTGGGGGACTAAGTCTCGCTTCCGAACATTGTCACCAAAATTATGAAAGTAATTGTAAAATACCAATATAAAAAGAATAAGTTCACGAAAATCACATCAAACCATATAGGAAAGTGGGAATATAGAAGGTTCTGGACAAGGATAGCACTCTCATGACGTAAAATAGTGCAATGAAATTATCACTGCAATTGCTAGAATGGTTTCACGTACGAGGCGCGGTAAAATGGAACTTACCAAACTGCAACAAGTGAACATACGTATGATGCACATGATGACGTCCCTTCTGGTGTAAACAACAAGTACCAATCGTAAAGTTTAAAAAATGTCACAATCCTCCGACTCATAGTTTCCTCGGCAGACCGTTGAAAACATGGAGGGTGTGATATGGAATCCGTCCAGAGTTGATCAGCGAGCGGTGATTCTGTTTTAATACCTGAAGGGTGTCGACTAGTTGACATTCATTGCAGAACACAGACAGTGTATAGCGACAAAAGTAAGTCGAACACATAAATGAAGATCTGGATAACGATAATTAAAGAAGGACTTGAGGTTAACGCAACAATTTGCGCCTGACCTGGTCTAGGAAAATCTTGCCTTAACTCACGTCCATCTTTAAACATCGCGTAGTCGCGTTGCACAGTGGTTAGCGAGCTGGCTTCGTATTTTAGTGGTCCCTGACTCATTCCCCAGTTGAGGCGGACAAGCTTTATCAGACGGCAACGGGTCCTTTGTGAAACAGTCTTAAATGGGTACCAGTTCAGTCCGGGAAGAAAAGTCCCGCGGGCGTGATTCTAACCACATCATTCGCTAAGTGACGTCATCATACAGCGATTTACGTTGCACTGTATCGTTAGGCCTGTGGGCCAGTGCATCCGATTTCAACCGGCATTTTATAGGGTTACCCTCCTTAGCCCTTGGCTATCCCCATCCCATCTGCAAGGCAGCAGTTATTTTAGGTCAGAGGTGTCTATCTTAAGAAAGTTGTCTTGCAGGACTATCGAGTTTCCCCCCCCCCCCCCCAGGGTTAAAAGAGTGTGATGATGATGATATGATGGACTTATGTACTCATTTTTCAAGTATTTCCGAAGAGAGGCAGTCCAGCGTGTCTGTGTCTCAGGATCGTCACATCCTGCCAGAAACGTAGCATATGCATGTGAGTGGGGTGTCTCCTTACACTCTTTTAGTATTCTCGGCTCCTCTTTAGTGATGGTACGCCTAGCATTCCCTGCCACCTGGGAGGTTGTCACGAAGAGGCAGAGATGCAATGTCGGCTGGCCTGCATCTCTTCTGCGTCCATTGGGATGACTGATAGAAGACAAAAGTAAAATACGAGGCTAAAAGGATGCATTTAACCCATTGTTGATAGAAGAGACAGCAGAGCCCAGCAGCAAGCAGCGAAACTAAGAAGACTGACAGACCATCCAATGCATCAGAGACTAAATAGATTTGGAAAAGAGAGACTAAAGCGGAGAAACTTTACAGAAATAGTCAAATGAAAGATGAGCGAAAACCCTATGAACACCATTACACCACCAAAGCCCGTCCATACTGTACGCAAACCCACCTGGAAGCAGCATATCATTCCAGAGGTGATATACAATATACCAGGTATTGGAAACAGGAACCAGACTGAAAAAGAAAATAGAGACATAATCCTGAGATACATAGCGAAAAACTACCCAAGCATGGACTGGACCAAAGCATACACCGACGGTACTGCAACAAACACAACACAAAATGGAGAGAGAAGGGTATTCCTGAGCCTAACAAACGGTAGAAAAATAACGCTGTCAGTGGTAACTAGAAATTTCCCAAGCAATTTCAGAGTGGAGGCAGAGACATTGAAGGCTGCAGTAGAAGCAATGCTGACAGGCGAAAGCAATGAAAGCCAGATAGTCATGTTTACAGATGCCCTGTCCGTGGTTACAGCACTATAAAGCCAGAAAAATACAGAACTTAATGATTTAAGAGCAGTATTCTGTCAACTAAGCCAGCAGTCCGCACCAGAAGGAGCAGTGGTACAGTATGTTCCATCCCACTGTAACATTCAAGGCAACGAGAACGCAGACAGATTGGCAAAAGAAGGTGCAATGTTAATACAACCAGATTCTAGTGTGATCAACGAAGAGTCGAAACGGTTTAATAGGGCCAGATACATGGCCATATGGGAAACAGAGCATACTGGCTACACAAAAAATGATGCCTATTACCAGTTGAACAGAAGAGAGCAGGTCGTGGTCTTCAGACTCCGCACAGGCCACAATAGACTGAGGTATCATCTATTCAATAAACTGAAGATAGGTGGTACTGACGAATGCAAATGTGGTACAGGGAAAGTGACCGCTGAACATCTGCTGCAAAATTGCCCGACATACGAGGACCAGAGAGAGCACATGTGGCCATCACCAGTGCCAACACTAGACAAGCTCTATGGCAGTGTCGACAGCCTAATGATGACTGCTGCTTTCGTCGAACAATATCAAGTAGACGTCTGACAGCGAACGAAGAAGAAGAAGTAGATTCACTAAGTGCCGTGGATTATAAAATAATATGGGCCTAACACCATTTTTTTCTATGCCACGCATATAGTGACGGGCTATTTTTTTTTTACTGTCGACATCCTCAGCTGTTCCTAATCACCACTCGCCGATCAACTCTGTACGTATTCCGTATCACAACCGGCATGTTTCAACGGTTTGGTGAGAAAACTATGAGTCGGATGTTAATGCGAATTTTGCAAACTTGACGGTTGGTATGTGCTTTTTACATCAGAACTGACGTCATCATGCGTATCGCACGTTTGTTCACTTGTTGCAGTTAGGTCCGGTTTCATTTAAACACGCCTCGTTGAAATAATAGATGCAGTGACAGAGCGTAGGATGAAACATTCATTGACTTTTTAGGGTCACTAGAGCAGAGCTTAGATGACTGTTTTGTTGACATTTAAAAAAAAAATAAGTTTATCTTAGACAATCTTGAATGTTAGCTATCTTTTGGCAACTCTCGTTTGTTGGTTCAAACTGTTTGTGTGAAAGCTTTTATAAAGAGGTTACCTGGACAAGACACTTTTTGAGCATTTTAATGGGGCAACGATGTGTGGAAGATATACATTTTTTAAATTACTGTTTTAAGTTAGTTTTTTGTGTGGAAGGCAGGTTGTTTTATACAAAGCAGCTTCAATATATTGTCTTTTTTGTGTGGAAGAAAAGTATTTGTAAATTGGTTACTTTAAATTTTGTGGTGACAGACGACATATATTTTTACAGCTGCTTCTTTAGATTGTCTTTTTTTGTGCGTGTGGAAGACAAGTATTATTGAGCAGCTACTTTAAATTGTTTGTTTTATGTATGGAATTAAACAATTTAACAAAAATCCTTCTAAGTCTGTCTCTGGTTGGCGTACATCATCACAATTTGGTCGGAATGCCCCCGCAGCCTTCTGTGTGTCCCATGCATGCCGACCTGAGTAGGTATGTTATGATTGAGTGGAGGTCAGTGACCTAAGCGGCTCCATGTCTCTCCCCACTGCCTTGTGAGATGCCAGATCGTTGAAAAGACTTCGAAAAAAAACCTAATAACACCCGCATACTCTTCTGTCCTCAGTCGTCTTGTCCATGTTTTGCTACTGGAACGTTTAACTGAAGACGAGAGAGTGAGGCTGACCTGCGCAACTGTCTGTCACTATGATCATATATACGTGCAAGTCAAATTATAGCGAACTTTCAGCTATATAATTATTATATTCGCTAACAAATCACGGAGGACAAATTGAATTCATCGAATTGAGATCGAGAAAATAAAAACTGACATGAATTAATAATTTGTGCACGCTGAATTGGTAAATTGTGATCATCCCCATTTGATCATGAGGGAAGTCGGACAAACCGATAACTATCAAATGGACAAACGGCAGATCGTGGTATGAGGAGAAATATGTAAACACAAGGAAAGAAAGAAGTGAGAGAGTCAAATGGAGAAAGTAAGGAGAAAAAGAGAAGATAAAGAGGCTAGAAAATGTATGGAAAACATAGATGTCATGCGGATGAAAGCACCGTTTGTGAGAGATCAGTCTGTTTTCCAGCTTGAAGCGATGTCCATCGGCCGATAGCAGGAGGCGGTGGCAATGACTATAATAGCAGCCCTTCTTCAGTACACAGAACCATTGAAATGGCTTAGGGACCGAGGAACTAGAGTTCTTGGAAAAGTCAAGAAGGCGTTGCCAGAAGCGCAAACAAAGTTACAACCCAGTCTCACCAACTTATAACATGCCACATTTGGTGGCAAATTAGGTGTTTATGAGGTTACTGGACATGCACGTGAATTCTTCTTTGCTGACAAACAATGCTTTAAGAGAAGGCCACCGGAAGTATGTGGATAACATACCCGTTGTCACGACTTGCTCGTATTGTAAACAAACTCTGTCAAACTTCATTCACATAATCGATTAGCTTATGTTAGAATCTCGACCCACTTTTCTCAATGACAGTAACCATTCTTTACCCACTTTCTATGAGCCCTTGCTCAGCAACGACATAACATAACGTCTCTTCTTACTACATGTTTTCTCCCTTTATACCTCCATTTTCTATTTGGACGGAATGCCAGTCTTCTGCATTATCCTTAAAATAGATTCAATCCTTTCTACAATCATCGGTGTTACTCGTCCCAACTCTCATATATTGTGAGTTCAATTGCCAGCCCATAGACCAGGTCAGTGGCGTAGCTATAGGCACTGCAATGTGCATGAGCTAAGGATATCTCATCGCGTGACACTTCAGATAATATGTTTGACATCAGTATCCGATCTTCACATCTTACCTAAAACTGATCGGTTGTACTGTCATCATACTGCGATTTACGTTGCACTGTTTCGTTAGGCTTGTGGCCCCGTGCATTCGATTTCAACAGGCGTTTCTGTAGGGATGCCCTCCTTAGCCTTTTGCTGTCCCCAGCCTATCTGCAAGGCAGCAGTTGTTTGTGATCAGAGTTGTCTCTCTTATGGAAGTTGTCTTACATGACTGAAGAGTCATAACTACTCGTGTCTATAGGATGCGGCAAGGATATATGAGATATATGTTATGTTATATGGACTATGTACTGGTTTGTACTAGCCCGGAAGAGAGGCAGTCCAGTGTGTCTGTATCCCAGGATCGTTACGTCCTGCCAGAAACGTATCATGTGCATGTGGGCGAGGTACCTCTTTGCTCCCTTAATTTTCTCGGCACATCTTCAGTGATGGTACGTCTAGCATTCCCCGCCACCTGGGAGGTTGACACAATAGGGTAGATGTGCAATGTCCGCTAGTCTGCATCTCTTCTGCGTCCATTGGTATGGCTGATAGCGTACAGAGGTAGAGATCGAGGCACAAGTGCATTTAACCAGTGGACAAGCCTGGTAATGTCACGGAGATGGTGTTCGCCTAGTGTGCAGACAAATCTCATGGTCATTGGTTGAGTCTCGACAGTTCACAGTAAGGTGGCTGCTCTACTGTTTTCGACACCCCGACCAAGAACTAAGTCTTATGTTAGTGGTTTCGCACCCCATCGCCGTATAGAGTGAATATCAGGCAGCTATCCGCCCGCTTTGATCGGCGGGCGGCAGAGACCTCTGCCTTTCGGCTCTACCGGATAGGGCTGGAGCGCGAGCCCCAGGTCCCGACCCTGTCGAAGCCTCACATTGCAGTGGTGCTGAGATTTTGGGCGGGATTCCGGCTTACAGGCGTTCGGCCGTAATCCCTCACATGGTAGCCTCGCGCCATTGGCTTATCAGCCTAGTACGTGAACCAAAATGTCTGCAGCTCCTCTCGAATTTGAGCAGGATTACCGTAGCAACGCCCTGTCATTAGTAGGGTAAAACTGACCTGTCTTCAGATGGTCTATTTCCAGCACCCGTTCACTATTAGACCAGCCGAATTAATTGAGGACGTTTGTTTGTCAATGACCAGTTATCTGAAATCTGCGATTTCTGCGGGGTTAAACACGATTTCCGTAGCTTTCTTGCATTAGAAGGTTTATGAGCTGATTTGTCTTCCGTGAGTCTAATACCAGCACACGTTCATTATTAGACGCAACGGAAGTGCTCTCGATTTGTCAGTCGTTCTACAGTATTGGCGTGTTGAGTCAAATTAAGCCGCAGGTTCCACTTCTGGTGGTGCCCTTCCGTCGATTCCTTTAGCGAACACTAGATGCGAGACAATCAAGCTACCGAGAGGATAGCCCCAGATTTTTGAAGGTCTAATTCCAGCACCCGTTCCATATTAGACCCAACGAAAGTGCTCTCGTCATGTCAATCCTTTCAGTGTTTGGCCGTGTTGAGTCAAATTAAGCCGTAGGCTCCACTCCTGGTGGTGCCCTTCCGTCAATTCCTTTAAGTTTCAGCTTTGCAACCATACTTCCGCCGGGACCCAAGCACTTTGGTTTCCCTGAAGCTGCCCGCAGAGTCATCGAAGCAACTCCTGCGGATCGCTAGTCGGCATCGTTTATGGTCAGAACTACGACGGTATCTGATCGTCTTCGCGCCTCTGACTTTCGTTCTTGATTAATGAAAACATTCTTGACAAATGCTTTCGCAGAAGCTCGTCTTGCGGCGATCCAAGAATTTTCACCTCTAACGCCGCAATACGAATTCCCCTGTTTGTCGAAAAAATAATTGTTACTGTCTGACTACGTACGAAGAAGAAGTACCTACAACTGATACTGAACTACTACCGATACATCGACGAGGGCATACATATCACCGACATTACTTCTGAGACTGATCTCACCAACTGTGTTCACTATGTGAACATATAAATGACTATACCAACAACTAACAAATTATATCAACACCTGATTTACGTTATAAACATCTAATTGACAATTAAAACAACAAAGTTTATATGTCAACAACTAATTGACTTGCTATATCAACAACTGTCCCCCACTACCCAGTACATATCTTATAGCTCCTTTTAATATCTGTTACGCCGTCGCGACGATGATGACTTCCGATTCATGGCCAATGCTACGCTCGATTTAAATAACACGCTTCTCTACCCTGACACCTCTAACATCTATCCTCAATGGAGTTATCCCAATGCCCTGTATTAACTCTCTTACTCCTTCTGATCGTTTCAAACTAGCCCTCGTATACCCCTCTCACATATCGCCCATCCTCACTATCTCCATATCCTTCAGTACTATCTTACCAATCTGCACGAATTACATGATCGTCATTTTGTTCTTTACACAATTGACAACAATCTGAGAGCCGCTGTTGGTTAGTATTTGTTGTCCCAGCGTGGTGTATGAAACATACATGTACCTACGTTTTACTTTACACTTTATATTAATCAACAAAAGCGCCATAACATCGTTTGTATTCTATAATACAATATTGTATAGTCATTAAAAAACGTCTACAAATAACTTTTTTCGACAATGGGCCGTAGGGTCGTAGATCGGATGCTGCTGGATCCATATCAACAATAATATCAACAATAACAAGAACAATATGTCATTACCAATGTAAATGCCAAATAAGAAGACGAATCACAATGAATAACACGATAGGAGACCGTGAGATACTTTTACTTCCCGATCACTGCAATATTTCCTATTTCAGGATGTTTGAACAGTTTCAATAAATAGATTTGAAACGTTTGTCTGTATTTTGAACTCATCTTGTAGTACAGTAAGATATTGACGCTAGAGTTTATAGACTGACAGCAACAAGCAATTGACCATACTAATTCACATAAGTTATTATACCTGCCTCTAATATTGAAATCAGACCCAACAACAAACGATGCCATGGAGATAATAGCGCCAGGTACATAACAAACAATAAGAACGCATGCTATCAGGACAACCATCTTCACCGTTTTCCGCTCTTTGACAGAAGTTGATGTCCCCTGATTTTGACCAGATGTTGCAGACGTGCGCCATTGAGACGTTTGTCTCAATTTGATGACCAGGGCAAACGTAAATATTATAACACCAAAGAAAGAAGAGGCACTAAGCAATGCGTGCATCACGTAGCATAGACCTTCCGCTTCATCTCTGTTACTCGTAAAGACTATGCCTATAAGAGTTGTGTTTTTGTTGGGCACAAATCTCCAGCCGAGATATGACGTGACGTATTCTGGAATGAGGGTCATTATATTAACAGCATAGACGAGACATATAACTAGGGTGGTTCTCTTTGCCGTAACTATTTCTTTGATTTTTAATGGAAATGCGATAGAGAGAAACCTTTCAGCTGTTATATAAACGGTAATATAACTGGTAATTCGACAAAAACAGACATGTGGCCAGGCAGCTGAAAGGTACATAACCTCCTGTGAGTCCCACGTAATATCGTATACTGGAAGGAATGGGTTCGTACACATAGATGCCCATTCCAATGCAATTAAGCAACACAGATCAGAGACTGCGAGTCCAAGAAATGCGATGTTTACAGTATTAGTAAAACCTTGCTTGTTAAATATTACGATGTTTATAATGTTTGCTGTAATCCCAAACAGACTAACAAGTCCACAAATAGTCATGAGGTTGACATATTCAACTATCTTCTTATCGTCTGCGCTTAGAATCATATTCTCGTCTGCCATTTCTTTCTCAATTAAACACGCGTTCATGAATTTATCACTTGTGATACAACTATGGCCGTGTGTGCTTGTCACTTTCTACTGAATTAACTAAAGACGTTATATAGCCAGTATTAGCTAGCACTTTGTAAATATAGCCATGTAACAATATTCTGAAGATTTATAGTTCATAGTGAGTGTGATAGATTTTAGAAAAGCTTTCGAGATCACATATTCAATCAAGACCTTTCAGCTCCCTGTGAAGCACATGTCATCATCACCATCATGTGACATGATATTTGAAGAACATCGCACTCATGGCATTAAATCTTCTAAACAAACGATCGTTTGTCAATGATATTGCTTCCTTAATTGATTGTCATGTCCAATTTCAGCTCCTTCTCCTTTTTTCATGCTTCACTGATGCCTGCCTGTTTCATTCGAACAGTTCCTATTTCTGATCGTGTCATTATTTCAATTATAATATTCATCGCAGGTCCATATTTAATATGAAAGTCAACACGAAATGGTTATTACAGATGTATTGAAACACTAGCATCTGTGAGGTCCTCCTCATTTAATAAGTTGCGACATATTAACTTTAACATATGTAATCACTATGTGGCTTTCTAGTATTGGATACACCATTAAATCTAAGCCTGTCATGAATTCAGAGAATGAACTGGTGTGTATCTCGTCTAGTTTTCAGCGAAATAAGCAGAAGGTCATCCTAGCTCATAAAAGCAAAGACGTCGTCCAATTGATCCTCAAAACTTCATCTCCTACAACAGTAAAGGGTATTGGAGTTCCTCAGTCTTATATAAGCAAACTATCTGCCACAAGCTATGTAGCTGGTCAGGACATCTCACAGCTGTCAAGCCATCTCATCTTGCCCTCCCCCGGTGGCAGTCTTCTATAATACTACCTATACACATTATCTACAAGGGTTAGCTTAACATGCCATAATGATCGTCTATCTCATTCACCCCATTGCATTTTGCCCGTCGCGAGGCGCGTGATGAAATTATAGATTTTGATTTGGCTAATTATCGTCACAACCGCAAAGTACATTGACGTTTCATTATATGCAACTGAAATGATTTTGTTTTCCGTTGAAGCTAAAGAAACTCAGTACTATGTTTGTCAGATGTAACAAGGACACTAATAATTTAAATTTAAAAACTATCTTGTTTTTGTAATGAGGTAGAAAGGAAAGAGTTTATGACAAGAATGAATCACTAGAATGAATGAAAGCATTCACCGTCTTTAGTTTACAAGCCCACTGTAATTAACATAGTTAAATACGTAAATAAATTGGACAAGACATGAAAACATTACGGATGCAAGATTACGATGTATGTAATTATAAATAGTAAAATGCAAAAAGAACATGACATTTCCATAATGTAAACAGATTTGAGCTAACTGATCCAATTTACAAGGCCTGAGTCCAAATACTACATTCCAATCTGGAAATATGTCGTATTAATGTTTGATTGCTGGTTGTCCTATAAATAACATGTCGAACATTCTATAAAAGTATACCAGCCACATCAGGAATCACTGATAAAATTGCAGATACAGATTTAAGCAGAGGTTAATTGGTGTCTTAATACCATTAATTAGTGGTGCAGGCTGTCTAAACCCTTACTCTGTTAATGTAATTATGAAAGGTTTAAATGTATTCTGAATTCATGGATGGTGAAAGTCTTCTGCAGCATTCTTTTATTGCGTGCTAGAAGTTCACAATTGTTATAATCTTTATATAAACTTGACGCTACTCTAGTGTTTCATATGTGAAACCGACCAACCTGGACGTTTCATATGAGAAGATGACTAACCTAGGCGCTAGTCTAGCGTTTCATGTTTGAAGATGACTAGCCTGGGCCCTATTCTAACGTTTCATATGTGAAGTTGACTAACTTAGGCTCTAGTTTAGCGTTTCATATGCGAAGATGACTAACCTAGGCGCTAGTCTAGCGTTTCATGTTTGAAGATGACTAGCCTGGGCCCTATTTAGTGTTTCATATGTGAAGATGACTACTCTGGGCGTTAGTTTAGCGTTTCATATGTGAAGATGACTAACCTAGGCCCTAGTCTAACTTTTCATATGTGAAGATGACTAACCGATGACTAACCTGGACTCTAGTCTAGCGTTTCATATGTAAAGATGCCTAGCCTGGACTCTAGTTTAGCATTTCATATGTGAAGATGACTAACCTGGGCGCTAGTCTAGCGTTTCATATTTAAAAATGACTAGTCCGGGCGCTAGTCTAGCATTTCATGTGCAAAGATGACTAACCCGGGCGCTAGTCTAGTGTTTTAAGTGGGGACAGAACTAGCATGGGCTCTAGTTTATCGTTTCATGTGGGCAGAATTCTAACCCGGGTGCTAGTCTAGCGTTTCAAGTGGGGAGAGGATTAGCCGGGTGCCACTGGGGTTATTCAACTGGTCGGGGACAACATACTTGAAATCCATAATGTAGAATGCAAATCGGTGTTGTCATTTTACTTGGCACTCACTAACTAGTTATATTAAAGAGAACGAACCAAGCACATTTCCCAACTCAGCAATTTCTGAGAAAAAAAGGCGAATAGTAAGGAACCACTAGATAAGTTACAACAATACGTTACCTTAATCTACACAAACAAAATGCACATTATTGTGCTTCACTCAGACATCCATTTTAATGAGAATTGGCATGTGTTTTTGCTAATGCCACTCGTACTTGAGTTATTCTTGATGACATATTTGGTGCCGTTACAGTAGCTCTCCTGACATGAAGATGTGTATTTGAGAATCTGCACTATAGTCCTCCTGACTGTAATACAATTGAAGACTACTCAATAAGGTTATCAATTAGGGGGAGGGGGCACAGTATCGACCCAACTTCGTTTTCCAGGAAAAAATTAAACATTATTTTTATACGGAGAACAACTTGGAAGTGAGGTAGTCGTTTGGATGAGCACGTGTTACCTGTCCTTGACTAACATAGTCTATCAGCATGTTTATTTGACCCTGACTAAAATAGCCTAACAATATATTTCACCTTACCCTGACTAACATAGTCTATTAATTTGTTTTACCTGACCCTGACTAATATAGTCTATCAATATGTTTCACCTGACCCTGACTAACATAGTATATCAATATGTTTCAGCTCTACCTGATTTTAACGTAGCTTTTCAGTATGTTATGACACACCGGATGATATTATTTACGAGTGAGATCCCATCTGTACTATTTTTAAAAAATCCTGAATCATATTTTTCTAGTTAACTTTTGTAACATATTTAGAGTTCGTGCTAAAGATAAACATAGACTATCACGATTATAAAAAAAAAAGGATAACACAGTCGTCTACAAAAACAAGAGGGCACCGCCAATAATTAGTTAACGAAAGGTCAATATTCGATGCCAAGTAGTTTTTTTTTAAATCAAAGAGTGGTGATTGTTTGGAATACATTGCAACTAAAAAAAGCAGAGACCGATTCAATTAATTCATTACAAAACACATTGGATGTGGGCAGCTATGTTTAGGTCAAGTGAATGTAAATTAAACGTGCTGTGTACAGACTCTGCAGAGTTTTCTCAAACAGTATACACACGTTTAGTTAAATAAAAAGCTGGTCAATATATTGTTGCAAAAAAAGAGGGAAAGAGCTAATTTTAGTAAACGTTCATGTACTGTGTTCTAAATACTTTAATTATATCATGTCTTTTAGAGTCGTTGTTGCACAGGTCAATCTTCTGGAAACGCCTAGTATCGGGTTAAGGGTGCACCAGAGACTATAGTTGGAAAGCGGCCCGAATAACAATCAGAAATCAATGGCAAACTACTGGACGTAAAATGCCAAGAAACTTATGACAGTCGAGAAAAACGAAACTCAAAGATCTGATGGTGAGGCCCTCAGGCCAGGCAGATCATCGATGCCAACTGGGGAAGAGGCCTATTTCAGACTAAGGACAAGTAATAGAGATGACATCCTAAAACATGACTGCATTACAGTGGACAACTCTGAAATGGGACTAAAAACAAAACTAAGAATAGGCACCTGGAACGTCAGGAGCCTATACCAGCGCAAGTTGTTCATGATTGGATGAGTTATGTAGAGAACCAAGATAGGTATTCTTAGAGTCTCTGAGCACAGATGGGCCGGTCAAGGGCACTGTATCAGCTCCTCAGGAGAAACATTCATATACTCTGGTATAGACAAGGGCGGAAAAAGCTGGGTCCACATTATTCTGTCAAAAAAACAACACTTTCACTAATCGGTTACAATCCAGTCAGCAACCGAATAATTGTAATCAGACTAAAGAAAAAGACTAGAAATGTAACAATAATTCAAGTGTATGCACCAACATCAGCAGCAGACGATTGCGAAATGGATGATTTCTATAACACCTTGCAAGAAAAGATGAAAAACGTTGAAAAAAGAAATATCTTGATCATCATTGTCGATTTCAATGCGAATGTCGGAGAAGAAAGAGCCGACGGGGAGAGAAGTGTTCGAGGACCTTTCGGTTTAGGACACAGAAATGAGCGAGGAAAAAAATTGGTTGAATTCTGCACGGAAAACAACCTCTCCATTGCCAACATCTTCTTCAAACAACATCCACGTAGACTATACACGTTTACCTCCCCTGATGACACTAGCAGAAACCAAATAGATTACATCCTAGTGCAACAAAGATGGAGATCAAATCTCCTGGCAACAAAAACGCTGCCAGGATCAGTTTTCCCAAACAAGACTACGCAGGATCAACATCCGTTGCAAGCAAATACGCTTCGATGTATCAGCAATACCTACTGAATACAACATCAAAGTAGACCACACATTTGAGACGTTGCTTGCGGTACAGGAAGAGATGACATCTGAGGAGTTGACATCGTACGCAAGGGATATTCTGATCTCGACAGCGAAATAAATGATTACCAAGATGTCACACAAGACACAGAGCTATAAAACAGAGGAAACACAGAAACGCATTGCAGAAAGGGAACAATTAAAACAAATGGGAAGTAAGGGTACCAACACAGCATATAAAAATTGGGCAAGAAAAGTTAAAAGAGAAATAAGAAAAGATAAATAAAGATACATAGTAGAAACGTGTAAGGATATAGAAAACCTACAGCAACAAGGCAGAGAGAGAGATATGCATTTAAAGCAATTCGAACACTGACAAAGGAGTTCCGTCCGGTTCCACATGTCAACAATGACAAAGAGGATAACACATTAATAAAAACCAAAGACATACTAAACAGATGGAGAGAGTACTGCAGAACCATGTATGGAGAAAGCACAAAGCGCTCGGTTACAATCCTACCAAAAGATGACAACGAACCTGAACCAATATTGGAAGAAGTACGCTCTGCAATTAAAAGTCTGAAAAAGGGAAAGTCCCCAGGATGCGATGAAATCTCAGGACAGCTAATGCAAGCAGGAGAGGAGGCATGTGCTCGAATCTATCACAAGCTGTGTAAACAGATATGGCACAGTGCAGAGTGGCCAGAAGCATGGAAGAAATCAATTTAAATTCCTCTCCCCAATAAATGCAATCTGAAGCTGTGCAGTAACTGCCGAACTATCGCGCTCATCAGCCACGCTAGCAAGATACTCTTGCGAATCCTGTTAAGAAGGATAGAATAGGCTTAAATCTGAAATTCACGCAGTCCAGGTAGGTTTTAGGAAAGACAGAGGGACCGGGGACCCCTTATACAATTTAAGGAATATATATGAAAAATGAGGAGTTTAATGCAGACCTGTACACATGTTTCATTGATTACACTAAGGCCTTCGACACACTAAAACATAAACATATGTGGAGAATCATGAAGGAAATGGGGTTTCCTTTGCACAAAGTCCATCTCATTGAAATATTATTCCAAGATCAACAAGCCGCTGTCCGGGTATCTGGGTAAACATCGGATTGGTTTACAGCACAAAAGGAGTCCGACAGGGATGAGTCCTCTCATCTTATCTGTACAACATATATGAGGAATGTATAATGAGAAATGTTCTAGAAAATGTGAACATTGAAAGTTTCGACCAATTTACAATTAGGGGGTACGAGATTCCAGAGTTACGATACGCAGATGACACAGTGATACTATCAAGAAATGCAGAAGGGCTAGAGCAGCTACTTTCAGCCGTTAATTTACATAGTAAAGATCAAAACATGTTGATAAACATAAATCAAACAAAGATAATGACCACCGACAAAACACAATTTCAACATACGTTTACAGTGGGTGGTGAGGAAATAGATCAGGTCACTCATTTTGAATATCTGGGTTCCAGAATTGGCAAAAATGGCGACTGCTCGAAAGAAATCAGAAGAAGACAGCTATGACAATGCAGAGACTGAACAGACTGAAGAAATGATGGCAGGGCACCAACAAAATGATACAAGTTAAATTCGTGAGAGCCTGTGTTTTTCCTGTGGCAACTATTGGATGTGAATCATGGACGATTACCAAAACTTCTAGACAAAGAATCGAATCCTTCGAGTCAAAATGTTGCAGAAAGATCCTCAGAATACCCTGGACAGAGAAAAAAAATAAATGCAGACATTCGGCAAGAATTGAGCATAGACGAGAACTGGCTTATCAATTCCAATTTGGATAGAAAATGCATATACTTTGGTTACATCAAGAGACACAATGTTCTTGAGAGAACGGTAATGGAAGGTATGATGCTATGCAAAAGAGGAAGGGGTAGACCAAGACGACGATGGCACCAAGATATCCTGGAACGCCTGAGTCTGATTGTGACAGAGGCTGGTGTTCTGGCAAGGGAACGATTGTGATGGGAGTGACGTTTTACAAAGGACAAGCCACATGATGATGACATCATGTCTTTAATAGACCTTTTAACTTCAGTCAGCGTGTTCGTTTGTCCTGAAAAATTATATGTATCATGTTTTGTCGTTGATCACAGCTAGGCTGCGATAATTGCACCTTTCAGCCTGACACATCCAATTTTAGCTGTCCGTTTTATGGGACCGAACTTACCTTTCGCTTTGAATCGCTAATCTCTTAGCCAGGCTGCATGGTTAAAGTATGTTGCCAGAGCTGCCACTTGGAAGCAGATTAGGGTCTTGGTAAGTTATGGGTCACTGACCCTGATGTCTGCAACATGTCTTTAGTCTCTCATCTTGTCACTGTCACCTGCTGCGGTTTTGGCCGTTGATGATGTGTTCTAGAAGGAGTTATTTTGACCCAAATATAATAGTTGTTGAAAAGTCCTGTGGAAGTAGCACAATGTTGTCTGGGGAACGGAATGCGTTGTTTCGTAGCTAACAACTTGACTGCGATATCGGCACCTTTAGGTCTGACAGAACCTATTTCAACAGAGTCTGACTGGGCATGTTTGCACGTACCATACTCTCCAGGATCGTTCTTTCTAGAACAAGGTGGCGTATGGTGTGGCCTAGGAGCGTTAATTTACTAAAGGTAATGTTGTGTACTAGCTGGTTATGTTGTATACCCAGCCCATTTATATTTTTTGCTTTGTTATTTTCGCTATCCTAGATATTCTGATCAACTTTCTGTTGCACTTTAGTTCCACGGAATCAATTGTTTTCCGTATAGTGTGTGTGGGGACTATGTCTCGCTTCCGAACATTGCCACCTGATTGATGACCGTAATTATATAATACCAATATAAAACGAATACGTTCAGGAAAACAGCATCAAACCATATAGGAAGATGTGAATATAGAAGGTTGTGGACAAGGCTAGCAACCTCATCACGTAAAATAGTGCTATGAAACTATCACTGAAATTGCTAGAATGGTTTCATGAACGAGGCGCAGTAAAATGGAACTTACCAAACTGCAATAAGTGAAATACGTACTTCTGGTGTAAACAGCACGTACCAATCGTAAAGTTTTACAAAATGTCATTATCCTCCGACATAGTTTTTTCAGCTGACCGTTGAAAACTTAACGGGTGTGATATGGAATCCGTCCAGAGTTGATCAGCGAGCGGTGATTCTGTTACTAACACCTGAAGGATATCCACCAGTTAACATTCATTGCAGAACACAGACACTGTATGGCGACAAACGTGCGGCGAACACAACAGTGAAGAACTGGACAACGATGTTTAAAGAAGGACTTGAGGTTAACGCAGCAATATGCGCCTGACCTGGAATAGGAAAATGTTTCGTTAACTCACGTCCATCTTTAAACATCGCGTAGTCGCGTAGCGCAGTGGTTAGCGAGCTGGCTTCGTATCATAGTTGTCCTAAATCATTCCCTAGTTAAGGCGGAAAAGCTTTATCAGACCGCAACAGTTTCCTTGTCAACGCAGTCTGAAATGGGTACCAGTTCAGTCCGGAATAAAAGACGGTGCGCGTGATTCTGACCACATCATTCATAAAGCTCCGTGGGTTACAAAAAAATATGGGCATAACACAATAATATTTAATGCCACGCATGGCGTGACGGGATATTTGTTTTTAAAACTGTCGACATCCTTCAGCTGTTACTATTCAGCACTCATCTATCAACTCTGTGCGTATTTCATATCACAACCGCCATGTTTTAACGGTTTGCTGAGAAAACTATGAGTCGAGGTTTAATGCAATTAAGCAAACTTGACGGTTGGTATGTGCTGTTTATAACAGAACTGACGTCATCATTCGCATCGCACGTTTGTTCACTTGGTGCAGTTAGGTTTGGTATAATTTGAACACGCTTCGTTGATGTATTAGATGCAATGACAGAGCATATGATGAAACATTTATTGACTTTTTAGGGTCACTAGAGGGGAGCATAGATGACTGTTTTTTGACATTTTTTGTTGTTCACACTTTTAAAATAGACTGTCTTGAATCTTAGCTATCTTTTGGGAACTCTCGGTCGTTGGTTCAAAATGTTTTTGTGTAAGTATTTTCAAAAGGATTACCTGGACAAGACACTTTTTGAGCATTGTAATGGGGCTACGGTGGCGTGTCTCCTTTTTGTGTGTGTTTGTGAGGAAGATAAGTATGTTGTAAACCGCTGTTTTAAATTGTTAGTTTTTTTGTGTGGAAGGCAAATTGATTTTTTTAAAGTGGGTTCAATAAATTGTCTGTGTTTTTATGTGGAAGAAAAGTATTTGTAAATTCTCTACTTTAAATTGTCCGTTTTGGGATGGAGAGACGACATACATTTTTACAGCTGCTTCTTTTTCATTGTCGTTTTGTGTGTGGAATTACACAAGTCTGCCTCTGGTTCGCGTACGTCATCAAAATGTGGTCGGAATGCCTCTACTGCTTTTTGTATGTTCCATGCATGCCGACCTATGTAAGTATGCTATCATTGAGTGGAGGTCAGTGACCTCAGCGGCTCGATGTCTCTCCCCACTGCGTTGTGAGATGCCCGATCGTTGAAAAGACTTCGAAGGAAAACCATGATAACACCCGCATACTCTTCTGTCCTCAACCGTCTTGGCCATGTTTTGCTACTGAAAAGTGTAACTGAAGACGAGAGAGTGAGGCTGACCTGCGTAACTTTCAGTCACTATGATCACATACACGCGCAAGTTAAATTATAACGAATTTTCAGCTATATATACATATTTTATTCGCTAACAAATCACGGACGACAAATTCAATACATCGAATTGAGATGGAGGGAAAAACAGCGGACATGAAATGATAATTTTTGAATACTGCATGGGTTAAGCTTCATAACGAAAAGCTACCCAAGCATGGACTGGACCCATGCATACACCGACGGTTCTGTAACAAACACAACACAGAACGGAGGGGCAGGAGCATTCCTAAACCTACCAAATGGCAGACAAATAACACTGTCATTCGCTATTGGTAAGTACACAAGCAATTTCAGAGCGGAGGCAGAGGCCTTGAGGGCGGCAGTGGAAGTAATGTTGACACACAGTGAAAATGAAAGCCATATAGTCCTGCTTACAGATGCCCTCGCCGTAGTCACAGCGCTAAAAAGCCAGAAAAATACTGAGCTCAATGACTTAAGAGCAGCACTCTGCAAACTGTGCCAGCAGTCCGCACCAAAAAGGGTAGTGGTACAGTGGGTCCCATCACACTGCAACATCCAAGGCAACGAGGAGGCAGACAGACTGGCAAAAGAAGGTGCAAAACTACCACAAACAGATACTAGTATGACGTACGAAGAGTCAAAACGGCTTATCAAAGTCAGATACATGACCAAATGGGAAACCGAACATACTGGTTACACCAAAAACGATGCCTATTACCAGTTGAACCGAAGAGAGCAGGTCGTTAACTTCAGACTTCGCACTGGCCACAATAGACAGGTACCACCTATTCAACAAATTGAAGATAGGGTGTACCGACGAATGCCCGTGCGGTACTGGGAAAATGACCGCTGAACATCTGCTGCAGAACTGCCCGACATACGAGGATCAGAGAGAGCAGATGTGGCCATCACCAGTGGAACTGCAAGACAAGCTCTATGGCAGTGGCGATAGCCTCAGGATGACCTCCGCTTTTTTCGAAAAAAATAATGGTTACTGTCTGACTGCGTACGAAGAAGAAGAAGAAGAAGAATACTGAATGGGTAAATTGTGATCATCCTCATCTGATCATGAGGGAAGTCGACAAACTGATAACTATCAAACGGACAAACGGCAGATCGTGGTATGAGGAGAAATATGTAAACTCAAGGAATGAAAGAAGAGAGACAATCAAATGGAGAAGATAAAGAGGCTAGAAAATGTTTGGAAAACATAGATGTCATGCAACTGAAACCACCATTTGTGAGAGATCAGTCTGTTTTCCAGCTCGAAACGATGTCCATCGGCCGATTGCAGGAGGCGATGGCAATTACTATATTATGAACCCTTTTTCAGTACACAGAACCATTGAGATGGCTGAGGACCGAGGAACTGGATGTCTTTGAAAAGTCAAGAAGGCGTTTCCGGAAGCGCGTACAAAGTTACAACCCGGTCTCACCAACTTATGACATGCCATATTTGGTGGCACATTAGGTGTTTATGAGGTTACAGGACATGCACGTGAATTCTCCTTTAGTGTCAAACAATGCTTTAGGAGAAGTCAACCGGCAGTATCTAGATATATTACCAATTGTCACGGCTTGCTCGTATTGTAAACAATGTGTGCGAAACTCCATGCCCATAATCGATTAGCTTATGTTAGAAGCTCTACCCACTTTTCTCAATGACAGTAACCATTATTTGCCCACTTTCTATGAGCTTTTGCTCAGCAACGACATAACCTAACGTCTCTTCTTACTAGATGTTTTCTCCCGTTATACCTCCATTCTCCATTTGTACGGAATATCAGTCTTCTGCATTATCCTTAAAATAGATTCAATCCTTTCTACAATCATCGGTCTAACTCGTCTAAACGCTATCAACTGTGAGTTCAATTGCCAGTCCATAGACCATGTCAGTGGCCTAGTTATGAGCACAGCATTCGGCATGGGCTAAAGATATCTCATCGCTTGACACTCCAGATAATATATTTGACATCAGTATCAGGTTCTTCGCCTCTTAACTAAAACCGATACTGACCTACTACTGATACATTGACGACGGCAAACATATCACCGACATTACTATTGAGACTGATCTCACCAACTTTGATAACTATGTCAACATATAATTGACTATACCAACAACTGAAAGACTATATCAACAACTAATTGATTTTGTAAACATATAATTGACTCTGTAAACAACTAATTCTCTTTTTCAACAACTAATTGTTTTCGCTATATCAACAACTACATATCTTATGGGTCCTTTTAATAGCTGTTACGCCGTCGCGACGACGATGACTTCCGATTTATGGCAAATGCTACGCTCGTCTTAAATAATTCGCTTCTCAACCGTCACACCTCTAACATCTATCCTCAATTGAGTTCTCCCTATACTCTGTCTTAACTCTCTTACTCATTCTCACCGACATCCCACTGACCGTGTCAAAATTGCCTTCGTAATCCACTCTCACATATCGTAAATCCGCAACATCTCTTTTCCCCATCTCCATATCATTCAGTACTATCCTTCCACTCTGCCCGATTAACAAAATCGTTTCTTCGTTTTTTATACAATTGAAAACATTCTGAGAGCGGCTGTTGGTTAGTATTTGTTTTCCTAGGGTGGAGAATGAGGCATACTTGTACCTACGTTTTACACTTTATTTTAATCAACAGAAGCGCAAAAATATCGTTTTATATTAATTGCTGTTTGAATGTTTTGATGCAAAATTTCATAATCATTAAAAAACGTGTTCAAATATCTTTATTCAACAATGGGCCGATGAGACGTAGATAGGATACTGTTTGGTCCATATCAACAACAATATCAACAACTACAACAACAACATATGTTATTACCAAATTAAACGCAATTAAGAAAAAGATGCACAATGAATGACACAATAAGAGACTGCGAGATTCTTTTACTTCCCAATTACTGCAGACTTTCTTATTGCAGAATGTGGGAAGAGTTTCAATAAAAAGATTTGAAACGTGTGTCTGTATTTCGAACTCATCTTGTAGTACAACAAAATGTTGACGCTAGAGTTTATAGACTGACAGCAATCACCAATTGACCATACTAATTCACACATGTTATTATACCTGCCTCTAATATTGAAATCAGACCCAAGAACAAACGTTGCCATGGAGATAATAGCGCCAGGTACATAACAAACAATAAGAACACATGCTATAACGACAACCATCTTCACCGTTTTCCGCTCTTTGACAGAAGTTGATGTCCCCTGATTTTGACCAGATGTTGCAGCTGCGCGCCATTGAGACGTTTGTCTTAATTTGATGACCAGGGCAAACGTAAATATGATAACACCAAAGAAAGACGAAGCACTAAGCAGCGAGTGCATCACGTAGCATAGACCTTCCGCTTCATCTCTGTTACTCGTAAAGATTATGCCTATAAGAGTTGTGTTTTTGTTGGGCACAAATCTCCAGCCGAGGTATGACGTGGCGTATTCTGGAATGAGGGTCATTATATTAACAGCATAGACGAGACATATAACTATGGTAGTTCTCTTTGCTGTAACTATTTCTTTGATTTTCAGTGGAAATGCAATAGAGAGAAACCTTTCAGCTGTTATATAAACGGTAATAAAACTGGTAATTCGGCAAAAACAGAGATGCGGCCAGGCAGCTGAAAGATACATAACCTCCAGTGAGTCCCACGTAATATCATATATTGGAAGGAAAGGGTTCGTACAAATAGATGCCCATTCCAATGCAATTAAGCAACACAGATCAGAGACTGCGAGTCCAAGAAATGCGATGTTTACAGTATTAGTAAAACCTTGCTTGTTAAATATTACGATGTTGATAATGTTTGCTGTAATCCCAAACAGACTAACAAGTCCACAAATAGTCATGAAGTTGACAGACTCAAATAGCTTCTTATCGTCTGCGCTTAGAATATAATTCTCGTCTGCCATCTTTTTCTCAATTAAACAAGCGTTCATGAAGTTATCACTTGTGATACAACTATGGACGTGCGCTCTCTGCTGAATTAACTAATGACTGTAGATAGCTAGAAGGAACTAGCGTTTTGTAAATATAGCCATGTAACAATATTTTCTGAAGATGTATAGTTTAAAGTGAGTGTGATTCATCACAGAAAAGCATTCGTAATGACAAATTCAATCGATTAAAACCTTTCGGCTCCCTGTGGAGCACATGTCAATATGATCATCATGTGGCATGCCATTTGTAGAACATCGCGGTCATGACAGTGAATCTTCAAAACAAAAGTTTGTTTGTGGAAGTAACTGCTTCATTTTAATGATTGTCATATACAATTTCAACTACTTCTCCTCTTGTCCTGCTTCCGGTATGCCTGCCTGTTTTATTCCAACAGTTCCACATTTCTGATGGTAAAATACTTTTCAATTTTTGTATTCATCGCAGGTTCATATTTAATATGAAAGTCAACACGAAAATGCTATTAGTAATGTATTGAAACACTAACATCTATGAGGTCCACCTCATTTAATAAGTTGCACATATTAACCTGAAAATATGTAATCACTATGTGGCTTTCTAGTGTTTAATACGCCATATAATCTCAACTTTCATAAAGTCAGATAATCAACTGGTGCATATCTCGTCTAATTTTCAGCGAGAAAAGCAAAAGATCGTCCTAACTCATAAAAGCAAAGACGTCCTCCAATGGATCCTCAGAACTTCATCTCCTACAATAGTCTAGGGTCTTTGAGTTATTATGTCTCATATAAGCAAACTACCTGCCACAGGCGATGTAGCTAGACATTACATCTCACAGCTGTCAAGCCGCCGCATCTTGCTTTTCCCCGATGCCAATCTTCTATAATACTACCTATATACATTGTCTACAAGGGTTAACTTTACATGCCCTAAAAATTGTCTATCTCATTCACGCCATGGCACCATGGGTCAAGTAGCTAGCTATACATATCACGATCCTGAAAACCTTATTATAATCCTGCCATTCCATTATACCCATCACGAGGCGCGTGTTGTAATGATTGATTTCGATTTGGCTAATTATCGTCACAACTGCAAAGCACATATTCAACTGAAATGGTGTTGTTTCGTCGAACCTAACGATACGCAGTGCGATTTATGTCAGATGTTTCAGTAATTTTATTTTATTTTACAAAGGTAGAAAGGTAAGAGATTATAACAAGAATGAATTACATAATCTTTGGATGCCAATGCATGCAAGCATTAACCCGACTTCAGTGCACACGTCCACTGTAATTAACAAAGTCGAAGACGTAATTAAATTGGACAAGACATGAAAACATTACGGATGCAAGATTACGATGCATGTAATTATCAATAACATAAATCAGATAGACCATGACATTTCCAGAATGTAGACATATTTTAGCTAAACGATCAAATCTACAAGGTCTGAGTCCAAATACTATATTCCAATTTGGAAATATCTCGTATTAAGGTTTGATTGCTGGTTGTCCTATAAATCACATGTCGAGCATTCCATAAAAGTATACCAGCCACATCAGGCATCAGGCATCACTCATAAAATAGCAGATACAGATTTAAGCAGAGGTTAATTGGTGTCTTAATACCATAAATTAGTGGTGTCGGCTGTCTAAAACCTTACTCTGTTAATGTCATAGTGAAAAGTTTAAATGTATTCTGAATTTATGGTAGGCGAAAGTCTTCTGCAGCATTCTTTTATGGCGTTCTAGAAGTTCACAATTGCTATTATCTTTATAAACTGGACGCTACTCTGTTTCATATGTGAAGCCGTCTAACCTGGGCGCTAGTCTAGCGTTTCATATGTGAAGATGACTAGCCTCGGCTCTAGTCTAGTGTTCCATATGTGAAGCCTACTATCCTGGGCGCTAGTCTAACGTTTCAAATGTGAAGATGACTAGCCTCGGCTCAAGTCTAGTGTTCCATATGTAAAGCCGTCTGACCTGGGCGCTAGTCTAGCGTTTCATATGTGAAGATAACTAGCCTCGGCTCAAGTCTAGTGTTCCATATGTAAAGCCGTCTAGCCTGGGCGCAAGTCTAGCGTTTCGTATGTGAAGATGACTAGCCTCGGCTCTAGGCTAGTGTTCCATATGTGAAGCCGACTATCCTGGGCGCTAGTCTAGCGTTTCATATGTGAAGATGACTAACTTGGGCTCTAGTCTAGCGTTTCATATGTGAAGATGACTAACCTGGACGCTAGTGAAGTTTTTCGTATGTGAAGATGACTAGCCCGGGCGCTAGTCTAGCGTTTCAAGTGGGGATAGAAATAACCTGGGCTCTAGTTTAGCGTTTCAAGTGGGGAGATGACTAACTCGGTCGCTTGTCTAGCGTTACAAGTGTGGAGAGGATTACCCGGGTGCCACTTGGGGTATTTTAACTGGTCGAGGACAACTTACTTGTAATCCATAATGTAGAATGCAAGTCTGTGTTTTCAGTTTACTCGGCAATCACTAACTAGTTATATTAAAGAGAACGAAATAAAGCACATTTCCCAACTCAGCAATTGCTGAGAAAAAAAGGCGAATAGTAAGGGGCCACTAGATAAGTTACAACAAAACGTTACCTTCACATGACTTAATCTGCACACATAAAATGGGCATTGTTGTGCTTCACTCAGACATCCATTTTAATGAGAATTGTTATTGAAATTTTGCTAATTAATACCACTCGTTATTGAGTTATTCTTGACGACATTTTTGGTGCCGTTACAGTGGCTATCCTGACATGAAGATGCATAGTTGAGAATGTGCCCTATACTCCTGACTGTAATACAATTGAAGACTACTCACTAAGGTTATCACTATGGGGAGCACAGTGTCGACCCCACTTCGTTATCCAGGCAACAATGAAACATTATTTTTATACGGAGAACAACTTGGAAATGAGGTAGGGGTTTTGATGAGCATGTGTTACCTGTCCTTGACTAACATAGTCTTTCAGCATGGTTTACCTTTCCCTGACTAAAATAGACTATCAGCATGTTTTACTTGACCTTGACTAAAATAGACTATCAGCATGTTTTACCTGACCTTAATTAAATAGATTTTCAACATGTTTTACCTGACCTTGACTAACACAGTCTATCAGTATGTTTCCTGACCCTGACTAACATCATCTATCAGTAAGTTTTACCTGACCATGACTAAAATAGTCTATCAGTATGTTTTACCTGACCTTGACTAACATAGTCTATCAGTATGTATTACCTGACCCTGACTAACATAGTTTATCAGTATGTGTTACCTGACCTTGACTAACATAGTCTATCAGTATGTTTTACCTGACCCTGATTTTAACGTAGCGTTTCAGTATGTTATGACACAACGGAAGTAATTATTAATGAGTGAGATCCTATCTGTACTATTTTTAATAAATCCTGTATCACATTTTTCTAGGTTACAGTTCGTGCTAAATATAAACATAGACTATCAAGATTTAAAAAAAAAAATTAAAACACAGTCGTCTACTAAACCAAGATGGCACAGCCACAAAATAGTTAGATAAAGATCAGTATTAGATGCGAAGTATTTTTTTTCAAATCAGAGAGTGGTGATTATTTGGAATATATTGCTAATAAAAAAAAGCAGAGACTGATTCAATTAATGCATTAAAAAACACATTGGATGTGGGCAGTTGTGTTTAGGCCAAGTGAATGTAAATTAAACGGGTTGTGTACAGACTCCCGTTGACGAAGTGTTCTAGAAGAGATTATTTTGTCCCAAATATAATAACTGTCTGATAAGGGCTGTGCATGTAGCATTCTATGTCTCGCTTCCGAACATTGCCACCGTAATGATGAAAGTAATTGTATATTACCAATATAAAAAGAAGAAGTTCACGAAAATAACATCACATCATATAGGAAGTTGTGAATATAGGTGGTTGTGGACAAGGCTAGCAACCTCATCACGTAAAATAGTGCTATGAAACTATAACTGCAATTGCTAGAATGGTTTCATGCACGAGGCGCGTTCGAATGGAACTTACCAAACTGCAACAAGTGAGCATATATACGATACACATGATGACGTCCTTTCTGGTGTAAACAGCAAGTACCAATCGTAAAGTTTGAAAATGTCACAATCCTCCAACTTAAAATTTCTTCAGCAGACCGTTGAAAACATGGAGTGTGTGATATGGAATCTGTCCAGTGTTTATCAGTGAGTGGTGATTCTGTTTGTAACACCTGAAGAATGTCGACCAGTTGACATTCATTGCATAACGCAGACAGTGTATGGCGACAAAAGTGCGCAGAACACAATAGTGAAGAATTGGACAACGATGTTTAAAGAAGGACTTGAGTTAACGCATCAATATGCGCCTGACCTGGTCTAGGAACATCTTTCATTAACTCACGTCCATCTTTAAACATCGCGTAGCCGCGTTAGTGCAGTAGTTAGCGAGCTCGCTTCGCATCTTAGAGGTCTGTGATTCATTCCCCAGTTGAGGCGGGCAAGCATTATCAGACCGCAACGGCACCCTCGTTAACCCAGACTGAAATGGGTACCAGTTTAGTCCGGGAAGAAAAGGCGGCGGACGTGATTCTGACAACAAAATTCACTAAGTGCCGTGGGTTACAAACTAAAAAGGGCCTAACACCATTTTCTGCTATCGCACGTACGGCGAGACTGGATATTTTTTTTAAACTGTCGAAACCTATGAGCTGTTGCTAATCACCGCTCGTCGATCATTAATGTACGTATTCCGCATTAAAACCGCCATGTTTCAACGGTTTGCTGAGAAAACTATTAGTCGGATGTTAATGAAATTTTGCAAACTTGACGGTTGGTATGTGCTGTTTATTACAGAACTGACGTCATCATGCGCATTGCACGTTTGTTCACTTAGTGCAGTTAGGTTTGGTATAATTTGAACACGCTTCGTTGATGTATTAGATGCAGTAAGAGAGCGCAGGATGAAACATTCATTGACGTTTTAGGGTGACTAGAGGAGAGCGTAGAAGACTGTTCTTTTGAAATTTTTTGTTGTTCAAACTTTTATAATAGACTGTCTTTTATCTTAGCTATCTTTTGGCAGCTCTCGGTTGTTGGTTCAAACTGTTTGTGTGTAAGCATTGTTAAATGTGTTACCTGGACAAGACAATTTTTGAGCATTGTAATGGGGCTACGTTGGCGTGTCTGCTTTGTGTGTGTGTGTGTGTGTGTGTGTGTGTGTGTGTGTGTGCGTGCGTGCGTGCGTGCGTGCGTGCTTACGTACGTGCGTGCATGCGTGTGAGTGAGTGAGAGAGTGAGAGAGTGTGTGAGTGTGTGAGTGTGTGAGTGTGTGTGAGAGAGAGAGAGAGAGAGAGAAGTATTTTTTAAACCGCTGTTTTAAATTTGTTAGTTTTTTTGTGTAGAAGGCAGGTTGTTTATTTCAAAGCGGGTTCAATAAATTGTCTGTTTTATGAGGAGAGAGAAGATATATATTTTTTTCAGCTGCTTCTTTAAATTGTCTGTTTTATGTATGGAATTAAACAATTTAACAAAAACTGCTTCTAAATCTGTCTGTTCGCGTACATCATCACAATTTGGTCAAAAGGCCCCTGCTGCCATCTGTGTGTCCCATACATGCCGACCTGTGTAAGTATGTTATGATTGAGTGGAGGTCAGTCGTGGCATGTATCCAGGAAACGCACCTCAACAATAACCATAAATTCTCAATCAGAGGATACCAGACTTTCCGTCTAGATAGAGAAGGCCACAAAGGAGGGGTCCTGATACTGACCAGAAACAGCATACCGAGTAGCGCGGTACCTGTCAATCACACCGGACAAGCAGAAATTGTAGGAGTTGACATAATGGCTCAAGAGACGAAGCTCCGCATTTTCAATCTGTACGGACCACCAAACAGAGACCTATCGCTCTCGAGTGTGGAGGTCAGAGAATCCAACTGCATAGTGGTTGGAGATTTCAACAGCCACTCGGAGAGATGGGGATACTCTGACACAGACAGCAGAGGTGACGAAGTGGAAGATTGGGAGATAGATGCAAATCTCTCCCTAATCAATAGGCCGGAGGATAGCCCTAGCTTCTATTCAAGAACATGGCATACCACCTCGACTCCAGATTTGGCCTTCTCCACACAGGACATACACTATAAAATAGACCGCCAGGTGCTAAACCAACTGGCAGGTAGCAACCACAGGCCGATCAGGCTAACCATTGACATGGAAGTAGGCCCACAGGAAACAAAACCGCTCCCACGTTGGAATTACAAACGAGCCGACTGGGACAGATTTGCAATCCTGACAGATGGGCTGTGTGAAACAATCAACACACGAAACACCAAAATGAAGCCCATGGTAGAGAGCCTAAGCAAGGCAATAATGCAAGCCGCCACTGAAACCATCCCAAGAGGAGCTAGGAAAAACTATATGCCCTACTGGAATGATGAGTTACAGAAAGTGGAAGATGCAGTAACAAATGCTAGGAACATGGCAGAACGAGAAAAATCCGTGGAGGCAAACATCGCCCTCAAAGCCGCCGCGGCAAAGTACAAACACACTCTCAAGCAAACAGCAAGAGAAAGTTGGAAAAATAAAACGGAAAGTTTAAACCTGGACAAAGAAGGGAACAAGCTATGGAAGCTAGTCAGAGCCATGAACGACGAAACCCCGTCAAATAAACAAATTACTATCAAGCAAGGCGAGAACTTGATCACAGGTAAGAAAGCCGCAAACGCCTTTGTCGATCACTAAGCCAGAGCAAACCACATCGAGGTCCCTGCAGAAAAGCATACAGACATTAGCGAAGAGCTAAAGGGGCACGAAAACATAAATACGGCTCCTGAAAAGCACATGATGGCCAAACTAACAATGCGCGAAATGGAAGAGGCTATGAGAACACTAAAGAGAAGGAAATCTCCCGGAAAAGACGGGATAACAAACGAAATGCTGATGGGGCTGGGCCAAACAGCGAAGAAAAAACTACTATCAGTCCTGAACCAAAGCTGGAAAAGGGGTATTGTACCCCAGGCATGGAAAGATGCAATACTGGTACCAGTACCAAAAACAGGAAAGGACAAAACAGATCCGAATGGATACAGGCCCATAAGCCTACTGAGCTGTGTCGGCAAGCTGATGGAACGGATGATAAACACCAGACTGATGTGGCATCTGGAAGAAAAACGAATACTAATTCCACAGCAAGCCGGCTTTAGACAGCACAGATCCACTGAGGACCAGGTCATCCTCATAGCCCAAGAGATAGAAGATGCCTACCAGGCACAGAAACACACAGTAGCTGTTTGGGTGGATCTGGAAAAGGCATTTGACAAAGTCTGGAAGGATGGACTTAGAGTCAAGCTAAGAAGAAGTGATGTTTGTGGGAAGATGTACAAGTGGATCAACCACTACCTCAAACAAAGAACGGCCAGAGTCCAAGTACAAGGGCAGATGAGCAAAAAGGTGACACTCGAGCAGGGAGTACCCCAAGGGGGAGTACTGTCACCCACACTCTTCCTGGTATATATAAACGACATTACAGAGAATATACCAAGAAGAGTCCATAGCTCAATGTTTGCAGACGATCTGGCTATGTGGACCTCTGAAAAGAATCTCACCATAGCAAGAAATCGGATGCAAACGGCCCTAACATCGCTGGAAGAGTGGGCGAACTCATGGCTGGTCAAAATAAACGAGGAGAAAACCACGTGCACAATATTCTCGCTCTCATTAAAACCCCAAAGTACCAAACTAAGCCTAAATGGCAAAATCCTGCAGCCAAACGACAACCCAACCTATCTGGGAGTCACATTTGATCGGCGCATGACATGGAAAAGTCAGATTGAGAGAAACCGAATGAAAGCCAGAGAAAGAATGGCGATCATGAGGAAACTTGCTGGCACAAGCTGGGGAGCAGACGAAGGCATACTAAAGAAACTGTACACTGGAAGAGTGAGACCAGTTCTCGAGTATGGCATCGCGGCATGGACAACAGCAGTGAAGGCGAACTTCGATAAAGTTAACAAACTTCAAAACCAAGCCATGAGAATCATAACAGGTGGCATGAAGTCAACGCCAATTGTAGAACTTGAAAAGATTACAAAACTGCAATCCATGACCGACAGAAGAGACTGCAGAGCCCAGCTGCAGTCAGAGAAACTCCGAAGACTGACGGACCATCCAATGTACCAGAGGCTAAGCAATCTGGGAACTGGGAAACTAAAGCGGAGAAACTTTGCAGAAATAGCCAAAGCAAAGATGCACGAAGATCCCATAAACGCACTAACAACACCAAAACCCATCACTACTGTACGAAAACCTACTTGGAGGCAGGATATATTTCCAGAGGTGGTAGAAAATATACCAGGTATTGCAAACAAAAACTGCCAGACCGAAAAAGAAAGGAGAGACACTACCCTAAGCTTCATAACGAAAAGCTACCCAAGCATGGACTGGACCCATGCATACACCGACGGTTCTGTAACAAACACTACACAGAACGGAGGGGCAGGAGCATTCCTGAACCTACCAAATGGCAGAAAAATAACACTGTCATTCGCTACTGGTAAGTACACGAGCAATTTCAGAGCAGAGGCAGAGGCACTGAGGGCGGCAGTGGAAGAAATGGCAACACACAGTGAAAATGAGAGCCATATAGTCCTGCTGACAGATGCTCTCGAAGTAGTCACAGCGCTAAAAAGCCAGAAAAACACTGAGCTTAATGACTTAAGAGCAGCACTCTGCAAACTGTGCCAGCAGTCCGCACCAAAAAGGGTAGTGGTACAGTGGGTTCCGTCACACTGCAACATCCAAGGCAACGAGGAGGCAGACAGACTGGCAAAAGAAGGTGCAAGGCTACCACAAATAGATACCAGTATGACGTACGAAGAGTCAAAACGGCTTATCAAAGCCAGGTACATGTCCAAATGGGAAACCGAACATACTGGTTACACCAAAAACGATGCCTATTACCAGTTGAACCGAAGAGAGCAGGTCGTTGTCTTCAGACTTCGCACTGGCCACAACAGACTGAGGTACCACCTCTTCAACAAATTGAAGATAGGGTGTACCGACGAATGCCCGTGCGGTACTGGTAAAATGACCACTGAACATCTGCTGCAGAACTGCCCGACATACGAGGATCAGAGAGAGCAGATGTGGCCATTGCCAGTGGAACTGCAAGACAAGCTCTATGGTAGTGGCGAGAGTCTCAGGATGACCGCCACTTTTTTCGAAAAAATAATGGTTACTGTCTGACTGTGTACGCAGAAGAAGAAGAAGAAGAGTGGAGGTCAGTGACCTAAGCGGCTCTATGACTGTCCCCACTGCCTTGTTAGATGCCAGATCGTTGAAAAGATTTCGAAAGAAAACCCTAATAACACCCGCATACTCTTCTGTCCTCAGTCGTCTTGTCCATGTTTTGCTACTGAAAAGAGTAACTGAAGACAAGAGAGTGAGGCTGACCTGCGCATCTTTTTTGTCACTATAATCACATACACGCGAAAGTCAAAATGTAACGAACTTTCAGCTATATAAATATTAAATTCGCTAACAAATCACAGAGGACAAATTGAATACATCGAATTGAGACGGGGACACATACAGGGAACATAAAATTACAGTATTTCAATTCTGAATGGGTAAATTGTGATCATCCTCATCTGGTCATAATTGAAGTCGGACAAACCGATAACAATCAAACGGACTAACGGCAGATCGTGGTATGAGGAGAAATATGTAAACTCAAGGAATGAAAGAAGACAGTCAAATGGAAGAATGAAAAAGAAAAAGAGAAGATAAAGAGGCTAGAAAATGTTTGGAAAACATAGATGTCATGCGGCTGAAAGCACCATTTGTGAGAGATCAGTCTGTTTTCCAGCTTGAAGCGATGTCCATCGGCCGATAGCAGGAGGCGGTGGCAATGACTATAATAGCAGCCCTTCTTCAGTACACAGAACCATTGAGATGGCTGAGGACCGAGGAACTAGAATTCTTTGAAAAGTCCAGAAGGCGTTGCCGGAAGCGCGTACACAGTTACAACCCAGTCTCACCAACTTATGACATGAGACATTAGGTGGCAAATTAGGTGTTTATGAGGTTGCAAGGCGTGCAGGTGAATTCTGCTTTGATGTCAAACAATGCTTTACGGAAAGGCCCCAGAAAATATATTGATAGTATATCCATTGTCACGACTTGCTCGTACTGTAAACAAAGTCTGTCAAACTTCATTCACGTAATCGATTAACTTATATTAGTAGCTCTACCTACATTTATCAATGACAGTAACCATTCTTTGATCACTTTCTATTAGCCCTTGCTCAGCGACGATATAACCTAACGTCTCTTCTTACTGGATATTTTCTCCCTTTATACCTCCATTCTCCATTTGGGCGGAGTATCAGTCTTCTGCATCACCCTTAAAATAGATTCAATCCTTTCTACAATCATCGGACTAACTCGTCCCAACTCTCATCAACTGTGAGTTCAATTGCCAGTCCATGGACCAGGTCAGTGGCGTAGCTATAGGCACTGTAATGTTCACAAGCTAAGGATATCTCATCGCGTGACACTTCAGATAATATATTTAACATCAGTATCAGGTTCTTTGCCTCTTACCTAAAACCGATATTGACCTGCTAAATAAAAATATATCAACGACGGCATACATATCCCCGACATTACTTCTGAGACTGATCTCACAAATTGTGTTAACTATATCAACATATAAATAACTATGCCAACAACTAAAACCCTATATTAACAACTAATTGACTTTGTAAACATATAATTGACTCTGTAAACAACTAATTTTTTATGTCAACAACTAATTGACTTGGCTATATCAACAACTCTGCCACTACCCAGTACAAATCGTATAGCTCATTTTAATAGCTGTTACGCCGTCGCGACGATGATAACTTCCTATTCATGGTCAATGCTACGCTCGACTTAAATAATACGCTTCTATACCGCGACACCTCTAACATCTATCCTCAATTGAGTTCTCCCTATACCCTGTATTATCTCTCTTACTCCTTCTCACCGACATTCCTCTGACCGTGTCAAACCTGCTCTCGTATACCACTCTCACATATCGTCCATCCTCACCATCTCCTTATCCTTCAGTACTATCCTTCCACTCTGCACGAAATACATGATAGTCCCTTTGTTCTTTACACAATTGACAACACTTTGAGAGCCGCTGTTGGTTAGTATTTGTTGTCCCAGCGTGGTTTATTTGAAGCATACTTGTTCAGTTCAGTTTATACCGTAACCCATCAGGTCGTTGGGGCGCACATGAAGACATGAAAATCCCACGCCAACCCTCTCTGTCTGTCGCCGCATGACGTATCTCACCGGGACGATGGCCTGCCCACTCAGTGATGTTGTCCACCCATCTCTTCCTTGGACGTCTTCGCCCGCAATGTCCCGGTAGGTGCCCAAAGAGTATCGAGTTGGTAATTCCCGCACCAGGCCATCTTTCGTCTTTTGATAGCTGTGAACAGATCTTTAAAAGGACCAATAGCGTCTTCAACTCTCTGTCGGATTTCTACGTCTGGACACGATCTTTATATGTAACATTTAGGAGTTTTCTATAGCACCTCATTTCCATTGCATGTATCCTGCCCTGGATATCTGATGTAATGGTCCAGGTCTCGCAGGCATACAGAAATATTGATAGCACCAAAGAACGCATTAGTCTAACTTTTATGCCGAGGGCGAGGCGCTTGTCTTGCCATATAGGTTTCAGCCGAGTCAGCGCCGCTGTTGTTTGTGCTATTCTTGCAATTACCTCTGGCTTCGAACCCGCTTCTCTGATCAATGAACCCAGATATTTGAAACGTTTTCCTACCTCAAGTTACTGCCCATTTCCCTCTATTACATATATAAATCCCTGCTACGTTATTGGTCATGAGTTTTGTTTTATCTGCATTTATTTCCATCCCAAAACTCAGGGCCGTTCTTATCCAATTTACCAATCAACTCCTGGAGTTCCCTTTCTGTGCCTGCCAATACATCAATATCATCAGCGAAGTTTAAAACTTTATTTTATCCAACATAAGCGCCACAGCACTGTTTTAATTTAAATGCAATTTGTATTTTATATTACAATATTTTATAATCATTAAAAAACGTGTACAAATACCTATATTTAACAATGGGCCGTAGGGACGTAGATCAAATACTGCAGGATCCATATCAACAACAACAACAACAACAACAGCAACAACAACAACAGCAACAGATGCCATTACCAATTTAAACGTCAATTAAGAAGACGACTACAATGAATAACACAATAGGAGACCGTCAGATACTTTTACTTCCCAATTACTGCAAACTTTCCTATTGCAGGATATGGGAAACGTTTCAATAACATGATTTGAAACGTGTGTCTGTATTTTGAACTCATCTTGTAGTACAACAAAATGTTGACGCTAGAGTTTATAGACTGACAGCAAGCACCAATTGACCATACTAATTCACACATGTTGTTATACCTGCCTCTAATATTGAAATCAGACCCAACAACAAACGTTGCCATGGAGATAATAGCGCCAGGTACATAATAAACAATAAGAACACATGCTATCACGACAACCATCTTCACCGTTTTCCGCTCCTTGACAGAAGTTGATGTCCTCTGATTTTGAACCGATGTTGCAGCTGCGCGCCATTGAGACGTTTGTCTTAATTTGATGACCAGGGCAAACGTAAATATGATAACACCAAGGAAAGATGAAGCACTAAGCAATGAGTGCAATACGAAGCATAGACCTTCCGCTTCATCTCTGTTACTCGTAAAGATTATGCCTATAAGAGTTGTTTTTTTTTTTGAGCACACATCTTCAGCCGAGGTATGACGTGGCGTATTCTGGAATGAGGGTCATTATATTAACAGCATAGAGGAGACAGATAACTATGGTAGTTCTCTTTGCTGTAACTATTTCTTTGATTTTCAGTGGAAATGCAATAGAGAGAAATCTTTCAGCTGTTATATAAACGGTAATAACACTGGTAATTCGGCAAAAACATAGATGTGGCTAGGCAGCTGAAAGGTACATAACCTCCAGTGAGTCCCACGTAATATCATATACTGGAAGGAAAGGGTTATTACAAATAGATGCCCATTCCAAGGCAATTAAGCAACACAGATCAGAGACGGCGAGTCCAAGAAATGCGGTGTTTACAGTATTAGTAAAACCTTGCTTGTTAAATATTACGATGTTGATAATGTTTTCTGTAATCCCAAACAGACTAACAAGTCCACAAATAGTTATGAAGTTGACAGACTCAAAAAGCTTCTTATCGTCTTCGCTTAGAATATAATTCTCGTCTGCCATCTTTTTCTCAATTAAACAAGCGTTCATGTAGTTATCACTTGTGATACAACTATGGACGTGCGCTCTCTGCTGAATTAACTAAAGACTGTAGATAGCTAGAAGAAGCTAGCGTTTTGTAAATATAACAATGTAACAATATGTTCTGAAGATGTATAGTTAATAGTGAGTGTGATTCATTACAGAAAAGCATTTGTGATGACAAATGTAATCAATTAAAACCTGTCGACTCCCTGTGGAGCACATGCCATCATGATCATCATGTGGTATGCCATTTGTAGAACATCGCGGTCATGACAGTGAATCTTCAAAACAAAAGTTTGTTTGTGGAAGTAACTCCTTCATTTTAATGATTGTCATATACTTCTTCTTCTTCTTCTTCTGCGTACACAGTCAGACAGTAACCATTATTTTCTCGAAAAAAGCGGCGGTCATCCTGAGACTCTCGCCACTACCATAGAGCTTGTCTTGCAGTTCCACTGGTAATGGCCACATCTGCTCTCTCTGATCCTAGTATGTCGGGCAGTTCTGCAGCAGATGTTCAGTGGTCATTTTACCAGTACCGCACGGGCATTCGTCGGTACACCCTATCTTCAATTTGTTGAATAGGTGGTACCTCATACTGTTGTGGCCAGTGCGAAGTCTGAAGACAACGACCTGCTCTCTTCGGTTCAACTGGTAATAGGCATCGTTTTTGGTGTAACCAGTATGTTCGGTTTCCCATTTGGTCATGTATCTGGCTTTGATAAGCCGTTTTGACTCTTCGTACGTCATACTGGTATCTGTTTGTGGTAGCCTTGCACCTTCTTTTGCCAGTCTGTCTGCCTCCTCGTTGCCTTGGATGTTGCAGTGTGACGGAACCCACTGTACCACTACCCTTTTTGGTGCGGACTGCTGGCACAGTTTGCAGAGTGCTGCTCTTAAGTCATTAAGCTCAGTGTTTTTCTGGCTTTTTAGCGCTGTGCCTACTTCGAGAGCATCTGTCAGCAGGACTATATGGCTCTCATTTTCACTGTGTGTTACCATTTCTTCCACTGCCGCCCTCAGTGCCTCTGCCTCTGCTCTGAAATTGCTTGTGTACTTACCAGTAGCGAATGACAGTGTTATTTTTCTGCCATTTGGTAGGTTCAGGAATGCTCCTGCCCCTCCGTTCTGTGTAGTGTTTGTTACAGAACCGTCGGTGTATGCATGGGTCCAGTCCATGCTTGGGTAGCTTTTCGTTATGAAGCTTAGGGTAGTGTCTCTCCTTTCTTTTTCACTCTGGCAGTTTTTGTTTGCAATACCTGGTATATTTTCTACCACCTCTGGAAATATATCCTGCCTCCAAATAGGTTTTCGTACAGTAGTGATGGGATTTGGTGTTGTTAGTGCGTTTATGGGATCTTCGTGCATCTTTGCTTTGGCTATTTCTGCAAAGTTTCTCCGCTTTAGTTTCCCATTTCCCAAATTGTTTAGTCTCTGGTACATTGGATGGTCCGTCAGTCTTCTGAGTTTCTCTGACTGCAGCTGGGCTCTGCAGTCTCTTCTATCGGTCATGGATTGCAATTTTGTAACTGTCGACTCCCTGTGGAGCACATGCCATCATGATCATCATGTGGTATGCCATTTGTAGAACATCGCGGTCATGACAGTGAATCTTCAAAACAAAAGTTTGTTTGTGGAAGTAACTCCTTCATTTTAATGATTGTCATATACAATTTCAACTCCTTCTCCTCTTGTGCTACTTCCGGTATGCCTGCCTGTTTTATTCCAACAGTTCCACATTTCTAATGGTAAAATACTTTTTAAATTTTTGTATTCATCGCAGGTCCATATTTAATATGAAAGTCAACACGAAAAGGCTATTAGTAATGTATTGAAACACTAACATCTATGAGGTCCACCTTATTTATTAAGTTGCACATATTAACTTGAAAATATGTAATAAATATGTGGCTTTCTATTGTTCAATACGCCATATAATCTAAACTTTCATAAAGTCGGAGAATCAACTGGTGCGTATCTCGTCTAATTTGCAGCGAGAAAAGCAAAAGATCGTCCTATCTCATAAAAGCAAAGACGTCCTCCAATGGATCCTCAGAACTTCATTCCCTACAACAGTCAATGGTCTTGGAGTTCTTATGTCTCATATAAGCAAACTATCTGCCACAGGCGATATACCTAGATATAACATCTCGCAGCTGTCAAGCCGCCTCATCTTGCTTTGCCCCGGTCGCAGTCTTCTATAATACTACCTATACACATTGTCTACAAGGGTTAACTTTACATGCCATAATAATCGTCTATCTCATTCCAGCCATAGCACCATGGGTCCAGTAGATAGCTATACATATTAAGGTCCTGAAAACCTTATTATAATCCAGCCATTACATTTTGCCCATCGCGAGGCGCGTGTTGTAATGATTGATTTCGATTTGGGTAATTATTGTCACAACCGAAAAGCACATATTCAACTGAAATGGTGTTGTTTCTTCGAAGCTAACAATACTCAGTGCAATTAGTGTCAGATGTTTCAACAATTGATAATTTGTATTAAAATATGTAATTTAATTTTACAATGAGGTAGAAAGTTAAGAGTTTATGACAAGAATGAATTACATAATCTTTGGATGCCAATGCATGCAAGCCTTAACCGTCTTCAGTGTACAAGTCCACTGTAATTAACATAGTTGAATACGTAATTAAATTGGACAAGATATGAAAACATTACGGATGCAAGATTACGATCCATGTAATTATAAATAACAGAAATCAGATAGACCATGACATTTCAAGAATGTAAACAGATTTTAGCTAACCGACCAAATCTACAAGGCCTGAATACAAATACTATTTTCCAATCTGGAAATATCGCGTTTTAAGGTTTGATTGCTGGTTGTCCTATAAATAACATGTCGAGCATTCCATAAAAAGATACCATCCACATCATGCATCACTCATAAAATAGCAGATACAGATTTAAGCAGAGGTTAATTGGTATCTTAATACCATGAATTAGTGGTGTCGGCTGTCTGAAACCTTACTCTGTTAATGTCATAGTGAAAAGTTTAAATGTGTTCTGAATTAATGGAAGGAGGAAATCTTCTGCAGCAATCTTTTATGGCGTTCTAGAAGTTCACAATTGCTTTTTCTTTAAAAACTGGACGCTAATCTGTTTCATATGTGAAGCCGTCTAGCCTGGGCGCTAGTCTAGCGTTTCATATGTGAAGATGACTAGCCTCGGATCTAGTCTACTGTTCCATATGTGAAGCCGACTATCCTGGGCGCTAGTCTAGCGATTCATATGTGAAGATGACTAGCCTCGGCTCTAGTCCTGTGTTCCATATGTGAAGCCGACTATCCTGGGCGCTAGTCAAGCGTTTCATATGTGAAGATGACTAGCCTCTGCTCTAATTTAGTGTTCCATATGTGAAGCCGACTATCCTGGGCGCTAGTCTAGCGTTTCATATGTGAAGATGACTAACCTGGGCGCTAAGTTATTGTTTCGTATGTGAAGATTACTAGCCCGGGCGCTAGTCTAACGTTTCAAGTGAGGATAGAACTAACCTGGGCTCTAGTTTAGCGTTTCTATTGGGGAGAGAACTAACTCGGTCGCTAGTCTAGCGTTACAAGTATGGAGAGGATTAGCGGGGTGCCACTGGGGTATTTCAACTGGTCGAGGACAACTTACTTGTAATCCATAATGTAGAATACAAATCGGTGTTGTCATTTTACTAGGCACTCACTAACTAGTTATATTAAAGAGAACGAACTAAAGCACATTTCCCCAAAAAGAGGCGAATAGTAAGGGACCACTAGATAAGTTACAACAAAACGTTACCTTCACATGACTTAATCTACACACATAAAATGCGCATTGTTGTGCTTAACTCCAGACATCCATTTGAATGAGAATTGTTATTGTGTTTTTGCTAATGCCACTCGTACTTGAGTTAATCTTGACGGCCTTTCTTGGTGCCGTTATAGTGGCTATCCTGACATGAAAATGTATAGTTGAGAATGTGCACTATAGTCCTTCTGACTGTAATACAATTGAAGACTACTCACTAAGGTTAGCACTATGGGGAGCACAGTTTCAACCCCACTTCGTTATCCAGGCAGCAATGAAACATTATTTTTGTACGGAGAACAACTTGGATGTGAGGTAGGGGTTTTGATGAGCATGTGTTACATGTCCTTGACTAACATAGTCTTTCAGCATATTTTACTTGTCCCTTACTAACACAGTCTATCAGTATGTTCCCTGATCCTGACTAACATAATATTTCAGTAAGTTTTACCTGACCCTGACTAACATATTCTATCAATATGGTTCACCTGACCCTGACTAATATAGTCTATCAATATGTTTTACCTGACCCTGACTAACATAGTCTATCAGTATGTTTTACATGACCCTGATTTTAACGTAGCCTTTCAGTATGTTATGAAACACCGGCTAGTAATTATTTATGAGTGAGATCCCTTCTGTACTATTAAAAAAAAATCCTGAATCACATTTTTCTAGTTTACATTTAAAACATATTTACAGTTCGTGCTAAACATAAACATAGACTATCACGATTTAAACAAAAAATTAAAACACAGTCGTCTACCAAACCAAGAGGGCACAGCCACAAAATAGTTAGAGAAAGGTCAGTATTAGAGAGGTGTGATTATTTTGAATATATTGCTAATAAAAAAAGCAGAGACCGATTCAATTAATGCATTAAAAAACACATTGGATGTGGGCAGTTGTGTTTAGGCCAAGTGAATGTAAATTATACGGGTTGTACACAGACTCCGCAGAGTTTTCTCAACCAGTATACACAATTTAATTTAAATTTTAAAGCTGATCAATATATTTCTGCAAAAAAAGAGGGAAAGAGTCTATTTTAGTAAACGTTGGTGTACTGTTCTAATTACTTTAATTACATCATGTATTTATTTAATAGAGCCTTCAACCTCAGATGGCGTTTTCGTTTGTCCTGAAAAATTACATTTATGACGTTTTGTCGTTGATCACAGCTACGCTGAGATACTTAAACATTTCGGCCCGACACATCCAATTTTAGCTCCCCATGTTCTGGGACCGAACTTTCCTTTCGTCTTGGATGGCTAATCTCTTAGCCAGGCTGCATGGTTACAGTCTATTGACAGAGCTGCCACTTGGAGGCATATTTGGGTCTTGGTCAGTTGATGGGTAACTGACCCTGATCTCTGACATGTTTTGAGTTTCTGATCTGGACACTGTCAGCTAATTTACTGCTGCATTGTTTACCCATTGACGATGTGTTCTAGAAGAGGTTATTTTGTCCCAAATATAATAGTTGTCTGATAATGGATGTGCAAGTAGCATTCTATGTCTCGCTTCTGAACATTGCCACCGTAATGATGAAAGTAATTATATAATACCAAAATAAAAAGAACAAGTTCACGAAAATAACATCACATCATATAGGAAGATGTGAATATAGAAGGTTGTGGACAAGGCTAGCAACCTCATCACGTAAAATAGTGCTATGAAACTATCACTGCAATTGCTAGAATGGTTTCATGCACGAGGCGCGTTCGAATGGAACTTATTAAACTGCAACAAATGAACATATGTACGATACACATGATGACGTCCCTTCTGGTATAAACAGCAAGTACCAATCGTAAAGTTTGAAAAATGTCACAATCCTCCAACTTAAAATTTCTTCAGCAGACCGTTGAAAACATGGATGGTGTGATATGGAATCTGTCCAGTGTTGATCAGCGAGCGGTGTTTCTGTTTTTAACACCTGAAGGATGTCGATCAATTGACATTCATTGCAGAACGCAGACAGTTTATGGCGACAAAAGTGTGCGGAACACAATAATGAAGAATTGGACAACGATGTTTAAAGAAGGACTTGAGTTAACGCAATAATATGCGCCTGACCTGGTCTAGGAACATCTTTCGTTAACTCACGTCCATCTTTAAACATCGCGTATCCGCGTTAGTGCAGTAGTTAACGAGCTCGCTTCGCATCTTAGTGGTCCCTGATTCATTCTCCAGTTGAGGCAGGCAAACTTTATAAGATCGCAACGGCACCGTTGTCAACCCAGTCTGAAATGGGTACCAGTTCAGTCCAGGAAGAAAAGGCGGCGGACGTGACCACAACATTCAGTAAGTGCCGTGGGTTACAAACTAAAATGGGCCTAACACCATTTTTTACTATCCCACGTACGGCATGATGGGATTTTTTTTGTATAACTGTCGAAATCTATAAGCTGTTGCTAATCACCGCTCGTCGATCAAATATGTACGTATTCAGCATTACAACCGTCATGTTTCGAAGGTTTGCTGATCAACACACGAAACAACAAAATGAAGCCCATGGTGGAAAGCCTAAGCAAGGCAATAATGCAAGCCGCCACTGAAACTATCCCAAGAGGGGCTAGGAAAAACTATAAGCCCTATTGGAATGATGAGTTGCAGAAAGCGGAAGATGCAATCACAAATGCTAGGAACATGGAAGAGCGAGACCAATCTATGGAGGCGAATATCGCCCTCAAAGCCGCCACGGCGAAATACAAATACACTCTCAACCAAACAGCAAGAGAGAGCTGGAAAAACAAAACTGAAAGTCTCAACCTAGACAAATAAGGAAACAAGCTATGGAAGCTAGTCAGAGCCATAAACGACGAAACCCCTTCAAACAAACAAATCACTATCAAGCAGGGTGAAAACCTGCTCACAGGTAAAAAAAAGCATCAAATGCTTTTGCAGAACACTATGCCAAAGCAAACCACATCGAGGTCCCTGCAGATAGGCATACAGACATTAGTGAAGAGCAAAAGGGGCATGACAACATCAATACGGCACCAGAAGAGCATATGATGACCAAATTAACAATGATTGAAATGGAAGAGGCCATGAGAACATTAAAGAAAAGGAAATCTCCCGGAAAAGACGGGATAACAAACGAAATGCTGATAGGGCTGGGCAAAACAGCGAAGAGGAAACTGCTATCGGTCCTGAACCAAAGCTGGAAAAGGGGAATTGTACCCCAGTCATGGGAAGACGCAGTACTTGTACCAGTACCAAAGAATGGGATGGACAGAACAGATCCAAATGGATACAGGCATATCAGCCTACTGAGCTGTGTTGGCAAACTGATGGAACGTATGATAAACACCAGACTGATGTGGCATCTGGAAGAAAAACGAATACTAATTCCACAGCATGCCGGCTTTAGACAGCACAGATCCACTGAGGACCAGGTCATCCTTATAGCCCAGGAAATAGAAGATGCATACCAGGCACAGAAACACACAGTAGCGGTTTGGGTGGACCTGGAGAAGGCATTTGACAGAGTCTGGAAAGACGGACTTAGAGTCAAGCTAAGAAGAAGTAAAGTTTGTGGAAGAATGTACAAGTGGATCAACCACTACATCAAACAAAGAACGGCCAGAGTTCAAGTACAAGGGCAGATGAGCAAAAAGGTGACACTCGAGCAGGGAGTACCCCAAGGGGGAGTACTGTCATCCACACTCTTCCTGGTGTATATACACGACATTACAGAGAAAATACCAAGAAGAGTCCATAGCTCAATGTTTGCAGACGATCTGGCTATGTGGACCTCTGAAAAAAATATCACCATAGCAAGAAATCGGATGCAGCAGGCCCTAACATCGCTGGAAGAGTGGGCGAACTCATGGCTGGTAAAAATAAACGAGGTGAAAACCACATGCACAATATTCTCGCTTTCAATCAAACCAGAAAACGCCAAATTAAGTCTAAATGGCAAATTGCTGCAGCCAAACGACAACCCAAACTATCTGGAAGTCACATTTGATCGGCGCATGACATGGACAAGTCAGATCGAGAGAAACCGAATGAGAGCCAGAGAAAGAATGGCAATCATGAGGAAACTTGCTGGTACAAGCTGGGGAGCAGACGAAAGCATACTAAAGAAACTGTACACTGGAAGAGTGAGACCAGTTCTCGAGTATGGCATTTCGGAATGGACAACAGCAGCAAAGGTGAACTTCGATAAAGTTAACAAACTCAAAACCAAGCCATGAGACTTATAACAGAAGGCATGAAGTCAACGCCAATTGTAGAACTTGAAAAGATTACAAAGCTACAACCCATGACCGATAGAAGAGATTGCAGAGCCCAGCTGCAGTCAGAGAAACTCCAAAGACTTACTGACCACCCAATGCACCAGAGACTAAACATATTGGGAACTGGGAAACTAAAGCGGAGAACTTTGCAGAAATAGCCAAAGCAAAGATGCACAAAGATCCCATAAACGCACTAACAACACCATAGTCCATCACTACTGTACGGAGGCAGGATTTATTTCCAGATGTGGTAGAAAATATACCAGGTATTGGAAACAAAAACTGCCAGACTGAAAAAGAAAGGAGAGATACTACCCTAAGCTTTATATCGAAAAACTACCCAAGCATGGACTGGACCAATGCATACACCGACGGTTCTATAACAGACACTACACAGAACGGAGGGGCAGGAGCATTCCTGAACCTACCAAATGGCAGAAAAATAACACTGTCATTCGCTACTGGTAAGTACACAAGCAATTTCAGAGCGGAGACAGAGGCACTGAGGGCGGCAGTGGAAAAAATGGTGACTAACAAAGAAAATGAAAGCCATATAGTCCTGCTTACAGATGCTCTGGCCGTAGTTACAGTACTAAAAAGCCAGAAAAACACTGAGCTTAACGACTTAAGAGCAGCACTCGGTCAACTATGCCAGCAGTCCGCACCAAAAAGGGTAGTGGTACAGTGGGTCCCATCACACTGAAACATCCAAGGCAACGAGGAGGCAGACATACTGGCAAAAGAAGGTGCAAGATTACCACAAACATATACTAGTACTACGTACGAAGAGTCAAAACGGCTTATTAAAGCCATATACATGACCAAATGGGAAATTGAACATACCGGCTACACCAAAAACGATGCCTATTACCAGTTGAACAGAAGAGAGCAGGTCGTGGTCTTTAAACTTCGCACTGGCCACAATAGACTGAGGTTCCACCTATTCAACAAATTGAAGATAGGTGGTACCGACGAATGCCCGTGTGGCACCGAGAAAATGACCGCTGAGCATCTGCTGCAGAGCTGCCCGTCATACGAGGATCAGAGAGAGCAGATGTGGCCATCACCAGTGGAACCACAAGAGAAGCTGTATGGCAGTGTCGACAGCCTCAGGATGACCGCCGCTTTTTTTCGAAAAAATAATGGTTACTGTCTGACTGCGTACGAAGAAGAAGAAGAAGAAGAAAGGTTTGCTTAGAAAACTATTAGTCGGATGTTAATGAAATTTTGCAAACTTGACGGTTGGTATGTGCTGTTTACAATAGAACTGGCGTCATCATGCGCATCGCACGGTTGTTAGCTTGGTGCAGTTAGGTATGGTTTAATTTGAACACGCTTCGTTTATGTATTAGATGCATTTACAGAGCGCAGGATGAAACATTCATTGACTGTTTAGGGTGACTAGAGGAGAGCGTAGATGACCTTTTTGCTGACATTTTTTTTTGTTTACACTTTAAAATAGACTGTCTTTCATCTTAGCTATCTTTTGGCAACTCTCGGTTGTTGGTTCAAACTGTTTGTGTGTAAGCATTGTTAAATTTTTTACCTGGACAAGGCAATTTGAGCATTGTAATGGGCTACGATGGCGTGTTTGCTTTTTGTGTGTGTGTGGAAGATAAGTATTTTTTATACCGCTGTTTTAAATTGTTAGTTCTTTTGTGTGGAAGGCAGGTTGTTTTATTCAAAGCGAGTTCAATAAATTGTCTGTATTTTTGTGTGGAAGAAAAGTATTTTTAAATTTCCCATTTGAAATTGTCCGAATTTTGAGGGAGAGAAGACATATTTTTTCAGCTGCTTCTTTAAATTGTATGTTTATGTATGGAATTAAACAATTTAACAAAACTGCTAATAAGTATGTCTCTGCTTCGCGTACATCATCACAATTTGGTCGGAATGCCCCTCCTTAACTTAACTTAACTTAACATCTTTACACTGGTTTAGAAGACCCTGCAGAGTCTGTATACAACCAGTTACATTTACATCACCTTGCTCTAAAAGCTATGCGCATCCAGTTTATTCTTAATTGCATTAACTGTGCCTGCCTCCACTACCTCCCCTGGCAAAGTATTCCAAGCAGACACCACTCTCTGACTAAAAAATTATTTCCTAATATCTAATCTGGACCTCTCTTTAGTCAGCTTGTAGCTATGCCCTCGTGTTAGTGTTGGTGGCTGTATTTTAAAAGACTTCTTATAGTCTAATTTATACATTCCTCTGATCATCTTATAAACCTGTATTAAGTCACCACGAATTCTTCTCTCTTCGAGACACTGTAGGCCGGTTTTTCTGAGTCGATCCTCATAACTGTAAGTCTGGAATCCCACTATCATCTTTGTCGCTCTTTTTTGTATTCTTTCCAGCATGTTTTTATCCCGTCTATGATAAGGACTCCACACCTGTACACAGTACTCTAATCTAGGTCTAACTAAAGCTTTATACAGTTTGACGATCACTTCCCTGCTCCTATGTTTAATATCTGTTTTATCATACCTAACATTACATTTGCCTTTTTCACTGCTACCTTAACTTGCTCACTCACCCTTCCTGTATGATCTATTATAACCCCTAGGTCCCTTTCCTTATCTATCTTTCTAATATTGTTTTCTCCCATTCTGTAAGTATGTTCCATATTGGATCTACCCATGTGGATGACTGTACATTTATCTACATTAAACTCCATTTGCAAGCTTACAGACGATTCTCGAATTTTATCTAAATCCGACATCAATACATCCACTTCCGCTTTAGATGAGACACTAATGCATAGTTTTGTGTCACAGGAAATTTTGCAATCATGGATCCCATATCAATGTCCAAATCATTTAAATATATCAAGAACAAAATTGGTCCCAACCCCGAGCCCTGTGGCACACCACTTTTCACTTCACACCACTCAGAGTACTCCCTTTTTATGCCCACCATCTGCCTTCTTCCCGTTAACCAATTTTCAATCCATTTGGCAACTTCCCCACCTATTCCATGTGATTTTAACTTAAGAAATAATCTTTGATGAGGTACTCTATCAAAGGCCTTTGCAAAGTCTAGATAAATAACATCCACTGGCTCCCCTTTATCTATGATTTCAGTAACCTCCTCCGTGAATTCTAATAGATTTGTTAAGCATGATCTCCCTCTAGTAAACCCATGCTGACTATTTCTAATTAGATTAAATTTTTCTAAATGCATTACAATGTTTTCTTTGATTATTGACTCTAACAATTTACAGACTATGCTCGTTAAACTCACCGGTCTATAATTTGCTGGATCTGATTTTTTGCCCTTTTTGAATAAGGGGATCACTTCTGCATCGTTCCAATCCCGTGGAACAATCCCTTTTGTAAGTGATTGAGAACATAATATAGCCAATGGTTCTGCTAGTTGGTCTCTAATTTCATACAGCAATTTTGGAGGAATACCATCTTGACCTAGAAATTTATTCACTTTCAACCCCTCCAATTTTTTAAAAACCATTTCCTCTGTAATACAGATTGATCTTAATCCCGCTGTATCCATGTCTCTTTGAATAATATATATAGGCTCTGGGATCTTGGAGCAGTCCTCTTTTGTGTAGACTGTGCCAAAGTACTGATTGAGCAGATTAGCTGCCTCCCTATTCTAACTTATTAATTTCCATGTAATGTCTATGTGAGGGCCTACTTTGTCGTTCGTTCTTTGTTTATTTCTAATATAAGAGAAGAAGCTTTTACTGTCAGTCTTGATCCTCTGAGCAAGTTTTTTTTCGAAGTCTTTTTTTGTTATTTTTTTCGCTTTCTGAGCAGCCCTTCTTCAGTACACAGAACCATTGAGATGAATGAGGACAAAGGAACTAGAATTCTTGGAAAAGTCAAGAAGGCGTTGCCGGAAGTACGTACATAGTTACAACCCAGTGTCACCAACTTATGACATGCCACATTAGGTGGCAAATGAGGTGTCCATGAGGTTACAGGGCAGGCAGGTGAATGATGCTTTGCTGTAATACAATGCTTTACGGAAAGCCATCGTAAATATATTGATGGTATCTTCTTCTTCTTCTTCTTCTTCATACGCTGTTTACAGCGATATTTACGTTGCACTGTTTTATTTTGTTACGCCTGTGGCTCAGTGCATCCGATTTCAACAGGCGTTTCTGTAGGGATGCCCTCCTTAGAGTTTGACTGTCCCCAGCCTATCTGCAACGCATCGGTCGTTTTTCGTCGGAGTTGTCTCTCTTAGGGAAGTTGTCTTGCAGGACTAGCGAGTCTTCCCCACTCGTGTCTATAGGGTTTGGCAATGATATGATATGATGGACTATGTACTAGTTTGTACTATCCCGGAAGAGAGGCAGTCCAGTGTGACTGTGTCTCAGGATCGTCACGTCCTGCCAGAAACGTAGCATATGCATGTGAGTGAGGTATCTCTTTGCTCCCTTTATTTTCTCGGCTCATCTGCAGTGATGGTACGCCTAGCATTCCTCGCCACCTGGGACGTTGTCACAATAGGCAGAGATGCAATATCCGCTGGACTGCATCTCTTCTGCGTCCATTGGGATGGCTGATAGCAGACAGAGGTAAAGAGCGAGGCAGGAGTGCATTTGGCTACGTGCATTTATGCGGCTCGACCGGGCCGGGGTGAGACGCGAGCCTCAGGTCCCAACCATGTCGTGGCCTCCCATAACAGTGGTGCTGAGATTTAGGGCGGGATTCTGGCTTAGAGGCGTTCGGCCGTAGTCCCTCAGGTGGTAGTTTCGCACCATTGGCTTATCAGCCAAACACGTGGACCAAATGTCAGCGACCTGCGATTCCTCTCGAAGGAGTGCATTTAACCAGGGGACAAGCCTGGTGTGCGGACATATCTCATGATCAAGGGGTTGCGTCTCAACAGTTCGCAGTGAGGTGGCTGCTCTACTGCTTACCACATCCCGATCGAGAACTACGTTTTCTACTAGTGGTTTCACACCTCATCGCCGTATGGGGTGAATATCGGGCAGCTTCCCGCCCGCTTTGATCGGCGGACGACAGAGACCTCTTTCTGCAGCTCGATCGGGTCGGACTGGGACACGAGCCCCAGGTCCCAATCCTATCGTAGCCTCCCTTCGCAGTGGTGCTGAGATTTAGGGCGGGATTCCGGCTTAGAGGCTTTTGGCCGTAATTCCTCAGATGGTATCCTCGCGCCGTTGGCTTATCAGCCTAGTACCTGGACCAAATGTCTGCCACCTGCGATTCCTCTACAGTTGAGCAGGACTACCGTAGCAACGCCCTGTCTTTAGTAGGGTAAAACTGACCTGTCTTCCGTGCGTCAAATACCAGCACCCGTTTACTATTAGACCAAACGAATCAATAGAGGGTTTTTTAGTAAGTCAATGACCAAGTGTCTGGCACCTGCGATTTATGTAGGGTTAAGCAGGGTTACCGTAGCAGACGCTCTTTCATTAGGAGGGTACAACTGACCTGTGGGTCTAATACCAGCACACATTCCCTATTAGACCCAACGAGAGTGCTCTCAGTCTGTCAGTCATTTTACAGTATTGGCGTGTTGAGTCAAATTAAGCCGCAGGCTCCACTCCTGGTGGATCCCTTCCGTCAATTCCTTTGGAATTCCTTTGGGATTCGAGACATTCAAGCCACCGAGAGCATAGCCCCAGATTTTCGAGGGTCTAATTCCAGCATCCGTTCCATATTGGACCCCAAGAAAGTGATCTCGGCCTGTCAATCAACTTAGTGTTCGCCGTGTTTAGTCAAATTAAGCCGCAAGCTCCACTCCTGGTGGTGCCCTTCCGTCAATTCCTTTAAGTTTCAGCTTTGCAACCATACTTCCCCCGGAACCCAAACACTTTGGTTTCCCGGAAGCTGCCCGCAGAGTCATCGAAGCAACTCCTGCGGATCGCTAGTCGGCATCGTTTATGGTCAGAACTACGACGGTATCTGTTCGTATTCGTGCCTCTGACTTTCGTTCTTGATTAATGAAAATATTATTGACAAGTGCTTGCGCAGTAGCTCGTCTTGTGGCGATCCAAGAATTTCACCTCTAACGCCGCAATACGAATGCCCCCGTTTGTCCCTGTTAATCATTACCTCCAGTTCCGAAAACCAACAAAATAGAACCGAGGTCCTATTCCATTATTCCATGCACCATTATTCAGGCAGCCGAATCCTCAATTTTCAAATAAAACGCGCCGATCACCCGGGACGCTCAGCGAAGAGCACCCGCGGGAGAGAGCCGGCAGACGGTAGGCAGGAGACAACGGGCAGTGAACCGGCGCGAGCCGGATCGCACGCCTGCGCCTGAGATCCAACTACGAGCATTTTAACTGCAACAGCTTTAATATACGCAATTGAAGCTGGAATTACCGCCGCTGCTGGCACCAGACTTGTCCTCCAATAGATTATCATTAAAGGGTTTAAAGTGTACTCATTCCAATTACGGGGCCTCGAAAGCGTCCCGTATTGCTATTTTTCGTCACTACCTCCCCGTGCTGGGAGTGGGTAAGTTTCGAGCCTGCTGCCTTCCTTAGATGTGGTAGCGGTTTCTCATGCTACCTCTCCGGAATCGATCCCTGATTCCCCGTTACCCGTTACAAACATGGTAGGCATGTCACGTACAACGACATTTGATAGGGCAGCCATTTGAAAGATGCGTCGCCGGCACATGAGGCCATGCGATCAGCACAAAGTTATCCAGAGTCACCAGTGGGGACGCCGCAACCCCGCTAGGGGAAACGATGATTGGTTTTGAACTAATAAAAGCGCTCTTTTCGCGAGGGTCGGATCTTGGTAAGCATGTATTAGCTCTAGAATAGCCACAGTTATCCAAGTAGGATCGTGTCATCTAAGGAACCTCGACTGATTTAATGAGCCATTCGCGGTTTCACCGTGAGACAGTGTGAACTTAGACATGTATGGCTTAATCTTTGAGACAAGCATATGTCTACTGGCAGGATCAACCAGATATCTCTCGGAGACGTACGTACCGCACACACCGGTCGGCGGAGGACGGATGTGTAAAAAGCCTCACTAGGACGGCCGCAGGGACCGACTGACGGACGGACGGTTGTTCCGTCTCTCACTCCGTCGACGTAGGACCGCCTGACAGGTGCTCGCACACACACAAGACGACCGATCGACCGGGCTCGCTCGTGGAGGGATGGCAGCGCTCTGTGCAGAATGGATCCCAACGGCCCCGGCGATGAATTTCACAGGGATTAGAGACAATTTTGGCCTGCCGGCCTGCCCTTCTCCCGAGGGGGGGGGGGGTCGGGCGAGGACATGGCCTTTAGGCAGGATTTCTGCTTTGCGGGTCACAATATCTTTGCGAGAGTCTGACGACCAGCGAGACGAACTGTCAAGCTCTGCTAAAAGCCTTCGAAAAAGCACCACTGACTGTCAAAGTTTCTTGACACGGGCTATAGTAACGTACCTCTGCCGAGGGCACGACACAACAAACAGCGTCCCGCTACCTAGCCTGGGAGAGACAGCCGAGCGTTTTTGGCAAGCCCGCGCTATCGCTCCGTCTGGCGGGACTCATTTCGCTGTACGAATTATTGATGGTATATCAAAATCTGGCAAACTTCATGCACATAATCCATTAGCTTATATTAGAAGCTCTACCTACTTTTCTCAATGACAGTAACTATTCTTTGACCACTTTCTATTAGCCCTTGTTCAGCAACGACATAACCTAACGTCTTTTCTTACTGGATGTTTCTCCTTTTATACCTCCATTCTCCATTTGAGCGGAGTATCAGTCTTCTGCATTATCCTTAACATAGATTTACTCTATTCTACAATCATCGGTCTAACTTGTTCCAACTCTCATCAACTGTGAGTTCTTCATCTTCTTCTTCGTACGCAGTCAGACAATAACCATTATTTTTTCGAAAAAGGCAGCGGTCATCCTGAGGCTGTCGACACTGCCATGGAGCTTTTCTAGTGTTGCCACTGGTGATGGCCACATCTGCTCTCTCTGATCCTCGTATGTCAGTCTTATGAGTTTCTCTGCTTGCTGCTGGGCTCTGCAGTCTCTTCTGTCAGGCATGGACTGCAGCTTTGTAATCTTTTCCAGTTCTACAATTGGCGTTGACTTCATGCCTCTTGTTATAACTCTCATGGCTTGGTTTTGTAGTTTACTAATTTTATCGAAGTTCGCCTTTGCTGCTGTTGCCCATGCCGTAATGCCATACTCGAGAACTGGTCTCACTCTTCCAGTGTGCATTGTCTTTAGTATACTTTCGTCTCCTCCCCAGCTTTGCCAGCAAGTTTCCTCATGATTGTCATTCTTTGTCTGGCTCTCATTCGGTTTCTCTCGATCTGACTTTTCCATGTCATGCGCCGATCAAATGTGACTCCCAGGTACTTTGGGTTGTGGTTTGGCTGCAGGTATGTGTGTGTTCAAGTGCCAGTACATAGACCAGGTCAGTCGCGTAGCTATAGGCACTGCAATGTTCACGAGCTAAGGATATCTGATCGCGTGACACTTAAGATAATATATTTAACATCAGTACCAGGTTCTTTGCCTCTTACCTAAAACCGATATTGACCTGCTAAAAAAAACATCGACGATGGCATACATATCCCCGACATTACTTCTTATCTCGCCAATTTTGTTAACTATGTCAACATATAATTAACTATGCCAACAACTAAAACCCTATATTAACAACTAATTGGTTTTGTAATCATCTAATTGACTCTGTAAACAACTAATTTTCTGTGTCAACAACTAATTGACTTGAATGTATCAACAACTCCAGCCACTACCCAGTACAAATCGTATAGCTCATTTTAATAGCTGTTACGGCGTCGTGACGATGATGACTTCCTTTTCATCGCCAATGCTACGCTCGACTTAAATAACACGCTTCTCTGCCCGACACCTCTAACGTCTATCCTCAATTGAGTTCTCCCTATACCCTGTATTAACTCTCTTACTCATTCTCACCGAAATTCCTCTGACCGCGTCAAACCTGCTCTCGTATACCAATCTCACATTTCGTCCCTCCTCACCATCTCCATATCATTCAGTACTCTCCTTCCACTCTGAACGAAATACATGATAGTCGCTTTGTTCCTTACACAATTGACAACACTTTGAGAGCCGCTGTTGGTTAGTATTTGTTGTCCCAGCGTGGCGTTTTAAGTATACTTGTACCTACGTTTAAAACTTTTTTTTATTCAACAGAAGCGCTACAGCCCTGTTTTAATTTAAATGCAGTTTGGTTTTTTTATAATACAATATTTTAAAATCATTAAAAAACGTCTACAAATAACTTTTTTCGACAATGGGCTGTAGGGACGTAGATCAGATGCTGCTGGATCCATATCAACAACAATAACAACAACAACAACATATGTTATTACCAAATTAAACGTCAATTAAGAAGACGATTCACAATGAAAAACACAATAGGAGACCGTCAGATACTTTTACTTCCCAATAAAAGCAAACTTTCCTATTGCAGGATATGGGAAACGTTTGAATAAAATGATTTGAAACGTTTGTCTGTATTTTGAACTCATCTTGTAGTACAACAAAATGTTGACGCTAGAGTTTATAGACTGACAGCAAGCACCAATTGACCATACTAATTCACACATGTTGTTATACCTGCCTCTAATATTGAAATCAGACCCAACAACAAACGTTGCCATGGAGATAATAGCGCCAGGTACATAACAAACAATAAGTACACATGCTATCACGACAAGTATCTTCACCGTTTTCCGCTCCTTGACAGAAGTTGATGTCCTCTGATTTTGAACCGATGTTGCAGCTGCGCGCCATTGAGAAGTTTGTCTTAATTTGCTGACCAGGGCAAACGTAAATATGATAACACCAAAGAAAGACGAGGCACTAAGCAATGAGTGCATTACGCAGCATAGACCTTCCGCTTCATCTCTGTTACTCGTAAAGATTATGCCTATAAGAGTTTTGTTATTGTTGGGCACAAATCTCCAGCCGAGGTATTCTTCTTCTTCTGCGTACGCAGTCAGACAGTAACCATTATTTTTTCGAAAAAAGCGGCGGTCATCCTGAGGCTCTCGCCACTGCCATAGAGCTTGTCTTGCAGCTCCACTGGTAATGGCCACATCTGCTCTCTCTGATCCTCGTGTGTCGGGCAGTTCTGCAGCAGATGTTCAGTGGTCATTTTACCAGTACCGCACGGGCATTCGTCGGTACACCCTATCTTCAATTTGTTGAATAGGTGGTACCTCAGTCTGTTGTGGCCAGTGCGAAGTCTGAAGACAACGATCTGCTCTCTTCGGTTCAACTGGTAATAGGCATCGTTTTTGGTGAAACCAGTATGTTCGGTTTCCCATTTGGTCATGTATCTGGCTTTGATAAGCCGTTTTGACTCTTCGTACATCATACTGGTATCTGTTTGTGGTAGTCTTGCACCTTCTTTTGCCAGTCTGTCTGCCTCCTCGTTGCCTTGGATGTTGCAGTGTGACGGAACCCACTGTACCACTACCCTTTTTGGTGCGGACTGCTGGCACAGTTTGCAGAGTGCTGCTCTTAAGTCATTAAGCTCAGTGTTTTTCTGGCTTTTTAGCGCTGTGACTACGGCGAGAGCATCTGTCAGCAGGACTATATGGCTCTCATTTTCACTGTGTGTCACCATTTCTTCCACTGCCGCCCTCAGTGCCTCTGCCTCCGCTCTGAAATTGCTTGTGTACTTACCAGTAGCGAATGACAGTGTTATTTTTCTGCCATTTGGTAGGTTCAGGAATGCTCCTGCCCCTCCGTTCTGTGTAGTGTTTGTTACAGAACCGTCGGTGTATAAATGGGTCCAGTCCATGCTTGGGTAGCTTTTCGTTATGAAGCTTAGGGTAGTATCTCTCCTTTCTTTTTCAGTCTGGCAGTTTTTGTTTCCAATACCTGGTATATTTTCTACCACCTCTGGAAATATATCCTGCCTCCAGGTAGGTTTTCGTACAGTAGTGATGGGTTTTGGTGTTGTTAGTGCGTTTATGGGATCTTCGTGCATCTTTGCTTTGGCTATTTCTGCAAAGTTTCTCCGCTTTTGTTTTCCATTTCCCAAATTGTTTAGTCTCTGGTGCATTGGATGGTCGGTCAGTCTTCGGAGTTTTTCTGACTGCAGCTGGGCTCTGCAGTCTCTTCTATCGGTCATGGATTGCAGTTTTGAAATTTTTTCAAGTTCTACAATTGGCGTTGACTTCATGCCACCTGTTATAATTCTCATGGCTTGGTTTTGAAGTTTGTTAACTTTATCCAAGTTCGCCTTCGCTGCTGTTGTCCATGCCGCAATGCCATACTCGAGAACTGGTCTCACTCTTCCAGAATACAGTTTCTTTAGTATGCCTTCGTCTGCTCCCCAGCTTGTGCCAGCAAGTTTCCTCATGATTGCCATTCTTTCTCTGGCTTTCATTCAGTTTCTCTCAATCTGACTTTTCCATGTCATTAGCCGATCAAATGTGACTCCCAGATAGGTTGGGTTGTCGTTTGGCTGCAGGATTTTGCCATTTAGACTTAATTTAGTACTTTGGGGTTTTAATGAAAGCGAGAATATTGTGCATGTGGTTTTCTCCTTGTTTATTTTGACCAGCCATGAGTTCGCCCACTCTTCCAGCGATGTTAGGGCCGTCTGTATCCGATTTCTTGCTATGGTGAGATTCTTTTCAGAGGTCCACATAGCCAGATCGTCTGCAAACATTGAGCTATGGACTCTTCTTGGTATATTCTCTGTAATATCGTCTATATATACCAGGAAGAGTGTGGGTGACAATACTCCCCCTTGGGGTACTCCCTGCTCGAGTGTCACCTTTTTGCTCATCTGCCCTTGTACTTGGACTCTGGCCATTCTTTGTTTGAGGTAGTGGTTGATCCACTTGTACATCTTCCCACAGATATCACTTCTTCTTAGCTTGACTCTAAGTCCATCTTTCCAGACTTTGTCAAATGCCTTTTCCAGATCCACCCAAACAGCTACTGTGTGTTTCTGTGCCTGGTAGGCATCTTCTATCTCCTGGGCTATGAGGATGACCTGGTCCTCAGTGGATCTGTGCTGTCTAAAGCCGGCTTGCTGTGGAATTAGTATTCATTTTTCTTCCAGATGCCACATCAGTCTGGTGTTAATCATCCGTTCCATCAGCTTGCCGACACAGCTCAAAAGGCTTATGGGCCTGTATCCATTTGGATCTGTTTTGTCCTTTCCTGTTTTTGGTACTGGTACCAGTATTGCATCTTTCCATGCCTGTGGTACATTTCCCCTTTTCCAGCTTTGGTTCAGGACCGATAGCAGTTTCTTCTTCGCTGTTTGGCCCAGCCCCATCAGCATTTCGTTTGTTATCCCGTCTTTTCCGGGAGATTTCCTTTTCTTTAGCGTTCTCATAGCCTCTTCCATTTCGCGCATTGTTAGTTTGGCCATCATGTGCTCTTTAGGAGCCGTATTCATGTTTTCGTGTCCCTTTAGCTCTTCGATAATGTCTGTATGCTTATCTGCAGGGACCTCGATGTGGTTTGCTCTGGCATAGTGATCGACAAAGGCGTTTGCGGATTTCTTACCTGTGATCAAATTCTCGCCCTGCTTGATAGTAATTTGTTTATTTGACGGGGTTTCGTCGTTCATGGCTCTGACTAGCTTCCATAGCTTGTTCCCGTCTTTGTCCAGGTTTAGACTTTCCGTTTATTTTTCCAGCTTTCTCTTGCTGTTTGCTTGAGAGTGTGTTTGTACTTCGCCGCGGCGGCTTTGAGGGCGATGTTTGGCTCCATGGATTTTTCTCGCTCTGCCATGTTCCTAGCATTTGTTACTGCATCTTCCACTTTCTGCAACTCATCATTCCAGTAGGGCTTATAGTTTTTCCTAGCTTCTCTTGGGATGGTTTCAGTGGCGGCTTGCATTATTGCCTTGCTTAGGCTCTCTACCATGGGCTTCATTTTGGTGTTTCGTGTGTTGATGGTTTCACACAGCCCATCTGTCAGGATTGCAAATCTGTCCCAGTCGGCTCGTTTGTAATTCCAACGTGGGAGCGGTTTTGTTTCCTGTGGGCCTACTTCCATGTCAATGGTTAGCCTGATCGGCTTGTTGTCGCTATCTGCCAGGTGGTTTAGCACCTGGTGGTCTATTTTATGGTGTATGTACTGTGTGGAGAAGGCCAAATCTGGAGTCGAGGTGGTATGCCATGTTCTTGAATAGAAGCTAGGGCTATCCTCCGGCCTATTGATTAGGGAGAGATTTGCATCTATCTCCCAATCTTCCACTTCGTCACCTCTGCTGTCTGTGTAAGAGTATCCCCATCTCTCCTAGTGGCTGTTGAAATCTCCAACTACTATGCAGTTGGAGTCTCTGACCTCCATACTCGAGAGCGATAGGTCTCTATTTGGTGGTCCGTACAGATTGAAAATGCGGAGCTTCGTCTTTTGAGCCATTATCTCCAGCCGAGGTATGACGTGGCGTATTCTGGAATGAGTGTCATTATATTAACAACATAGACGAGACAGATGACTATGGTAGTTCTCTTTGCCGTAACTATTTCTTTGATTTTCAGTGGAAATGCAATAGAGAGAAACCTTTCAGCTGTTATATAAACGGTAATAAAACTGGTAATTCGGCAAAAACATAGATGTGGCTAGGCAGCTGAAAGGTACATAACCTCCAGTGAGTCCCACGTAATATCATACACTGGAAGGAAAGGGTTCGTACACATAGATGCCTATTCCAATGCAATTAAGCAACACATATCAGAGACTGCGAGTCCAAGAAATGCGATGTTTACAGTATTAGTAAAACCTTGCTTTTTAAATATTACGATGTTGATAATGTTTGCTGTAATCCCAAACAGACTAACAAGTCCACAAATAGTCATGAGGTTGACACTCTCAAATAGCTTCTTATCGTCTTCGCTTAGAATATAATTCTCGTCTGCCATCTTTTTCTCAATTAAATAAGCTTTCATATAGTTATCACTTGTGATACAACTATGGACGTGCGCTCTCCGCTGAATTAACTAAAGACTGTAGATAGCCAGAAAAAGTTAGCGTTTTGTAAATATAGCCATGTAACAATACGTTCTGAAGATGTATAGTTCATAATGACTGTGATTCATAACAGAAAAGCATTCGTGATGACAAATGCAATCGATTAGAGCCTTTCGGCTCCCTGTGGAGCACATGCCATCATGATCATCATGTGGCATGCCATTTGTAGAACATCGCGGTCATGACAGTGAATCTTCAAAACAAAAGATTTTTTAGTGGAAGTAACTCCTTCATTTTAATGATTGTCATATACAATTTTAACTCCTTCTCCTCTTGTCCTACTTCCGGTATGCCTGCCTGTTTTTTTCCAACAGTTCCACATTTCTGATGGTAAAATACTTTTTAAATTTTGTTATTCATCGCAGGTCCTAATTTAATATGAAAGTCAACACGAAAAGGCTATTAGTAATGTATTGAAACACTAACATCTATGAGGTCCACCTCATTTAATAAGTTGCACATATTAACTTGAAAATATGTAATCAATATGTGGCTTTCTATTGTTTTGCTTCTTCTTCTTCTTCGTTCGTTCTCAATCTCCCACTACCAAACCCTAAAAGGGCTTAAGTAGCAGAATGTAGTCTAGAGAACGGAATGCGCTGTGTCGTATTTAACAGCTTGGCTGCGATATTTGCACCTTTCGGTCCAACACATCCGACTTCAGCAAGCATTTTTTGAAAACCGGGTTATCATTCCCTCTTCGATCCCTTCTCCTTAGCCAGTCTGCCCTGCTGCAGCCTGTTATACAGGATCACCGCGTGGAGGTGTAGAAGGGTCTTGGCAGCTATGGTTCGCTGGCCCTGACGCTAGCAGTCAACTATGGGCCGCTGACCACTGCAGCTCATGCGCTGATCAGCATCTTGATCTCTTCTATTGTTCAATACGCATATAATCTAAACCTTTCATGAAGTCAGAGAATCAACTGGTGCGTACCCCGTCTAATTTGCAGCGAGAAAAGCAAAACATCGTTCTAACTCATAAAAGCAAAGACGTCCTCCAATGGATCCTCAGAACTTCATCCCCTACAACAGTCGGGGTCTTGGAGTTCTTCTGTCTCATAAAAGCAAACTATTTCCCACAAGCGATGTAGTTAGACAGGACATACCACAGCTGTCAAGATATGTCATCTTAACCTCTCCCCGATGGCAGTCTTCTGTAATAATACCTATACACATTATCTGCAAGGGTTAACTTCACATGCCCTAATAATCTTATATCTCCTTGACCCAATAGCACCATGAGTCTAGTAGCTAGCTATACATATCACGGTCCTGAAAACTTTATTATAATCCAGCCATTGCATTTTGCCCATTGCGAGGCGCGTGTTGTAATGATTGATTTCGATTTGGCTAATTATCGTCACAACCGCAAAGCACATATTCAACTGAAATGGTGTTGTTTCGTGGAAGCTAAAGATACTCAGTGCGATTTGTGTCTGGTGTTTCAAAAACTGATAATTTAAATATTAAAAACTAATTTTATTTTGCAATGAGGTAGAAAGGTAAGAGTTTATGACAAGAATGAATTACAAAATCTGTGGATGCCAAGGCATGCAAACATTAACCGTCTTCAGTGTACAAGTCCACTGTAATTAACATAGTTGAATACGTAATTAAATTGGACAAGACATGAAAACATTACGGATGCAAGATTACGATGCATGTAATTATAAATAACAGAAATCAAATAGACTATGACATTTCCAGAATGTAGACAGATTTAAGCTAAACGATCAAATCTACAAGACCGGAGTCCAAATAGTACATTACAATCCGGAATTATATCGTATTAACATGTGATTGCTGGTTGTCCTATAAATAACATGTCGAGCATTCCAAAAAAGTATACAAGCCTCATTAGGCATTACTAATAAAATTGCAGATACAGATTTTAGCAGAGGTTAATTGGTGTCTTAATACCATGAATTAGTGGTGTCGGCTGTCGAAAACCTAACTCTGTTAATGTCATAGTGAAAGGTTTAAATGTATTCTGAATTCATGGAAGGAGAAAGTCTTGTGCAGCTATTATTTATGGCTTGTTAGACGTTCAAAATTGCTATTATCTTTATAAACTGAACGCAACTCTAGTGTTTCATATGTGAAGTTGACTAACCTGGGCGCTAGTCTAGCATTTCTTATGTGAATCTGACTAACCCGGGCGACAGTCTAGTGTTTCATATGTGAAGTTGACTAACCTGGGCGCTAGTCTAGCGTTTCATTTATGAAGATGACTAACCCAGGCGCTAGTCTAGCATTTCTTATGTGAATCTGACTAACCCGGGCGACAGTCTAGCGTTTCATATGTGAAGATGACTAACCTTGGCGTTAGTCTCGCGTTTAATATGTGAATCTGACTAATCCGGGCTCTAGACTAACGTTTCATATGTGAAGATTATTAACATGGGCGCTAGTCTAGTGTTTCTAGCGGAGAGATGACTAGCCCGGACGCTAGTCTATAGTTTCATATGTGAAGGTGACTAGCCCGGGCGCTGGTCTAGCGTTTCAAGTGGGGAGAGGATTAGCCCAGGGGTTGTCTGGGGTTTTATATGAGGAAGGGACTAACCTGGACGCTGGTCTAGGGCTCGAAATGTGGATGGGACAACCCAGGACACTACTTAAGTGTTTCATATTGGGATGGAACTAACCCAGACACCAATTTGGTGTTTCACTTGTTCTGAATACGGAGGAATAATACTGACAGACATGGGCTGATTCTTGAGCGCCGGACGATGCATGCAAATGAAATATTCAAATCCACCCCCCTCCCCCTGTATTCAGCCATCAACGAGCAAACCAAAGCTCAAATCTCGCAAACCAGGACCAAGGATAGGCTAGACATTCATTCAGTCATTGATGAGATGAACAAAGCAATCAGCCAAAGGAAGTCTTTGGTTTCAGATGGTCTTCGTTCAGAATTTTACAAAGCAGGAATATCCTGATTCAAGAGCCATGTATTAAAGGACACAACAAATGATCCACTGCTTTGTTTTATTCTTCTTCTTTTTCGTACGCTGTCAGACGTCAACTTGAATTTTTTCGAAGAAAGCAGCTGTCATCCTGAAACTGTCAACACTGCCATAGAGCGTGTCTAGTGTTGGCACTGGTGACTGCCATATGTGCTTTCTCTGGTCCTCGTATGTCGCGCAATTTTGCAGCAGATGTTCAGCGGACATTTTCCCTGTAAAACAGGTGCATTCGTCAGTGCCATATATCTTCAGTTTATTGAATAAATGGTACCTCAGTCTGGTGTGGCCTGTGCGGAGTCTGAAGACCACGACCTGCTCTCTTCAGCTCAGCTGGTAGTAGGCATCATTTTGTGTGTAGCCAGTATGTTCTGTTTCCCATTTTGACATGTATCTGGCACTAATAAACCTTTTGGACTCTTCATAGGTCACACTATAATCTGCATTCTCTTCTGTCGGTCATGGATTGCATATTTGTAATCTTGTCAAGTTCTACAATTGGCGTTGACTTCATGCCTCCTGTTATAACTCTCATGGCTTGGTTTTGACCTTTGCTCATTTTATCAAAGTTCGACTTTGCTGCTGTTGCCCATGCCGCAATGACATACTCGAGAACTGAGCTCACTCTTCCAGTGTACAGTTTCATGAGTATTCTTTCGTCTGCTGACCAGTTTGTGCCAGCAAGTTTCCTCACGAAAGCCATTCTTTGTCTGGCTCTCATTCGGTTTCTCTCGATCTGACTTTTCCATGTCATGCACCGATCAAATGTGACGCCCCAGTAGTTTAGGTTGTCGTTTGGCTGGAGATATTTGCCGTTAAGACTTATTTTGGTGTTCTGTGGTGTATTTGAAAGCGAGAATATCGTACATGTTGGTTTTTTTCAGCATCATGCCATACCTGCAGTACAATTCCCCTTTTCCAGCTGTCGTTCAGGACTGCCAGTAGTTTCCGCTTTGCTGTTTGGCCCAACCCTATTTACTTTTCATTTGTGACAACTTCTTTTACGGGCGATTTCTTTTTCTTTAAAGTTATCATGGCCTCATTCATTTCATTCATCGTTAGGTTTGCCATCATGTGCTCCTCTGGTGCAATCTTGATGTTGTCGTGGCTCTTTTGTTCTTCCCTAATGTCTGTATGCCTGTCTGTCGGGACATCAATGTGGTTTGCTTTGGCATAATGTTCTATAAAGGCGTTTGCTGCTTTTTCCGGTAAGCATGTTGTCATCTTGCTTGATGGTAATTTGTTTATTTGATTTTGTTTCGTCATTCATGGCTCTGACTAAATTCTATAGTTTGTTCCCTTCTTTATCTAGATTGAGGCTTTCTGGGTTTTTTTTTCCAACTGTTTCTTGTTATTTAGTTCAGTGTTCTATTGTATTTCGAAGTGATGGCCTTGAGGGCGATATTTGCTTCCATAGATCGCTCTCTCTCTCTGCCATGTTCCTAGGAATTGAGTCTTCATCCTCAGTGTTCTGCAGTTCACGATTCCAATATGGCTTGTAGTTTTTCCTTGCCCCTCTTGGGATGGTCTCGGTGGCTGCTTGCAGTATTGCTTTGCTTAGGCTTTCCACCATAGGTTTCATATTGTTATTTCGTGTGTTGATAGTTTCACACAGTCCATCTGTCAGCATTGCAAATCTGTCCCAGTCGGCTCGTCTGTAATTCCAACGTGCCAGCGGTTTTATTTCCTGGGGGCCTACTTCCATATCAATATCTAGCCTAATAGGCCTGTGGTCGCTACCTGCCAATTGGTCGAGCACCTGACGATCTATTTTGTGGTGAATATCCCCCGCGGAGAAGGCGAAGTCTGGAGGTGGTACGCCAAGTTCTAGAATAGAAGCTAGGGATGTCGTCCGGCCTATTGATAAGATAGCGATTTGTGTCTATCTCCCAGTCTTCCACTGCATCCCCTCTGCTGTATGTGTCTGTATATCCCCATCTCTCTGAGTGACTGTTGAAGTCTCCAACTACTAGGCAGCTGGAGTCCTTGATTTCCACACACGATAGCGACAGGTCTTTGTTGATTGGGCCATACAGGTTGAATATGCGGATTTTCGTTGTTTGTGTCATTATGTCGACTCCTACAATTTCTGCTTGTCCGGTGTGATTTACAGATACTGCGCTACTTGGTATGCAGTTACTTGTCAGTATCAGAACCCCTCCTCTGTGACTTTCTCTATAAAGTCGGAAGGTCTGGTATCCTCTGATTGAGAATCTGGGGTTGTTGTTGAGGTGCGTTTCTTGGATGCGTGCCACGTCTATCTCGCCTTCCTACAGGCGATTTGTTAGAGAAACCGTCACTGTAGTATTTTAATGATCTTGGTTTTTTGGTCAATAGATCTTGCCCCATGTCCTTGTGCCTTGACTCCACAGCACACGGGTAGCATCAGGTGGGCCCCTTCGAGGCGTGGGGCCCGGCACACTCTCTGCCTGGTGTTCCAGGATCGTCACGTCCTGCCAGCAACGTAGCATTTACGTGTGAGTGGGGTATCTCCTTGCTCCCTTTATTATTCTCGGCTCCTCTGCAGTGATGGTACGACTAGCACTCCCCGACACCTGAGATGTTGTCACAAAGGGGCATAGGTGCAATGTCCCTTGGCCTGCATCACTTCTGCGTCCATTGGGATGACTGATAGAAGACAAAAGTAAAGAACGAGGCAGGAGTGCATTTAGCCAGGAAACAAGCCTGGTCATGGCACGGAGATGTTGTTCGTTTGGTGTGTGAACATATCTCATGATCGAAAGCTGAGTCTCAACAGTTCGCAGTGAGGAGGCTGCTCTACTGCTTGCGACACCTCGATCGAGAACTAAGTCGTCTACAGTTGATTTCATACATCTACGCCGCGTGGGGGGGGGAATATCGGACAGGTCCTCGTCCGCTTTGATCGGCGGGACGGCAGAGACCTCTTTCTGCGGCTCGACCAGGTCGGACTGAGACGCGAGCCCCAAGTCCCAACCATATCGTTGCCTCCCGTCGCAGTGGTGCTAAGAATATCGTCGTATATCAGGGCCGGATTTCGGCTTAGAGGCGTTCAGCCATAATCTCTCAGATGTTATATAAACGAATGGGCAACCGTAATTATTGTGATAACCAAAGGCAGATTTCACTAAATTATGGCTACCCCGAATCTTACTAAATCGCCTAACAAGTCATTTTTATCAAGGCCTAATCCCAGAGAGACAATGTGGTTTCCAAGTGGTTCGTAGAACAGTCGGCATAACATATATTGTTCCATCAGAATGGAATGAGTAGACATGTGACCAGCACATAATTAGTTACAACCAGAAGAAGATTTTTGACCCTATCCACAGGGAAGAGCTCTGGCAAATTGTTGCGAATTGGTTGCCTTTGCAGATTCATTTCAGTTTTCACCAGTTCAATAATGGCTGTGAGTACTTCGTGAAGAAGAATCGTGTTGAGTTTCCCAGCTGCCAACGGTGTCAAACAAGGATGTGTGCTGACATAGACAACCTAAGTAGAGGCAGGTTTAATTAATGCATTAAAAAACACAATGATGTGCGCAGTTATGTTTAGGTCAAGTGAATGTACATTAAACGGGTTGTGTACAGACTCCGTGTACAGAGTTTTTTCAACCAGTATCTTCTTCTTCTTCTGCGTACACAGTCAGACAGTAACCATTATTTTTTCGAGAAAAGCGGCGGTCATCCTGAGGCTCTCGCCACTGCCATAGAGCTTGTCTTGCAGTTCCACTGGTAATGGCCACATCTGCTCTCTCTGATCCTCGTATGTCGGGCAGTTCTGTAGCAGATGTTCAGTGGTCATTTTACCAGTACCGCACGGGCATTCGTCGGTACACCCTATCATCAATTTGTTGAATAGGTGGTACCTCAGTCTGTTGTGGCCAGTGCGAAGTCTGAAGACAACTACCTGCTCTCTTCAGTTCAACTGGTAATAGGCATCGTTTTTGGTGTAACCAGTATGTTCGGTTTCCCATTTGGTCATGTATCTGGCTTTGATAAGCCGTTTTGACTCTTCGTACGTCATACTGATATCTGTTTGTGGTAGTCTTGCACCTTCTTTTGCCAGTCTGTCTGCCTCCTCGTTGCCTTGGATGTTGCAGTGTGACGGGACCCACTGTACCACTACCCATTTTGGTGCGGACTGCTGGCACAGTTTGCCGAGTGCTGCTCTTAAGTCATTAAGCTCAGTGTTTTTCTGGCTTTTTAGCGCTGTGACTACGGCGAGAGCATCTGTCAGCAGGACTATATGGCTCTCATTTTCACTGTGTGTCACCATTTCTCCCACTGCCGCTCTCAGTGCCTCTGCCTCCGCTCTGAAATTGCTTGTGTACTTACCAGTAGCGAATGACAGTGTTATTTTTCTGCCATTTGGTAGGTTCAGGAATGCTCCTGCCCTTCCGTTCTGTGTAGTGTTTGTTACAGAACCGTCGGTGTATGCATGGGTCCAGTCCATGCTTGGGTAGCTTTTCGTTATGAAGCTTAGGGTAGTGTCTCTCCTTTCTTTTTCAGTCTGGCAGTTTTTGTTTGCAATACCTGGTATATTTTCTACCACCTCTGGAAATATATCCTGCCTCCAGGTAGGTTTTCGTACAGTAGTGATGGGTTTTGGTGTTGTTAGTGCGTTTATGGGATCTTCGTGCATCTTTGCTTTGGCTATTTCTGCAAAGTTTCTCCGCTTTAGTTTCCCATTTCCCAAATTGTTTAGTCTCTGGTACATTGGATGGTCCGTCAGTCTTCGGAGTTTCTCTGACTGCAGCTGGGCTCTGCAGTCTCTTCTATCGGTCATGGATTGGGTCAAAATAAACGAGGAGAAAACCACGTGCACAATATTCTCGCTCTCATTAAAACCACAAAGTACCAAATTAAGCCTAAATGGCAAAATCCTGCAGCCAAACGACAACCCAACCTATCTGGGAGTCACATTTGATCGGCGCATGACATGGAAAAGTCAGATTGAGAGAAACCGAATGAAAGCCAGAGAAAGAATGGCGATCATGAGGAAACTTGCTGGCACAAGCTGGGGAGCAGACGAAGGCATACTAAAGAAACTGTACACTGGAAGAGTGAGACCAGTTCTCGAGTATGGCATTGCGGCATGGGCAACAGCAGCGAAGGCGAACTTCGATAAAGTTAACAAACTTCAAAACCAAGCCATGAGAATTATAACAGGTGGCATGAAGTCAACGCCAATTGTAGAACTTGAAAAGATTTCAAAACTGCAATCCATGACCGATAGAAGAGACTGCAGAGCCCAGCTGCAGTCAGAGAAACTCCGAAGACTGACGGACCACCCAATGTACCAGAGACTAAACAATTTGGGAACTGGGAAACTAAAGCGGAGAAACTTTGCAGAAATAGCAAAAGCAAAGATGCACGAAGATCCCATAAACGCACTAACAACACCAAAACCCATCACTACTGTACGAAAACCTACCTGGAGGCAGGATATATTTCCAGAGGTGGTAGAAAATATACCAGGTATTGCAAACAAAAACTGCCAGACTGAAAAAGAAAGGAGAGACACTACCCTAAGCTTCATAACGAAAAGCTACCCAAGCATGGACTGGTCCCATGCATACACCGACGGTTCTGTAACAAACACTACACAGAACGGAGGGGCAGGAGCATTCCTGAACCTACCAAATGGCAGAAAAATAACACTGTCGTTCGCTACTGGTAAGTACACAAGCAATTTCAGAGCGGAGGCAGAGGCACTGAGGGCGGCAGTGGAAGAAATGGTAACACACAGTGAAAATGAGAGCCATACAGTCCTGCTGACAGATGCTCTCGCCGTAGTCACAGCGCTAAAAATCCAGAAAAACACTGAGCTTAATGACTTAAGAGCAGCACTCTGCAAACTGTGCCAGCAGTCCGCTCCAAAAAGGGTAGTGGTACAGTGGGTTCCGTCACACTGCAACATCCAAGGCAACGAGGAGGCAGACAGACTGGCAAAAGAAGGTGCAAGGCTACCACAAACAGATACCAGTATGACGTACGAAGAGTCAAAACGGCTTATCAAAGCCAGGTACATGACCAAATGGGAAACCGAACATACTGGTTACACCAAAAACGATGCCTATTACCAGTTGAACCGAAGAGAGCAGGTCGTTGTCTTAAGACTTCGCACTGGCCACAACAGACTGAGGTACCACCTATTCAACAAATTGAAGATAGGGTGTACCGACGAATGCCCGTGCGGTACTGGCAAAATGACCACTGAACATCTGCTGCAGAACTGCCCGACATACGAGGATCAGAGAGAGCAGATGTGGCCATTGCCAGTGGAACTGCAAGACAAGCTCTATGGTAGTGGCGAGAGTCTCGGGATGACCGCCGCTTTTTTCGAAAAAATAATGGTTACTGTCTGACTGTGTACGCAGAAGAAGAAGAAGGTCATGGATTGCAGTTTTGTAATCTTTTCAAGTTCTACAATTGGCGTTGATTTCAACCAGTATAAACAAGTTGAGTTCAATTTTAAAGCTGGTCAATATATTGTAAAACAAGAGGGAAAACCCGTATTTTAGTAAACGTTCAATTACTGTGTTCTAATTACCATAATTACATCATGTCTTTAATAGAACCTTCAACTTCAGATGGCGTGTCTGTTTGTCCTGAAAAATTACATTTATGACGTTTTGTCGTTGATCACAGCTAGGCTGCAATACTTACACCATTCGGCCCAACACACCCAATTTTAGCTCACCACTTTTTGGGACCGAACATGCTTTTCGTCTTGGATCGCCAATCTCTTATCCAGGATGCATGGTTACAGTCTTTTGCCAGGGCTGCCACTTGGAGGCAGATTAGGGTCTTGGTCAGTTATGGGTCACTGACCCTGATGATTGCAACATATTTTGAGTTTCTGATCTTGTCAACGTCAGATCCATTACTGCTGCATTTTCCGCCCGTAGACGATGTGCTCTAGAAGGGGTTATTTTGTCCCAAATAAAATAGTTGCCTGAAAAGGCCTGTGGAAGTAGCACGATGTTGTCTTGGGAACGGAATGGGTTGTGTCGTAGCTAACAACTTGACTGCGATATCGGCACCTTTCGGTCTGACAGAACCTATTTCAACAGAGTCTGACTGGGGATCTTTGCACGTACCATACTCTCCAGGATCGTTCTTTCTAGAACAAGGTGGCGTTTAGTGTGGCCTAGGAGCATTAATTTACTAAAAGTAATGTTGTGTACTAGCCGGTTATGTTGTATACCCAGCCCCGTTATATTTTCTGCGTTGTTATTTTCGCTTTTTAAGATATTCGGAGCACCTTAGATCCAACGATTGAATTGTTTTCCGTAGAGTTTGCGTGGGGGACTATGGCTTGCTTCCGAATATTGCCACCGGAATGATGGAAGTAATTACATAATAATAATATGAAAAGAATAATTTCACGAAAATAACATCACACCATATAGGAAGATGTGAATATAGAAGGTTGTGGATAAGGCTAGCAACTTCATAACGTAAAATAGTGCAATGAAACTATCACTGCTATTGCTAGAATGGTTTCATGTACGAGGCGCGTCCAAATGAAACTTACCAAACTGCAATAAGTGAACATGCGTACGATGCACATGATGACGTCCTTTTTGGTGTAAACAGCACATACCAACCGTCAAGTTTGCATAATTTCATTATTTTTCGACTCATAGTTTCCTCAGCAGATGGTTGAAAACTTGAATGGTGTGATACGGAATCCGTCCATAGTTGATCAGCGAGCAGTTATTCGGCTTTTAACAGCTGAATAATGTCGACCAGTTGACATTCAACGCAGAACGCAGACAGTGTATGGTGACAAAAGTGCGTCGAATACAACAGTGAAGAACTGGCCAGCGATGTTTAAAGAAGACGTGAGTTAACGCAACAATATGCTCCTGACCTGGTCTAGGAAAATCTTTCGTTTAACTCACATCCTTCTTGAAACATCGCGTAGCGCAGTGGTTAGCGATCTGGCTTCGCATCTTAGTGATCCTGGATTCATTCCCCAGTTGAGGCGGAAACGTTTTATCAGAGCGAAACGGCTCCCTTGTCAATCCAGTCTTAAATAAGTACCAGTTCAGTCCAGGAAGAAAAGGCAGCGGGTGTGATTCTGAGCACATCATTCCGTGGGTTACAAAATAATATGGACGTAACACTATTTTTTTCTTTGCCACACATGGCGTGACGGGATGTTTGTTTTTAACTGTCCGGCCGGCGTGGACAATATACCAGCAGAGCTCTTACAAGCAGGTGGAGAGGTAGTGGTGGAAGGCCTGACACACATCTGTAACAAAATATGGGCGACCGGAAACTGGCCAGACGAATGGATGAAATCAATAGTTATACCGTTACATTAGTCTGGAAACCGAAAGATGTGCCAAAATTGCAGAACAATAAGCCTCATTAGCCACCCTAGCAAGGTCATGCTTAGATTAATCCTCGACCAATTGAAACCCCACGCAGAGAACATTATTGCCGAGGAGCAAGCAGGGTTCAGACAGGGAAGAAGCACTACAGAACATATATTTAATTTAAGGCTGCTAAGCGAGAAATATCTAGAACAGCAGCAAACACTGTATCATGTGTTTGTGGATTTTAAGAAGGCGTTTGATAGGGTATGGCATAAAGCGCTTTGGGCAACCATGAGGATGAATAATATCAAAGGAAATATTATAACGGTCCTTGAACACATGTATAACAAGGCGTCTAGTGCAGTTCTTGTGAATGGGAGGCGAGGAGACTGGTTTCGCACATCAGTTGGTGTGAGACAGGGGTGTACACTCTCTCCAACTCTTTTCAATATATGCCTTGAAGGAATTATGAATGAGGCACTTAGATGTCACGTTGGTACTGTCAAGATAGGGGGCCAAACGATTAACAACCTTCGTTTTGCAGATGATATCGACGGGTTGGCGGGTTCAGAAGCAGAACTCCAGGAATGGGTCAGAAGGCTCGATGAAACAGCTTTTGACTATGGTATGAAGATAAACGCTGGAAAGACACAATTAATGACCAACAACGATACGGGCATCAAGAGCAAGATAAAAGCTAACGGTCAGGAACTCGAAGTTGTTGACCGTTTTAAATATCTTTGGTCGATTGTCAGTGATGAAGGATCAAAATGTGAAGTATTGGCCACAATAGCACAGACAATAGCGGCGCTTGCACGGCTTAACAAAATCTGGCAAGATAAACGGTTAGCACTACGCACGAAAATCAGATTAATGCGTACACTGGTCCTGTCAATATTCCTCTATGCGTGTGAGACATGAACAGTTACAGCTGACCTTCAACGAAGGATGCATGCCTTTTAAACGTCACGTACAAAGATCGAGTTACAAACGAGGAAATACGAAATAGAATTACAACCGCCATAGGGACTTTCGAAGAGCTATAGGCAACTGTCAAAAGAAGGAAACTCACTTGGTACGGTCACATATCGAGATCAAATGGTCTTGCAAACACAATCCTCCACGGGAAGGTGCATGGCATACGACGAAGAGGCATAGCCCAAAAAGAGATGGGAGGACAACATAAAAGAATGGACCAGTCTCCGACCGGAAGAGTCACAGGCAGCGGCATCTGACAGAGAGGGATGGCGTGGAGTTGTGAGGATGTCTTCATGTGTGCCCCAACGACCTCACCGGTTTCGGGATGACCTGACCTGACCTGACCATATCATTCAGCTGTTCCTAATCACTGCTCGCTGAACAAATATGTATGTATTATGTATTAAACCCGCATATTTTAACGGTCTGCTGAGAAAAATGAGTCTGATGATAATGACATTTGACAAACTTGACGGTTGGTATGAGCTGTTTACATCAGAACTGACGCCATCATGCGTATAGTACGTTTCTTCACTTGGTGCAGTTAGGTCTGGTTTCATTTGAACACGCCTCGTAGCTATATCAAATGCAATGACTGAGCGTAGGATGAAACATTCATTGACTTTTTAGGGTCACTAGAAGAGAACAGAGAACATCATTGCCAAGGAGCAAGCATGGTTCAGACAAGGAAGAAGCACTACAGAATATATATTAAATTTGAGGTTACTAAGCGAGAAACATCTAGAACAGCAGCAAAAACTGTTTCATGTGTTTGTTGATTTTAAGAAGTCGTTTAATAGGGCATGACATAAAGCGCTATGGGCAACCATGAGGATCTATACAATCAACGGAAATACTATAACAGTATTGAACACCTGTATGACAAGGCGTACATCGCAGTTCTTGTGAATGGGAAGCGAGGGGACTGGTTTCGCACATCAGTTGGTTTGGGTCGAGACACATCATTTGGTGTAGTACACTCTCTCCCTTTCAAACAAACCCCAAAACACAAAAATAAGTCTTAACAGCACATATCTGCTGCCAAACGACAACCCAAACTACCTGGCAGTCACATTTGATCGGCGCATAACATGGAAAAGTCAGATCGAGAGAAACCGAATGACAGCCAGAGAAAGAATGGCAATCATGAGGAAACTTGCTGGCACAAGCTGGGAAGCAGATGAAAGTATACTAAGGAAACTGTACACTGGAAGAGTGAAACCAGCTCTCGAGTATGGCATTACGGCATGGACAACAGCAGCAAAAGCGAACTTTGACAAAATTAGCAAACTTCAACACCAAGCATGAGAGTTATAACATGACGCATGAAGTCAACGCCAATTGTAGAACTTGAAAGGATTACAAATTTGCAAATCCATGACCGACAGAAGAGACTGCAAAGCCACGCAACAGCAAGCGGAGAAACTCAGAAGACTGACAGATCTTCCAATGCATCAGTGACTAAATAATTTTGGAAATGGGAAACTGAAGCGGAGAAACTTTGCAGAAATAGCCAAAGCAAAGAATAGCGAAGAACCTATGAACGCACTAACAACACTAAAGTCCATTCCTACTGTACGCAAACCTACCTGGAGGCAGCTTATATTTCCAGAGGTGTCAGAAAATATACCAGGTATTGGAAACAAAAACAGCCAGACTGAAAAAGAAAGAAGAGACATAACCCTGAGGTACATAACGAAAAACTACCCAAGCATGGACTGGACAGATGCATACACCGACGGTTCTGTAACAAACACAACACAGAACGGAGGGGCAGGGGTATTCCTGAGCCTACCAAATTTTAGAAAAATAACACTGTCACTGGCAACTGGAAAATACTCAATCAATTTCAGAGCGGAGGCAGAGGCACTGAGAGCTGTTATTGAAGAAATGGTGACAGGAAAAAGAAATAAAAGCCATATAGTCATGTTTACAGATGCCCTGTCCGTGGTTACAGCACTATAAAGCCAGAAAAATGCTGAACTTAATGATTTAAGAGCAGTACTCTGTCAACTATGCCAGCAGTCTGCACCAAAAAGAGTAGTGGTACAGTGGATTTCATCCCACTGTAACATCGAAGGCAACGAGGAGGCAGACAGACTGGCAAAAGAAGGTGCAAGACTACCACAACCAGAACCTACTGTGACCTACGAAGAGTCAAAAAGGCTTATTAGAACTAGATACATGATCAAATGGGAAACCGAACATACTGGCTACACAAAAAACGATGCCTATTACCAGTTGAACAGAAGAGAGCAAGTCGTGATCTTCAGACTCCGCACAGGCCACAACAGACTAAGGTACCATCTATTCAATAAAATGAAGATAGGTGGCACTGACGAATGCTCGTGTGGTACAGGTTAAATGACCGCTGATCATCTGCTGCAAAATTTTCCGAATTACGAGAACCAGAGAAAGCAGATGTGGCCATCACCATTGCCAACACTAGTCAAGCTCTATGGCAGTGTCGACAGCCTCAGGATGACAGCTGTTTTCTTCGAACAAATTCAAGTTGACGTCTGACAGCGTACGAAGAAGAAGAAGAAGAAGAAGAAGAAATTGTTAGTTTCTTTGTTTGGAATGCAGTTTTTTTTTTTCAAAGCGGGTTCTGTAAATTGTCTTTCTTTTTTGTGTGGAAGAAAAGAATTTGTAAATTGGTTACTTTAAATTGTCCGTTTTGGGAGAGAGATGACATATATTTTTAAAGCTGCTTCTTTAAATTGCCTTTGTGTGTGTGTGTTTTTTGTGTGTGTATCTTTAAAGCGGCTACTTTAAATTGTTTTTTTATTTTTGTGTGTTGAAGACACGAATTTTTAAAGCTGCTTATTTAAATTGTCTGTTTGACTGGCAAAAGAAGGTGCAAGACTACCACAAACAGATACCAGTATGACGTACGAAGAGTCAAAACGGCTTATCAAAGCCAGATACATGACCAAATGGGAAACCGAACATACTGGTTACACCAAAAACGATGCCTATTACCAGTTGAACCGAAGAGAGCAGGTCGTTGTCTTCAGACTTCGCACTGGCCACAACAGACTGAGGTACCACCTATTCAACAAATTGAAGATAGGGTGTACCGACGAATGCCCGTGCGGTACTGGTAAAATGATCGCCGAACATCTGCTGCAGAACTGCCCGACATACGAGGATCAGAGAGAGCAGATGTGGCCATTACCAGTGGAACTGCAAGACAAGCTCTATGGCGGTGTCGAGAGCCTCAGGATGACCGCCGCTTTTTTCGAAAAAATTATGGTTACTGTCTGACTGCGTACGCAGAAGAAGAAGAAGAAATTGTCTGTTTTATGTGTGGAATTCATGAATGTTTAAAGCGGCTTCTTTGTCGTGTTTGTTTGTGTTTTTTTTTGGTGTGTGGAAGACATGTATGTTTAAATGCGCTACTTTGACTATCTATTTTTTGTTTGGAAGACAGTTATTTTTCAGGTGGCTACATTTAAATGTTTTGTTTTGTGTGTGTGTGTGGGGAAAACAATGTTTTTGTAGCTGCTACGTCGACGGGATGATTTTTAGTTTTTTTTTAAAGAGATTTAATGGGACTTTTTTTTTGTTTGGTTCGGAAAGTGGCTCTGGCGTGGGGGGCGAGGTTGGAGGTGGTGTTTGGAGTGTTTTGGGGGGGGGGGGGGTGTGGGGGTTGCTTCCTTATGGTTTTTCAGAATGTAACTTTAATATAGCTGTTTGTGCTGATCAAACTGGTTTTAAACACCACGACGGACGAATTAGAGTTATATGTGGGGACTCTTAGCAGCTGAGTCATGAGTTGTATCTAGTCAAGTTTAATGTACTACCGAATGACCATAACACAATGTATCAGAATCATCACATAAAGACAATTCATTGATGTACATAACATGATAAATCATGTCTAGCTGCATCTTTCATTTGATTGTTCTGCTTTTATCTCGAATTTAGTCAGTTTTTTTTTAAATGTTCATATTTAGACCGATTTAGCACTAAAATACTATAGAATCATATTCTAGACGGTAATACGGCATGGTCACACAACCGTATCGATAAATGACGTTAGTATACGACATGGTACAAACAAGCTAATAATATATAATGACATAGTGTCATATCTGAGAATAGACCTGACTTCTAGCAAAGCAATGGGTGCTCACATTCAGTAAGGATCATGGATATTCATGGCTCCTGAATCCTGTTGGCTGAACAAACCTCCATCGTCTCAACCACCCGTCCATACCCGAACCACGCATGATTGAATAAGTGAATAGTTTGTGGACTGTTCTAGATCTGTGCAACTCTAGGATAGACTAAGAGTGACTAAATGATGAATTACCGGTGATCTTTGGAGCCATAGGGTAGAAGACAAGTGACTAAATGAGGGATTGATAGTTCATCGATTAGTACATCATCGTCTAACGGAAAGTCACACATTCCACCTAATCGTATATAATGACCTCACAACTATAGTCTTTGCGATCAAGATGTCAATTATTGCATTGCATACAAACTAACAAGTCCATGAAAGATGATTCCTATATTATTTTTGACGCTTTGAGGTCTCTTGTCTGCTATCCATACTGTATATAGATCTCAGATAGCAACCAATGGGTTGAAGATATGAATTTTTCATTTCCACACACCTTTAGATAAAGTTTTAAAAGCTAAAACTAGACGCCAGACGTAATACATAAGCAACATGTACGTAGCTGTAAGTCAAGACCTTTCATGCACATATGAACGTTTCCAGCATTGTATTGGCTAGAATAAATAAGAAGCCTATTAGTTTTGCATAAACTGTATTAACTCCTGCAGTGTCTAACGATATTAAATACGTTTCGTGAAATTGGCTATGTCTTCTTTGGTAGCATAATATATCTTGTTCACTGAATGTTATTGCTTGGTCGAATGCATGCTTGGAGGGCTTCAACTTAATGCTAGGTTGGCTAAATTATATAGCTTACCTGAAAAACAGGATATCGATTTGTTGGTCAACACGATAGAGCTTGACTGGCTGCATGATATGGCATGGTTGGCTGCAGGAAGTAAACTGGTTCATTTCGTTTGTATCTTAGTAGTCAAATCGAGAACCACGTCTTTGTCGGTTACTTGGCTTGTCTATCTCATTTGTGGACCACTTCCAATTAAGCTGAATATACTAGACACTTTATTGGAGAGAGTGGGTTTCATATTCACATCATAAATACGAAAACTATCAGGATGCAGTTAAATAACAATGACCATATCATAATGAACAACTTTCGACTACATGATGCCGTGTCTATCGTATTTCTAGGTACATCATCGTCAAACTAGGATATCGGATGTGACAGAGTCATGGGTTCTAAAGGGGGTTCAAGTATAAGTGACCAAGTCATATTGGGCCCCGTGGGGACGGCGTTGCCTAGTGGTTAAGTGGCACGGCTCACAACCGGAAGGTGCTGGGTCCAATCCCCATCACAGCAACGGCCGTTACCCCTGGGAAGCAAACCCTTAGAAAATGAAGGAGGAAGCAGACCCTTACATAAAATGAATGCGGAAGTCAGATGCACTGGGCCGACAGGCGTAACATAAAAACCACAGCGCAACGCACACCGCTTAGGAGATTAGAGAAATAAGGCAAACGGAAGGAAAAATAAAAATATTGGGCCCCGACAAGATGCAAGAAGAGGTCCCTCTGGAACCATTTGGAAATACTCTGAAAAAAAACTTTAGAAAATTTAGCAAAACGAATAACTTTAAAACCTAGACCAAAACGATTTATGGTAGATCAAAGACAAAAACGGTTTGTGTTAGAACCTAGACCAAAACGATTAACTTTAGAATACAGACGAAAACTGGTAACTTTAGAACCTAGACACAAAGGAATTATGTTAGAACCTAGACCAAAACAATTAACTTCAGAACCTAGACCAAAACGATTTATTTTAGAACCTAGACCAAAACGATTTATTTTAGAACCTAGACCAAAACAATTTATTTTAGAGCCTAGACCAAAACGATTTATGGTAGATCGTAGACAAAAACGGTTTGTATTAGAACCTAGACCAAAACGATTAACTTTAGAACATAGACGAAAACTGGTAACTTTAGAACCTAGACAACTAAGAATTGAGTTAGAACCTAGACCAAAACGATTAACTTTAGAACAAAGACGAAAACTGTTAACTTTAGAACATAGACAACAAGGAATTATGTTAGAACCTAGACCAAGAAGATTAACTTCAGAACCTAGACGAAAACGTTTTATTTTAGAACCTAGACCAATACGATTAATTTTAGAACCTAGACCAAAACGATTTATTGTAGATCATAGACAAAAACGGTTTGTGTTAGAACCTAGACCAAAACGATTTATTTTAGAACCCTAGACCAAAACTATTAACTTTAGAACTTAGACCAAAACGAATAACTTTAGAACCTAGACCAAAACGATTAACTTCAGAACGTAGACCAAACCGATTAACTTTAGAACCTAGACCAAAACGATTTATTTTAGAACCCTAGACCAAAACTATTAACTTTAGAACCTAGACAAAAACGAGTAACTTTAGGACCTAGACCAAAACAAATTATGTTAGAATCTAAACCAAAATGAGTAACTTTAGGACCTAGACCAAAATAATACATAATGCGTGTACCATCGTCTTGGTGTCCAATTTAAATGATAGAAGTATGATGACAGATTTGTTTTTTTCCAATATTGTGTTCATGGTATACGTGATCACTCGTAGAACGTGGTTTTTCCTCATCTATGGATTGAAGGCGTGGTTTGATTGCTACGGATCCATAGTTTACTAATGGTTTTATTACCCATATAATTATATTATATACGCTAACAAATAATGCAAGACAATTTGAATACATCGAAATGAGATAAGAACACATAAAAACGACGTAACATTATAAGTATCGAGTTCCGAATCGGTTGGTGTTGTTGTTGTTGTATTTGTTGTTATTGTTTAATACTCACAGTGAGTAAGTTTACTCTTTTGTTCGCCCTGGAATGGGCGTTAAGTGACGGGTTGTAGTACTTTTTCTCACATCCCAGACATGCTGATGAAGGTAGACCGAGGTCCTCCAGGCGGTTGTGTTTTGCATATCTTCATATGCGTGTAGCTCACTACTACGGGGAACACATCGGTCCACATCTCGTCAGCCAGACTGCCTTGAAAATATCATGTTTCTGGGGAACGCTTCATGGAACAGAACTAGTGGTATTGGTCAGTATATTGTGCCTGACAATGACATAAAGTCCTGGCCAGTATGTTATGCTTGACCGGACAAGCGTCTGAGTTCCCCATCCGAATGATAAGTTGTGGTCATTGGCATGTGATCATGATGGAAATCGGATATAGTAGATGACAATCAAACGAAAATGAGCAGATGATGCTATGAGGAGAAATAAATAAACCCAAACGAATGGAAGAAGAAGAGATGCAGGCAAATGGAAGCAGTAAGAGAAGAAAGAAAATATAAAAGAATCTAGAAATTGTTTGGAAAACACTGATGCCATGAGGCTGAAGATCAGTCTGCTTTCCAGCTTCAAGCGATGGTCATCGTCTGAGAGTAGGAGACGGCACCAATGACTGTACTATCAGCACTTCTTCAGCATTAAAATGATTGAGGATCGAGAAACTAGCGTTTTTTGGAGATGTTAGGAAGGTGTTGCAGAAAGCGCGTACAAAGTTCCAACCAGGTCTCACCAACTTATGACATGTCACATTTGGTGGGAATTTATGAAGTTCATGAGGTTGCAGGACATGTAAGTGAATCCTCCTTTGATGTCAAACAATGCTTTGGAATAAAGCCACAGCAAGTGTCCGTATGGCATAACAATTGCCACTTGTGTCTAACTTCTTTCACATAATAGTTTTTCATATTTTGAAGACAATACCTACTTTTTACAGGTACAGTAACGATTCTTTGACTACTTTCTACTACCTCGTAATCAGTAACGACAAAACCTGACTTCTGTTCTTGTTGAGTGTTTTCTCCCTCTATTCAGATCGTTTTCATTGACAGGAGAAGCAACCGATTCTGCAATAAACCAACTCGCATAACTTGTCCTATCATCATCTTCTTCGTTTTCATCGATTAACTGATGCTATGCTTTTAGTCCGGTGAGGTTCTGAAAGGAGGATGTGCGATTAATTTCATCGTGAGTCTCCTAACTCATCAATTTGGATTTCAAATGCCAGTTCTTAGAACAAGTCAGTGGTGTGGTTATGGGCACTAAAATGGGCTAAGCATCTTCCATAATGCGTCACTTGAAATACTATTTTGGTTTCAGCATCATGTTCTTCACATCTGAGCTGCTACCGACCGATAAAATGACGACGGTATAGTTATCACCGACATATCTCTCCAACTTCATTGACTATGTCAACAACTAATTGACTATGTGAACAACTAATTGACTACGCCATAATATAATTACCTATGTGAACAACTGATTGATTATTTCAACAACTAATTGACTGCATTAACTTGTTTAATATATCAACAACTAGTTTAATATATCAACAACTAGTTTAATATATCAACAACTAGTTTAATATATCAACAACTAGTTTAATATGTCAATAACTAATTGACTATGTCAACAACTTACTCAATGTATCAATAACTATCTTACTATGTTAACTTCTAATCGTAAATGCCAACAGCTATGTAACTATGTGAACAACTAATTGACATTGTCAACAAATAATTGACTATGTCAACGGCTTTTACCCCACTATCCACGCTATCCCATTTATAACCTTCAAAAACATCAACGTTATTGACACACATGTCTCCATGTATATGTACTGCTTCTCCATTACTGTTAACTACCAATAACTATGACTATAACTCCCATAACTATGACATCCTCTCATTCCAAATCCTATTGGAACCCACTCTATATCTCACAGATGTTACGCTTCCGTCGGCTGTCTTGACGACGACAACTTCCGATTTACAGCCAATGCGACGCTCGACTTCTATAACACGCTTCTGTACCCTGACAAATCTAACATCTATCCTCAGGCGAGTTCTCCCTATCACCTTTATAAACCCTGTCGATCCTTCTCACCGACATCCCTCTGACCGTGTCAAACTTACCCTCACATACAACTCTCACATATCGACGAACCGTGACATCATTATTCACCATCCCCCAATCCTTCAGTACGATCGTTTCATCCTGCACGTATTACATGATCGTCCTCTTATTTTCTACACACTTGATAACAATTTGGGAGATGTTGTTGGTTAGCATCGGTTATATGTGTAATGTTCCTTGTCCAGGAACAAGGAGGGTTGGTCGTAACGAAGGTTCTCTTGTTGTTCTAGTCCCAGCTGGGTATCTGAAGCATACTTGTACCTACGTTTTACACTTTATTTTAATCAAAATATTCGGCACAACATCGTTTTAATTTAATTGCATTTTGCATTTTATTATACATTATTTTGTAATCATTAAAAAACGTGCACAAATACCTTTATTCGACAATGGCCCGTAGCGACATAGATCGGATGCTGCTGGATCCATATCAACAGCAATGTCAACAACAATAATAACAAGAACATGTTTCATTACCAAATCAAACGGCAAATATGGAGGCAGATCACAATGAACAACACAATAGGAGACAGTGAAATACTTTTCCTACCCGATAACTGCAGACTTTCCTATTGCAGAATGTGGGAAAAGTTTCTTTAAAATGGTTTGAAACGTTTGTCTGTATTTTGAACTCATCTTGTAGTACAAGAAAATGTTGACGCTAGAGTTTATAGACTGACAGCAACAAGCAATTGACCATACTAATTCACACATGTTAATATACCTGCCTCTAATATTGAAATCAGATCCAACAACAAACGTTGTCATGGAAATCATAGCGCCAGGTATATAACAAACGATAAGAATGCATGCTATCAGGACCACCATCTTCATTGTTTTCCGCTCCTTAACAGAAGTTGATGTCACCTGTTTCTGAACCGACGATGCAGCCGCGCGCCATTGAGAAGTTTGTCTTAATTTGATGACTAGGGCAAATGTAAATATTATAACACCAAGGAAAGACGTAGCACTAAGCAATGAGTGTATCACGTAGGACAGACCTTCTACGTTATTTCTTTTACTCGTAAAGATTATGCCCACGAGAGTTATGTTTCTGATGGGCACAAATCTCCAGCCGAGGTATGACGTGGCGTATTCTGGAATGAGTGTCATTATATTAACAACATAGACGAGACAGATGACTAGGGTAGTTCTCTTTGCCGTAACTATTTCTTTGATTTTCAGTGGAAATGCGATAGAGAGAAACCTTTCAGCTGTTATATAAACGGTAATATAACTGGTAATTCGGCAGAAACAGACATGGGGCCAGGCAGCTGTAAGGTACATAACCTCCATTGCGACCCACGTAACATCATATACTGGAAGGAAAGGGTTAGTGCAAATCGATGCCCACTCTAAGGTAATTAGGCAGTATAGGTCAGAGATGGCGAGTCCAAGAAATGCAATGTTTACAGTATTAGTAAAACCTTGTTTTGAAAATATTACGATGTTGATAATGTTTGCTGTAATCCCAAACAGACTAAGTAGTCCACAAATAGTCATGAAGTTGACAAGCTCAAATATCTTCTTTTCTTCTGCGCTTAGAATAGAAGGCCTATCTGCAGTACCTTCATAAATTTTAGAAGCGTTCATATTGTTATCCATTTCTGTACAGAAGGGGTTGTGCGTGGAGGTAGCTGTCTGCTGAACTAACTAATGCCTTTAGATAGCCAGTTTTAGCCAGCACTTTGTAAAGTGTTCGGAAGATAAATATTTATTAGTAAGTGTCATAGATTATAGAAAACCGTTCGAAAGCATGAAATAAATCATGTTAAACCTTTCAGCTTCCTGTGAAGCACATGTCATCATCAACGACATGTAGCATGTCTTTTGCAGAACATCGCTCTCATGACAGCGAGTCTGCAAGACACTCAATCTCTGATCAGGAATGCTGGTTACTTGAAGTTGTATTTAATCACGAGTATATTGAAGTCCAGGTTCATAAAAATAATTGTGACAGATTAACGTGAAAATATGTAACCATTGTGTGGCTTACTCGTGTTGAATACACCATCTAATCTAAGTTCTGTTGAAGTCACGTGATCAAAGTCTGTACGTCTCGTCTAATCTGCGTGCGATAGGCAATCTGTCGTCCTAGTTCATAAATACTGAGACGTCGTATAATGGATTTTTAGCACTTCATCTTCTACAAAAGTCAAAGATATTGGAGTATGCTGCCTTATATAAGCACGCTTTCGTGCCACAAGCGATGTAGCTAGTCAGGACACATCAGAACGGTTAGGCCGTCTTGGTCTCAAATATGCCTTCTCACCGCCGACAGTGTCCTCTTTAATACTATATACAATGAATCCACAAGTTTGTTTTCATTTATCCCACGGCGGCGTCAACAATTATCCAGAAGCTTGCGATAAATATCATGTGCCTGATAACCTTATGAAAGTACATACATTGTATTTAGCATATCGCAGGACGGGTGTTGTAATTATTGATTTTGAATTGGTTAATTGTCGTCACGAGCTAGCAAGCACGTGCCCATTTTCCTTTTTATTATGGAGAACTCAATTGATTTTTCTCATCGAAGCTAAAGGAATTATGTGTCATATGTGCCAAATGTAACAAACAATATTCAGTAATAATTTAATTATAAACACTAACCATATTTGTAATGAGCTAGAATAAAACTAGTTTATGAGAAGAATGGAAAGACAGATCTATGAATATCTTCGAATGCAAGCATTAGTCGTCCGTACTTTACCATTGTACTGTTATTATCTGAGTGTAATATGTAATTTAATGTGATCAGACAGATGAAAACATTACGGATGGAAGAATGATAAAAATGTATTTATCATAAACAAACAGCATGACATTTCCAGAATGCAAAACGATTTTAAGCTAAAAAACTAATGTCTGCTAAGCGTGAGTCCAAATATTTGCATTTAAATATTGAAATATCTCGTATTAACGTCTGATTTCTGCGTGTCATATACATATCACGTGAAGCAGGCCATCAGAACATGCCAGCCAGGTCAGGCAGGACGGAAAACAGTAGCAGGAACAGACTTTTAGCAGAGATTAATTGTCCTCACAATATCAATAATGAGTGTTGTTAGCTGCGTATTACGAGTCGAATAACCTTACACTATGACGGTCATTGTGAAGGGTCAGAATGTATTCAGCTGTCATGAATAGAAAATGTTCTCATTAGTCATCGCTTATGACTTGCGAAAAGGTAACATTTGACATGTTCTTTGTAACTTGGACGCTACTCCAGGGTTGCATATGAGGAGGAGACTCACCCGGATACGACTTGGCTCTTTCAATTGTTCTCAATACTGATGGATACTTCTAGACCGTTTAGCTTTGGGCGAGGCAAGTCAATGAAGTTATAAATCATCGCTCCGCCATAAGCGAGAAAGCTATTTTACAAATATCACAAGACACGACCAACGATAGGCTTTGCATTCACTCGTGCATTGATGAGGTGAAGAAAGAAATCAGTAAAATATCTAACGGCAAGTACCCATTTGGGCTAATTTCATATGACGACCAGATATCACAGAACTCGACATATACCTCCATTGTCCATTTGTACAACCGAAAGGGCACTGCTTCCATTTTGAAAGCCAAATAGAAATGTATCGCCTGTCAGTAGCGCGCAAACTTATATCTGACAGTCTTACCGTTGTTGCTGTTGAAGAAATGTCAGCATTAGGTAGATTGACCTTTATGTGGGATCTAAAAAGGGCGTTTAGTTGTGGTTTGCTGTAGCTTTCCTGACATCCCGAACGCGCTAATGAAGGTGGTCCAGGGTTCCTCCAGTAGATTATGTTAATCATAGCTTTATTGGCGCGTTGTTCACTGCAACGGGAATCACGCCTATCCCTCACCTCGTTTTCCAGACTGCCATGAAAAGAGTCCGTTTCCAGGATGAGCTACTAGGAAACAGATGTGAGGGTCTTTGCTAGTATATTTTGCCTGGCCCTGACTAACATGTCTGATCAGTATGTTTTGCCTGAAAGAGACGTTAGTCTTCCTTCCCGAGTCTTACTAAAGCGCATTACAAGCCGACTTGAGCATGTTCTAATTCTATAGTCAGCTTTGTTATCTAGCGGTTCGTGGAACAGTCAACATGATATACACAGCCAGGAGGAATGTGAGGACAGCCTCGTGGCCTGCATGCAAATGTTGTTGACCAGACCAAGGCCTTTTGCGCAGTTAACCTTGGAGGACTGGAAAATTATTGTGACTTTGTTGCCCTGACAAATCCATTTCAAATTCACCAGTTCCGTGATGGGTGGAATTCTTCACGAAGGAGAATTGTCTACTGCTTCCCAGTCACCAATGGTGTCAATCAGGGATGTGCACTGACGTGGATAGCCCTTAGAGTGATCTTAAAGCAATGCTCTCTGATGATGTACATATCACGGTTATTTGCATGCATATTAGGTACAAAACGCAAGGTCAGCTGTTCTATCTTAGAGGACTGAAGCCTTACACAGTGGTGAATACAGTCACCGTCTTTGATTTCATGTTCGCTGACGAATGCGCCTTTAACACCTTCTCAGAACAACATGTGCAGTCCATCGTGACTGAGGTTGTTTTTTTTTGTTGTTTTTTTTTTTTAGGGGGGGGGGAGTGAGGGGGGCGGGGCGGGGGAAGGGATACAGTTATTTTGGCCTACAGTTATAGGAAAACTAAGATACTCGTCCTGTCTGCTCCTGGGAACCGATACATTGATCCAAATATCACCATACAAAACCAACGTCTACAGACAGTCAAAAGCTTCAACAACTTACAATTATATAGCCACCTCCGAAATCACTGGTGAGGTGCAGCACAACATGTCTGACTGCTGTTGTCATGATCGCTTGCCATGGACATCTTTTATTATTAGCTTCAACAACTTAAGCAGCATCATCGACAGAGAAGCGAATATCGACTCCGAGGTCAACAACAGGATTAATAAAAATATGCTATGAATTTGGTAGGCTAAAAGTGAACGTCTGAAACCGACATGGCATCAGTGTCACCGCCAAAGTAAATGTGCTTCGTGATGTAGTGCTAGTCGCGATGTGGTATGCCGGAGAAACATGGACAGTGTTCGCAGGTATGCAAGGAAGCTAATTCGTTGCCACACAAGCTGTTTGTGTAGGTTGTTCAGGATCCGGTAGCAAGACAAATTACCTAACTCTGAAATTGTTAGCAAGTGAAACACTCTGAAGATCCTTACTTATCTGCAATAATGCCCAGATACGATGGAATTGACATGTAGTTCGCATGTTAGACTAGCGTGTCACCAAACAAATGCAATATGGGGGTCAGAGAACAAGGCTAGGGTCGTCAGAAGTACAGAAGAAACTCAACAGAAACTCATTAAAACTGTTTCCTAAAAGCCTAATTACTGATTTAATTTTCAGGCAAATGCTTGCACAGAACCGTTCTATCGGCACAAGGGCATGACAAAAGGTGTTCAGATTGGATAAATAAACATTATTGCCGAGACTAAGAGAAAACGATCCAACAAACAGAACAGATGTATGACGACCCCACAACCGACTTCTTAAATGTGTCTCTGGATTGGACTTGTCAATCATATTCGATTATTTCTCGAAGCATATGAAGGGAATCAATAATGTCCGAGTATATCAACTGGAGAGTTGACTAGACTGGGTACCACTCACTGGGGTGCACTACAGTAGGGGGTGAACTAGGGGAGTTTCAACTGTATAGTGTACTAGACTGGGTACCACAGGGCTGGGGTTCGACTGGGGAGTGAAGTAGATCGGGTATAAATGGAGGGTTTGAGCTGGGAAGAGACTAGATTGGGAATCACAGGGGTATTTCAACTTGGGAGTAAACTAGGCCCGATGTAACTGGGATGTTTCAATTGTAGGAGGGGGTGGGTGGGTAGGGAGGGGCTGTCAGTTGAACTAGACCGGGTATAACTGGGGTATTTTAAATGGGGAGTGAACTAGACTTGGCGCTGCTGGGGTGTTTAAAATGGGGAGTGGACCAGACCGGGCGCGACTGGGGTGTTTCAAATGGGGAGGACTATAGTGGGCGCTACTGGAGTGTTTCAAATAGAGATGAGACTAGAAAGTGTACTACTGCGGTATGTCAACTGGGAATCGGACTAGACATGGTACTGCTGGAGTGTTTCAAATGGGATGGACACTAACCTGTGAACTACTCGAATGTTTTAATTTAGCTGTGGACTAGTTGAACAACAACAACAACAACAATTCGTTTCCGTGAACTAACTTTAACTGCACAAATAAAATGCGCATCGTTGTACTTCACTCAGGCATTTTTATGAGAGTTGTGTCGTGTTGTTGCTAATGCCACTCGTACTCGAGTAAGTTACCATTGACGACTTGTTTGACGGGTTACAGTGGTTCTCCTCACATTCTGATGCGATCTTGACAACGTGCACATGGGTTCTACTGACTGTAGTGCCATTTGAGACTCCTCAGTGAGATTATCACTAGTGGGATCTCAGTGTCAACTCTACTTCGTTAGCCAGACTGCACTGAAACAATGTTTCCACTGAGAACTACTTGGAAGTGAGGTGGGAGATTTGATCAGTATGTTTCACCTGATCCTGATTAACATAATATATTGGTACGTTTCACCTGATCCTGACTACCATAGTCTATCAGTATATTTCACCTGCCACTGACTACCATATTATATCAGTATGTTTCACTTGACCCTGGATTTTTGCCCGAACCTGTATAAAAAAATCAACAAATGTATTTCAACTGGCACTAACCAACATAATTTGACCAGTATGTTTGACTTGGCCATAACTAACATACTAAGATCATCATGATATGCCTGACCCTGACTAACGTAGATTATCAGTATGTTATGTCTGACCGAATGTTATTCTTAATGCGACATATCTCATATCATCTGCATTATTGCATTATAACCGTTAGTCACATTTGTAAAGCATTTGTTTGTTCACATAGCATCTTGTTGCTCAAGATAAATATAGACTATAACAAGTTGTTTTATTTTCAATAAACAGCCACCAACAAGAGCAAGAACGTACAGTTACACATGCATTTAAGAATTACAGATTAGATACCATGAACTAATTTTTTAGAGAAAGAGAGTGGGAAATGCCTGGACTATCGTTGACCAAGTCTCGCATCCATACGTTAGTTAGTTAGTTAGTCGTCCGATCATCTTCATCGCAATTGGAACAAGTCTATACGCGTTCAGATCGCATCCTCAGTATCTCTACCAGCACGTGATGACTGACCGTTCCGGTCATGTAGTGGTTAGCCAGACGTCTATGAAACCCCGTGTGGTGTTCCTTCCTCGCCGCCCACGTTTCTCGCCACATTGAACCAGTCGCGCCAAGCACGTAGAGTATGGATCAACTTCCGAATCTTCCTTCAAGCCATTTCACTAACGGTGTTTAGGTTATCGGCTCGGTCCATTGATTCGCCAACCTATAAACTCTGTCGTTCCCTTCGACACCTACTTGTCCTGGAACGAGTATTAGGACACTCTCTGTAATCGTGACCGCCCTATCGACTCCAGCCACTTGCGCCGCGCGCAACCTGATTCAACCTTCCTGCGCATCCTCATTGAATCAGTGAGGGTGCACACATTTGTGCCACTCATTATTTCAAGATAGACCAGTCCTTTCGAAACAGCCATGATCTACATGATTAGACTGTTTGTGGTCACCACAAAAGCCCAACACTCCTCCATGAACGGTTTACCACTCCTCTGAGCCTTGAAGGCCCGTACGCGTCTCAACCCACGAATGACGAATCCATCTGTGTAGATAATGACATAATCATCCTTGGAGATTTCACTTATCAGCTGCTAACCTCAGAAATCACATCTTCTTCTCTTCTTCGTACGCTGTCAGATGTCAACTTGAAATTGTTCGAAGAAAGCAGCTGTCATCCTGAGGCTGTCGATACTGCCATAAAGCTTGTCGAGTGTTGCCACTGGTGATGGCCACATGTGCTTTTTCTGGTCCTCGTATGTCAGGCAACTTAGCAGCAGATGTTCAGCGGTCATTTTACCTGTGCCACAGGTGCATTCGTCAGTGCCAAGTATCTTCAATTTATTGAATAGATGGTACCTCACTCTGTTGTGGCCTGTGCGGAGTCTGAAGACCACGACCTGCTCTCTTCTGTTCAACTGGTAATAGGCATCGTTTTTTGTGTATCCATTATGTTCTGTTTCCCATTTGGCCATGTATCTGGCCCTAATAAACCTTTTGAACTCTTCGTAGATCACACTAGAATCTGGATGTTGTAGTCTTGCACCTTCTTTTGCCAGTCTGTCTGCCTCCTCGTTGCCTTGGATATTGCAGTGGGATGGAACCCACTGTACCACTACTCTTTTTGGTGCGGACTGCTGGCATAGTTGATAAAGTACTGCTCTTAAGTCATTTAGTTTTGTAATTTTCTGGCTTTTTAGTGCTGTAACCACAGCCAGGGCATCTGCAAACATAACTATCTGGCTTTCATTTCTTTCGCCTGTGAGCATTGCTTCTATTGCAGCCTTCAGTGCATCTGCCTTCGCTCAGAAATTGCTTGAGAATTTTCCAGTTGCCACTGACAGTGTTTTTTTTCTACCATTTGGTAAGCTCAGGAATACCCCTACCCTTCTATTATGTGTTGTGTTTGTTACAGAACCGTCGGTACATGCATTGGTCCAGTCAATGCTTGGGCAGTTTTCCGCTATGTACCTCAGGGTTTTGTCTCTCCTTTCTTGTTCAGTCTAGCTGTTCTTGTTTCCAATACCTGGTACATTTTCTACCACCTCCGGGATGATATGCTGCTTCCATGTAGGTTTGCGTACAGTAGGAATGGGCTTTGGTGTTGTTATGGTGTTCATATGGTCTTCGTTCATCTTTGCTTTGGTTATTTCTGCAAAGTTTCTCCGCTTTAGTTTCCCTTTTCCAAATCTATTTAGTCTCTGTTGCATTGGATGGTCTGTGGGTCTTCTTAGTTTCTCTGCTTTCTGCTGGGCTCTGCAGTCTCTTCTGTCGATAATGGATTGCAGATTTGTAATCTTTTCAAGTTCTACAATTGGTGTTGACTTCATGCCTCCTGTTATAACTTTTTATGGCTTGGTTTTGAAGTTTGCTAATTTTATCAAAGTTTGCCTTTGCTGCTGTTGCGCATGCCGCAATGCCATACTCGAGAACTGGTCTCACTCTTCTAGTGTACATTTTCTTGAGTATTCTTTCGTCTGCTCCCCAGCTTGTGCCAGCAATTTTTCTCATGAATGCCATTCTTTGTCTGGCTCTCATTCGGTTTCTCTCGATCTGACTTTTCCATGTCATGCGCCAATCAAATGTGACGCCCAAGTAGTTGACGTTAGGCCGCATATATTTGCCGTTAAGACTTATTTTGGTGTTCTGGAGTTTGTTTGATAGCAAATGGATTCAACTGGTCACTCGCTCTATCAAGCGGGATAATCTGATGGAAAGTCTGCAGGAAATTATCAGGTAATGTCATGTCATGCATTCTTCGCAATGCGTTATGTCTCTCAATGCACATTCCCTTTACACAACAATCCCATCTTTAACCATTCATGATTGTCCCTTTACAAGTAATGTGCGTTTCGTCTTTGGTAATCCCTCATGCAAACGGGTGCTCTTTGTTTGCGCTGACGGGGAGGTAAGCCCGAACCTGACACATCTGCCGCCTAAACCGCATAGTTGGCAGGTACAACAGAAACCTCATGGCAGTGATGGCGTCTCTTGTACAACCGAGACACATTTACCGCCTACACCCCACAGTGGGCACACCTAACAGAAACCGTATGGGAGTTATGGCCGTGTCTCTTGTACAGCCGAGAATGATTCTCATTGCTTCATTCTGAATCTCTACCAGTTTTTCCAGCTGCGTCTTGCTGAGCGTGAGAATTGCCAGGGCATATTATATTACGGAAAGGACCAACCCCTGAAATAACATCAATAAGAGTTAGGCCTTCACGGGCTCGGAAATTGATGTAATGGACATGTTCCTTAAATAGCAGATTTCTGTCGAAGAGAACTCTCAAATATTTCAGTGTGTGGGTTTTCTCTAGTTGTGAACCATGTAAGCATAATGGTGGTAACAATATGTGGAAAATATTATTGTTCAAATAGAACCATGTCGCCACAGAATTTGTGAGATTAATTAATGCCCCAAATTCTCCACAACATTCGTCAATGCGGTTGAGCTCTGCTTGTAGCTTCTCTGCGATCTGCTCCCGCAGACTTACTTGACGAAATACAAGGACATCGTCCGCGTACGACAAAGTTCTACCATTGTCCGTAATTATCTGCTCTCCTTAAATCCCAATCGAGTACACATCGAACAATATTGAAGACAAAGGCAATCCCTACGGAAGGCCCGGACTTATTGTTGTTGGTTCCGACGTCAAGCTATTCCACCAAAGAACGACTCTCATTTGAGAAAGAGCGCAAGAAATCCAGGTAATCAAGAAGGGACAAAGCCGAAGGTATACAAGCCGAGCCGTTAAGAATTTAACGCAACTCTGCTGTACGCATCCTCTAAATCAATGGTCACAATGTCTTCACGATATTGGAAACCTTCAGAAACGACATAAGGGAAACAGCCCGCTTTACACCATGTCACTCTGTGCAGACGGCTCACCCACCCCACCCCCACCACCCATCCCCCACCCCAGGCATAAAGGAAATAGCTGAAATAGTTCGATGTGGCTCTTTACTTTCATCGCTATTATCCTTTCCAGTAACTTGCCCATCGTGTTCTGCATGGTGATTATAGGAAGACGTTGCACCTTAGTCTGATCTTTGCCAGGCTTCTGGAGTGGTATCTGGTAGCTGTGCATCCAGTCTTCATTAATAATGCCGCACTTAATAATGTTGTTAAACGCTCCGGCCATACTAGTCCACTCATTGTCGGTCAGCCTACCTATGTCCGCATACCTAATACAGTCATGCCTTGGTGCAGAGTTTTTACGCCAGCCAAGTGCCGCCCTAATTTCGCCAACGGCCCAAAATGACGTATCAGAAAATGCCTGGGTCTTGCACAAATCCAATAATGTCTTTTTAGCAGTACTATCACCCGCCGAGTCTCTCACCTATCTGTTGCAGGTAGTTTGTGAACAAAGCAGTGCCTTTGTCCTCGTCAGCTCTTTTCCAGGAGAGATCCACATCCTGTAAGCTAGGGATACCCCTGCTATTTACAGAACCGCTATGTACAGCCGCCAGAACAACTTAAGGACTTCTCAGCTGCCACCCTCCCACACAATTGCTGCCACCTCGCGGCCTTATCTAACCTTGAACTGGTTCACTTTCTCACCCATGATCTATTTCTGTGAGTTGAGAGGATCAATCTGAGCTCTACACGACTTCCTTGCTTGCTGCCAACGTGCAAGGGCTAGTCGTTTGTCAACCCATGCTCTTTGTACCTCCTCCTTCCACCAAGGTGGTGGTTGTTCACAACTACTCCTGGCACGTATATCGATCCTTAGCTTACTATGTCTAATAATTCTGACAATGTCGCCACCAAGGAAGTCATCCTTGAAGGCACTAAACTTCGGTCTATGACTTTTGTATCTCCCTTTCGCTACCGATATACTGCAAGGAAGGTGTTCACTCCCGTGATACCCCAAAACTCTACACCTGTATGTTAGGGCTATTGATGGAGACACCAATGCCAGGACAATGACGATGTAGTAATCCCCTCAGCGGCTCGCCATTCTGGTTATCCCTTCACCGTTGATGAACACGAGATCAGTTGTGACTAACGCGTCGTCGAGTTCCTCACCCAGTTTGTTTGCAGAGTTGTGTCCCAACGATTTGCCTTTAGCATTGAAGTCGCCGCAGAAAATGGCACGATGTTCCTGCGACAAAATCTTGTTTAGGCACTGCCATTTCGAGCCATTCACTTTTGCATGACACTCGTACACGTTCACCACCACTCAATCTCCGGTTGAATTGTAATGGCCTGAAGTTGCCGCTCATTATAGTTCCAACGAGATGTGTCCACCTCTTCCACCGCCATAATTTCGCATAGAATGATGGCGAGTCCCAGATGAATGTTGTAAAATCTGCAATAGCCTGCCACTCTCAACTCACCGGTAGCACCCAACTGTGTTTCCTGTAAGGCAACAGCGCTATAAACAAGGCTCTCAATTACATGGCCACGTTGTTAAGCACTTGCACAGTTCAAATACATAAATCTTACACTTTTGACTTGATTTTCTTGCTACTGCACGCTTTCCTCGTCTGTTCCATCTTCCATGTTTTGTTCTGTGTGGCCGTTCCATCGCCAAAACACTGGGCGATCGAAAAGAAAGCCCGTGATGTCACGCGCAATCTATTAATAGATTGAGTAGCTAATCAACACAGTTCCCCATAACATGTCAGAAAACCACACACCAACACACAATTTGAGGATGATTTCAGCACAGATGCACGAAATATGTAACACCGACGAAGATCCCAGAAAACCAGCGAATCCCATTTCGGACAGCATGTTGCGAGAATGCAAATAACCATTCTCTCCTAAAATTGGGTCGTCAAAAAAGACGAAAAGACTTTTCCGCCATTTTGACGGAAAGTAATTTTATCATACTTTGCCACAAGGAAGATGAAAGTAATTATATGATACCCATATAGAAAGAATAGGTCCACTGAAATTATATAAAACCATATAGGAACATGTAAATATGGAAGGTTGTGCATGAGGCCAGAAACCTCGTCACGTAAAATAGTGCTAATAAATTATCACTGCAGTTGCTAGAATGGTTTCAGGTGTCCAGTGATGGCACTATACTTCACGAGGAGCGTAAGATGAAATACTAATTGTTTGGGGGAGGGAGGGATTACGGAAGGAGAGTATAAGACTAATTGGTTGAAGTTATTGGTGTTTTACTCTGTTATCAGAGACTATCTTGTATCTTAGCTGTTTAATATCAACACTCGATTGTTGGGTTACCTTGATCGTCTGCTTATTGCGTGGAAGATATGTTTTTGTAGCTGCGCTTGTTTCAAGCGGAATGTTTTTCTGTAGATTATTAAAAAGAACAACCTGCACGTGAATGTTTGATTTTTTTTCTTCATGTTTCTTGTGGGTCGAAAGTGGCTAAGATGGGGGTTTGGAATACTTTGAAAGCAACTCTGGCTATTTTTGTTGGTCAAAATGGTTTGATCTACATGACCCACGGTAGAGTATTGTGTATGGGCAGTCTTAAAAATAGAGTTCCGGAACTGAACATGTCATTTATATTTGCCAAGTTGAATATACTACCGACCATGTCGTCATGTTGAGAAATTAAACCACTTTCGCGTGCACTGCTTGTGAAAACTATTGAGAATCAGAGGGCAGGGCGGGATCAATACGCTGAGCAGCGCATGAGCTGCAGTGGTCAGCGACCCATTGCTGACTGCTAGCGTCAGGGCCAGCGAACCAGAGCTGCCAAGACCCTTGATAACAGGCTGCAGCAGAGCAGACCGGCTAACGAGAAGGATTCGAAGAGGGAATGTTAACCCAATACTCAAAAAATGCTTGCTGAAGTCGGATGTGTTGGACCGAAATGTGCAAATATCGCAGTCAAGCTGTAAGCTACGACACAACGCATTGAGTTCTCTGGACTACATTCTGCCACTTAAGTCCTTTCAGGGTTTGGTAGCGGGAGATTGAGAACGAACGAAGTCAAGACAAGACAAGATGGCAGGGCATGGTGTCTAATGTGCTAGCGCAATCGATCATGTTTAGTATACACACCACGATATGTGCAGTACAGATCAGATGCGCTGGTCATCTGGTACGCATGTCGGATCAACGTCTACCAAAAGAGTGAACTGCAAAATGGCAAGAGAGTAAGTCAAGGTCAGAGGAAACGGTAAAATAACACGCTTAAGAAATCATTGATCTATTGCGGTATTAACCATGATCACGGGGAAATAATTGCAACTGATCGCACATACTGATGCAGCACTATTGCTGGAGGTGTTCAGAGACATGAGGCATCAAGAATAAATGAGCATATACAGGAACGCAGCGTAGCACAGTGGTTAGTGCGCTGGCTTCGCATCTGAGGGGTGATGGGTTCATTCCTCAGTTGGTGATATGAGCTGTCCTATGTCTCTGTACTAAATGTGACAGACAATTCCATGCCCCGATTGGTTTAATTAGCCATCTTCGAACTCATTTGAGCAATGAATGTTAACAACGTGGTATTCTTCCTTTACAATGAACGAACAACACTCAACCACCGGCCATAACACAGTGTATCTATGACTCATCACATAAAGACATATATGTACGTAAGATGCTATTTCATGTTTAAGTGTATCTTTCATTTGACTCAGTTCTACTTTTATCTCACATTGAGTCAGCTCTTCTTTACGTTCAGGTTTACAGTTGTTTAGTATTAAAATAGTACCAAAACAACAATGTTACTATCGAACGTATCTACTCGATGTCAATGTCACGGGTATTTGACATCCGATAGTTAGTTGGGGATTCCGTTGCGAAGTGGTAAGGCCTTCGGCTTCGTGAACAGGTGGTGTGGGTTCGACTCCGGACTCCGCCGTTTTTTTCACGGATGCTTAATGCAGAGTTCCCTGCATCTCGTAGCCGCCCCCTAGTCATCTTGTCCTTGACTTACCACTGGGGTAGGGCGGCTCGAGACGAGAGAATGAGGATAACAAGTTGCGCAGTTAATCCTTGCTAAAAATATCCCTAGCACATAAATTATGTCATCATCGTCTGCGATGGACCGCGGCCGCTACCTTTTTTTGCCTTTAGTTAAAGAAAAGTTAGATGATGCAATGTTAACGTCACATTGTAAAGCAACGCACAGCAAATAATATTGTCAATTATAAGTTGGGATGTATGACTGGATCCGCACGCAACATAGTGTGGAAATCGAAAAACTGCTGATAGAACAAATTTCATTGCACCTAGGCTTCCGAATGTGTTCATGATATGGTATTGCTCAAGGTTCGACGACAGAGCTGCGGTGTAAACAAAAAGAACCGTGAAGACTACATAATTTGAAGCTTACACTGACCATGTACCCATTTACAGCTGGGTCAACTGATAGGAAAGTTCAGAGCATGAACAAACCAACCCCATGCCCGGTTTGTCGAAAAGAACGCGACTTGATTTGAACGGTTAACGTTGCAATTGTAACCCAAGCTTGGAATCCATAGGCCGCTGGCTCTTACACTACATAGCTTACATAACCCTAATTGCGTTAGTTGAAAAGATAACTATAATATTATCACTTCTCTTCAATTTATGTCTTTATGGTTGTTGTTAGTGTTGTTGGTTTTGTTGTTTGTCCCCGATGACCAAGTTTACTCTTTTACGCGCTCAGGAAAGGGCGTTAAGTCCCTGTTGTAGTAGCTTTCCTCACACCACGAGCGTGCTTATGAAGATGTCCGCGGTCATGCAGACGGTTCTGCTATGCTTGACTTCATCTGCTTGACGCTCACTACTACGGGTATCACGTCAATCTACATCTCGTCAGCCATACTGCCTTGTAAACAGCATGTGTCCATGGAACGCTAGATGGACGAGTGGCCTTAGTCAATTTTATTGTGCCTGACCCTGACATTACGACATGGTCTGTATTTGTGCCTGACCCTGACATTACCACCTGGTCTGTATGGTGTACCTAACCCTGATCCGACGTCGAAGTCTGCATGTTGTGTCTGACCCTGACCCTACGATCTGGCATGTATATTGTGCCTTACCCAGGCCCTACGACCTTGTGTCTGAACTGGGCCCTACAACCTTGCCTGTATGGTGTGTCTGACTTTGACCGTACGACCTGGTCTGTATTTTGTGTCTGACTCTGACCCTACGATCTGGTGTGCATGTTGTGCCTGACCCTACGACCTGGTATGTATGTTATGCCTGACCATACGACCTGGTCTGTATGTTGTGCCTGACACTACGACCTGGTCTGTATGTTGTCTGACCCTGACGCGACGTCCAGGTCTGTATGTTGTGTATGACCCTAACTTGACGTCCAGGTATGTATGTTGAGTCTGACCCTACGACCTGGTCTTTATGTTGTGCTTGACCCTGGCGTGACGCCGAGGTCTGTTTGTTGTGTCTGACCCTGACCCGGTCTATCTGTTGTGCCTGACCCTGACCCTACGACCTGGTCTGTATGTTGTGCCTGACCCTACGACCTGGTCTGTATATTGTCCCTGACCCTGACGCAACGTTCAGGTCTGTATGTTGTGTCTGACCATGAATTGACGTCCAGGTCTGTATGTTGTGTCTGACCTTGACCCTACGACCTGGCCTTTATGTTGTGTCTTACCCTGACGTGACGTCGAGGTCTGTATGTTGTGTCTGACCCTGACCATACGACCTGGTCTGTATGTTCTGCCTGATCCTACGATCTGGCTTTTATGTTGTGTCTGACCCTGACGCGACGTAAAAGTCTGTATGTTGTGCATGACCCTGACCCAACAACCTGGTCTGTATGGTGTGTCTGACCCTGACCCTACGACCTGGTCCGTATGTTGTGTCTGACCCTAACTCTACAACCTGGTCTGTATGATGTCTCGGACCGTATTAGCGTCTCAGTTCCCCTTCGGTATGGTATACGTGGACAACTCTGCGCATGAGCAGAACAGACAAGGACGTTTAGAAATGGCTAACAAAGGGCTGTGGTCACAAACCACCCAGGCGAATGTGGACGGAAGGAGGAAACTCCAAAGAAAGGTCTATGCATGTCACAACCTACACATCGTTCTACCGGCAAAGACGGGAGCTCGGATGGTATCGGTGTTGTGCCCTCAGCAAAGGAAACAAAACATATCAAGTCGTCATCAATTTGCGTTTAAATTTAGCTAGATGGGACTTTCGCACATTGAGGAGAATGAAAATGTTAGAGAGCATCAAAATGAAGATGAAGAGGCTGAATATAAAAATAAATGAACTGAGTGAGTCACGATGGGGATAAGAAAATGGCTATTAGAGCGATGAATATCCTGTAACACAGTCAGGAAATGTCAGAGAAGCAGTCTGCATATCGGAAACAAACAGTAAAAAGATGAAATGTGAGAGGTGACCATACACATCCACATATTAATGGCGTTCATAACGACTTTTAATCCGTCTGACACATTCATAATACACAAATATTCCCACAACATTACACGGTGACGATGGCGAATAAGAGATGCATAGAAGACTAGAGATACCACTGATCACAATAAAAGCAACAGATACAATAGGGACAATGGTAATTTGGAATGCGGTAGTTAGAACCGACTCTAAAGAGGACATAGTTGAAAAGAATGGGCTGGGTTGGTATTAGGAATAAAGTAACACAGGATAGTAGACTTTTGCCACCAGGCAACGACATTATAACAAACATATGGAATCAAGCCCGGAATAGAAGGATATTCACATGGACAAGTTCACGGAATCTGGGAAGACATACCATAGATGACGTCATAGTCAAACCGAGATATAGAAGATGCAGTTTTAAAAACTATTGCTTTTCACTATGCAGAGGCTGATACTGATCATAATGTGTTTAATATGAGATGCTAACTAAGATACAGGATACAAAATACATCCTAAAAACTAGCATTGTAGAATGTAAATGCTTTGAACGAGTAGGAACAAAACAGTAAACTTCCAAAAACCCATTGAAAGGAACCTTAGGCTCAGCACAATTCACTGAATATTTACATCAACATTGGTATAGCATAAAAGATGTCATAAAAAAGACAGCAGAAATAACATTTGCTAACATGAAAGCAACAAACAAGAAATTGTGGTTAACAACTGAAATATGCTCAGTAAAATGTAAGGAAGGTGAAACATGGAGAACAGAAATTTAGAGCAAGGCATTGCTAAATATTAGAGTATCTAGAATTAATCATTTGAGAATGTAAGATGGCACGAGAAAAATGGTGAATAAAGCGATGCGATGGAATTAAAGACCCGGAAAAAAAGAGAGAATTTCGAACAAGTGCATACAACAGTAAAGATAATAACATACAACCACGGATACTTAACGACACATATGGTAAACCAGTAATAGACCCAGAGAATAAACAACAAATGAGAACTGATATTTTAAGAATCTGCATCAGGCTACCAAACCCACGCATTACATGTCTTCAATAGAAGATATTTTACTGGTGACCAGATAAGAATTTATTCAGGCAATTTACTCAATCCCGAACAACAAAACCTAAGGGATAGATGAGATAGATAGCATAACAGCTGGGAGGACTACAAAATTGTCTTTTTTAAGTGAATGAAATTTACAACAATGGAAATGACTAAACGAAAACGCAACATCGATAATAATACCTTTACCAAAAAGGGAAAGCAATAGAATGTGAATAAATTTGAACAATAAACTTAATATCACATGCATCTAAAATTATAAGAAGCGGTCCAAATGAAATCGGACCAAACTGCAACAAGTAAACACACGTATGATGCGCATGATGTCGTCACTTCTGGTGTAAATATCTCATACCAACCGTAAAGTTTGCAAAATAGTTCCCTCAGAAGACATGGCGGGTGTGATACGGAACCCGTCCAGAGTTGATCAGCTAGTGGGATTCGGTTCTAACAGCTGAATGATGTCGACCAGTTGACTTTTATCGCAGTAACATGCAGGCAGTGTATAGTGACAAAAGTTTGTCGAAAACAACAGTGACAAACTTGACAACGATTTTAAAGAAGGACGTGAGTTAACGAAAGATCTTTCGAGACCAGATCAGACGCATATTGTTGCGTTAACTCAAGTCCTTCTTTAAACATCGTTGTCCAGTTCTTCACTGTAGTTTTCGACACACTTTTGTCACCATACACTGCCTACGTTCTGTGATGAATGTCAACTGGTCGACATTATATTCAGCTGTTAGAAGCCAAATCAACTCTGGACGGATTCAGTATCACATCCGCCATGTTTTCAACGGTCTGCTGAAGAAATTATGAGTCGGATGATAATGCAATTTTGCAAACTTGACGGTTGGTATAAGATGCTTACACCAGAAGTGACGTCATCATGTGCATCGTACCTAGGTTCACTTGTTGCAGTTTGGTCTTGTTTCATTTGAACACACCTAGTATTACATAAAAACAAAAAAAATAATCCATTGCAAGATAAAGGATGTGCTTAAAGTTAATCAGTTCGGATTTTTAAAGGCGTAGAGATACACCGGATGCCATCAGATCATTGCGGCTTTCCACAGATGGAATCCACCATCAATGGTGACCACAATATTTTTCATTTATTGATTTTGAGAAAGCTTTTGATCAAGTCCCCTGAAAAACACCTTTTTTTCAAATGATGCGACAAACATAAATCGAGAACCCAGTCATAAAACTGATCCAGAACTTGATAGTTTGTCCATCACAAGTGATGAAGACCACTCTCTTTGTTCAGCCGTGTGGACAGTCGTATCTTTTGCTGTGTCCGCTGAAATGGGTGACTTGCGCGGAGATTTGGATTAAAGTGAGGAAGAAACTGCGCCTTTTGTCAACCTCGCTCACAGAGCCTGAGCTACTTTTTGCCAGTGGCAAGACATTCATCGAGACGACTGGAGATAGCATAGGATGCAGATTTTGCCTCAGGGTTACCACCGAAGCCTTTCCGTAAACATGTAACCCACAGTGGAGAAAGGTGGGATGGCATCTAAAGCAGTTTGTCGTGCCTTTTCGATAACCACAAGAGGTCGTATGGACAACACTCAGCGTGTGAGTGAGTCTGGCATCTCTCCCCAGCTGTATTCAGTTCATCATAGTAGCATCTAAAATTCCCACACGCCATATTCGTAAAGGTGAACCGGCAGAACTAACCCGTGAGATACGACACAGGTATAACTAGTTTAAGCGTAGTGCCATTCATCCAGCGTCCAGACCAGGATAAACGGATGGAACAAATCACAAAAAAAGAACGAAATAACTAGTCCAGACGGAAAACAAACTCCTCGTATCCGTGAACACAAGTGTAAGTCGTCGACTAGTGTGAATTCCAGGCAAATCCGTTGTCTGGCGGCATCCAAAATGATCCAAAACAGTAGAGAAATGTAGACTCGCAGCCAGTTACGGCGCCATCTTTGCCAGAAATTATATGAGAACCAAAATGCAAGTTATTTCAACCAAAGAATGACAGACAGGTACGGATTAAATAGGTCTGGTGTATCTTCTTCTTCTTCGTACGCTGGCAGACGAGGTCTGGTGTATGATTGAGTTGCCGCTTTAACGAAATCTCTGTAACACATTATTTGAGATGATGATAACAAAGTTGTTCGTAGTTGTAATAGGGGTATCAAGTCAATGAAATGAAAGTAAATGCTATCAAATGTGTCAATGATCAATCCAAAGTGGACGACTCGATTGTTATTGTTGTTCGTCCATCACGAGTGACGAGCACCTTCACTTTTTCCCCCTAACCAGTCCTTCCAGTTGAGTATTCTGTAAATCCTGGTTGTGGAGGGGTGCGGAGATCGCTGACAAGTCCGATTTGGTATCTGCATACTTGCAGGCAGCGAAAGAATGAAAAATTAGCTTCGCGAGACGGTGATCATGATTGTCAGCAAATCCATGTTTCTCGTCCGCTTTATTGCTCAGCCGGAAGACCCGCAACTAACGCAACTTTTTTATTTTAGATGAGCTTTTCAGCGGACTGCCGCTCTCCGCTTCGCCGCTCGGCCGTCGTACAGGGCTCGACTGTGTTAGTACTGGATACATGAAAAGAGAATAACTTGCGCGTTGAATTTGCGTTAAGTGAGGAAGGGCGGTGCAGTTCGTCGACCTCACTCCCTCGCCCGAGTCCAACTTTAACCAGTGGCAAGACAAGTCAGGGCGACTGGATATGAACTCGGGTACAGTGGATGACCCCGGCTGCTCAAGTGCCACGCCGTATTTTGTGCGGTCCACATCGCTCAGCACATTTGCTGTCGTGGTAGCCTGATGACGAGTTTCCTGTTTAGCTGGCTGGCCTTGAGTAGCGCAGGGCAAATCTAAAAAAGCGTTACCTATTCTTGGCTTCCTACTTTTTCTGTTACCATCTCTCCTGGCCCTTTTCTTTCCGAACGTTTGTTTGGGTTTCTCACTCACAAGGACTCCAAGGTAGGCAAGACGTCTTGTCACCTCCAGTGACCCATACACACCACCAGTCTTAGTGTCAGCAAGGTGCCTCGAGAGTACGTGTGCATTTTCGCTGCATGGCCCAGCAAATTTGCGCTCACGCGTTGTCGGGAATAGGGGACGATAGGCTTAGAGTTCGACCTCAACTAGAATACGACACATTATCAAATAGATGTATCTTATTACATATATACAAACTATTTTACGATCCTCGTGTGGTGTTCCGTCGATAAAACACTTCTTGAACTCATTCGAGTTTTGAAGAAGATGAAATATCACAGAATATCCGAAGCTGACGTGTCAGCGGCTAGTCACGGTCTCGACCAGAAGACTCAGTAGCTGTTGGTCAAATGCTTTTTGACAAAATGAACAGCACAGCTAAAGAGTTAACATGAACATAAGCACATTAAATACAACGTCTTTGGTACAAGCCAAACAACATAGGTAGATGAATGTAATTACCAATGAAGAAATAACGTAACAATTACAGAAGTTTACGTATTGTTACACTACGGCTGCAGGTACATAGACAAAGTAAGCCTCACCTCATCGTACAGTGATATGCGCTATAGAGGGGATATGCTGATGACGATATCGAACAAGTATATGGGTTGTGGGAAGGACAGCTACGCCAATCAGCGTATTAAAAAATGGTCGTTGGAGACTTCAATTCCAGGGTCACACGGAAACGACTGGATGAACGAGACATCGTACATTTCTCTGATAATATGCGTAAAGCACATGGTGAGCATCTTACTATCTTTGCTGCAATGAATAAGTTCCACAGAATGAACACGTTCTTCGACAAGCCTTTGGGAAAAAGATGGCCTTGGCACTCTTCAAACTGGGAAACTAGGGCTGAGATTGATTATGTGCTAAGTAACGATCTCAATTTTGTTACTAACGTAACAGTTCAGCATCGGCTGATTCTTGAGTGATCAGAGACCAATTCGGGCAACCATGACTCTAAAGACGCCTTCTGTTTAAAATCGAACCCAAGCCCATGCCACTTCGTGATTCTGTTAGATTAGTAGAGGAAGTTCAACGACAGGACTGGGAATGTACAGCCTTTCCAACCTGCCTCCTGGAACAATTGCTGGGTCAGCTGAATAACTGCGTACATGTACAGGCTCTCGAACATGCCAACTAGTACAATTTCTGGGTCAAATGAATAACTGATTCAATGTGGCGACAACAAAACAAACGAGGACAACATGTCGTCGAATCAAGGATACCACACTAAGACTCCTTGCAGCCAGAAGACGACTCAAAGTCAATGGAATAATTAATACAATTGAACTGAGTGAAAACAACAAAATGATTTAATGATACTCAAAGAAGATTATGAGGAACATAGGCTACAGGAATTGACCAAAGCAGATGAAACAAGACAGAGTACGATCAAATGTCGAAAAGACTTGACCAGTCAAAATACTTCTGAGGGCTCTAAAAAATATGGATGGTATAACCTGGACGGACAGAACAACAATAGAAGAAGAATGAAGTTATAAATTGACATCTTCACATCCAGGGCAGTAATCCATGACCGACCGCTGACTTCAGATTTTTCGTCAGCAGCACCGGAAATATTTAGCGTCAGAGACGATTAATGCAATCAAACTTCTAAAAACAGGAAACGCTCCAGAACTAGATGAATTCACTGTAGATGTTATTCGTGCCGGACGGGAAAAATGGCAAGCGAGCTGACGAAACTGTTTAATAAATGTTTCAATGAAGGTCAAATCCCCAACCAATGAGAAAATTCCAAAAGAAAACGAATTCATAAAAAAAAGATACAAAAGACCTTGCAAACTACCTTCCGATACATCTACTATCATCACTGTACACGCTTTTCACGAGAGTAATTATGAACATACTAGAACAGCAATTTAATTAGAATCACCCACGAGAAAAGATGATAATCAGGAAGGGCTACTTTACCATTGACCACCTCCACACTCTCCACCAGCAAGAATAGAGGGCAAGTGAAGTGCATATGGTACTATGCCTAGTGCTCGTAGACTATGAAAAAAGCCTTCCATAGCATTGACATGAATTCAGTCACAACTGCTCTAAGGAATCACGGTATTGAAGAACAATATGCGCGACTAATAACAAATATAAACAAGAGGAGCTAAACAAATATCACCCTTTATTACCGGCCAATCAACATACACATTGAACGTGGCTTACGATAGGGTGATACAATCTTTCCTAAACCTTTAACGGCAGCCCTTGAGGAAGTCTGTCGCATACTCAATTGAGATGAGGAGGGTATAACATAGACGGAGAAATGCTTAACCACCTCTGATTTCGGATGACATAGTCATCATTAGCCACAGCATGACGGAAGCTAAGAAACGCCTGAATGAGATCAACAATGCAAGCGAGGCAGTTGATCTAAAAAAATAAGCTAAAGACACAATGCATGCCGAACAGCTTTTTTACCCAAGTGAAGAAATGCGGCTTGGAACTGATTCCGTCAAAAACCTTAATTCTTATAACTACAAGAAATGGCCATGAAATTACAAACTCCATTGACTTGCATAAATATATCTCACAACGGATAGCAACGGGGTGGTTCAGCTTCGACAGCACCACGACAGTAGTTCAACAGAGGAAAAACAACCTTCAATAACCTGGCCAGTTCAACATTGGTGTGTTGCTGCGAGGTGTGGAACCTATGAAGAGGCGACATAGCGCGGCTCCAAGCTACTCAAAAAGAGACGGAGCGTAAAACACTATCACTTTCACTACGAGACCACATCCGCAACACCGACATCAGGAGTCAAACATGCTTCAATGCCATCGTATATACATAGTTGATAAGAAAGTACAGGTGGGCAGTCCTGACAATAGCTGGACATGTAAAGTGACGTCATGGTAGCCTTACACATATGATCTTCACCTCGGAGCTCCACCAATGAGATGGAGAGATGACTTTTGATAGTACATTGACCCGACGTGGTACTGAATGGCAAAGTGCAGAGATAAGCTTAGACGATATTTGACTACCTGGCACAGGGCACAGTGTGTGCCTTAGGGAACACCAGGATTATAGTATTCCAGTGCAGAAGTTTACATATTAGGTCAAACCATTACAGAAGATGTCCATAATGAAAAAGAACTTGAAACGAAGATTGCAATGACAAAAAAGACCTTGAGAGAAAAACATACAATTCTAGATTCAAAGAATATCAGAAAAGAACAAAGGAAAAAATAATTACCTAATTTGTACGGCCAATTGCACGTAATAAGGGGCTGAAACATGGACAGCAAAGTCAAATTAAAAACAGCTTGGAAGTATTTGAACTGGAGGGACTAGACAAGCTCTATGGCAGTGTCGATAGCCTCAGGATGACCGCCGCTTTTTTCGAAAAAATAAAGGTCGATGTCTGACAGCGTTAGGAGAAGAACTGGAGGGTCTACCATAGAATTGAACGAATAAATTGAACAAAATAAAGATATACTAAAGAATGCATATAAAGAGAAATATTGAAAATAATACAAAAATGAATATTAAGCTGCTGGGACACAATATGCGGCATGAAAGTCTACTACAGGGAATAAAAGAAACGTTCCAGAATAAATGAGAAAGAGAAAGACAGTGACTTAGCTTCACTTCTGAGGCTCGTAGAGACATCAAGGTATAAACAAATGCTGAAATAAAGAGCGCTGCAGACGATAAAGTAAAATAGACATGCTCAGGCACTCTTGCTACAAGTGTTACGACTGACCAACCAAATGATAAGGGAAAATGAAGAGACATGCTAAGACAACCTTACAGAAAGTCTTAGCATTGACCAACCAGACGATACGGGCAAATGGAGAGACATGTTCAGACAACCTTACAACTAGTCTTAACATTGACCAACCAGACGATCGGGTCTAATGGAGAGATATACTTAGGCAACATTACAATTACGCTTCGGACTGACCAACCATGTGATGATTGTTCGTGTTTTTTTCCCGTTTCTATGTGGTTTGTTTTACAGAGTAAGACATAGTAAGATTAGAACTGATTCTAATGTCTGGTCAGGTAAAACGTACTTTTCAGAAAATGTTAGTCAGGTTTAGGTAAAATACCTGCCAAGACCACACCTCCCATTTATGCAGTTTCTCTGCAAACAAAACTGTTTCATTACACTCTGACTTTTATCTGTATCAACTCTCTTTAGAAAATACCAAATCCTGAAGTACTTTTCGTTTCTATGTGGTTTGTTTTACAGAGTAAGATATGGAACTAATTCTAATGTCTGGTCAGGCAAAACGTACTGTTCAGACAATGTTAGTCAGGTTCAGGTAAAATACACTGACCAAGCAGTATTTCACTCCCACGCAGTTCTCTCTGGAAACAACTGTTTCATGACACTGACTTTTATCTGGATAAACTCTCTTTAGCATATTAGAAATCCTAGAGTACATTCAATGCAACATGGATGCTGAAAGAAGGATATTCTTTCTTTTGAAAGAGGGACCAGTTACGGCTGACGGGTTCAATCTAATCAGTTTATCCAAGTTAAAAAACACAAGAGACTCGCTTATCTATGTAATTCACCTTTGTAGAAACAATCTCAAATGGAGCTGAGAAGAATATCAGCCTATTGATGGTTAGGCATAATGTACTATAAACACGTCTTAGAAGCATGTATTCATAATTGGAAAAAACATATGACTACGATGTTATCCTCATTGCTTAGGGACACCAAGAGAATTTATCAGGCTGAGGCGTTAAAGGATGCTTGTCTCTGTTGTCATCACGCAGTGTCCTGGATAGGTTTTTTATTGTATCCTGAATTGCAAACATCTTGCATAAACTTCTTTCCTCTGGGTCAAGACAAGGGTCTCCAAGTCATTTGATAGTCGTACCTATTTTGAATTAAAAGCTTCCCTGAAATTCGTTGCATTTTGGCAATACTTTCGTAAGAATAACATATAAAAAATACAGCATTAATACTGTTAATATTATTGCGCATTTATTGCCATTTATAGTTACACAAACATAACAAATGCATCAGTTTTACGATACCGTGTTTAAAACCGTTATTGCAGCTACGCAATGTTGCACACCATTTAGTCATTCGAAACATATGCAATAGCTGCAAATCTAAGACGTCAGAAAAACATAATGTGTATGAGTGGTGTCCATTTAAACTATTTGAAATAGTCAGCTGTTGTCCACATCAGATTCAATCGGGTTCAATCTCGATATCAACGGTCAGCTACAACTTATCTTCAGCGTTATCTGTTCGTTGTCTCGATGATTCTTCTTCTTCTTCGTACGCAGTCTGACAGTAACCATTATTTTTTCGAAAAAGACAGCGATCATCCTGAGGCTGTCGACATTGCCATAAAGCTTGTCTAGTGTTGCCACTGGTGATGGCCACATCTGCTCTCTCTGATAATCGTATGGCGGGCAGTTTTGCAGCAAATGCTCAGCGGTCATTTTCCGGGTACCACACGGGCATTCGTCGGTGCCACCTATCTTCAATTTGTTGAATAGTTGGTACATCAGTCTATTGTGGCCAGTGCGTAGTCTAAAGACCACGATCTGCTCTCATCTGTTCAACTGGTAATAGGAATCGTTTTTGGTGTAGCCAGTATGTTCGGATTCCCATTTGGTCATGTATCAAGCTATAAAAGCCGTTTTGACTATTCGTACGTTATACTAGTATCTGGTTGTGGTAGTTTTGCACCTTCTTTTGCCAAACTGTCTGCCTCCTCATTGCCTTGGATGTTGCAGTGAGATGGAACCCACTGCACCACTACCCTTTTTGGTTCGGACTGCTGGCATAGTTGACAGAGTACTGCTCTTAAATCATTAAGTTCAGTATTTTTCTGGCCTTTTAGGGATGTGACAACGGCCAGAGCATATGTAAGCAGGACTATGTGGCTTTCATTCCTTTTACATGTCGCCATTTCTTCCACTGCCGCCCTCAGTGCCTCTGCCTCCGCTCTGAAATTGCTTGTGTATTTTCCAGTAGCGAATGACAGTGTTATTTTTCTGCCATTTGGTAGGTTCAGAAATGCTCCTGCCCCTCCGTTCTGTGTTGTATTTGTTACGGAACCGTCGGTGTATGCATGGGTCCAGTCCACGCTTGGGTAGTTTTCCATTATGTAACTCAGGGTAGTATCTCCTCTTTCTTTTTCAGACTGCCAGTTTTTGTTTGCCATACCTGGTATATTTTCTACCACCTCTGGAAATATATGCTGCCTCCAGGTAGGTTTTCGTACGGTAGGGATGGGCTTTGGTGTTGTTAGTGCGTTCATTGGGTCTTCGTGCATCTGAGCTTTGGCTATTTCTACAAAGTTTATCCGCTTTAGTTTCCCATTTCCCAAATTGTTTAGTCTCTTGTGCATTGGATGGTCAGTCTGTCTTCTGAGTTTCTTTGATTGCTGCTGGGCTGTGCCTTCTCTTCTGTCGGTCATGGGTTGCAGTTTTATATCTTTTCAAGTTCTACAATTGGCGTTGACTTCATGCCTCCTGTTATAACTATCATGATTGGTTTTGGAGTTTTAATTGTATCGATGTTCGCCTTTGCTGCTGTTGTACATGCCGCAATGCCATACTCGAGAACTGGTCTCACATTTCCAGTGTACAGTTTCTTTAGTATACTTTCGTCTGCTCCCCAGCTTGTGCCAGCAAGTTTCCTCATGATTGCCATTCTTTCTCTGGCTCTCATTCGGTTTCTCTCGATCTGACTTTTCCATGTCATGCGCCGATCAAATGTGACTCTCATATAGTTTGGGTTGTCGTTTGGCTGCAGGTATTTGCCGTGTAGACTTAATTTGGTGTTTTGGGGTTTGGATTGATAGCGAGAATATTGTACATGTCGTTTTTTCCTCGTTTATTTTGACCAGCCATGAGTTCCCCCACTCTTCCAGTGATGTTAAGGCCTGCTGCATCCGATTTCTTTCTATGGTGAGATTCTTTTCAGAGGTCCAGATATCCAGATCGTCTGCAAACATTGAGCTATGGACTCTTCTTGGTATATATTCTCTGTAATGTCATTTATATACACCAGGAAGAGTGTGGGTGACAGTACTCCCCCTTGGGGTACTCCCTGCTCAAGTGTCACCTTTTTGCTGATCTACCATTGTACTTGCACTCTGGCCGTTCTGTTTTTGAGGTAGTGACTTATCCATTTCTACATTTTCCCACAAACTTCACTTCTTCGTAGCTTGACTCTAAGTCCCTACCAGATTTTGTCAAATGCCTTTTCCAGGTCCACCCAAACCGCTACTGTGTGTTTCTGCTCCTGGTAGGCATCTTCTATTTCTTGGGCTTTGAGGATGACTTGATCCTCAGTGGATCTGCGCTGTCTGAAGCCTGCTTGCTGTGGAATTAGTATGCGTTTTTCTTCCAGATGCCACATCTGTCTTGTGTGTATCATACGTTCCATCAGTTTGCCGACACAGCTCAGTAGGCTGATAGGCCTGTATCCATTTGGATCTGTTTTGTCTTTTCCTTTCTTTGGTACTGGTACAAGTACTGCGTCTTTCCATGCCTGGGGTATAATACCCCTTTTCCAGCATTGATTCAGGACTGATATCAGTTTCCTCTTTGCTGTTTGGCCCAGCCCCATCAGCATTTCGTTTGTTATCCCGTCTTTTCTGGGAGATTTTCTTTTCTATAATGTTCTCATGGCCTCTTCCATTTCGTTCATTGTTAATTTTGCCATCATATGCTCTTCTGGTGCCATATTGATGTTTTCGTGCCCCATACGAAAGTTGATCATAGGACAGGCTAGCCTAATTTGTAGAACATATAAGCCATAGAATTTAACATTGAAAACCTTGTATTGAAGAAAAAGCAATGTTACTAATTCAGGTATTTTTAAGCCGTATATAGTTTTCAGAAAAATGTAATATTTAAAAAAAATATTATTGGTTAAATAGGGTACCTGTCTGAAACTCATTTATTCTTCTTCTTCTTCTTCTTCTTCGTACGCTGTCAGACGTCAACCTTTTTTTTTTTTCCACAAAAGCAGCGGTCATCATGAAGCTGTCGTCACTGCTATAGAGCTTGTCTAGTATTGCCACTGGTGATGGCCACATCTGTTTTCTCTGATCCTCGTATGTCGGGCAGTTTTGCAGCAAATGTTCAGCGGTCATTTTCCCAGTACCGCACGAGCATTCGTCAGTGCCACCTATCTTCAATTTATTGAATAGGTGGTACCTCAGTCTATTGTGGCCTGTGCGCAGTCTAAAGACCACGACCTGCTCTCTTCTGTTCAACTGGTAATATGCCTCGTTTTTTGTGTAGCCAGTATGTTCTGTTTCCCATTTGGTCATGTATCTAGCTCTAATAAGCCTGTTTGACTCTTCGAAAGTCACACTAGGGTTTGGTTGTGGTAGTCTTGCACCATCTTTTGCCAGTCTGCCTGCCTCCTCGTTGCCTTGGATGTTACAGTGGGATGGAACCCACTGTTCCACTCCTCTTTTTGGTGCGGACCGCTGGCATAGTTGACAGAGAACTTCTCTTAAATCATTATGTTCAGTATTTTTCGATAAATAACTATTTTTAACCCTAACCTCCAAGGCTATATGTGATGTGTATGTCCTAGTTCTTGCTCAGAAAGGTGCTCAAAAGGCAATTGTTTAAAATTGTTTAATTGTGTGATGCAACACCTTTTTAGGAAGACAAATAAACGGTATACATAAATTGCCCGTAAATATTCTGTCTTTTTGTACAACTTCAGATGTCGTATTGCAGTCAATGGTTTTCAAACCGGTCATTGCTAATTATGTTGCACCAAGAACGATTGAGCTCTCACCTGTGACACTAAGTGCAGGCCTCTCTGTATTATTAACTGTCATGTTATTTAACACTGGCAGTGCTAAAGGGAAATTATATATGGAACTATGCCAAATTATAGAGGCTTCCTAGTTGTAACTGTCAATTCATTACCTTGCTTAAATCTATCCATTACATCTCATTCATTTCTACTCAGCAGGGGGTTTTCAATTTAATCTCAGTGCGTATACGCGTAACACTTAATTTAAAATTAACATCATTTAAATAATAGTGTGTGGTTTGCTCCGTCCTGGTTGTTCTTATGTACTTGTAAAACGATCACTGAGGTTGATGGTAAGAAAACTTGTTGGGCGTTTCTATCGCTGACATATCTGGTGGTTAATTATACAAACTTTCCGTAACGCAAAACAGTATAGCAATATTTAAAAAAGTTTAGAGCAGGCGTAGCTGTTGCATAATTGTTGGCGCAGCACTATAAAATGGACATAGATGGGGGAATGAAACGGTCAGAACAAGTGTGACGATTTCATGTTAAGGTTCTCTAGTAGATATACCGTTGTTTTGAAGTGCTGGTCGCACTGGGAAGTGTTAGAGGCACAGTGTTAGAATTATACACATTTAAGAAATGAGATAACCAGCGACACACCTCGATGGAAGTTAGATTAGATGAGAATGTAGAGTTCCCATAAATTAAACTGCTCTTGTGGATGAAGTGTTCGAGGTACTTTGTAAAATGTATCAAAGTTACTAACTTTATTAACGTAGGTGCATGCCATGTTCTGGTGCCTCTGATTAGCGTTCATGTAGAGCATTTGCTTTTCACTGCAGTGAATCAGTTCATCTTCCACAACCATCAAGCTAAAGTCGACACAACTGCAAATGGACGCCTGGCGTTCAACTAGAGAAGTACAAAATAGCGAGGAAAGAAGCTCTCCACTCTGCTTTGATCAAGCTGTGATTTAGTTTGCTGAAGTTTCTTACAATTTCATCTCCTGACATCAGTGTATTTACTATTGAGCAAACCCATACATTACTTATTTTTTTATTAGATTAGCTTTACCAACTGGTTCGTGGGGGATGCATGTATTCTTCAATGGCTTGAACAACAATTGTGGCATTCAGCGCAAAATCCGACACCAAGGAATGTACGATGAGGAACCACAACGTTAGGGCCCTTTTACTCCACAGCAGGGAGCGACACGCACATAGAGACAAGCATAGTACAACAGTCTGGAGAACCCAGGTTCCTCCTTCATCAGTACGCTCGCAGTGTGAGGAAGGCCACTGCAACCTGCCACCTAACACCATTTTCAGGCTGGCCACATGAGTAAACTCACTCAACGTAGGCATTCAACAACAGCAACAACCTCAAGGTAACTGTATTGCCGTGCCTTACCTATTCTGACGTCACAGATCCAGTAATGAGTTGAAAAAGCGAACATGGGATATTGTGTTCACTTAACATATTTCAGACATAATTAGACGTGCAATTTGTAGGTCTCTGCAGTTTACCATTGAAGGGTTTAACTGGTAACTAACTAGGAAAGAGAAGGATGTAGAGATCTCAAAATAATTGCTTGGACATAGACATCTCAGACATAACGATCTGTAAAAAGTTTACATCGCTATATCTCACATCGCTGAGTTTTTAGCAAGACGAACACAGACACATGCATTTGTATGTATTATAGTACACATTATATGCATATGATGAAACTGGTACTGCTGAGACCACAGTTATAGATACAAGGAATATCGCTTTTATTGTGTGTACACGACGTCTGTCTTTTTGCAGGTTCCCTCGTTCCCTACAATGTCAATGTAATGTTGGATGCCTTGTTTGTGTGGTGTCTTTTTTTGTTAGATAAATTTAAACGTTCTGTTTCTTAATTGCAGATTGTTTAAATGTAGATAACGAAGAGTGTGAAACGTAGTAGAACGGTAATTTGGAGTGAAATGTTCGAGACTAAATGTACCAGCTATCAGCTTAGGTGATGTAGGGCCAATAGTCCAGTCCCGTGTTGCAATGATATTAGATAAGTAAAGCGAAGAACATTATCAATCAAACATACTGCCGCAGATGATGAAGTGTTAAAAGACGTCGCTGCCTACTTAATGGTAGGGCGACTTCAGCCGCCTCTTTCAACAAAGGTTAACAGTGGAAGGTAGTCCCAGTGAGTGCCGTTGTAGATTAAATTATGAAGACGTCGTAAATGACATTATCTTTCGTTATGTTTCATTAGTATCCTTTTACCTTCTATTTACAATAGGCTGGCATTCTCTAAAGTATGATATTATGTTGGTTAATAATAAGCTGCACAATAAATTGTAGTGGTTGTGTTCGTGCAGGAATCCAAATTATTGAACTGGCACCGACAGTCACAGTACTTAGTAAGGGATGTTATCGTGTCACTCGAAAATCTTGTTTCGGCAGGTACAGGATCAAGAAACTGGCTGTGTACACACTTTGCGTAATTCACTATACCAGTATAAAGAAGTTAAGTTAATTTAATTAATTAAAAAGGGTAGTCATCGTGTTAGATCATAAATTCCTTTTTTCGGAGCGTACACATACATTTTGGCAAGACAGTTATTGTGTCGGATTAAAAAATTTCACCTGCGGAGAACGGATACACACTAATTAGAAAGAGAAGTCATCATGTCGGATTGAAAAATTGTTCTTGCGAAGAGCACACATACACAATAGTTAGTGAGGGAGTCATTGTATCGTTGTTATCGTATCCACATTATGGATGTATAAACCATATGCTGATGGCAGACATATACATATATAACCTGCAGGAGCTTTTTTGTAAATACTGCCACATTCGTGATTGGTTCTACAGCAGTGAATTAACTGACAAATTAGTTTATAAAACACCAATAGGCAAATCCGGATTAGGTTGGGAGGGACCACTAAGAATCGACATTATGAGCCTAATGGAATATCCAACCATGTTCTTTATAAAAATACATATGGAAATCAATGTATGATACTAATACAACAAACGATAAACTATAAATACACAGAGGAAAGAAATGTTACTTAATACGTGAATTAAACAGGGAAAGAAACCTGTGAGGACAGAGCAGAAGTGAGCATTACAAGGTTGCACCAGGAACCGCCAGGACCCATATCATGTTCCATTTAAAGAAATAAATAAATACAATTGTGTCTGGCCATAGTAAAGTGAAACTTATTCCTCATGACAGCCAGCATACGAGCTGTTCAGAACAAGATACAGTTTGAACTTATCACAGTCGATTCTCTTACACAATGGTACACGATCTCTCTGCTTATTTCCTGAAAAGATGTCAATTTATTTTATCCATTTATTAATTTGTCTTTTCGCTACAAACTAGTCACTTGACAAGAAGGCTGTATATGAGCAGTTGTAGTTGCGTTTTCTTTCCTATAGAGAAATGGTGAACATGATGAGGCTGCAAATCACATGCACACATTTCCTGAATCACAATATAAGAAATACTTAGGAGGATACACTGGTCCTATACGTCTGAAACCCAGGATGCACTTAGAATACGTTGTATGCATCGTAGTAGTTGAGTAGAGCGTTAAGTGACCAACGGTAAAGCACGTGCCCTTCGTTTCAACAGACTGGGTTGAATCCCTGGTCACAATGTTTTGCATGCTAACTTAGACCAGGCAATGTGGCCACCTTATAAACGCCTAGAACTAGTGCAACTTGGTCTCTAACACCCTGTCTCCACGGTCATGGATATGTAGTATACACATTAATTCAGTTTACTCAATCCACTAGTGCCGTTAAACGTTATGAAGAGTTGTTATTGCAATTTTTTTGGAGTGAGTTGCGTCGCTTATTGTAAGCCGGTGTTGTTTAATTATTCCTAAACTGTTTTATCCATCCACAACGTGGTCTTCTTCGTCATTGCAGCATGATCGTCTGTGTAATATGCGTGTACTTGTGATCGATCGGGTTACATTCTCGTGAGATGACGGAACCATTGTATTATCTTCCTTACTCACAATAACAAGTTTTCACAATATGTAGGTCATGGAAAAACTTTCACCTTTTTTTAGTACACAATAAATAATTACGTGGTGAGATCAATTTGTATATAGATGGAACAAGTCACGTGGGTGTCATCGTGTACTGGCAGTGACAATGACAGTTATCGCTTTCGTGTTGCGATGGAGGATTTTATTACTGTTCTAAGCCATGAAGGCAAGAAAATATTTCAGTACGTTAACTTTATGACAATCTGCGGCTTAATGGCCCCATTTGGAATTGTAGCTAACATTATCAACACCATCATATTTTACAAACAAGGTTTTACTAATACTGTGAACATCGCCTTTCTTGGACTCGCCATCTCTGATCTGTTCTGCCTGATTTCTTTGGAGTGGTCATCAATATGCATGAACCCTCTTCTGCCAGTAACTGATAAAACATGGGTCTCAGTTGAAGTCATGTACCTCACAGCAGCCTGGCTACATGTCTGTTTCTGCAGAATTACCAGTTATATCACCGTTTATATAACAGCTGAAAGGTTTATCTCTATCGCATTTCCACTGAAAATTAAACAGATAGTCACGGCAAAGAGAACGACCCTAGTCATCTGTCTCATCTATGTCTTTAATATAATGACCCTCATTCCAGAATACTCTACGTCATACCTCGGCTGGAGATTTGTGCCCAACAAAAACAGAACTCTCGTGGGTATTATCTTCACGAGTAACAGAAACGTCGTAGAAGGTTTGTGCCACGTGATACACGCATTGCTTAGTGCTACGTCTTTCCTTGCTGTTATCATATTTACATTTGCTCTGGTCATCAAATTAAGACAATCGTCTCAGTGGCGCAAGGTAGAGACATCAAATACAAATCATCAGACGTCGAATTCAGTTAAAGAGCGGAAGACGGTGAAAATGGTAGTATTGATTGCCAGTGTTCTTATCGTGTGTTATATACCTGGTGCTATCATCTCCATGGCCACGTTTGTTGTTGGCACGGAGTTCAATATTAAAGGCAAATACCTCAACATTTGTGTGGCAGTGTGGTCAATCGCCTTTTCCTTCCAGTCCATAAACTCCAGCGTTAACATTTTCATATACTACAGAATGAGCTCAAAATACAGACATACATTAGACACTGTTTTACTAAAATGTCTCCCTCAGACAAGACAAAGCCAATAGTAGACATATATTCCTTGACCGTGAAGAAAAAATGTTTTAGGTATGGTCAGAAACCGTTAAGGTAATAACAGAAACGAAATCTAAGTAACTACCCAAACGCCTTCATCAGGCACAATAAATAATGAACATATGAACTAGCGACTCTTAGAGAAAGAGATAAATACATCAAATGATGTTCGTCCATCCCAGGTGATGAATACAACTCTCTCTTTTCAGCCGTGTGGACAGTCTTCTTTGGGAATGTGTCCGTCGAAATGGATGACTTGCGTGATTATTTGGATTACAATGAGAAGGAAACTGCACCATTTGTCAACCTCACTCTCTCGTCCTTAGATATCTTTGGCCAGTGGCAAGACATTATCGAAACGACTGGAGTTAGAACAGGATGCAGATTTACCATCACGGTTTACTTCCAAAGCCTTTCTCATGAACATGTATCCCCCAAAAGCAGCGTAGGGGGATGGGGGTGCCATCTATAATTGTGTGTCTATCTATTCCCACAATTGCAATCGGTCGTAGGGATATCACTCGGTGTGTTAGTGAAGTGTTGGGCATCTCTCCCGGTCGACGTGATCTAGTCCATTAAAGTCCTGTGTCTAAATTTCACAGTTATACCAAAATCAACAATGTCTGCAGCTAGGAGTGATGTGTGCAATAGACCGTGAAAATACAACACATGTTTATCTGCAGTACTAGCCGACGTCCAAGACTAGGATAGTCGGAGGGAAGTAAACACAAAATACGATCCAAATAACTTCTCCAAATGGAAAACATCGACACATTTTCGTGAACACAAGTGTAAGTCGTCGACTAGTTTGAATTTCTGGCAAATCAGTGTTCTGGCGACATCCATAATAAACCAAAGTACCAGAGTAATCTTAGACGCGCAGTCAGTACGGCGCCATCGTTGCAGCTCTATCTAATAGAGATATAAACACACAATTATTAAATAACGAAATAAACTTTACATAAAACATCATGGAGAAAATGACGAAAAACAACATGTACGATATTCTCGCTTTCAAATAATTCACAAAAAACCCAAAATAAGTATTAACGGCAAATATCTGCGGCCAAACGACAATCCAAACTATTTGGGCGTCACATTTGATCGACGCATGACATGGACAAGCCAGATGGAGAGAAACCAAATGAGAGCCAGACAAAGAATGGCAATCATGAGGAAACTTTCTGGCACACGCTGGGGAGGAGACGAAATAATACTAAAGAAGAAACTGTACACTGAAATAGTGAGACCAGTTCTCGACTATGGCATTGCGGCAGGGACAACAGCAGCAAAGGCAAACGTTGATAAAATTAGTAAACTTCAAAACCAATCCATGAGAGTTATGACAGGAGGCATGAAGTCAACGCCAATTGTAGAACTTGAAAAGATTACAAATCTGCAATCCATGATCGACAGAAGAGACACCAGAGCCCAGCAACAAGCAGAGCCGCTCAGAAGACTGACAGACCATCCAATGCATCAGAGACTAAAAGGATTTGGAAATGGAAAACTAAAGCGGAAAAACTTTGCAGAAATAACCAAAGCAAAGATGAGCGAAGACCATATGAATACAGCAACAACACCAAAGCCCATCCCTACTGTACGCAAAACCACAAGGAAGCAGCATATCATTCCAGAGGTGGTAGAAAATATACCAGGTATTGGAAACAAGAACAGCCAGACTAAAAAAGAAAGAAGAGGCATAACCCTGAGGTACATAACGAAAAACTACCCAAACATGGACTGAGCCCATGCATACACCGACGGTTCTGTAACAAACACAATACAGAACGGAGGGGCAGGCGTATTCCTGAGCCTACCAAATGGTAGAAAAATAACACTGTCAGTGGCAACTGGAAAATACTCAAGCAATTTCATAGCGGAGGCAGAGGCACTGAGGGCTGCATTAGAAGCAATGGTGACAGGCAAAAGAAATGACAGCCATATAGTCCTGTTTACAGATGCCTTGGCCGTAGTCACACCACTAATAATCCAGAAAAATACTGAACTTAATGATTTAAGAGCACTACTCTGTCAACTATGCCAGCAGTCCGCACCAAAAAGGGAAGTGGTACAGTGGGTTCCATCGCATTGCAACATCCAAGGCAACGAGGAGGCAGACAGACTGGCAAAAGAAGGTGCAAGACTTCCACAACTAGATACAAGTATGACATACGAAGAGTCAAAATGGCTTATTAGAGCTAGATACATTACCAAATGGGAAACCGAACATACTGGCTACACAAAAAACGATGCCTATTACCAGTTTAACAGAAGAGAGTAGGTCGTGGTCTTCAGACTTCGCACTGGCCATAATAACCTGAGGTACCACATATTCAACAAATTGAAGATAGGTGGAACTGACGAATGCCCGTGTGGTACCGGAAAAATGACCGTTCAGCATTTGCTGCAAAACTGTCCGACATACGAGGATCAGAGAGAGCAGATGTGGCCATCACCAGTGGCAACACTAGACAAGCTCTAAGGCAGTGTCAACAAACTCAGGATGACCGCTGCTTTTTTCGAAAAAATAAAGGTTGATGTCTGACTGCGTACGATGAAGAAGAAGAAGAAGAAGGAAACAAGATCAGCCAGACTGAAAAAGAAAGAAGAGACAAGACCCTGATGTACATAGCGGAAAACTACTCAAGCATGGACTGGACCCATGCATACACCGATGGTTCTGTAACAAACACAACACAGAATGGAGGAGCAGGGATATTCCTGAGAATAACAAACGGTAGAAAAATAACATTGTAAGTGCCAGCTGGAAAATACTCAAGCAATTTCAGTGCGAAGGCAGAGGCACTGAAGGCTGCAGTAAAAGCAATGCTGACAGGCGAAAGCAATGAAAGGCAGATAGTCATGTTTACATATGCCCTAGCCGTATTTACAGTACTAAGAAGCCAGAATAATACTGAGCTTAATGATTTAAGAGCAGTACTCTGTCAACTATGCCAGCAGTCCGCACCAAAAAAAGTAGTGATACAGTGGGTTCCATCCCAAGACTACCACAACCAGATTCTAGTGTGACCTACGAAGAGTACAAACGGTTTATTAGGGCCAGATGCATGGCCAAATCGGAAACATAACATACTGGCTACACAAAAAATTATGGCTTTTACCAGTTGAACAGAAGAGAGCAGGTCGTGGTCTTCAGAATCCGTACATGTCACAACAGACTGAGTGAGGTACCACTTTTCCAATAAACTGAAGATAGGTGGCACTGACGAATGCACCTGTGGTACAGGGAAAATGACCGCTGAACATCTGCTGCAAAATTGGCCGACATATGAGAATCAAAGAAAGCATATATGGTCATTAGCAGTGGCAACACTAGAAAAGCTCAATGGCAGTGTCGACAGTCTCAGGACGACAGCTGCTTTCTTTGAACAAATACAAGTTGACGTCTGACAGCGTACGAAGAAGAAGAAGAATAAGATGACCAATTCTTTTAACGTTTTTTTTACAATTTATTGATAATCACTGTGCCGCAGCAGCTTCGCTTTCATCTCAATTTTAGAATTACCTCTCAATCCGCGATTTCCATAAGTCGTAATACAGGCTAAATATAATTTGTGTGGATTTTGCAAGAATGTTATTGGAGCCTGTGAGGGTAGCATGGCAAAGTAACACTGTAAACGTCCCAAGAATAACGTAAGAAGCAGCTATGAAATGTTGGACATGGGTCTGTCTAATATCACACACATCTCATCAAATATGGACAAGTCAAATACAACAAATATATTACTTAACCTATCCAAGATAAATAAGTTCCTAGGCAAGACAGACAATGCCGCTTTTCACAGAAAGCCGGAAGTAATTTGTTTCACTGATTTTTCTCTTTTCTTAATGACAATTATATAGCCACTGTGTTCGTACATTCAGGAGAAAGTTGCACAGGCAGAAGTGCGATGAGATATATACACAAATAACATCTTGGAATTTGCTGAAATAAGATGGATACATATTGAGATGATGAAATATAACCAATAAAGATTCATAGATCTTCAGAGATCACAGAAGAAGGCCCACGTCGTAGTCAAGATATACTCCTAATTCTATCAAAATAGAAACACACGGCCCTTACAGGATAAGAAGCGGTAGGACCCAAAATGGCACTAGCTACTTTCACAACTACTAAAATAGTATACAAATAAAAACTAAACAATGTTATTTACCAACCTATCCATCTATTGTCTCATCCTGGTTTGCATTTCGTCGTCAAGTGTATAAGTGACATCTAGACAGGAGTTTGGTGTGCGCTTTGTATACGGTGGAACTGGCTGTTTCGTATACTCTCTCAATCCATCTTTTGCGGGGTCAGCCTCTAGCTCTAGTACCGTTGTGTTTAAGTGATACATATATCGATGGGATGCTGCTGTGTTGCTGTTCCGATATGTGGCCACACCACTGAATTTGCTGATTTTTAATGAAGTCTAGCACTGGCTTAGTACCCATCTGTTTCCTGATCTCATCGTTTCCAATTCTGCCCCACCTTGTCCCATTTAGCATTCGCCTCAGGCATTTCATTTCTTTTGTTTCTATTTTTCTCTTATATGTTGTTGTCAGTGTCCATGTTTGACACTAATAGCATAGAGTAGACATGAAAATTGTGTTGAACAGGGCTCTTTTTGTGCCACTCTTTACATGTTTGTTCTTCAGTATTGTTGATGTTTGGCCAATGATTTGGTTTGCTTTAGTGTATCTATGATGGATTTCTTCATGCATTCTTCCATTACATGATACTCATTATCATCATCATGCTGCATGTCCTTTGCAGAACGTCGCTCTCATGACAACTTGTCTATAGGAAACTCTATCATGTGCTATTATATCGGCCTGTCCCAGGGTCACATCCAACGTTACCTTGATGTCCTGAGCCCATCGTCTTCTCGGTAGGCCACTGCTTCTCTTTCCAGTGACTCTGCCTTCTATAACCGTTATCTCCAGTCCGTTATGTCGTTTGACATGTCCAAAAAAACGTAAGTTTTCGGGTCATTACGTCATTCATGAGCCAGTTCTCCTCTACGTTCAGGTCTTGAAGGATGGATTTGTTTCTTTCTTTCTTTGTCCACGAAATTTTTAGGACTCTTACCACTGTGTTTTAAAAGGACCCATCTTTGCTCTTATTATCTTTGTAATCCTCCATGTTTCACAACCATAGGTTGCCACAGCAAAAATGCATGTTCTTAGAATCTTTTGTTTTAGTTCTTGATTTGTATTATGCCATAGGTTCTGTATTATCCGTATCTTCAGCATTGCTATAGACAGTCGTCTTCCTACTTCTTTTGTACAGTCTTCATTGCTGCTCAGTATTGATCCCATATTTTCACAATTTGCCACATTTTCAATCTCTTCACCAGCTATCTCGATTTTAGGTTAGAGTCCTGTCTTATCATTTGCCATTATTTTTTGTTTTCTTTGTATTCAGGTAGATATTGTGGGCTTAACTATGTTTCTAGACTTATTAGTTCTAAGCCCTTGGAGCTATTCGAGAGAATACTGTGTGGTCGACATATCGTATATGATGCTACTATGATTCCTAAATATGTGAAATCCTTTACGTGCTTGATTTTGTGTTCTTCTATGTAGATCTTAGAGGTTATTTCTGTCCTTGCTATTATCATTGTTTCAGTTTTTCTCATATTGATTCTCATGTTGTGTCCTTCTGCAGTTAAGTTAAGGTTGTTTAAACGTGGTTGAAGTTGTTGTTCAGTGTTTGCAATGAGTAGTTGGTCACGTCGACGTAGAGGATTTCGCTACATCTGTTATCATCTTTAGATTAGGCTTCCTTGCTGATAAAAACTACATGAATGAACCATTCTCCAACAAACTGTAAAAAATCGTAATTAAAGAAGAAGAAAACGCTTTATGATTTTCATTGAAAATCCACATTTCATACCGTTGATTTGATAATATCGGTATTGATGGGGCCGTGGGGAAACATGGAATCTGGACTAGAAATAGCAACGGTCGTTGTGCGTGAACACAATCCGGATTGGTGGCAACATGTTTGACCATAACAGAATACTCAAAGCAACATGGATGTCACCAAACATCATTATAGAAAATGAGATTGATCATATAAGTATAACTAGTAAGTTGAGATCAACATTACAACAATATATATATATATATATATATATATATATATATATATATATATATATATATATATATATATATATATATATAAATATACTAATATACGTAAATTCATGTCTCTTCCCACTGGATATTAACTGGATTAATAACCCAACAACATCAAATAACACAAGGGAAATTCAGTGAAACTTGACAAAACATCTTTGCCAATTACTTACATCAAAACCTTAATTAGATGCAGCATGCTTAATTATATAGAATTATAATTTGTTGTGACAGTAGTTACCAGACGTACCAAAGAAAGTGTATAAACAGCATCATTCATCATATAGTGTCATACAATAATCATTTAAACAAAATCACAACTGATCACATGGCCTGTAAATTGACTGTTTAGACATCAGAGTTGAATAGACCTAAACAAAAATGTATCGTAAAAAACTGTTCACTCACTGCCTTGTGGGATACCTGTTCACGGAAAATGCTTCGGGAGTAAACCCTAAGGAGAAATCCGGAAATGATTTCCCTAAGACAGTCTAGTGGTAGTTCTAGCGCTATTTTGGCAACTCCTGCGACGTGGCTGAATGGTAGGCTGTATCGGATACTGCTGGTTCATTTGGATAAATTAGTTTCTTGGAGAGGGGACCCACTGCAGGGGCAGTATCTTGGTCTCCATTGAAAGATCTCCAAGCTTATGATCTGGAGAGGCCTTCACGTTTCACCCTGTGGTGTCGACACAACAACTGCATCAACAGTTAAACTGGAATTTTGGAATGTATGTACAATGCTGACTGGCCAATCTGATAACATAAATCATATAAGCAATGCCAGAAAGACTCACGTAATTAATTAAAACTGACAAGACTGAACGTGGGCATTGTAGCACTCCAAGAAACTCGGTAAGTGAGCTCGGGGTCCCTGATTGAGAAATACTATTTATTCTACTGCCAAGTGAAAGGCAACGAAAAGAGAGCGCATGGTGTGGGATTTGCTCTAAATACGTGTCTAATACATTTGGCTGAACCAGGCGGGAATGGTTCAGAACTCTTGCATACACTTCGTCATCATACCACAGTCGGTCTCGTCAGCCTTTTCAGTTTATATGCACCTACCTTGTGCTCCCCACCTGCAGTCAAAAATGAGTTATATGATGCTTTATCAGCGATCATTAGAAGTATCCGCAGTCAAGAACAGCTTGTTTTACTTGTTAATTTCAATGCTAAAGTGAGTGCATGTCGTGGTAAGCTTGCAGTTGGACAAATGACTTAAAATTGACAGCGGCTCCTAGAGCTCTGTGCCTACAATAAACTTTGTGTGAAGAACTCTTATTTCAGACCAAACCCAAGCATAAGGTGTCACAGATACACTCATAATCAAAGCGATGGCATTAGTTGGATCTAAATCTCTCCTAAAGTTTGTGTGACGAACTATTATTTTAGACCAAACCCCAGCATAAGGTGTCACAGATACACTCACAATCAAAGCGCTAGCATTAGTTGGATCTAAATCTCTCCTAAAGTTTGTGTTCCTGACTCGCAGTTACCAAAGTGCAGAATGTGACACTTATCTAAATCTCTCCTAAAGTTTGTGTTCCTGACTCGCAGTTACCAAAGTGCAGAATGTGACACCTATCTAAATCTCTCCTAAAGTTTGTGTTCCTGACTCGCAGTTACCAAAGTGCAGAATGTGACACTTATCTAAATCTCTCCTAAAGTTTGTGTTCCTGACTCGCAGTTACCAAAGTGCAGAATGTGACACTTATCTAAATCTCTTCTAAAGTTTGTGTTCCTGACTCGCAGTTACCAAAGTGCAAAATGTGACACTTATCTAAATCTCTCCTAAAGTTTGTGTTCCTGACTCGCAGTTACCAAAGTGCAGAATGTGACACTTATCTAAATCTCTCCTAAAGTTTGTGTTCCTGACTCGCAGTTACCAAAGTGCAGAATGTGACACTTATCTAAATCTCTTCTAAAATTTGTGTTCCTGACTCGCAGTTACCAAAGTGCAGAATGTGACACTAATCTAAATCTCTCCTAAAGTTTGTGTTCCTGACTCGCAGTTACCAAAGTGCAGAATGTGACACTTATCTTAATCTCTCCTAAAGTTTGTGTTCCTGACTTACCAAAGTGCAGAATGTGACACGTATCTAAATCTCTCCTAAAGTTTGTGTTCCTGACTTACCAAAGTGCAGAATGTGACACTTATCTAAATCTCTCCTAAAGTTTGTGTTCCTGACTCGCAGTTACCAAAGTGCAGAATGTGACACTTACCTAAATCTCTCCTAAAGTTTGTGTTCCTGACTCGCAGTTACCAAAGTGCAGAATCTGACACTTATCTAAATCTCTCCTACAGTTTGTGTTCCTGACTCGCAGTTACCAAAGTGCAGAATGTGACACTTATCTAAATCTCTCCTAAAGTTTGTGTTCCTGACTCGCAGTTACCAAAGTGCAGAATGTGACACTTATCTAAATCTCTCCTAAAGTTTGTGTTCCTGACTCGCAGTTACCAAAGTGCAGAATGTGACACTTATCTAAATCTCTTCTAAAGTTTGTGTTCCTGACTCGCAGTTACCAAAGTGCAGAATGTGACACTTATCTAAATCTCTCCTAAAGTTTGTGTTCCTGACTTACCAAAGTGCAGAATGTGACACTTATCTAAATCTCTCCTAAAGTTTGTGTTCCTGACTTACCAAAGTGCAGAATGTGACACTTATCTAAATCTCTCCTAAAGTTTGTGTTCCTGACTTACCAAAGTGCAGAATGTGACACTTATCTAAATCTCTCCTAAAGTTTGTGTTCCTGACTCGCAGTTACCAAAGTGCAGAATGTGACACTTATCTAAATCTCTCCTAAAGTTTGTGTTCCTGACTTACCAAAGTGCAGAATGTGACACTTATCTTAATCTCTCCTAATGTTTGTGTTCCTGACTCGCAGTTACCAAAGTGCAGAATGTGACACTTATCTAAATCTCTCCTAAAGTTTGTGTTCCTGACTTAACAAAGTGCAGAATGTGACATTTATCTTAATCTCTCCTAAAGTTTGTGTTCCTGACTTACTAAAGTGCATAATGTGACACGTATCTAAATCTCTCCTAAAGTTTGTGTTCCTGACTTACCAAAGTGCAGAATGTGACACTTATCTAAATCTTTCCTAAAGTTTGTGTTCTTGAATTACCAAAGTGCAGAATGTGACACTTATCTAAATCTCTCCTAAAGTTTGTGTTCCTGACTTACCAAAGTGCAGAATGTGACACTTATCTAAATCTCTCCTTAAGTTTGTGTTCCTGACTTGCAGTTACCAAAGTGCAGAATGTGACACTTATCTAAATCTCTCCTAAAGTTTGTGTTCCTGACTTAACAAAGTGAAGAATGTGACATTTATCTTAATCTCTCCTAAAGTTTGTGTTCCTGACTTACTAAAGTGCATAATGTGACACGTATCTAAATCTCTCCTAAAGTTTGTGTTCCTGACTTACCAAAGTGCAGAATGTGACACTTATCTAAATCTTTCCTAAAGTTTGTGTTCTTGAATTACCAAAGTGCAGAATGCGACACTTATCTAAATATCTCCTAAAGTTTGTGTTCCTGACTTACCAAAGTATAGAATGTGACACTTATCTAAATCTCTCCTAAAGTTTGTGTTCCTGACTTACCAAAGTGCGGAATGTGACACTTATCTAAATCTCTCCTAAAGTTTTTGTTCCTGACTTACCAAAGTGCAGAATGTGACATTTATCTTAATCTCTCCTAAAGTTTGTGTTCCTGACTTACCAAAGTGCATAATGTGACACTTTTTAAATCTCTCCTAAAGGTTGTGTTCCTGACTTACCAAAGTGCAGAATGTGACACTTATCTAAATTTCTCCTAAAGTTTGTGTTCCTGACTTACCAAAGTGCAGAATGTGACACTTATCTAAATCTCTCCTAAAGTTTGTGTTCCTGACTAACCAAAGTGCAGAATGTGACACTTATCTAAATCTCTCCTAATGTTTGTGTTCCTGACTCGCAGTTACCAAAGTGCAGAATGTGACACTTATCTAAATCTCTCCTAAAGTTTGTGTTCTTGAATTACCAAAGTGCAGAATGTGACACTTATCTAAATATCTCCTAAAGTTTGTGTTCCTGACTTACCAAAGTGCAGAATGTGACACTTATCTAAATCTCTCCTAAAGTTTGTGTTCCTGACTTACCAAAGTGCAGAATGTGACACTTATCTAAATCTCTCCTAAAGTTTGTGTTCCTGACTTACCAAAGTGCATAATGTGACACTTATCTAAATCTCTCCTAAAGTTTGTGTTCCTGACTTACCAAAGTGCAGAATGTGACACTTATCTAAATCTCTCCTAAAGTTTGTGTTCCTGACTCGCAGTTACCAAAGTGCAGAATGTGACACTTATCTAAATCTCTCCTAAAGTTTGTGTTCCTGACTCGCAGTTACCAAAGTGCAGAATGTGACACTTATCATTCTTTGATTTGCTGTAAAATAAAACTCCAGCCAAAGAAGTTTCCTCACACCAGAAGCAAAGGCAAGCCACGCATCGAAGCAGGTAGAATGTTGGACCCTGCGCTTATAAAAAGATTTCCCAATGCTTTTCAGGAAACTCAATATCCAACATCATGACACCGCTGTTACAGAGACATGGCAGTAACTTCGAAATGTCATATACACAACAATACCATTGCTACATATAGAAGAAAAACTGTTAAATCAGATGACTAGTTTGAAGCGAATGTGAAGGATATGACACCCGTCATTGAGGCAAAGCGCGGTACTCTGATTAAATACAAGCAGATTCCAAATGCATATATTCGATACATCTACAAGTCCTTCGGAAGCCAAGTGCAATACACATATTGTCGTGTACACTTAGTAGAAACATCCAAATTGCGGCATACACAGTGATTATCAGACAAATGCATAATGGTATAATAAAAGATATCGGCCCTGCTAGTATGAAAACAACACCACTCAAATCAATCACTGGCGAGTAGAAAACAGATAAAGGAAAGCAGATGGAGCGATGCGTCAAGCATTAATCTGGGCTCTACTAGGTGTCACTATAGTCATTTCCACAGCCATAGACGCTATCAAAAGTTTCCCAGTAAGGGCGAGACATAAAACCATATATAGAAGTTATCAGCAAAGCTATTATCAGCTTGGCTCTGGGCAACATCAGGCAACGACTGGATTTCACCTGATTTGAACAAACGCTGTAAAGACACACTTTTGAAACATCTGTATATGACGCTATGTCAGCGCTGGAAAGAGGTCACAATACTTAAAGATCCACAGGTTGTAACATTTTATAAAAGCAGAAATGGTAAAAGTGATTCTAATAACTATCGATGTGTCTCTCTGCTTAATGCTGTAGGTAAAGACTACACCAAAGTTTTTTTTTTTTAATGCTTCATAAATTGGCTGAGCGTGTGTATCCGGAGTCACAATGTGGACCTAGGTCTGGAAGATCAACGATCGACATGATTTTCTCTCTTCGACAACTTCAGGAAACGTCACGTGAGCAGTACCAGCCCTTTTATGTTGCCTTCATTGACATGACAAAGGCATTTGATTTGGTTAATAGGGATGGCTTCTTCCAAAATTCTTCTAAAATGCTGCCCAAACAAACTGCTACGAATAGTAATGTCGTTCCATGAGGAGATGACAGAAACAGTCAAATTTGATGGTAGCATATCACAATCATTTGGAATTCTAACTGGTGTTAAGCAGGACTGTGTTCTGGCTCTGACACTGTTCGCAATCTTCTTTGCTCTTTTACTGAAACATGCATTTGGTAATCCAAATGAGCAAAACTGTCTTCACACTAGGTCGGATAGTAGGCTGTTTAACCGTGTAAGGCTCAAGGCCAAAACAAAGATCATGACTGTCGCTTTCTGGAACCTGCCTTTCTCTAAAGATAATACAATTGTCACCCACATTCAGCAGGAACTTCAGAGACTGATAAATTGATGTTCCCAGGATTGCAAAGATGTTTGTCTGAAACAAATGTGCTGGGTCAGGAAGTAAATGCCACATAAAGTCTTAGAATCAATAATTATGAACTGACAGCTGTGCATTTACTACAAACATTATGAAAATGGCGTTTGATAATGTGTCCTATAAGATGCTTTTTGAGATCTTCAGACGTTGGCGAAATTGAAGAACCGATCCTCCAGCTGATGCAAAACATATACACAAACCAAAATGCCACCATGTCATTAAGAGAAGAGCCAGACGCGGTACCTAAAAGAGTGGAAGTAAGACAGGGTTTCCCACTTACACCTGGCCTGTTCAATGCATAATCATAGGTGATGATGGCTGAAACAATAAAGAAATACAATCTAGATGTAAAGGTAATGAGAGAACAACTGGAGGCAATAACATACGCTGATGACCAAGTCATTATAGAGACGGATCTACCAATAATTATTAAAGAAATTAACAGCACTGCAGATATATATGACATGAAAATGCACATAAAGAAGACCAAGACAATGTTCATAGCAAAATAACCAGCCAGATAAAGAGTAACCATACTAGGGAAATAAGTCAAGCAGGTATTACAATTCCCATATCTTGGTCAAAAAATGATGAAAGATGCACGATGCTATAGAGAAATACGATCTAGAATTGCCTTGGCAGAGAAAATGTTTAGAGAGAAACAAAGAATCATTGCATCCAATAACATTAGTATGTCTTTAAGGCAAAATATCTTATACACATGTTTGGATTATGGCATGGTATGGCTCTGAAACATGGACTATAAACAAAAGAGAGAGAAATACTTGGAGGCTTTTGAGATGTGGTGTTACCGAAAGATTGAAAGACTGAGCTGGATCGAGAAGAAATCAAATGAAGAGGGAGTTTGCGAAGCCAGGAGAAGTGAGACAATTAATTCGGAATATGGGTGTGAAGACGTATGCTGAGCTGAAGAAGGATGCAGAAGATACGTCGAAATTGAGGGTAAAAATCCATGAGCCTGTTGGCCAGTCCTAAGACTGAATGACCTAGAGATGATCAGGAGTTGTGCATTAATTTAAATATTTGGGATCACTCAACGACAAGCTCTCTCTAGAACCAGAAATACAGTCGTATTAGCAAAGATGCTGCCACATGTGTTAGCCTCATAAAGCGTGTTCTAAAAACCTAGAAACTGACAATTAAAACCAAGACTATGGTATACAATGCATGTGCTGTAAGCTCACTTCGATATGGCAGCAAGACGTATGCCAAACACAATCACAGGCTTAACACCTTTCACCAATTCTTGGAATTACATGGAAGGATAGAGTGACAAATGCAGAGGTGCACTCTCGCAGTGATCTTCAAAGCATGTACACTCTACTTGGGTAGCAAAGACTACGATGCTTTGGTCACGTTTGTCGCCCGAAAGATGGACGAATTCCCAACGATATGCTCAATTTACAGTTGACGGATGGCAACAGTTGATGTTCAAACATGTGTGCAAGTGTGATTGTAGGCCCTGGACATGAATATGACATTATGGGAAGACGAATCTGCAAACCGATCCAGGTGGAGATGTACCGCACGCTTGGTGAAGCGAAGCTGCTGAAACACAGAAAAGTGAAAAGACCATCGCCGCAAAGAGAAAGGCAACAACAGCGAAATATACATTTGTTTGCTTTTGTTTATCACCTCATGTCATAGCATCATATAGTCACCGATAACTGAAAGGGGCTACTATTACACGCTGAACATTGCATACTCGACTTGTAGTTCTGGGCTAGTGCACCCTTTTGCAAATCCACGCGGTGATCATATATAACAAACTCCAACATAGCAGACAACGAGAAGGGATCGAAGAGGGTACATTAACCCGGTACCCACAAATTTATCCTGAAGTCGGATGTGTCACAGCGAAACATGCAAATATCTCAGTACAGCTTTAAATTACATTACAACGAATTCCGTTCTCTTGTCAACATCCTGCTACTTACACATATTCATGGCTTGGTAGTTTGAGTTTGAGAACGTTCATGGCTTGGTAGACTGAGTTTCAGAACAGTAATGGCTTGGTAGCCTGAGTTTGAGAACCAATGCCGAAGAAGAAGAATAGAAACAAAATAATACATTTACACGTAATGAGAGTTCACAAAAATTGGGACTGTTAGCGTCTATAGAGGAACTGGCATTTTCAATCTAAAGTCTATTCTCTAGTATAGTGGGATTCTGTGGCGAAGTGGTTTAGCCGTCGGCCTCGTGATCACGTGGAGTGGGTTCGACTCCGGACTCTGCCGTCTTTTTCACGGGTGCTTGATGCGGAGTCCCCCGCCGGGCTGCTCGAGACGAGAGAGTAAGAATAAAAAGTAGCGCAGTTAATTCTTACTAAAAATAAAAATAGCAAATAAAGTAAACCATCATCGGCTACTATGGACGGCGACCTTTGCCATTGTATTTTGTCTCTAGTATATGAACCATTGAGAACAACAAAAAACAAATCCTTTCATTAAATGATGCGTGCACAGAAAATAGAGAGATTGACAGATCATTATGTGTGGAAGAGTGAAAAAAAAACATATCAGTGGACATGACGTTAAGAATTTAATAGGAAACCGATTTAGGAAACAGGCTGATAATATGACAGAACCATCTTTTTTCTAGGCACGAGAAGCAGAGGAAGAACAAAAACACAAATAAAGAAGAAAACTGGAGACAAAAAGAAAGGAATAAGTGAAGACGTAAAGAGCTGGAAAGGGTAGCTCAAGACAGGGCATTTATGTATGTGTTGAATTACTGTCCTCAACAAAGCAAAGGCTGCCGTCCATCCTAGACGATAATAGCATAATTAATTTTGCTAGCGGTATTTAGCAAGGATTAACTGCGCGACTTTTTATCCTCACTATCTCGACTCGAGCCGTCCGACCCCAGTGGCAAGTCAAGGACAAGACGAATACGGGGCGACTACGAGATGTAGGGTACTCCGCATCAAGCACTTGTGAAAAATACGGTGGACTCTGGAGTCGAACTCACACCACCGAATCACGAGGCCAACGGCTTAACTACTTCGCCACGGATCAACAAGGATCTGGAAAATGTTGACTGATTGATTGGTGATTCCGTATTTTATATTACAAGGTAACATATATCGGGGCCTTGGTCTGTATCAATAAAGAAAAATACTTATTTTGTGCAATCCATATCATTATTTCAAGTAAAGAAACATAGACGTGTCTGCATATGTCATGTTTATCGTTTATTTTTCAATAGAATAATGTCCACGTTATCATAATGTTATCGTTAATTATTTTTACTGTGTTATAAAACACATTCCAGAATGATGTATTCAAAGTGCTAAGTAACTTTTTCTTTGTTTATTGTGCTCATGTTTGTGTAGATCTTCAATGTATAGTGTTTATGACAAAATCTGTCAAATCACAAACACGATTAGACAATATAAAAGATGAATCGAAATCAGTACTGAATCTAAAAAGTCGATAACACCTAAACACTGCTTCACTATCTTTAAAGGATCAGAAACACAGCGAAACTCAAGTTGCGGTCATGCTGAAAAAGATGCAAAGATGAATGAAAAAGCTTCCACATTTATGTGGAAAGACTCAGAAAAACAGCATTACTGTGTCTAGTAAAGAGTAGAATTGGGGGTGACTTTATACAGGTTTTTAAATCAATCAACAAAAATGATGAATTATACTACAACACGTTTTTTTTTCTAAATACAACCACCAACAAGAACAAGAAAGCACAGCTACATATTAACTAAAGAAAGGTCCAGAGAAAATATTTGGCAATATTGTTTTAGTCAGAGAATGACCAATGCTTTAAATGCGTTGCCAGTGAACATTTCGTCAACTTTCCAATGGTTGTCCCTAGCCATTGAAATGAATGGCGATAGAAGGGTTCGACGTTTTTAGAAATATCGTTGAGGTATTGATGGAAGTTAGCATAGATTTAAAAACCAGTCTCCTCAATGTTTTTCGTATCGAAGAGCGACAAATAAAAGCGTAGATTAAGTTGCGCGATGTTTTATTGAAACCACCTTTTAAATAATTGCTACAAGTGTGGAATTGTTGCAGACATCATAGGGAAATGGAGGAATAATATCTCACGGACAGAAAGGTTGTGAAGATCAAAAGTCAACAGTTAGCCTATAGACGGGATAGATACTTGTGATACATGTTGATCAGAAACCGACGCTTCACTCATCTCATGTCATGGCTTTAATTCCAACAAACATGCGTGGTTGGGTAAAGTGTTGCTATGTCATTCAGACGCGTTTGGTAGTCATTCCTTAAAAGCAGTGTGTAATCTGTTATATGTGACAGCAGAGGACGTTTGATACCGAGATCTATTGCTGCATTTATGCCTGACCCAAGTTGGAGATCGAGCAAATTATAATATCATTATAGAATAGTGTACAGTTTAAATGCATTCCTAACAGTTTTTCTGTTTCCTAAGTATAATCAAAAGTTCGCTCCCTCTCTCTCTGTCTCTCTCTCTCTCTCTCTCTCGCTCTCTCTCTCACTCTCTCTCTATATATATCCATCCATATATACCATCAATCCATGTCCATCCATATCCATCCGTATCCATCCAAAACCATAAATTCAGCCATTTCCATCCCCTCCCGTCCGCCCCCCTGCCTGTCTGCCTGCCTGTTTATTTCTACATTGTGTTATCAAGGTCAATCTTGTTCTTTACTAGAAGTAAACAATAGTAATATCCATACCTGTTAGATGTATTGTAAGAGAAGTGCAGTAAGAAAGACAATCCATGAATGAATCCGCAACATCACGCTGAGGCAGACAAACCTTGTTCGTTCTCACATGCAGCCAATGGTCACGTAGTCAGAATCTTCTTTTTCGTTCTCAAAATTCTGCTTCCAAACCCTGAAACGGGCTTCGCAAGTAGCATGATGTAGTCCGGAATACAGAAGGCGTTGTGTCGAAGTTTACAGCTTTACTGCGATATTTGTACTCTAACAGTTCCAGCTGGAGCATGACCGTTTAGGGCAGGGATGATGTGGTCGGCGACTCTGAGACCAAAGGTACCTGAATGTGTGGTAGGGTCATTCTCCGTCTCGACACTACTCCAAGATCACTAACGGTCTCAATACTAAGTCAACAAAGGACAATAGGGTTGGGAGAAAGGTGTCTAGACAGGTAGAGCTTAGGTGCTGACCACTGGCGTTCCGATTTGGGTAGAATGGGATGAGTGAAAGACAGAGACCATCCCCCCGATCCATTGGACAGCTCTGATACTGCATGATTCTAGACAAAGTTTAGCTCAAGCAGACTGACCATACAGAGAGCGAGAGAGAGAGAGAGAGAGATAGAGAAAGAGAGATGTGTTTTAAAGGAGTGTTTAGCTCACCGACTTAATAGAAGAGCGATTTACGAATGTTGTGAAATTGAACAGGGTTGCTGAAACAGCGTACGACTTCGAGTCTTGGCCAGTCGCTCTATAAGGTGTGTGTTGGGCGCCCTGTGTCTAGTAGAGCTATGAATGTATATTGTACGTGCAGGACACATTGCGAACGATATATGTTCTGAAGAGTTACGTGTGGGTACGCAGATCGATCGAGTGTGTGATCATATGTGAGAATACGTTGAATACATTGAATGTATTATGTCAAAATCACCGGCCTGAAGGGAATCTGAGTGTCACAAAATACAAACGTGAGGACGAGTTTTTGAGAGTGTGTTGATGGTACAGGTAAGGAGAGGGAAGTGTGCAGCTAGAACTGGGTTGGTTTAGTTGAGAGCAATATCAATAACTTCAGGCTCTCAAAGCTGCCACCTGGAACAATTGCTGGATCAGCTGAATAACTGCATCAATGTACAGGCTCTCCAAACTGTCACCTGGAACAATTACTGGGTCAACTATATTACTGCATCAATGTGACGAACGAAACAAACGAGGACAAAATGTTGCCGAATCAAGGATTCCACACTAAAACTTCTTGCACCCAGAAGACAACTCAAAGTCAATGGAATAATCGATACAATCGAATTGTTTAATCAACAAAAACATTAGATACAAACTCAAATAAGATTATGAATAACATAGGCTACAGAAAATTGTCAAAGGACTGAGACAAGACAGAGTACGATCAAATATCAAAAATATCTTGACCAGTCAAATTGATTCTGACGGCTCTAAAAAACCGGATGGTACAACATTCAGGGATAGAACAAAAATAAAAGAAGAATGTCGGAGGTTCTACATTGACTTCTTTTCATCCATGGCAGTAATCCATGTCCGGCCGCTCATTTCAGTTTTTACGTCATCACCGGAGATCTTAATGTCAGAGATGATTCATGCAATAAAACATCTACAAACAGGAAAAAGCCGGAGGACTATATCAAGTCACTGTAGATGTTATTCGTGTTGGAGGAGAAAACTGACAAGCGAGCCGAAGAAACTGTTTAATAAATGTTTAAATGAAAGTCGAATCTCTAACCAATGTACAATTTCCAAAAGAAAACTAATTCATAACAAAGGGGACACAAAAGACCTTGCGAACTACCGTCCGATACATCTGCTATCATCACTGTACAAGCTTTTCACGAGACTAATTATGAATAAACTAGAAAAGCAACTTGATGAGATTCAACCACAAGATCAGGTGGGATTTAGAAAGAGCTACTTTACCATTGTCTACCTCCAAACTCTCCACCAACTAATAAAGATGGCAAGGGAAGTGCATATGGCCCTATGCCTATTGCTCTAGACTATGAAAAAGCCTTTCATAGCATTGGTATGAATTCAGTCACAAATGCCCTACAAAATCATGGTATTGAAAAACAATATGCGCGACTTATATAAAAAATAAACAAGGGGTGGTAAACAAATATCATCCTTTTTTACCGTTCAATTATCATACACATTGAACGTGGCTTACGATAGGGTGATACAATCTCTCCTAAACATTTTACAGCAGCCCTTGAGGAAGTCTGCCGCACACTCATTTGGGATGAGGGTATTAACATAGACGGAGAAATGCTGAACCACCTCCGATTTTAAATGACATAGTTATCATCAGCCACATTATGGCGGAAGCTAAGACACGCCGGAATGAGATCAACAATGCAAGCGGTCTAAAAATAAAAAAAGCCAAAGACACAATGCATGCTGAACAGTTTATGACTATGCGAAGGAATGCGGTTTTTGAACGTCAAAAACGTTAATTCTTACGACTGCGAGAAATAGCCAAGAAATTACGAATTCCATTGACTTGCATACATATATTTCACGAAGGATAGCTGCGGGGTGGTACAGCTTCAACCGCATCACGACATCACTTCAACAGATGAAAAACAAAAAAAAGCGAGAGCTTACATCTTCAACAGTCAGGTGAACATGCCTGACAATAGCTGGACACGTAGAGTGACGTCATGGTAGCCTTGCACCTATAATCCTCGTCTCGGAGGTCCACCAATGAGATGGAGAGATGACCTTCGACAGGACCTTGACCCGGCGTGGTACTTCATGGCAAAGTGCACATATAAGCTTAGACGAGATTTGATTACCTGGCATAGGGCACAATATGTGCCGGAGGGAACATCAGGATTATACTATTACAGCACAGAAGTTTATATATATAGGGCAAACCATTACATATTTCCGCAATGAAACCAAAATTATGAAGAAGGTTGCAATGACAAAAAGTCCTTGAGAGAAAAACATACATTTCTAGCCTCAAAGAAAATCAGAATAGAACATAGGAACAAAATAATTACTAAGTGTGTACGGCCATTTGCCCGTTATAGGTAACTGAAACATGGACAGCAAAGTAAAATGAACAACAGCTTGGACGCGTTTGAACTGTGCGGTCTACCATAGAATGGAACGAATGAATTGACCAAAAATAAGATATGCCAAAGAAGGTATATAAAGAGAAATATTGAAAATAATGCAAACATGATTATTAAATTGCTGGCACACAATATGCGGCATGAAAGTCTACTACAGGGCATAAAAGAAGACAGGTTCCAGAGTAAATGAGGAAGAGAATAACAATGACAGCGTTACTTCTGAGGCATGTACATACATCAAGGCATAAACCAATACTAAAATAGAGAGAGCTGCATACGATAAAGTAAAATAGACATGATCAGGCGCTCTTGCTACAAGTGTTAGGACTGACCAACCAGATGATTAGCGTAAATGGAGAGACATGCTCAGACAACCTTAAAACTAGTCTTAGCATTGACCAGCCAGACCATTGGGCCTAATGGAGAGACATAGTTAGGCAACATTACAAACACGCTTCGGACTGACCAACCATGTGATGATTGTTCGTGTCTCTTTTCTCCGTTTCTATGTGGTTTGTTTTACAGAGTAATACATAGTAAGATTAGAACTGATTCTAATGTCTGGTCAGGTAAAACGTACTTTTCAGAAAATGTTGGTCAGGTTTAGGTAAAATACCTACCAAGACCACACCTCACATTCATGAAGTTTCTCTGCAAACAAAACTGTTTCATGACACTCTGACTTTTATCTGTATCAACTCTCTTTAGAAAATACCAAATCCTGAAGTACTTTCAATGCAACATGGATGTTGAAAAAAAGATATTCTTTCAATTAAAATAGTGACTAGTTATAGCTTCCGGGCTCCAGCTAATAAGTTTATCCTAGTCTTATAACACCAGAGACTCGCTTCTCTATCTAATTCACTTTTATAGAAACAATCCCAAAGGAAGCTGAAAGGAATCTCAGCCTATTGATGACTGACGATTATGCACTGTAAACACGGTTTAGAAGCATATATTCACAATTTGAAAATAAATATTCCTTCCATGTTACTCTCATTGCTTAGTGACACCAGGATAAGTTATAAGGCTGAGGCATAACGGCTGTTTGTCTCTGTTGTCGTCCTGCAGTGTCCAGTCCAGGTTTATATTGTATACGCTCCTATGTTGAATTACTAGCTACCCTGAAATTCAAGCACGACTTTGCTTGAATTTGGGCAATAGTTTTGTAAGAATAACACATAGGAAATAAAGTATTAATACTGTTAATATCAATGCGCATTTATTGCCATTTATAGTTACACAATCATTACAACAAATGCATCAGATTTACAATATCGTGTTTAAAACTGGTATTGCAGCTACGTAATGTTGCACACCATTTAGTCATTCGAAACATATGCAATAGCTGCAAATCTAAGACGTCAGAAAAACATAACGTGTATGCGTGTGTCCATTTCAACTATTTGAAATATTTAGCTGTTGTTCACATCAGATTCAATCGAAATCTCGACATCGAAGGTCAGCTACAACTGATATTCAGCGTTATCTATCTGTTGTCTCGATGATTCAACTTGGTAGACTATTTCTTGTCAATATCCCAATGTTTTGTTCCCACATATAGCAATCCCTCTCTCTCTCAACTTATTGTTAACTGCCCTGTGTTTCAGGTATCTAAACGAGGAGAAAAAGACAGCATCAAAGTAAGCTGATTGGAAACTCGTAAGCAACAACATACGAAAGTTGATCATGGGACCGGCAAGCCTGATTTGTAGACCATATAAGCCATAGTATAAAACATTGAAAACCTTGTATTGAAGAAAAAGCATTGTCACTAATTCAGGTATTTTTAAGCCAATATAGTTTTCAGAAAAATGTAATGTTTTTTTAAAAGCATTGTCGGTTAAATAGTGTAACTGTCTGACACTCATTTCGATCAACAACTATCTTTTTAACCCTAACCTCCAAGGCTATATTTGATGTGTATGTCCTTGTTCTTAGTAAGAAAGGTGCTCCAAAGGCGATTGTTCAAAATTGTTTAATTGTGTGATGCAACACCTTTTTAGGAAGACAAATAAACGGTATACAGAAAATGCCCGTAAATATTCTGTCTTTTTGTACAACTTCAGATGTCGAATTGCAGTCAATGGTTTTCAAACCGGTCATTGCTAATTTGTTGCACCAAGAACGATCGAGCTCTCACCTGTGACACTAAGTGCATGCCTCTCTGTATTATTAACTGTCATGTTATTTAACACTGGCAGTGCTAAAGAGAAATTATATATGGAACTATGCCAAATTATAGAGGCTTCCTAGTTGTAACTGTCAATTCATTACGTTGTTTAAATCTATCCATTACATCTCATTCATTTCTACTCAGCAGGGGGTTTTCAACTTAATCTCAGTGCGTATTCGCGTAACACTTAATTTAAAATTAACATCATTTAAATAATAGTTTGTAGTTTACTCCGTCACTGAGTTTGATGCTAAAAAAACTGGTTGGGCGTTTCTATAGCTGACATATCTGGTGGTTAATTATACATACATGTGTTTTTCATTAGGATGAATTTCCAATATTAAAAAAGTGTAGGGCAGGCGTAGCTGTTGCATAATTGTTGGCGCAGCACTATAAAATGGACATAGATGGGGAAATGAAACGGTCAGAACAAGTGTGACGATTTCATCAGTAGATATACCGTTGTTGTGAAGTGCTGGTCGCACTGTGAAGTGTTAGGGGGCACGTTGTTAGAAGTCTCAACATTTAAAAAATAAGATAACCTGCGACACGCCTCGATGGAAGTTAGATTAGATGAGAAGGTAGAGTTCCCATAAATTAAACTGATGCTGGGGATGAAGTGTTTGAGGTACTTTGTAAAATGTATCAAAGTTACTAGCTTAACTTAGGTGCATACCATGTTGTGGTGCATCTGATTAGCGAACATGTAGAGCACTTGGTTTTCACTGCAGTGAATCAGTTCAACCTCCACAACCGTCACGCTCAAGTCGACCTAACAGAGAAGTGCAAGATAACAAAGACAGATGCTATCCACTCTGCCTTGTAATACAGATCCAGTAATGAGTTGATAAAGCGAACAGGGGATATTGTGTTCACTTAACATATTTCAGACATAATTAGATGTGCAATTTGTAGGTCTCTGCAGTTTACCATTGAAGGGTTTAACTGGTAACTAACTAGGAAAGAGAAGGATGTAGAGATCTCAAAATAATTGCTTGGACCTAGACATCTCAGACATAACGATCTGTAAAAAGTTTAGATCGCTAGATCTCACCTCGCTTAGTTATTAGCAAGACGAACACAGACGCATGTAATTGTATGTATTATAGTACATATTTTATACATAGGATGAAACTTGTACTACCGACACCACAGTTATAGAAACAAGAATATCGCTTTTATAGTTTGTACACGATGTCTGTCTTTTGGGAGGTTCCCTCGTTCCCTACATTGTCAATGTAATGTTGGATGTTTTGTTTGTGTGGTGTCTGTTTTTGTTAGATGAATTTATACGTTCCGTTTTTTAATTGCATATTGTTTAAATGTAGACAACGAAGAGAGTGCCCGTAGTAGTTGTCCATCACAAGTGATGAAGACCACTATCTTTGTTCAGCCGTGTGGACAGTCATATCTCTTGCTGTGTCCGCTGAAATGGGTGACTTGCGCGGAGATTTGGATTAAAGTGAGGAAGAAACTGCGCCTTTTGTCAACCTCGCTCACAGAGCCTAAGCTACCTTTTGCCAGTGGCAAGACATTTATCGAGACGATAGGATGCAGATTTTGCCTCAGGGTTACCACCGAAGCCTTTCCGTAAACATATAACCCGCAGGGTAGAAAGGTGGGAAGGCATCTAACGCAGTTTGTCGTGCCTTTTCGATAACCACAAGAGGTCGTATGGACAATACTCAGCGTGTGAGTGAGTCTGGCATCTCTCCCCAGCTGTATTCAATTCATCATAGTAGCATCTAAAATTCCCACACGCCATATTCGTGAAGGTGAACCGGCAGAACTAACCCGTGAGATACGACACAGGTATAAGCGTAGCGCCATTCAGCCGGCGTCCAGACCAGGATAAACGGACGGAAGAAATCACAAAAAAAGAACGAAATAACAAGTCCAGACGGAAAACAACTCCATGTATCCGTGAACACAAGTGTAAGTCGTCGACTAGTGTGAATTCCAGGCAAATCCGTGGTCTGGCGGCATCCATAATGATCCAAAACAGTAGAGAAATGTAGACTCGCAGCCAGTTACGGCGCCATCTTTGCCAGGGTGTGAAATGGTCGGGGCTAATTGTACCATGTATCAGCTTAGGTGATATAGGATAAATAGTCCCTTCCCTTGTTGCAATGATATTAGATAAGTAAGGCGAAGACCATTATCAATCAAACCTACTGCCGCGGCTGATAAAGTGTTAGAAACTAGCATAAGACGTCGCTGCCTACGTAATGGTAGAATTACTTCTCTACAAAGGTAAACAATGGAAGGTAGTCCCAGTGAGTGCAGTTGTAAATGGAATTATGAAGACGTCGTAAATGTCATTATCTTTCGTTATGTTTCATTACCATATTTTTACCTGCTATTTGGAATAAGCTGGATTGGTTCTACAGCATTGAATTAACTGACACACTAGGCTATGAAACACCAATAGGTAAATTTGGATTAGGTTGAGAAGGACCACTAAGAATCAACATTATGGGCCTGATGGATAATCCAACCACGGTCCTTTTAAAAAGACATATGGAAATCAATGTATGGTCACCCGTATGATACTAATGCAACAATCTATAAACTATAAGTACACAGATGAAAGAATTGTTCATTAATACGTGACTTAAACAGTGAAAGAAACCTGTGAGGACAGAGCAGAAGTGAGCATTACAAGGTTGCGCCAGGAACCGCCAGGACCCATACCATGTTCCATTTGAAGAAATAAATAAACACATTTGTGTCTGGCCACAGTAAAGTGAAACTTATTCCTCATGACAGCCAGCATGCGAGCTGTTCAGAACAAGATACTGTTTGAACTTATCACAGTCAATTCTCTTACAAAATGGTACACAATCTCTCAGCTTATTTCCTGAAAAGATGTTGATTTATTTTATCCATTTATTAATTTGTCTTTTCACTACAAACTAGTCACTTGACAAGAAGGCTGTATATGATCAGTTGTAATTGATTTTTCCTTGCGATACAGAAATGGTGAACATGATGAGGTTGCAAACACCATGCACACATTTTCTGAATCACCGTATAAGAAATACGTGGAACGATACACTGGTCATATACGTCTGAAACCCAGGATGCACTTAGAATACGTTGTATGCATCGTAGTAGTTAACTTGAACGTTTAGTAACCAACGGTAAAGCACGTGCCCTTCGTTTCAACAGACTGGGTTGAATCCCAGGTCACAATGTTTTGCATGCTAAGTTAGACCAGACAATGTGGCCACCTTATTAACGCCTAGAACTAGTGCAACTTGGTCTCTTACAATGTTTTCACGGTCATGGATATGTAGTATACAAATTAATTTAGTTTAATCACTCCACTAGTGCCGTTAGGCCTTAGGAAAAGTTGATATTTCAAATTTTGGGGAATGTGTTGCGTCGCTTATTGTAAGCCAGTGTTGTTTAATTTTTACTATCCTGTTTTATCCATCCAAAAGGTGGTCTTCTTCGTCATTGCAGCATGATCGTCTGTGTTATATGCGTGTACTTGTTATCGATCGGGTTACATTGTCGTGAGATGACGGAACCATTGTATTATCTTCCTTACTCACAATAAATAGTTTTCACAATATGTAGGTCATGGAAGAACGTTCACCTTTTTTAGTTCACAATAAATAATAACGTGGTGAGATCAATACTTTTTACAGATGGAACAAGTCACGTGGGTGTCACCGTGTACTGGCAGTGACAAGGACAGTTATCGCTTTGGTAAAGCGATGGATGATTTGATTACTGTTCTAAGCCATGAAGGCAGGAAACTATTTGAGTACGTTAGCTTTATGACAATCTGCGGCTTAATGGCCCCATTTGGAATTGTAGCTAACATTATCAACACCATCATATTTTACAAACAAGGTTTTACTAATACTGTGAACATCGCCTTTCTTGGACTCGCCATCTCTGATCTGTGCTGCCTGATATCTTTGGAGTGGTCATCAATTTGCATGAACCCTCTTCTGCCAGTTACTGATAAAACATGGGTCTCAGTTGAGGTCATGTACCTTTCAGCAGCCTGGCCACATGTTTGTTTCTGCAGAATTACCAGTTATATCACCGTTTATATAACAGCTGAAAGGTTTCTCTCTATCGCATTTCCACTGAAAATTAAACAGATAGTCACGGCAAAGAGAACGACCGTAGTCATCTGTCTCATCTATGTCTTTAATATAATGACCCTCATTCCAGAATACTCTACGTCATACCTCGGCTGGAGATTTGTGCCCAACAAAAACAGAACTCTCGTGGGTATTATCTTTACGAGTAACAGAAACGTCGTAGAAGGTTTGTGCTACGTGATACACGCATTGCTTAGTGCTACGTCTTTCCTTGCTGTTATCATATTTACATTTGCTCTAGTCATCAAATTAAGACAATCGTCTCAGTGGCGCAACGAGGCGACATCAAATACAAATCATCGGACGTCGAATTCAGTTAAAGAGCGGAAGACGGTGAAAATGGTAGTATTGATTGCCAGTGTTCTTATCGTGTGTTATATACCTGGCGCTATCATCTCCATGACGACGTTTGTTGTTGGCACGGAGTTCAATATTAAAGGCATATACCTCAACATTTGTGTGGCAGTGTGGTCAATCGCCTTTTCCTTCCAGTCCATAAACTCCAGCGTTAACATTTTCATATACTACAGAATGAGCTCAAAATACAGACATACATTAGACACTGTTTTACTAAAATGTCTCCCTCAGAGCCAATCGTAAACATGTATTCCTTCACCGTGAAGAAAAAACAATGTAGGTATGGTCCGAAACGGTTAAAATGATAACAGAAACGAAATCTAAGTTACTACCAAAAAATCTTTATCAGGCACAATAAACAATGAACATATGAACTAGCGACTCTTAGAGAAAGGGATGAATACATCAAATGATGTTCGTCCATCCCACGTGATGAATTTCACTCTCTCTGTTCAGTCGTGTGGACAGTCTTTTGTCGGATTGTGTCCGACGAAAAGGGTGACTTGCGTGATTATTTGTATTAAAATGAGAAAGAAACTGCACCATTTGTCAACCTCACTCTTTCGTCCTAAGATATCTTTGGCCAGTGGCAAGACATTATCAAAACGACTGGAGTTAGCACAGGATGCAGATTTGTTCTCAGGGTTTACTCCCAAAGCCTTTCCCGTGAACATGTATCCTGCAAGGCAGCGTAGGTTGAGAGGGATGCATCTATACTTATGTGTCTTGCTGTCCCCATAACTGGAAAAGGTTGTAGGGATATCACTCAATGTGTTAATGATGTGTTGGGCATCTACCCCGGTCGACGTGATCTAGTCGATCATATTCCCGTGTCTAAATTTTACAGTCACACCAAAACCGACAATGTCTGCAGCTAGGACGCCAATCAGATGTGTGCACTAGACCGTGAAAATACAACACATGTTTATCTGTGGTACTGGCCGACGTCCAAGGCTAGGATAGTCGGATGGAAGTATACATAAAATACGATCTAAATAACTTGTCCAAATGGAAAATATCGACACATTTCTGTGAGCACAAGTGTAAGTCGTCGACTATTTTGAATTCCTGGGAAATCAGGGGTCTGGCGACATCCATAATAAACTAAAGTACCAGAGCAATATTAGGCCTGCAGTCGGTACGGCGCTATCTTTGCAGCTCTACAAAATAGAGATATAAACACATCATGAGTAAAATAACGAAATAAACTTCACATAAAACATCATCACCGGTTCACTCGCCTGTGGGAACGTCAGAGGCCAGATCAACACCGTGCTATGCCCCTGTATATGCTTATATCCCAATTTTCGTGTGTTGACCCCTTGCTTTATGAGTCGATAGTTCATGTTTGTGATTTTGATCAATAATGACGATTATTTGCTCGTAACGTAACTTTCGTTTTTGTTTTTGACTTAGCCAGGTATCTGACAAATTCTTTTAATGTTTTTTTACAATGTATTTATATTCACTGTGCCGCCGCAGCCTCGCCTTCATTTCAATTTTAGAATTACTTCTCGATATCCATAAGTCGTAATACAGGCTAAATATAATTTGTGTGGATTTTGCGAGAGTGTTGTCGGAGCCCGTGAGGTGAGCGTTGGCAAAGTAACACTGTAAACCTCCCAAGAATAATGTAAGAAACAACTATGAAATGCTGGACATGGGTCTGTCTAATATCACACACATCTCATCAAATATGGACAAGTCAAATACAATCAATATATAACTTAACCTATCCAAGATAACTAAGTTCCTAGACAAGACAGACAATGGCGCTTTTCACAGACAGCCGAAAGTAATTTGTTTCACTGATTTATATCTTTTCTTAAAGACAATTCTATAGCCACTGTGTTCGTACATTCAAGAGAAAGTTTAACCGGCGGAAATGAAATGAGATATAAACACAAATAACATCTTGGAATTCGCTGAAATAAAATGGAAACAGATTGAGATGATGAAATAGAACCAATAATGATGCAGAGATCTTCAGAGCTCACAGAAGAAGGCCCAAGTAGAAGTCAAAAGAATCTCAGTTTTCGGGTCAATACGTCATTTATGAGCCAATGTTCTTCTAGTAGTGAGATGAGATATTACCCAAATAATATCTTGAAATTCGCTGCATTAAGATGGATACAGACTGAGATCATGAAATATAATCGATAAAGATTCAGAGATCTTCAGAGATCACAGAAGAAGGCCCACGCCGTAGTCAAGATATACTCCTAATTCTATCAAAATAGATACACACGTCACTTACAGGACAAGAAGCGGTAGGACCCAAAATGGCACTAGCTACTTTCTCAACTACCAAAATAGGATACAAATAAAAACTAAACAATGTTATTTACCAACCTATCCATCTATTGTCTCATCCTGGTTTGCATTTCGGCGTCAGGTATATAAGAGACATCTAGACAGGAGTTTGGTGTGCGTTTTGTATACGGTGGAACTGGCTGTTTCGGATATTCTGTCAATCCATCTTTTGCGGGGTCGACCTCTGGCTCTAGTACCGTTGTGTTTAAGTGATATATATATCAGTGGGGTCCTGCTGTGTTGTTGTTCCGATATGTGGCCACACCACTGAATTTGCTGATTTTTAATGAAGTCTAGCACTGGCTTAGTACCCATCTGTTTCCTGATCTCATCGTTTCCAATTATGCCCCACCTTGTCCCATTTAGCATTCGCCTCAGGCATTTCTTTTCTTTTGTTTCTATTTTTCTCTAATATGTTGTTATCAGTGTCCATGTTTGACACTAATAGCATAGAGTAGACATGAAAATTGTGTTGAACTTGGCTCTTTTTATGCCACTCTTTACATGTTTGTTCTTCAGTATTGTTGATGTTTGGCCAATGATTTGGTTTGCTTTAGTGTATCTATGATGGATTTCTTCATGCATTCTTCCATTATATGCTACTCATCATCATCATCATGTTAATGTCCTTTGCAGAACGTCGCTCTCATGAAAACCTGTCCATAGGGAACTCTGTCTTTTGCCAGTCTATTGGCCTGTCCCAGGGTCACATCCAACGTTTCCTTGATGTCCTGAGCTCATCGTCTTCTCGGTAGGCCACTGCTTCTCTTTCCAGTGACTCTGCCTTCTATAACCGATATCTCCAGTCCGGTGTGTCGTTTGACGTGTCCAAAAAAACGTAAGTTTTCGGGTCATTTCGTCATTTATGAGCCAGTTCTCCTATACGTTCAGGTCTTACACAATGGATTTGTTTGTGTCTTTCTTTGTCCACGAGATTTTCAGAAGTCTGTGTTTGAAAAGGACCCATCTTTGCTCTTATTATCTTTGCAATTATCCATGTTTCACAACTATAGGTTGCCACAGGAAAAATGCATTTTCTTAGAATCTTTACTTTTAGTTCTTTGTTTGTATTATACCATAGGTTCTGTATATTCCGTATCTTCAGCATTGCTATAGACAGTCGTCTTCCTACTTCTTTTGTAAAGTCTCCATTGCTGCTCAGTATTGATCTCAAATATTCACATTTTCAATCTCTTCGCCAGCTAACTCGAATTTAAGTTAGAATTTTGTCTTGTCATTTGTCATTATCTTTGTTTTCTTTGTATTCAGGAAGAGAGTGTGGGCTTAACTATGTTTCTAGACTTATTAGTTCTAAGCCCTTGGCGCTATTCGAGAGAATACTGTGTGGTCGACATATCGTATATGATGCTACTGTGCTTCCTAAATATGTGAAATCCTTTACGTGCTTGATTTTGTGTTGTTCTATGTAGATCTTAGAGGTTGTTTCTGTCCTTGCTATTATCATTGTTTCAGTTTTTCTCATATTGATTCTCATGTTGTGTCCTTCTGCAGTTAAGTTAAGGTTGTTTAAACGTGGTTGAAGCTGTTGTTCGGTGTTTGCAATGAGTAGTTGGTCACGTCGACGTAGAGGAGTTCGCTACATCTGTTATCATCTTTTTTTGCTGATAAATACTACATGAATGAAGCATTCTCCAACAAACTTTAAAACATCGTAAATGAAAGAAGAAGGAAACACTATGTGATTATCATTGAAGACCCACATACCATACGGTTGATATGATAACATCGGTATTGATGGTGCCGTGGGGAAACATGGAATCTGGACTAGAAATTGCAATGGTCGTTGTGCGTGAACACAATTGGGATTGGTGGCAACATGTTTGAGCATAACAGAATACTCAAAACAACATGGATGTCACCAAACATATTATAGAAAATGAGATTGATCATATAAGTATAACTAGTAAGTTGAGATCAACATTACATGTTGAAAGATTAGCACACCTGACATCACACTAGTGCCTTCTTACAGCCAAGAAATAACATACAACAACATGTAACCACAGACACAAGTTCAATGCAGGATGTTAAAGGAACGACTTTGAAGGTGTACTTAAAATTACACAATCAAACACCTAAAATGTATTATACATATTAACAAGAAGAAGAGAGGGAGGATACTGATGAGCACTGGAAATATACACAATATATTGAAAGAGAATACCTACACAAAGCAAGAGTAACAACAAGAACTACTGATTAGAAATGGAGATTCAACAGAAACAAAACCAGAAATACTAGACATATCCCAGGAAAGATACATTGAGTCAAAAAAAGCAGTGGGAAAAAACATCACAGGAGGCAACAGAAAATGTAATGTGATTTTCAGAGAGTTGGGGAAGCTGTAGAAAAGGGAAATGTAAAATATATGTACGACAGCACATAATTAATAACAGGAATATATAAACATGTAAATAGTTGTATACACTAAAAGGAAGCACATTGTATTAGCTAATCAAATTTTCAGATGTCGAGATGGCCAGACCATTTCTGGTAAGGCTAGATCCACAATGTTATCCAGATATATATCTATTCTATAGGTCCAAACTGCGGAAAAATAAATAAAAACTAATTTGGAAAGTCACATCGCTACTGATGGGCATTGGGGAGTATGACTAACGTCTGGTCAGGCAAAACCTCCTGGCCAAGACCCTCACCCGCGGCTTCCTAGTAGACCTCCCTCGAAGCGGACTGTTTTCATGGAAGCCTGGCTAACGGGGTGAGGGATCGACGTGATTCCCATAACAGTGAGTGAAAGAAGAAGCAGATGCAGCAAAGCATAGCATAACCTCCTGGAGGACCCTGTACCACCTTCATCAGCACGCTCGGGATGTGAGGATTTGCTTCTGCAACCTGCCACTTAACGGCCTTTTCAGGGCGCTCAAAAGAGTAACCTACTCATTGTGGCAATTCGCAAACAACAAATGAGGGACAATAAAACCAGATATCTAGATGGTATCACAGAAAAGGCAATATAAGCACACATTGGCACTTCAACATACATATTGTAAAAAATGATTGGTAACGTTTAAGAAAGAGATAAAGGAACAGTATCTTGAAGGATTCCTAAATAGTCAAGTTTCCAAAGAAGATCGACAGCAATGTTTACACATTGGTTGAAATCATAATATTAATTTTGTCTTGGAAAAACAAATTAGACAGGATTATACTACATAGATTGAACGAGTCCATAGACAAACAACTGAGAGAACAACACGTAGGCTTTCGATAAAATAGTCCTTTCCAGGTGATATAAATACACTGAGGTTAACAGTTGAAAAATGTGTGGAATATAACTCGTGTATATAGTAATTGGTATCTTTGACATAGATTATCTTTGGAAGTTGCTCATGCACTATGAAGTGCCCGTGAGTTTCACTGACAAAACTGAAAAAAAGCATTTTTAAGATATGAAATGTAGAGATCTACATCATAGTCATTTAAAAAAAAAAAATTATCTCAACATTATAATATATATATTTATATCTAAAATTATGTCTCTTCCCACTGGATATTAACTGGATTAATAAACCAACAACATCAAATAACACAAGAGGAATTCAATGGAATTTGACGAAACATCTTAGCCGATGACTTACATCATAACCATAGAATTATATTTTTCTGTGACAGTAGTTACCAGACGTACCAAAGAAATTGTTATAAACAGCATCATTCATCATATAGTGTAATACAATAATCATTTTTTTAAATCACAACTGATCACATGGCCTGTAAATTGAACGTTTAGGCAACAGAGTTGAATAGACCTAAAAAAAACTTATCGTGAAAACTGTTCACCAACTGCCTTGTGGGATACCTGTTCACGGGAAACCTCCGGGAGTAAACCCTAAGGATAAATCCGGAACTGATGTCACTAAGACACTCTAATGGTAGTTCTAGCGCTATTTTGGCAACTCCTGCGACGTCGCTTATTTCTAGGATGTATCGGCTACTGCTGGTCCATTTGGATAAATTAGTTTCTTGGAGAGGGGACCCGCTGCACGGGCAATATCTTGGTCTCCATTGAAAGATGTCTAAGCTTATGATATAGAGAGGCCTTCACGTTTCAACATGCGGTGTCGACACAACAACTGCATCAACAGTTAAACTGGAATGTTGGAATGTACGTACAATGCTGACTGGCCTATCTGATAACATAAATCATATAAGCAATGCCAGAAAGACTCACGTAATTAATTACAAACTGACAAGACTGAACGTGGGCATTGTAGCACTCCAAGAAACTCGGTAAGTGGGCTCGGGGTCACTGAGTGAGAAATACTACATATTCTACTGTTAAGTGAAAGGCAACGAAAAGAGTGCGCATGGTGTGGGATTTGCTCTAAAAACGTGTCTAATATATATGGATGAACCAGGCGAGAATGGTTCAGAACTCCTGCATACACTTCGTCTTCATACCACAGTAGGTCCCGTCAGCCTTATTAGTGTATATGCACCTACCTTGTGCTCTCCACCTGAAGTCAAAGATTAATTATATGATGATTTATCAGCGATCATTGGAAGTATTCGTAGTCAATAACAGCTTGTTTTACTTGTTAATTTCAATGCTAGAGTGGGTGCGTTCATGTCGTGGTAAGTTTGGAGTTGGACAAATGACTTAAAATTGACAGCAGCTCTTAGAGCTCTGTGCCTACGATAAACGTTGTGTGACGAACTCTTATTTCAGACCAAACCCCAACATAAGGTGTCACAGATACATTCACAATCAAAGCGCTGACATCAGTTGGATCTAAATCTCTCCTAAAGTTTGTGTTCCTGACTCGCAGTTACCAAAGTACAGAATGTGACACTAATCATTCTTTGATTTGATGTAAAATAAAACTCAACCCAATAAAGTTTCCTCACACCAGAAGCAAAGGCAAGCCACGCATCAATACAAGTAGAATGTCGGACCTTGCGCTTATAAAAAGATTTCACAATGCTTTTCAGGAAACTCAATATCCAACATCATGACACCGCTGTTACAGAGACATGGCAGCAACTTTTAAATGTCATACACAACAATACCCTTGCTACATATAGAAGAAAAACTGTTAAATCAGATGACACCCGTCATTGAGGCCAAGCGCGGTGCTCTGATTAAATACAAGCAGCTTCCGAATGCATATATTCGATACATCTTCAAGTCGTCCAGAAGCCAGGTGCAAATAAACAGCTCGTCGTAAAAGCTATGTTAAAAACATCCAAACTGTGGCAGGCATAAACAGGGATTATCAGAAAAATGCATAATGGTATAAAGAAACACATTGGCCACGTGAGTATGAACACAGCACCGCTCAAATCAATCACTGGTGAGTAAAAAACAGATAAAGGAAAACAGATGTCAAGCATTATTCTGGGCTGTACTAAGTGCCAATATAGTCAATTCCATAGCCATTGACGCTATCAAAAGTTTTCGCAGTAAGGGCGAGACATAAAACCATATATAGAAGATTTCAGCAAAGCTATTAACAGATTGGCTCTGGGCAACATCAGGCAACGTCGGGATTCCACCTGATGTGAACAAACGCTGGAAAGATACACTTTTTAAACCGATATATATGACGCTATGTCAGTGCTGGAAAGAGGTCACAATACTTAAAGATGCGCAGATTGTAACATTTTACAAAAGCAGAAATGGTAAAAGTGATTCTAATAACTATCGATGTGTCTCTCTGCTTAATGCTGTATGTAAACTGTATGTAGAAGAAGAAAAACCAGATATAATAGGGTTAACAAAATCATGGACATATGAGGTGATTGCAGATAGTGAACTTGAAATTGAGGGATATACAATGTTCAGGAAAGATAGGATAATTGGAGACAAGAATAAGCGAGGTGGCGTTTTATTATACTGTATAAATTCTGTTAATATAACGATCAAAGATTATTTATCATATGGTAACAACAATGAAAGTGTATGGGGAGAAATAGAAAGTAGGGGTGGAAAAACAGTGATTGGAGTGTGCTATAGATGTCCATCAAGTCAAAAAGAGGAAGATGAGGTGCTAATTAGTAGCATAGCAAAGGCAAGTGAAGGAAAATTATTATTAATGGGAGATTTCAACTATCCAGAAATAATATGGGATATGGCAGAAGCACTTGTAGAGTCAAAACATTTTTTAAGTGCGTAACTGAAATTTTTTTAATTCAACATGTAGAAGCAGCCACCAGAGGCAAAAACATACTCGACCTAGTTTTTACCACAGAGGAAAATATGATTGAAAACGTTACCGTTGGGAAACTGTTTGGCTCAAGTGACCATCAAAGCATCCGTTGGGAAAGAAGTAAACATAAACACGCGAATATACGACTACTCTAAGGCAGATGTTAAGAGGATGAAAGAGGCAGCGAACCACATAATCTGGAAAGATATTGTTGTAGGAACAGATGTTGAATAGGAGTGGGAAAGTTTTAAAACAGTTCTAGAAACGCAAAACAAGGAATGTGTTCTATGTAGGGAGGTAAACCCCAAACGTAAAAAGTGGATAACTAGATTTGTAGTAAATAAATCATGGAAAAAATATATAGAGAAAGGTAAATCAAAAGAAACATATGTAAAATATTTGGACAAGCAGAACATATCTCAGAAAGCGAATAAAACTGCAAAAATAGACTTTGAAAAAAAAACGTGCTCAAAAGATCAAGACTGACAGTAAAAGCTTTTTCTCTTATGTTAGAAATAAACAAAGAACGAAAGACAAAGTAGGCCCTCTCATAGACAGTACAGGGAAAATAATAAGTGAGAATAGGGAGGCAGCTAATCTGCTCAATCAGTACTTTGGCACAGTCTTCACAAAGGAGGACTGCTCCGAGATCCCAGAGCCTTTAGATATTTTTCAAAGAGACATAGATACAGCAGGATTAAGATCAATCTGTATTACAGAGGAAATGGTTTTTTAAAAATTGGAGTGGTTGAAAGTGAATAAATGTCCAGATCAAGATGGTTTTCATCCAAAATTGCTGTATGAAATTAGAAACCATCTAGCAAAACCATTGGCTATATTATGTTATCAATAACTTACAAAAGGGATTGTTCCACGGAATTGGAAAGATGCAGGAGTGATCCCCTTATTCAAAAAAGGCAAAAAATCAGATCCAGCAAATTATAGACCGGTGAGTTTAACGAGCATAGTCTGTAAATTGTTAGAGTCAATAATCAAAGAAAACATTGAAATGCATTTATACAAATTTAATCTAATTAGAAATAGTCAGCATGGGCTTACTAGAGGGAGATCATGCTTAACAAATCTATTAGAATTCATGGAGGAGGTTACTAAAATCATAGATACAGGGAAGCCAGTGGATGTTTTTTATCTAGACTTTGCAACGGCCTTTGATAGAGTACCTCATCAAAGATTATTTCGACAGTTAAAATCACATGGAATAGGTGGGGAAGTTGCCAAATGGATTGAAAATTGGTTAACGGGAAGAAGGCAGAGGGTGGGCATAAATAAGGAGTACTCTGAGTGGAGTGAAGTGAAAAGTGGTGTGCCACAGGGCTCGGTTTTGGGACCAATTTTGTTCTTGATATATATAAATGATTTGGACATTGATATGAGATCCATGATTGCAAAATTTGCTGATGACACAAAACTATGCAGTAGTGTCTCATCTAAAGCGGAAGTGGATATATTGATGTCGGATTTAGATAAAATTCGAGAATGGTCTGTAAGTTGGCAAATGGAGTTTAATGTAGATAAATGTACAGTCATCCACATGGGTAGATCCTTCTTCTTCTTCTTCTTCTGCGTACACAGTCAGACAGTAACCATTATTTTTTCGAAAAAAGCGGCGGTCGTCCTGAGGCTCTCGCCACTGCCATAGAGCTTGTCTTGCAGTTCCACTGGTAATGGCCACATCTGCTCTCTCTGATCCTCGTATATCGGGCAGTTCTGCAGCAGATGTTCAGTGGTCATTTTACCAGTACCGCACGGGCATTCGTCGGTACACCCTATCTTCAATTTGTTGAATAGGTGGTACCTCAGTCTGTTGTGGCCAGTGCGAAGTCTGAAGACAACGACCTGCTCTCTTCGGTTCAACTGGTAATAGGCATCGTTTTTGGTGTAACCAGTATGTTCGGTTTCCCATTTGGTCATGTATCTGGCTTTGATAAGCCGTTTTGACTCTTCGTACGTCATACTGGTATCTGTTTGTGGTAGTCTTGCACCTTCTTTTGCCAGTCTGTCTGCCTCCTCGTTGCCTTGGATGTTGCAGTGTGACGGGACCCACTGTACCACTACCGTTTTTGGTGCGGACTGCTGGCACAGTTTGCAGAGTGCTGCTCTTAGGTCATTAAGCTCAGTGTTTTTCTGGCTTTTTAGCGCTGTGACTACTTCGAGAGCATCTGTCAGCAGAACTATATGGCTCTCATTTTCACTGTTTGTCACCATTTCTTCCACTGCCGCCCTCAGTGCCTCTGCCTCCGCTCTGAAATTGCTTGTGTACTTACCAGTAGCGAATGACAGTGTTATTTGTCTGCCATTTGGTAGGTTCAGGAATGCTCCTGCCCCTCCGTTCTGTGTAGTGTTTGTTACAGAACCGTCGGTGTATGCATGGGTCCAGTCCATGCTTGGGTAGCTTTTCGTTATGAAGCTTAGGGTAGTGTCTCTCCTTTCTTTTTCAGTCTGGCAGTTTTTGTTTGCAATACCTGGTATATTTTCTACCACCTCTGGAAATATATCCTGCCTCCAGGTAGGTTTTCGTACAGTAGTGATGGGTTTTGGTGTTGTTTGTGCGTTTGTGGGATCTTCGTGCATCTTTGCTTTGGCTATTTCTGCAAAGTTTCTCCGCTTTAGTTTCCCATTTCCCAAATTGTTTAGTCGCTGGTACATTGGATGGTCCGTCAGTCTTCGGAGTTTCTCTGTAGATCCAATATGGAACCTAATTTCAGAATGGGAGAAAACAATATTAGAAAGATAGATAAGGAAAGGGACCTAGGGGTTATAATAGATCATACAGGAAATGTGATTGAGCAAGTTAAGGTAGCAGTGAAAAAGGCAAATGCAATGTTAGGTATGATAAAAAAGAAATATTAAACATAGGAGCAAGAAAGTGATCGTCAAACTGTATAAAGCTTTAGTTAGACCTAGATTGGAGTACTGTGTACAGGTGTGGAGTCCTTATCATAGAGGGGACATAAACATGCTAGAAGGAATACAAAAAAGAGCGACAAAGATGATAGTGGGATTCCAGAATTACAGTTATGAGGAACGACTCAGAAAAACCGGCATACAGTGTCTCGTAGAGAGAAGAATTCGTGGTGACTTAATACAGGTTAATAAGATGATCAGAGGAATCGATAAATTAGACTATAACAAGTTTTTTTTTAAAATACAGCCATCTACAATAACACGAGCGCATAGCTACAAGCTGACTAAAGAGAGGTCCAGGTTAGATATTAGGAAATATTTTTTTAGTCAGAGAGTGGTGTCTGCTTGGAATGCATTGCCAGGGGAGGTAGTGGAGTCAGGGACAGTTAATGCATTAAAGAATAAACTGGATGCGCATAGCTTTTAGAGCAAGGTGATGCAAATGTAACTGGTTGATACAGACTCTGCAGGGTCTTCTAAACCAGTTTAAAGACGTTAAATTAAGTTGAGTTAAGTTAAAGACTACACCAACGTTGTTTTTTTAAGGCTACATAAATTGGCTGAGCGTGTGTATCCGGAATCACAGTGTGGATTTAGGTCTGGAACATGAACGATAGACATGATTTTCTCTCTTCAACAACTTCAGGAAACGTCACGTGAGCAGTACCAGCCCTTTTATGTTGCCTTCATTGACATGACAAAGGCATTTGATTTGGTTAATAGGGATGGCTTCTTCCAAAATTCTTTCTAAAATATGCTGCCCAAACAAACTGCTACGAATAGTAATGTCGTTCCATGAGGACATGACAGGAACAGTCCAATTTGATGGTAGCATATCACAATCATTTATAATTCTAAGTGGTGTTAAGCAGGACTGTGTTCTGGCCCCGACACTCTTCGCAATCTTCTTTGCTCTGTTACTGAAACATGCATTTGTTAATGCAAATGAGCAAAAACTGTCTTCACACTAGGTCGGATGGTAGGCTGTTTAACCTTGTAAGGCTCAAGGCCAAAACAAAGATCATTACAATCATTTCTGGAACTTGCCTTTCTCTAAAGATGATGCAATTGTCACCCACATTCAGCAGGAACTTCAGAGACTGATATATTGATATTCCCAGGATTGCAAAGATGTTTGTCTGAAACAAATGTGCTGAGTCAGGAAGTAGATGCCACGTAAAGTCTTAGAATCGATAATTATGAACTGACAGCTGTGCATTTACTACATACATTATGAAAAGGCGATTGATAGAGTGTCCCATAAGAGGCTTTTTGAGATCTTCAAACATGGCGAAATTGAAGAACCGATCCTCCAGCTGATGCAAAACATATACACAAACCAAAATATCACCATAACATTAAGAGAAGAGCCAGACGCCATACCTATAAGAGAGGGAGTAAGACAGGGTTTCCCACTTACACCTGGCCTGTTTTATGCATAATCATAGGTGAGGATGGCTGAAACAATAAAGAAATACAATCTAGATGTAAAGGTAATGAGAGAACAACTGGAGGAAATGACATACGCTGATGACCAAGTCATTATAGCAGAGACGGATCTACCAACAATTATTACAGAAATTAGCAACACTGCAGATATCTATGACATGAAAGTGCACATAGAGAAGACCAAGACAATTATCATAGCAAAATAACCAGCCAGATAAAGAGTAACCATACAAGGGAAAGAAGTCAAGCAGGTACTACGATTCCCATATTTTGGTCAAACCATGACGAAAGATGCACGATGCTATAGAGAAATACAATCTAGATTTGCAATGGCAAATAAAATGTTTACAGAGAAACAAAGAATCATTGCATCCAATAACATTAGTATGTCTTTAAGGCAAAAGATCTTATACATATGTTTGGCCTGTGGCATGGTATGGCTCTGAATCACGGACTATAAACAACAAGATAAAAATACTTGGAGGCTTTTGAGATGTGGTGTTACCGAAAGATTGAAAGAATGAGCTGGATTAAGAAGAAATCAAATGAAGAGGGATTTTTTGGAGCCGGGAGAAATGAGAAAATTAAAACGGAATATGGCTGTGACGGAATATGGGTGTGAAAGAGTACGGTGAGCTGAAGAAGGCTGCAGAAGATAGGTAGAAATCGAAGGACAACATCCATGAGCCTGTTGACCAGTCCTAAGACTGAATGACCTGAGGATGATCAGGAGTTGTGCATCAATTTACATACCTGGGATCACTCATCAACGACAAGCTCTCTCTAGACCCAGAAATAGAGTCGTATTGGCAAAGATGCTGCCACATTTGTTCGCCTCACAAAGCGTGCTTAAAATAACTAGAAACTGACAATCAAAACCAAGACCATGGTATGCAATGAATGTGTTGTAAGCTCACTTCGATATGGCAGCAAGACGTATGTCAAACAAAAGCACAGACTTAAAAACTTTCACCTATGGCGCCTGCAACCCATTCTTGGAATTACATGGAAGGATAGAGTGACAAATGCAGAGGTTCACTCTCGCAGTGATCTGCAAAGCATGTACACTCTACTTAGGCAGCAAAGACTACGATGGCTTGGTCACGTTCGTCGCCTGAAATATGGGCGAATTCTCAAATATATGCTCTATGTACAGTTGGCGTATGACAACATTTGAGGTTCAAACATGTGTGCAAGTGTAATTAAAGGACCTGGACATGAATATAACATTCTGGGAAGACGAATCTGCAAACCGATCCAGGTGGAGATGTACCGCACGCTTGGTGAAGCGACGCTATTTGAACACAGAAAAGTGAAAAGACAATCGCCGCAGGGAGAAAGACAACAAAAACAAAATATACATTTGTTTGTTTTTGTTTGTGTTTATCACCTGAGGTCATATCATCTTATAATCAGTCATAACTGAAAAAGGCTACTATTACACTCTGAACATTGCATACACGACTGGTAGCTCTGGGCTAGCGGACCCTTCTACAAATCCACGCGGTGATCATAGATAACAAGCTCCAACATAGCAGACAACGAGAAGGGATAGAAGAGGGAACACTAACCAGGTACCCAAAAATGTCTGCTGAAGTAGGATGTGTTGAACCGGAAGGTGCAAATATCTCATTCCAGCTTTAAATTACAATACAACACATTCTGTTCTCTGAACAACATCCTGCTACTTACAAATATTCATGGCTTGGTAGCTTGAGTTTAAGAACGTTAATGGCTTGGTAGTTTTGAGTTTGAGAACGTTTATGGCCTGGTAGCTTGAGTTTGAGAACGTTAATGGCGTCATAGTTTTATTTTGAGAACATTCATGGCTTGGTAGCTTGAGTTTGGGAACGTGCATGGCTTGGTAGCTTGAGTTTGAGTACGTTCATGGCTTGGTAGCTTGATTTTGAGGACGTGCATGGCTTGGTAGCTTGAGTTTGAGAACGTTCATGGCTTGGTAGCTTGAGTTTCAGAACTGTAATGGCTTGGTAGCCTGAGTTTGAGAACCAATGACGAAGAAGAACAATAAAATGCAAAATAATTTATTTACACAGAATGAGAGTTCACAAAAATTGGGACTGTTAGCGTACATAGATGAACTGGCATTTTGAGTGACAATGCAACTAACGACAATCAGAAGGATTAATATATGTTACCAGCATCACACTGTAAAAGGGGAACTATCCAGCTAAGAATACGAAAGGTAAGCAGCTGTCATTGCATCGAGCGAATTATGGAAGTCAAAAGAAATGTCCAAACAAAATTGGCAATGTTCAACTTTAATCTAAAGTCTCTTCTTTAGTATAGTGGGATTATGTGACCGAAGTGGTTAAGCCGTCGGCCTCGAGATCAGGTGGTGTGGGTTCGACTCCGAACTCCGCCGTCTTTTTCACGGGTGCTTGATGCGGAGTCCCCTGTTGGGCGGGTTGAGACGAGAGAGTGAGAACAAAAAGTAGCGCAGTTAATTCTTACTAAAAATAAAAATAGAAAATAAAGTATACCATCATCGTCTACGATTGACGGCGGCTTTTGCCATTTTTCTCAAGTATTCCATGAAACATGGACAACAACAAAAAACAAATCAAAAACCACTAAATACTATGAAAGGTACAGCCTTTCACTAAATGATGCGTGCACAGAAAATAGAGATATTGAAACGGTATTGTAAGATCACTTTGTGGAAGGGTGAACAAAAACAGATATCAGTGTACCATGACGTTAGGAATTGAATAGGAAACAGATTTAGGAAACTAGCTGAAAGTATGACAAGATAATCTTTTTTCTGGAATCCCCAAGGCATGAGAAGCAGAGGAAGACCAAAACACAAATAAAGAAGAGAGCTGGAGACAAAAAGAAAGGATTCAGTGAAGACGTAAAGAGCTGGAACGGGTAGCTCAAGACAGGGTAGTTATGTATGTGTTGAATTACTGTCCTCAGCAAGGATCTGGAAAATGTTGACTGATTGATTTGTGATTACTGCGTATTTTATATTACATGGAAACAAATGTCGGGAACTTGGTCTGTATCAATAAAGAAAAATACGTATTTTGTTCAATACATATCATTATTTCAAGTAAAGAAGCATAGACGTGTTTGCATATGCCCTGTTTATAGTTCATTGTCAATAAAATAATGTCCACGTTATCATCATGTTATGGTTATTTTTTTTACCGTGTTATAAAGCACATTTCAACATGATGTATTCAGAGTGCTAAGTAACCTTTGCTTTGTTAATTGTGTACATTTGTGTGTAGATCTTCAATGTCTAGTGCTCATGACAAAATCTGTAAAATCACAAACACGATTGGACAATATAAAAGATGAATCGAAGTGTGTACTGAATCTAAGAAGTGGTTAACACCTAAACAATCCTTCACTATCTTCACAGGATCAGAAACATAGCGAAGCTCACGTTGCGGTCATGCTGAAAAAGATACAAAGAAGAATGAAAAAGCTAATAATGGGATTCCAGTTTCACAGTTATTTGGAAAGAATTAGAACAGAGAAGAATTTGAGTTGAATTTATCCACCTTCATTAGATAATCAACAAAAATAATCAATTAAACTACAACAAGAAGGCACAGCTACAAATTAACTAAAGAAAGGTCCAGAGAAAATATTTGGCAATATTGTTTTAGTCAGAGAGTGACGAATGCTTTAAATGCAAAGCCAATGTGATCATTTCGTCTATCTTCCAATGGTTTTCGCTAGCTATTGAAGTGAATGGCGAACGACTGGTTCTACGTTTTTAGAAATATCGTTGAGGTATTGATGGAAGTTAGCATATATTTAAAAACCAGTCTCCTCAATGTATTTCGTATCGAAGAGCGACAAATAAAAGCGCAGATTAAGTTGCGCGATTTCTTTTTGAAACCACCTTTTAAAGAATTGCTACACGTGTGGAATTGTTGCAGACATCAGGGAACTGGAGGAATAATATCTCACGGGCAGAAAGGTTGTGAAGATCAAAAGTCAACAGTTAGCCTATAGGCGGGATAGATACTTGCGATACCTGTTGATCAGAAACCGACTCTTCACTCATCTCATGTCATGGCTTGAATTCCAACAAACATGCGTGGTTGGGTAAAGTGTCGCTATGTCATTCAGACGCGTTTGGTGGTCATTCCTTAAGCAGTGTGTAATCTGTTTATATGTGACAGCAGAGGACGGTTGATACCGGGATCTCTGGATTGTCCTATTGCTGCATTTATGCTTGACCCCAGTTGGCGCTCGAGCATATCTGAAATATCATTATGGAATGATGTACAGTTTAAATTCATTACTTACAGTTTTTCTGTTTTCTCAGTATAACAATAATTTCGCTTTCTCTCTCTATCTCTCTCTATCTCTCTCTCTATATCTCTCTCTGTGTCTATCCATCCATCCATCCATATATATCATCTATATTCATTCATCCATCCATATCTGTCCATCCATACATCCATATCCATGCACCTATATCCATACATCCATATCCATCCATATCCACCCATATCCATCCATCATACATCCATCCATATCCATCCATCATACATCCATCCATATCCATCCATATCCATCCATATCCATCCATCCATATCCATCCTGCCTGTCTGACTGCCTGCCTGCCTGTTTAGTTCTACATTCTGTTACCAAGGTCAAGCTTGCTCTTTGCTAGAAATAAACAATAGTAATATCCATACCTATGAGATGTATTGTAAGAGAAGTTCAGTAAGAAAGACAATCCATGAATTAATCCGCAACATCACCCTGAGGCAGAGAAACCGTGTTCGCTCTTACATTGAAGTCCATGGTCACGTAGTCAGAATACAACCTGCAGTGAGAGCATTTCATATTCAGGTTTATGGACCACGTGCAAGTTTCAGACCTTAACGTCGGTGGTTCGAGGGTGTCTGAGACAAGAAGTTCCACAAGCTTCTTATGTGGCGGTAACATGAAATATAAGCGTCCCGCCTCTCTGCTACGAACCATGACAAGAACCGTAGGACAAAAGACTAATATTTTTAATGTAAGCGTATGTACGAAATATACAAATCACTAAAAATGTGTTCTCAATTGAATGGCGTAGCCAGAATTTAAAACTTCTTATTCTTCTTCTTCGTTCTCAAAATTCTGCTTCCAAACGCGGAAACGGGCTTCGCAATTAGCAGGATGTAGTCCGGAATACAGAAGGCGTTGTGTCGAAGTTTACATCTTGACTGTGATATGTGTTCCTGTCGGTCCGACACATTCGACTTCAGCGTGACATTTTTGGGAACCACGTAAGTCTACCCTCTTCGATCCATTCTCCTTAGCCAGTCTTCCTTGTTGGAGCCTGTTATGAAGGATAGGCACGTAGACATGGAGAAAGGTTTTATGCAGATCTGGCTTGAAGGCCCTGTCGCTATTTGTGGGTCTCTGCCTGCTTCAGATCATCAACTGCTCAGCATATTGATCCCTGCATCTGAAGTAACCTCAGACCGCTAGTTATGAAAATTTTCGAGCTGAGTGAATGATAATGATCGATGATTGTATTCATAATTTAAATTAAATACATAATCTTACTATGAAGATGTTACTGAGAGTAACTGTAGCTGATAAGATGCAGCTGGTAATTTTTATTTGAGAGTTAAAGCACTTCTTGAACGAATGTTCATGAAGACATCATAGAAAGTAATCTTTACTCACAGAAATGTAGTTTTAGGAGTTTTTATTATACATGCAAATGTGACAGAACTGATAAATACATTTGAGGACAATGCCGTGGTGTCAGATGAGTGAATTATTTACAGATACAAAATATCCACAATACGATTTAGTAATACATGGCTGAATATTATCAGCCAAAGAACAAGCACTTACGGTAACAGTTTTCTCGTAAATCTCAATATTACTCGATATTACTTCAAATATTGTTGCAAATCAGTGCATATAATTAACAAACACTTCATGTAACATTAGATAAACATGCGCACCTACGTGAAGCGTATATTTTAAACAATTCTACCGACTTCACTTACAAAATGTGCATGAGATGTGTTGTATGGAACACGTTCCAAGTCAAAATAGCATTATTGTTTCTAGGTAACAGCTTGCAAGTGTGTCTTCTTTTCATTTTTGTAAATTACTATTTTTGTGCGTTACACAACTTTTGGTCGCATTTGTTTATCTTTCAGCTTTCGCTTTTGGTGTGGCGCAACATTTGTATTCAGTGTGGAGTAGCTTATGTTGGTTTGCTGGACATTATTTGCCTAGTTTGATGTATCGCGTTTGCCTAGTTTGATGTATCGTATTTGCCTAGTTCGATGAACCGCTTTTATTAAATCTACACACATATGTAATCCACACATTTGTGGGCAGTATAATATATTCACTACTAGTCGATGACATAAATTGTGTGTAGTTGGATTGAGTATCGTGTCCTAAAGTATTTAATATATTTAATATACTCAAGTACAGTTTGAAATTTGAAAATGAAGTGTTTCTTGTACAATCTATAGTACCTCCTTACTTACTATTCAGTACCGATGTGTCAGTACGCTGATCAGGAAGCTGATGTTTCCTCTTTCTGGACACTGGTATAACGGTCTTCGAAGTACGCCGTTTTGTGATAAGTCCTATGTTATGTCATCTATCCATCTGCTCATTGATCTACCTCGTTCTCTGTAATAATGTATTCTTGTGTTATATGCTAGCTATGGTAATTGGTCCGTTGCATTCTCATTTGCAATTGTATTACTATAGGGACGGTATCGCAATATTTAACATGAAACTCAATGTAATTAAAAGTGCACTTTTAGACAATTCAAACAATACACAAAATATTGGGTCGCTTAATGAGACGTGAAACTCAGTCTGCGTGATTACGTTACAAGTTATGTATCTTTGACAATATCAATACAATTGTTCCCACTTGTTTTACTCTCAGTTTCATGATTTAAGAAAATCGCACAGAAAGTGTATCTGTATCTTGAGCTCATTTTGTAGTACACAAAAATATTAATGGTGGAGTTAATGGACTGGAAAGAGCAAGCAATAGACCACACTGCCTCAAATATGTTGATATATCTGCCTTTTATGCTGAACTCAGGCCCAACAACAAACGATGCCATGGCGATAATGGCACCCGGTGTATAACAGACGATGAGAGCACTGGCTATTAACACAATCATCTTAACTGTCTTCTGTTCTCTAATAGATATAGATTCCTTCTGACCATGGCCTGAAGTTATTGATTTACGCAATGTTGAGCTCTGTCTTAGTTTGATAATCAGGGCGATTGTAATAATGACCACACCCAAAAACGATGACATGCTTAGCACGGAGTGAATAATGAATGCTATGCCTTCCATATTAATTTTATTACTAGTACCAATTATGGCGAAAAGGGTTCTGTTTCTGGATAGGACGAACGTCCAGCCAAGATATGACGTGGAGTACTCTGGAACAAGGGTGAGAAAGTTGACGAGGTATATCAGAATGATAATTAGTGTCGTTCTTGTAGTCGTGACGAGTTGTTTGACTTTCAAGGGGAACACAATGCAGAGAAGCCTTTCAGCTGTGATGTATACGGTAATGAAGCTGGTAATTCGACAAAAGCCAATATGGGGCATCGCCGCTAACATATACATTACATCTACTGTAACCCAAGGAATGTGCCCCATAGGAAGCAGAGGGTTCATACATATAGATGACCACTCCAAGCTAATCAGACAACCCAAATCAGAAATTGCAAGAGCAAAAAATGCAATGTTTACAGTAATGCTGAAACCTTGTTTGTAGAAAACTATAATGTTAGTCGTGTTGGCTATAATTCCAAACAGGCAAACAAATTCGCAGATGACAGTGAAGTTGACGATTCCAAAAATTCTTCTCCCGTCGTCACTTAGAACTGTAACCCGATTTTCATTCATTGCCGTCGTCAAAACAAAAGTATTCTATGATTGTGTAAAATGTAGAAAGCTCTGAGGATTGGTGAATTATTCCATGCGTTGAAAGTATGCCTTAAATTGTTCTCAATTTGTTGTCCAGATTACATAAATGAATTAAGATTTCATCTATGATAATGTATGTAGGTTCTTCAATACAACTGCAAATATGAGATGTTAACAAGAACAGTATTGACCTCCAGCAACAGATGTCTTTGTCATACGTTTCATACCAAGTGACAAGAAGCAATGCCGTAGACCTGTATACATAAATATAACAGTAGAGAATTCCAGCAAAGTTATAACTGGATACGATTCATTCTCTGGAAACAACTAATTACGCAACTATTGATGTCGTTGTTGAATCTGACAGAGGAAGAAAAATGTTAACGTGTATTGATAAATCTTGACAAAGGAACAGTTGAAGATAATGTAAGATTAACCATAACTGTCAGAGCCTGACATAGAAATCACCATGTGATACATCTTGCAGCGTCACCTTTCATAGAATGGGACACGGAATGATGTATCAATTACATTTAAAGATATGTAAACAAAAAGACGATTAAATGTGTGTGTGTGCGTTCGTGAGTGTGGGTGTGTGGGTGGGGTGGTTTAAGTGATTGAGGTGGGTGGGTGGGTGCATGGCTGAAGTGTGTGAGAGATGTGGGTGGCGTGGGCTATGTGAGGCGGGTGGGTGGGGTGGGGGAGGTGGGGTATGTGGTTTTAGGTTTGTATGTGTGTGTGTGAGACAGGTGTGTGTGTGTGTGTATGTGGTAGGTGTGTGTGTGGTAAGTGTATATGTGTGGTCGGTGTGTGTGTGTGTGCGCGGTAGGTGTGTCTATGTGTGTGAGGTAGGTATATGTGTGTGTGTGTGTGAGAGAGAGAGAGGTATGTAGGTGAGTGTGTGTGGTTGAGGCAGGTATGTGTGTGTGAGGTAGGTATGTGTGTGTGAAAGGTAGGTAGATGTGTGTGTGTGTGTGTGTGTGTGTGTGAGGTAGGTAGGTGTGTGTGTGAGTGTCATGTAGGAAAGCTTATTTGTGCATGTGAGGTAGCTACGTGTGTGTGTGTGTGAGGTAGGTAGTGTGTGTGTGTGTGTTTGAGGTATGTATGTGTATGTATGTGTGCGTGTGTGAGGTAGGTAGGTGTGTGTGTGTGAGAGAGAGAGGTAGGTAGACGAGTATTTATTTATGTGTGTGTGAGGAAGGTAGGTGTGAGTGTGTGTGTGAGAGGTAGGTAGGTGTGTGTGTGTGTGAGAGAGGTAGGTAGGTGTGTGTGTGTGAGGTAGGTTGGTGTGAATGTGTGTTATGCGTGTGGTAGGTAGGTGTGTATGTGTGTGTGGGGTAGACAGATGTATGTGCGTGAGAGGTAGGTAGGTAGGTGTGTGTGTGTATGTGAGGTAGGTAGGTGTTTGTGTGTGTGTCTATGAAGTAGGTAGGTGTGTGTGTGTGTGTGTGTGTGGGTAGGTGTGTGAGGTGTGTGGGTCGGTGTGTGAGGTGTATGTATGAGGTAGGTAGGGGTGTGAGTGTAGGAGGTAGGTATATGTGTGTGTGTGTGAGGTAGGTAGATGTGTGTGAGGTAGGTAGGTATGTGTGTGTGGGTGTGTGTGTGTGTGTATGTGTGTGAGGTAGGCATGTGTGTATGTGTGACAGGTAGGTGTGTGTGTGTGTGTGAGGTAAGTATGTGTGTGTCTGTGTGAGGTAAGTAGGTGTGTGTGTGTGTGTGTGTGATGTAGGTATATGTCGAAGGAAGGTAGGTGTTTGTGTGTAATGAAGGTAAGTGTGTGTGTATGTGTGTGTGTGTGAGGTAGGTAGGTGTGTATGTGAGGTAGGTATGTGTGTGTGTGTATGTAAGGTAGCTACGTGTGTGTGTGTGTGTGAGGTAGGTAGGTGTGTGTGTGTGTGTCAGGCACGTAGGTGTGTGTGTGTATGTAAGGTAGCTACGTATGTGTGTGTGTGTGTGTATGTGAGGTAGGTAGGTATGTGTGTGTGTGTGAGATAGGTAGGTGTGTGTGTGTATGTGTGAGGTAGGTAGACGTGTGTTTATTTATGTGTTTGTGAGGTAGGTAGGTGTGTGATGTAGGTAGGTGTGCATGTGAGGTAGGTTGGTATGTGTGTGTGTGTGTGTGTTTGTGTGTGTGTGTAGTAGTTAGGTGTGTCTGTGAGTTAGGTAGATGTAGGTGTGTATGAGAGGTAGGTAGGTGTGTGTGTGTGCGTGTATGTGTGAGGTAGGTAGGTGTGTGTGTGAGGTAAGTAAGTGTGTATGTGTGTGAGAGGTAGGTAAGTGTGCGTCTGAGGTAGGTAAGTGTGTGTGTGTGTGTGGTAGCTAGATGTGTGTGTATGTGTGTGTGAATTTGGTAGATCTATCTGTGTGTGTTTGTGAAATAGGTAGGTGTGTGTGTCTGTGTGTGTTCGTGTGTGAGGTGTGTGTGTGTGAGGTAGGTAGGTATGTGTATGTGTGTGTTTCAGAAAGTTTAGTATGTGTGTGTGTGGATGTATGTGTGTGTGGATGTGTGTAAGGTAGGTAGGTGTGTGTGTGTATGTGTGTGAGGTAGGTAGTTGTGTGTGTGAGAGGTAAGTAGGTGTGCATGTGAGGTAAGTAGATGTGTGTCTGTGTGAGGTAGGCAGGTGTGTGTTTTGGGATGTATGTATGTGTGGAAGGTAGATAGGTATGTGTGTGTTTTTGGTAGGTAGGTGTGTGTATCTGTGAGATTAATATGTGTGTATGAGGTAGGTGCATGTCTGTGAATGTGTGAGGTAGGTAGGTGTGTGTGTGGGAGGTAGGTAGGCATGTGTAAAGTAGGTAAGTGTGTGTGAATGTGTCTATGTTTGTGTGAGGTAGATAGTTGTGTGTGTGTTCAGGAGGTAGATAGGTGCCTATGTGTGTTTGAGGTAGGTAAATGTGTGTGTGAGAGGTAGGTAGGTCTGTATGTGTGTGTGTGTGAGTTGGTAGGTATGTATGCATGTTAGGTAGGTAGGTGTGTAAGTGTGAGAGGTAGGTAGGTAGGCGGTTGAGTTAGTTAGGTGTGTGGGTAGATGTGCGAGGTGTTTGTTTGAGGTAGGTAATTGTGTGTATGTGTGAGGTAGGTAGGTGTGTGTGTGAGAGGTAGGTAAGTGTGTATGTGTGAGGTAGGTAGGTTTGTGTTTGTGAGGTAGCTAAAAAGGTTTATGCGTGTGTGAGGTAGGTAGGTGTATGTATGTGTGTGTGTGTGTGACAGGTAGGTAGGTGGTTGTGTGTTTGTGAAGTGGGTATGTTTGTGTGTATATGTGTGTGTAGTTAGGTGTGTGTTAGGTGTGTGCGTGAGGTAGGTAGGTGTGTGCGTGTGAGGTAGGTAGGTGTGTGGGTGTGTGAGTTAAGTAGGTGTGTGAGGTAGGTAGATGTATGTGTGAGGTAGATAGGTGTGTTTGTGTGTTTATCAGGTAGGTAGGTGTGTGTGTGAGAAATAGGTATGAGTGTGAGGTTGGTGGGTGTCTGTGTATATGTGAGATAGTTAGGTGTGTGTGTGGTATATAGGTGTGTGTAGATATGTGTGAGGTAGGTAGGTGTGTGTGTGTTTGTGAGGTAGGTATGTGTGTATTTTTGTTTCTGTGTAACGTAGGTAGGTGTGTGTGTGAGGTAGGTCTGTGTGTATGTGTGTGTGTGTATGTGTATGTGAAGTAGGTACATGTGTGTGTCAGGTAGGTAGGTGTGTGTGTGTGAGGTAGGTAGGTATGTGTGTGTGAGTGTTTTAGGTGTGTGTGTGAGGTAGGTAGGTGTATGTGTGAGATAGGCAGGTGTGTGTGTATGTGTGAGGTATGTATGTGTGTGAATGTGTGTGAGGTAGGTACGTGTGTGTATGTGAGGTAGGTAGGTGTGTGTAAAGTAGGTAGGTGTATGTGTATGTGTGTATGTGTGTGTGTGTGAGGTAGGTAGGTGTGTGTGGTTGGTAGGTTGGTATGTGTGTGTGTGTGTCTGTGTGTGTGAGGTATGTAGATGTGTGTGAGAGGTAGGTAAGTGTGTATGTGTGAGGTAGGTAGGTTTGTGTTTGTGAGGTAGCTAAAAAGGTTTGTTCGTGTGTGAGGTAGGTAGGTGTATGTACGTGTGTGTATATGTGTGACAGGTAGGTAGGTGTTTGTGTGTTTGTGAAGTGGGTAAGTTTGTGTGTATATGTGTGTAGTGAGGTGTGTGTGTGAGGTAGGTAGGCGTGTGTATGTGTGAGGTAGGTAGGTGTGTGTGTGAGGTAGGTAAGTGTATGAGGTAGGTAGGTGTGTGCGTGTGAGGTAGGTAGGTGTGTGTGTGTGATGTAGGTATATGTCGAAGGAAGGTAGGTGTGTGTGTAATGTAGGTAAGTGTGTGTATGTGTGTGTGTGTGAGTGAGGTAGGTAGGTGTGAATGTGAGGTAGGTATGTGTGTGTGTGTGTGTATGTAAGGTAGCTACTTGTGTGTGTGTGTGTGTGAGGTAGGTAGGTGTGTGTGTGTGTAGGTCAGGTAGGTGTGTGTATGTGTGTATGCAAGGTACCTACGTGTGTATATGTGTGTGAGGTAGGTAGATATGTGTGTGTGTGAGATAGGTAGGTGTGTGTGTATGTGTGAGGTATGTAGACGTGTGTTTATTTATGTGGTTGTGAGGTAGGTAGGTGTGTGAAGTAGGTAGGTGTGTATGTGAGGTAAGTTGGTATGTGTGTGTGTGTGTTTGTGTGTGTAGTAGTTAGGTGTGTCTGTGAGTTAGGTAGATGTGGGTGTGTATGAGAGGTAGGTAGGTGTGTGTTTGTATGTGTGAGGTAGGTAGGTGTGTGTGTGAGGTAAGTAAGTGTGTATGTGTGTGAGAGGTAGGTAGGTGTGCGTCTGAGGTAGGTAAGTGTGTGTGTTTGTGTGTGTTTTAGGTAGATGTGTGTGAATGTGTGTGTGAAGGTATTATGTATATGTGTGTGTGTGTGTTTGTGAAATAGGTAGGTGTGTGTGTGTGTGTTGGTGTGTGAGGTGTGTGTGTGTGAGGTAGGTAGGTATGTGTGTGCGTTTCAGATAGGTAGGTATGTGGGTGTGTGTGTGTTAGGTAGGTAGGTGTGTGTGGATGTATGTGTGTGTGGATGTGTGTAAGGTAGGTAGGTGTGTGTGTGTATGTGTGTGAGGTAGGTAGTTGTGTGTGTGAGAGGTAAGTAGGTGTATGTGAGGTAAGTAGATGTGTGTCTGTGTGAGGTAGGCAGGTGTGTGTTTGGGATATATTTATGTGTGGAAGGTAGAGAGGTATGTGTGTGTTTTTGGTAGGTAGGTGTGTGTATCTGTGCTATTAATATGTGTGTGTGAGGTATGTGCATGTCTGTGAATGTGTGAGGTAGGTAGGTGTGTGTGTGGGAGGCAGGTAGGCGTGTGTAAAGTAGGTAAGTGTGTGTGAATGTGTCTATGTTTGTGTGAGGTAGATAGTTGTGTGTGTGTAAGAGGTAGGTCGATGTGTGTGTGTTCAGGAGGTAGATAGTTGCCTCTGTGTGTTTGAGGTAGGTAGATGTGTGTGTGAGAGGTAGGTAGGTATGTATGTGTGTGTGTGAGTTGGTAGGTATGTATGCATGTTAGGTAGGTAGGTGTGTGAGTGTGAGAGGTAGATAGGTATGCGGTTGAGTTAGTTAGGTGTGTGGGTAGATGTGCGAGGTGTTTGTTTGAGGTAGGTAATTGTGTGTATGTGTGAGGTAGGTAGATGTATGTGTGAGGTATATATGTGTGTTTGTATGTGTGTGTTGGGGTGTGTGTGTATGTGTGTGAGGTAGGTAGGTGTGTGTGTGTGTTTATCAGGTAGGTAGGTGGTTGTGTGTGAGAAATAGGTATGAGTGTGAGGTTGGTGGGTGTCTGTGTATATGTGAGATAGTTAGGTGTGTGTGTGGTATATAGGTGTGTGTAGATGTGTGTGAGGTAGGTAGGTGTGTGTGTGTTTGTGAGGTAGGTATGTGTGTTTTTGTTTCTGTGTAACGTAGGTAGGTGTGTGTGTGTGAGGTAGGTCTGTGTGTATGTGTGTGTGTATGTGTATGTGAAGTAGGTACATGTGTGTGTCAGGTAGGTAGGTGTGTGTGTGTGAGGTAGGTAGGTATGTGTGTGTGAGCTGATTAGGTGTGTGTGTGAGGTAGGTAGGTGTGCGTGTGAGATAGGCAGGTGTGTGTGTATGTGTGAGGTATGTATGTGTGTGAATGTGTGTGAGGTAGGTACGTGTGTGTATGTTAGGTAGGTAGGTGTGTGTAAAGTAGGTAGATGTATGTGTATGTGTGTATGTGTGTGTGTGTGATGTAGGTAGGTGTGTGTGGTTGGTAGGTTGGTATGTGTGTGTGTGTCTGTGTGTGTGAGGTATGTAGATGTGTGTGAGAGGTAGGTAAGTTTGTATGTGTGAGGTAGGTAGGTTTGTGTTTGTGAGGTAGCTAAAAAGGTTTGTTCGTGTGTGAGGTAGGTAGGTGTATGTATGTGTGTGTGTATGTGTGACAGGTAGGTAGGTGTTTGTGTGTTTGTGAAGTGGGTAAGTTTGTGTGTATATGTGTGTAGTGAGGTGTGTGTGTGAGGTAGGTAGGCGTGTGTATGTGTGAGGTAGGTAGGTGTGTGTGTTAGGTAGGTAAGTGTATGTGTGTATGAGGTAGGTAGGTGTGTGCGTGTGAGGTAGGTAGGTGTGTGTGTGTGATGTAGGTATATGTCGAAGGAAGGTAGGTGTGTGTGTAATGTAGGTAAGTGTGTGTGTGTATGTGTGTGTGTGAGGTAGGTAGGTGTGAATGTGAGGTAGGTATGTGTGTGTGTATGTAAGGTAGCTACGTGTGTGTGTGTGTGTGTGTGTGAGAGAGGTAGGTAGGTGTGTGTGTGTGTAGGTCAGGTAGGTGTGTGTGTATGTGTGTATGTAAGGTACCTACGTGTGTGTATGTGTGTGAGGTAGGTAGATATGTGTGTGTGTGTGAGATAGGTAGGTGTGTGTGTATGTCTGAGGTAGGTAGACGTGTGTTTATTTATGTGTTTGTGAGGTAGGTAGGTGTGTGAAGTAGGTAGGTGTGTATGTGAGGTAAGTTGGTATGTGTGTGTGTGTTTGTGTGTGTAGTAGTTAGGTGTGTCTGTGAGTTAGGTAGATGTTTGTGTGTATGAGAGGTAGGTAGGTGTGTGTGTGAGGTAAGTAAGTGTGTATGTGTGTGAGAGGTAGGTAGGTGTGCGTCTGAGGTAGGTAAGTGTGTGTGTTTGTGTGTGTTTTAGGTAGATGTATGTGAATGTGTGTGTGTGTGAAGGTATTAGGTCTATGTATGTGTGTTTGTGAAATAGGTAGGTGTGTGTGTGTGTGTGTGTTGGTGTGTGAGGTGTGTGTGTGTGAGGTAGGTAGGTATGTGTGTGTGTGTGCGTTTCAGATAGGTAGGTATGTGGGTGTGTGTGTTAGGTAGGTAGGTGTGTGTGGATGTATGTGTGTGTGGATGTGTGTAAGGTAGGTAGGTGTGTGTGTGTGTATGTGTGTGAGGTAGGTAGTTGTGTGTGTAAGAGGTAAGTAGGTGTATGTGAGGTAAGTAGATGTGTGTCTGTGTGAGGTAGGCAGGTGTGTGTTTGGGATATATTTATGTGTGGAAGGTAGAGAGGTATGTGTGTGTTTTTGGTAGGTAGGTGTGTGTATCTGTGAGATTAATATGTGTGTGTGAGGTATGTGCATGTCTGTGAATGTGTGAGGTAGGTAGGTGTGTGTGTGGGAGGCAGGTAGGCGTGTGTAAAGTAGGTAAGTGTGTGTGAATGTGTCTATGTTTGTGTGAGGTAGATAGTTGTGCGTGTGTAAGAGGTAGGTCGATGTGTGTGTGTTCAGGAGGTATATAGGTGCCTCTGTGTGTTTGAGGTAGGTAGATGTGTGTGTGAGAGGTAGGTAGGTATGTATGTGTGTGTGTGAGTTGGTAGGTATGTATGCATGTTAGGTAGGTAGGTGTGTAAGTGTGAGAGGTAGATAGGTATGCGGTTGAGTTAGTTAGGTGTGTGGGTAGATGTGCGAGGTGTTTGTTTGAGGTAGGTAATTGTGTGTATATGTGAGGTAGGTAGGTGTGTGTGTGAGAGGTAGGTAAGTGTGTATGTGTGAGGTAGGTAGGTTTGTGTTTGTGGGGTAGCTAAAAAGGTTTATGCGTGTGTGAGGTAGGTAGGTGTATGTATGTGTGTGTGTGTGTGACATGTAGGTAGGTGGTTGTGTGTTTGTGAAGTGGGTATGTTTGTGTGTATATGTGTGTGTAGTTAGGTGTGTGTTAGGTGTGTGCGTGAGGTAGGTAGGTGTGTGCGTGTGAGGTAGGTAGGTGTGTGGGTGTGTGAGTTAAGTAGGTGTGTGAGGTAGGTAGATGTATGTGTGAGGTAGATAGGTGTGTTTGTGTGTTATCAGGTAGGTAGGTGTGTGTATGAGAAATAGGTATGAGTGTGAGGTTGGTGGGTGTCTGTGTATATGTGAGATAGTTAGGTGTGTGTGTGGTATATAGGTGTGTGTAGATGTGTGTGAGGTAGGTAGGTGTGTGTGTGTTTGTGAGGTAGGTATGTGTGTATTTTTGTTTCTGTGTAACGTAGGTAGGTGTGTGTGTGAGGTAGGTCTGTGTGTATGTGTGTGTGTGTATGTGTATGTGAAGTAGGTACATGTGTGTGTCAGGTAGGTAGGTGTGTGTGTGTGAGGTAGGTAGGTATGTGTGTGTGAGTGTATTAGGTGTGTGTGTGAGGTAGGTAGGTGTGTGTGTGAGATAGGCAGGTGCGTGTGTATGTGTGAGGTATGTATGTGTGTGAATCTGTGTGAGGTAGGTACGTGTGTGTATGTGAGGTAGGTAGGTGTGTGTAAAGTAGGTAGGTGTATGTGTATGTGTGTATGTGTGTGTGTGTGTGTGAGGTAGGTAGGTGTGTGTGGTTGGTAGGTTGGTATGTGTGTGTGTGTGTCTGTGTGTGTGAGGTATGTAGATGTGTGTGAGAGGTAGGTAAGTGTGTATGTGTGAGGTAGGTAGGTTTGTGTTTGTGAGGTAGCTAAAAAGGTGTGTTCGTGTGTGAGGTAGGTAGGTGTATGTATGTGTGTGTATATGTGTGACAGGTAGGTAGGTGTTTGTGTGTTTGTGAAGTGGGTAAGTTTGTGTGTATATGTGTGTAGTGAGGTGTGTGTGTGAGGTAGGTAGGCGTGTGTATGTGTGAGGTAGGTAGGTGTGTGTGTGAGGTAGGTAAGTGTATGAGGTAGGTAGGTGTGTGCGTGTGAGGTAGGTAGGTGTGTGTGTGTGATGTAGGTATATGTCGAAGGAAGGTAGGTGTGTGTGTAATGTAGGTAAGTGTGTGTATGTGTGTGTGTGTGAGTGAGGTAGGTAGGTGTGAATGTGAGGTAGGTATGTGTGTGTGTGTATGTAAGGTAGCTACGTGTGTGTGTGTGTGTGTGAGGTAGGTAGGTGTGTGTGTGTAGGTCAGGTAGGTGTGTGTGTATGTGTGTATGCAAGGTACCTACGTGTGTATATGTGTGTGAGGTAGGTAGATATGTGTGTGTGTGAGATAGGTAGCTGTGTGTGTATGTGTGAGGTATGTAGACGTGTGTTTATTTATGTGGTTGTGAGGTAGGTAGGTGTGTGAAGTAGGTAGGTGTGTATGTGAGGTAAGTTGGTATGTGTGTGTGTGTGTTTGTGTGTGTAGTAGTTAGGTGTGTCTGTGAGTTAGGTAGATGTGGGTGTGTATGAGAGGTAGGTAGGTGTGTGTGTGTATGTGTGAGGTAGGTAGGTGTGTGTGTGAGGTAAGTAAGTGTGTATGTGTGTGAGAGGTAGGTAGGTGTGCGTCTGAGGTAGGTAAGTGTGTGTGTTTGTGTGTGTTTTAGGTAGATGTGTGTGAATGTGTGTGTGAAGGTATTATGTATATGTGTGTGTGTTTGTGAAATAGGTAGGTGTGTGTGTGTGTGTTGGTGTGTGAGGTGTGTGTGTGTGAGGTAGGTAGGTATGTGTGTGCGTTTCAGATAGGTAGGTATGTGGGTGTGTGTGTGTTAGGTAGGTAGGTGTGTGTGGATGTATGTGTGTGTGGATGTGTGTAAGGTAGGTAGGTGTGTGTGTGTGTATGTGTGTGAGGTAGGTAGTTGTGTGTGTGAGAGGTAAGTAGGTGTATGTGAGGTAAGTAGATGTGTGTCTGTGTGAGGTAGGCAGGTGTGTGTTTGGGATATATTTATGTGTGGAAGGTAGAGAGGTATGTGTGTGTTTTTGGTAGGTAGGTGTGTGTATCTGTGCTATTAATATGTGTGTGTGAGGTATGTGCATGTCTGTGAATGTGTGAGGTAGGTAGGTGTGTGTGTGGGAGGCAGGTAGGCGTGTGTAAAGTAGGTAAGTGTGTGTGAATGTGTCTATGTTTGTGTGAGGTAGATAGTTGTGTGTGTGTAAGAGGTAGGTCGATGTGTGTGTGTTCAGGAGGTAGATAGTTGCCTCTGTGTGTTTGAGGTAGGTAGATGTGTGTGTGAGAGGTAGGTAGGTATGTATGTGTGTGTGTGAGTTGGTAGGTATGTATGCATGTTAGGTAGGTAGGTGTGTAAGTGTGAGAGGTAGATAGGTATGCGGTTGAGTTAGTTAGGTGTGTGGGTAGATGTGCGAGGTGTTTGTTTGAGGTAGGTAATTGTGTGTATGTGTGAGGTAGGTAGATGTATGTGTGAGGTAGATAGGTGTGTTTGTGTGTGTGTGTGTTGGGGTGTGTGTGTATGTGTGTGAGGTAGGTAGGTGTGTGTGTGTGTTTATCAGGTAGGTAGGTGTGTGTGTGTGAGAAATAGGTATGAGTGTGAGGTTGGTGGGTGTCTGTGTATATGTGAGATAGTTAGTTGTGTGTGTGGTATATAGGTGTGTGTAGATGTGTGTGAGGTAGGTAGGTGTGTGTGTGTTTGTGAGGTAGGTATGTGTGTTTTTGTTTCTGTGTAACGTAGGTAGGTGTGTGTGTGAGGTAGGTCTGTGTGTATGTGTGTGTGTATGTGTATGTGAAGTAGGTACATGTGTGTGTCAGGTAGGTAGGTGTGTGTGTGTGTGAGGTAGGTAGGTATGTGTGTGTGAGTTGATTAGGTGTGTGTGTGAGGTAGGTAGGTGTGCGTGTGAGATAGGCAGGTGTGTGTGTATGTGTGAGGTATGTATGTGTGTGAATGTGTGTGAGGTAGGTACGTGTGTGTATGTGAGGTAGGTAGGTGTGTGTAAAGTAGGTAGGTGTATGTGTATGTGTGTATGTGTGTGTGTGAGGTAGGTAGGTGTGTGTGGTTGGTAGGTTGGTATGTGTGTGTGTGTCTGTGTGTGTGAGGTATGTAGATGTGTGTGAGAGGTAGGTAAGTTTGTATGTGTGAGGTAGGTAGGTTTGTGTTTGTGAGGTAGCTAAAAAGGTTTGTTCGTGTGTGAGGTAGGTAGGTGTATGTATGTGTGTGTGTATGTGTGACAGGTAGGTAGGTGTTTGTGTGTTTGTGAAGTGGGTAAGTGTGTGTGTATATGTGTGTAGTGAGGTGTGTGTGTGAGGTAGGTAGGCGTGTGTATGTGTGAGGTAGGTAGGTGTGTGTGTTAGGTAGGTAAGTGTATGTGTGTATGAGGTAGGTAGGTGTGTACGTGTGAGGTAGGTAGGTGTGTGTGTGTGATGTAGGTATATGTCGAAGGAAGGTAGGTGTGTGTGTAATGTAGGTAAGTCTGTGTGTATGTGTGTGTGTGAGGTAGGTAGGTGTGAATGTGAGGTAGGTATGTGTGTGTGTATGTAAGGTAGCTACGTGTTTGTGTGTGTGTGTGTGTGAGAGGTAATTAGGTGTGTGTGTGTGTAGGTCAGGTAGGTGTGTGTGTATGTGTGTATGTAAGGTACCTACGTGTGTGTATGTGTGTGAGGTAGGTAGATATGTGTGTGTGTGAGATAGGTGGGTGTGTGTGTATGTCTGAGGTAGGTAGACGTGTGTTTATTTATGTGTTTGTGAGGTAGGTAGGTGTGTGAAGTAGGTAGGTGTGTATGTGAGGTAAGTTGGTATGTGTGTGTGTGTTTGTGTGTGTAGTAGTTAGGTGTGTCTGTGAGTTAGGTAGATGTTGGTGTGTATGAGAGGTAGGTAGGTGTGTGTGTGAGGTAAGTAAGTGTGTATGTGTGTGAGAGGTAGGTAGGTGTGCGTCTGAGGTAGGTAAGTGTGTGTGTTTGTGTGTGTTTTAGGTAGATGTGTGTGAATGTGTGTGTGTGTGAAGGTATTAGGTCTATGTATGTGTGTTTGTGAAATAGGTAGGTGTGTGTGTGTGTGTGTGTGTGTGTTGGTGTGTGAGGTGTGTGTGTGTGAGGTAGGTAGGTATGTGTGTGTGTGTGCGTTTCAGATAGGTAGGTATGTGGGTGTGTGTGTTAGGTAGGTAGGTGTGTGTGGATGTATGTGTGTGTGGATGTGTGTAAGGTAGGTAGGTGTGTGTGTGTGTATGTGTGTGAGGTAGGTAGTTGTGTGTGTAAGAGGTAAGTAGGTGTATGTGAGGTAAGTAGATGTGTGTCTGTGTGAGGTAGGCAGGTGTGTGTTTGGGATATATTTATGTGTGGAAGGTAGAGAGGTATGTGTGTGTTTTTGGTAGGTAGGTGTGTGTATCTGTGAGATTAATATGTGTGTGTGAGGTATGTGCATGTCTGTGAATGTGTGAGGTAGGTAGGTGTGTGTGTGGGAGGCAGGTAGGCGTGTGTAAAGTAGGTAAGTGTGTGTGAATGTGTCTATGTTTGTATGAGGTAGATAGTTGTGTGTGTGTAAGAGGTAGGTCGATGTGTGTGTGTTTAGGAGGTATATAGGTGCCTCTGTGTGTTTGAGGTAGGTAGATGTGTGTGTGAGAGGTAGGTAGGTATGTATGTGTGTGTGTGAGTTGGTAGGTATGTATGCATGTTAGGTAGGTAGGTGTGTAAGTGTGAGAGGTAGATAGGTATGCGGTTGAGTTAGTTAGGTGTGTGGGTAGATGTGCGAGGTGTTTGTTTGAGGTAGGTAATTGTGTGTATGTGTGAGGTAGGTAGGTGTGTGTGTGAGAGGTAGGTAAGTGTGTATGTGTGAGGTAGGTAGGTTTGTGTTTGTGGGGTAGCTAAAAAGGTTTATGCGTGTGTGAGGTAGGTAGGTGTATGTATGTGTGTGTGTGTGTGACAGGTAGGTAGGTGGTTGTGTGTTTGTGAAGTGGGTATGTTTGTGTGTATATGTGTGTGTAGTTAGGTGTGTGTTAGGTGTATGCGTGAGGTAGGTAGGTGTATGCGTGTGAGGTAGGTAGGTGTGTGGGTGTGTGAGTTAAGTAGGTGTGTGAGGTAGGTAGATGTATGTGTGAGGTAGATAGGTGTGTTTGTGTGTTTATCAGGTAGGTAGGTGTGTGTGTGAGAAATAGGTATGAGTGTGAGGTTGGTGGGTGTCTGTGTATATGTGAGATAGTTAGGTGTGTGTGTGGTATATAGGTGTGTGTAGATGTGTGTGAGGTAGGTAGGTGTGTGTGTGTTTGTGAGGTAGGTATGTGTGTATTTTTGTTTCTGTGTAACGTAGATAGGTGTGTGTGTGAGGTAGGTCTGTGTGTATGTGTGTGTGTGTATGTGTATGTGAAGTAGGTACATGTGTGTGTCAGGTAGGTAGGTGTGTGTGTATGAGGTAGGTAGGTATGTGTGTGTGAGTGTATTAGGTGTGTGTGTGAGGTAGGTAGGTGTGTGTGTGAGATAGGCAGGTGTGTGTGTATGTGTGAGGTATGTATGTGTGTGAATGTGTGTGAGGTAGGTACGTATGTGTATGTGAGTTAGGTAGGTGTGTGTAAAGTAGGTAGGTGTATGTGTATGTGTGTATGTGTGTGTGTGTGAGGTAGGTAGGTGTGTGTGGTTGGTAGGTTGGTATGTGTGTGTGTGTGTCTGTGTGTGTCAGGTATGTAGATGTGTGTGAGAGGTAGGTAAGTGTGTATGTGTGAGGTAGGTAGGTTTGTGTTTGTGAGGTAGCTAAAAAGGTTTGTTCGTGTGTGAGGTAGGTAGGTGTATGTATGTGTGTGTATATGTGTGACAGGTAGGTAGGTGTTTGTGTGTTTGTGAAGTGGGTAAGTTTGTGTGTATATGTGTGTAGTGAGGTGTGTGTGTGAGGTAGGTAGGCGTGTGTATGTGTGAGGTAGGTAGGTGTGTGTGTGAGGTAGGTAAGTGTATGATGTAGGTAGGTGTGTGCGTGTGAGGTAGGTAGGTGTGTGTGTGTGTGATGTAGGTATATGTCGAAGGAAGGTAGGTGTGTGTGTAATGTAGGTAAGTGTGTGTATGTGTCTGTGTGTGAGTGAGGTAGGTAGGTGTGAATGTGAGGTAGGTATGTGTGTGTGTGTATGTAAGGTAGCTACGTGTGTGTGTGTGTGAGGTAGGTAGGTGTGTGTGTGTGTAGGTCAGGTAGGTGTGTGTGTATGTGTGTATGCAAGGTACCTACGTGTGTATATGTGTGTGAGGTAGGTAGATATGTGTGTGTGTGAGATAGGTAGGTGTGTGTGTATGTGTGAGGTATGTAGACGTGTGTTTATTTATGTGGTTGTGAGGTAGGTAGGTGTGTGAAGTAGGTAGGTGTGTATGTGAGGTAAGTTGGTATGTGTGTGTGTGTTTGTGTGTGTAGTAGTTAGGTGTGTCTGTGAGTTAGGTAGATGTGGGTGTGTATGAGAGGTAGGTAGGTGTGTGTGTGTGTATGTGTGAGGTAGGTAGGTGTGTGTGTGAGGTAAGTAAGTGTGTATGTGTGTGAGAGGTAGGTAGGTGTGCGTCTGAGGTAGGTAAGTGTGTGTGTTTGTGTGTGTTTTAGGTAGATGTGTGTGAATGTGTGTGTGAAGGTATTATGTATATGTGTGTGTGTGTTTGTGAAATATGTAGGTGTGTGTGTGTGTGTGTTGGTGTGTGAGGTGTGTGTGTGTGAGGTAGGTAGGTATGTGTGTGCGTTTCAGATAGGTAGGTATGTGGGTGTGTGTGTGTTAGGTAGGTAGGTGTGTGTGGATGTATGTGTGTGTGGATGTGTGTAAGGTAGGTAGGTGTGTGTGTGTGTATGTGTGTGAGGTAGGTAGTTGTGTGTGTGAGAGGTAAGTAGGTGTATGTGAGGTAAGTAGATGTGTGTCTGTGTGAGGTAGGCAGGTGTGTGTTTGGGATATATTTATGTGTGGAAGGTAGAGAGGTATGTGTGTGTTTTTGGTAGGTAGGTGTGTGTATCTGTGCTATTAATATGTGTGTGTGAGGTATGTGCATGTCTGTGAATGTGTGAGGTAGGTAGGTGTGTGTGTGGGAGGCAGGTAGGCGTGTGTAAAGTAGGTAAGTGTGTGTGAATGTGTCTATGTTTGTGTGAGGTAGATAGTTGTGTGTGTGTAAGAGGTAGGTCGATGTGTGTGTGTTCAGGAGGTAGATAGTTGCCTCTGTGTGTTTGAGGTAGGTAGATGTGTGTGTGAGAGGTAGGTAGGTATGTATGTGTGTGTGTGAGTTGGTAGGTATGTATGCATGTTAGGTAGGTAGGTGTGTAAGTGTGAGAGGTAGATAGGTATGCGGTTGAGTTAGTTAGGTGTGTGGGTAGATGTGCGAGGTGTTTGTTTGAGGTAGGTAATTGTGTGTATGTGTGAGGTAGGTAGATGTATGTGTGAGGTAGATAGGTGTGTTTGTGTGTGTGTGTGTTGGGGTGTGTGTGTATGTGTGTGAGGTAGGTAGGTGTGTGTGTGTGTTTATCAGGTAGGTAGGTGTGTGTGTGTGAGAAATAGGTATGAGTGTGAGGTTGGTGGGTGTCTGTGTATATGTGAGATAGTTAGGTGTGTGTGTGGTATATAGGTGTGTGTAGATGTGTGTGAGGTAGGTAGGTGTGTGTGTGTTTGTGAGGTAGGTATGTGTGTTTTTGTTTCTGTGTAACGTAGGTAGGTGTGTGTGTGAGGTAGGTCTGTGTGTATGTGTGTGTGTATGTGTATGTGAAGTAGGTACATGTGTGTGTCAGGTAGGTAGGTGTGTGTGTGTGAGGTAGGTAGGTATGTGTGTGTGAGTTGATTAGGTGTGTGTGTGAGGTAGGTAGGTGTGCGTGTGAGATAGGCAGGTGTGTGTGTATGTGTGAGGTATGTATGTGTGTGAATGTGTGTGAGGTAGGTACGTGTGTGTTTGTGAGGTAGGTAGGTGTGTGTAAAGTAGGTAGGTGTATGTGTATGTGTGTATGTGTGTGTGTGTGTGAGGTAGGTAGGTGTGTGTGGTTGGTAGGTTGGTATGTGTGTGTGTGTCTGTGTGTGTGAGGTATGTAGATGTGTGTGAGAGGTAGGTAAGTTTGTATGTGTGAGGTAGGTAGGTTTGTGTTTGTGAGGTAGCTAAAAAGGTTTGTTCGTGTGTGAGGTAGGTAGGTGTATGTATGTGTGTGTGTATGTGTGACAGGTAGGTAGGTGTTTGTGTGTTTGTGAAGTGGGTAAGTTTGTGTGTATATGTGTGTAGTGTGGTGTGTGTGTGAGGTAGGTAGGCGTGTGTATGTGTGAGGTAGGTAGGTGTGTGTGTGTGTTAGGTAGGTAAGTGTATGTGTGTATGAGGTAGGTAGGTGTGTGCGTGTGAGGTAGGTAGGTGTGTGTGTGTGTGATGTAGGTATATGTCGAAGGAAGGTATGTGTGTGTGTAATGTAAGTAAGTGTGTGTGTATGTGTGTGTATGTGTGAGGTAGGTAGGTGTGAATGTGAGGTAGGTATGTGTGTGTGTGTGTGTATGTAAGGTAGCTACGTGTGTGTGTGTGTGTGTGAGGTAGGTAGGTGTGTGTGTGTAGGTCAGGTAGGTGTGTGTGTATGTGTGTATGCAAGGTACCTACGTGTGTGTATGTGTGTGAGGTAGGTAGATATGTGTGTGTGTGAGATAGGTAGGTGTGTGTGTATGTGTGAGGTAGGTAGACGTGTGTTTATTTATGTGTTTGTGAGGTAGGTAGGTGTGTGAAGTAGGTAGGTGTGTATGTGAGGTAAGTTGGTATGTGTGTGTGTGTGTGTGTGTGTGTAGTAGTTAGGTGTGTCTGTGAGGTAGGTAGAAGTGGGTGTGTATGAGAGGTAGGTAGGTGTGTGTGTGTATGTGTGAGGTAGGTAGGTGTGTGTGTGAGGTAAGTAAGTGTGTATGTGTGTGAGAGGTAGGTAGGTGTGCGTCTGAGGTAGGTAAGTGTGTATGTTTGTGTGTGTTTTAGGTAGATGTGTGTGAATGTGTGTGTGAAGGTATTAGGTATATGTGTGTGTGTGTGTTTGTGAAATAGGTAGGTGTGTGTGTGTGTGTGTTGGTGTGTGAGGCGTGTGTGTGTGAGGTAGGTAGGTATGTGTGTGTGTGCGTTTCGGATAGGTAGGTATGTGGGTGTGTGTGTTAGGTAGGTAGGTGTGTGTGGATGTATGTGTGTGTGGATCTGTGTAAGGTAGGTAGGTGTGTGTGTGTGTATGTGTGTGAGGTAGGTAGTTGTGTGTGTGTGAGAGGTAAGTAGGTGTATGTGAGGTAAGTAGATGTGTGTCTGTGTGAGGTAGGCAGGTGTGTGTTTGGGATATATTTATGTGTGGAAGGTAGAGAGGTATGTGTGTCTTGTTGGTAGGTAGGTGTGTGTATCTGTGAGATTAATATGTGTGTGTGAGGTATGTGCATGTCTGTGAATGTGTGAGGTAGGTAGGTGTGTGTGTGGGAGGCAGGTAGGCGTGTGTAAAGTCGGTAAGTGTGTGTGAATGTGTCTATGTTTGTGTGAGGTAGATATTTGTGTGTGTGTAAGAGGTAGGTCGATGTGTGTGTGTTCAGGAGGTAGATAGGTGCATCTGTGTGTTTGAGGTAGGTAGATGTGTGTGTGAGAGGTAGGTAGGTCTGTATGTGTGTGTGTGAGTTGGTAGGTATGTATGCATGTTAGGTAGGTAGGTGTGTAAGTGTGAGAGGTAGGTAGGTATGCGGTTGAGTTAGTTAGGTGTGTGGGTAGATGTGCGAGGTGTTTGTTTGAGGTAGGTAATTGTGTGTATGTGTGAGGTAGGTAGGTGTGTGTGTGAGAGGTAGGTAAGTGGGTATGTGTGAGGTAGGTAGGTTTGTGTTTGTGAGGTAGCTAAAAAGGTTTATGCGTGTGTGAGGTAGGTAGGTGTATGTATGTGTGTGTGTGTGTGACAGGTAGGTAGGTGGTTGTGTGTTTGTGAAGTGGGTATGTTTGTGTGTATATGTGTGTGTAGTTAGGTGTGTGAGGTGTGTGCGTGAGGTAGGTAGGTGTGTGCGTGTGAGGTAGGTAGATGTGTGGGTGTGTGAGTTAAGTAGGTGTGTGAGGTAGGTAGATGTATGTGTGAGGTAGATAAGTGTGTGTGTGTCTGTGTTGGGGTGTGTGTGTATGTGTGTGTGTATGTGTGTGAGGTAGGTAGGTGTGTGTGTGTGTTTATCAGGTAGGTAGGTGTGTGTGAGAAATAGGTATGAGTGTGAGGTTGGTGGGTGTCTGTGTATATGTGAGATAGTTAGGTGTGTGTGTGGTATATAGGTGTGTGTAGATGTGTGTGAGGTAGGTAGGTGTGTGTGTGTTTGTGAGGAAGGTATGTGTGTGTTTTTGTTTCTGTGTAACGTAGGTAGGTGTGTGTGTGAGGTAGGTCTGTGTGTATGTGTGTGTGTGTGTATGTGTATGTGAAGTAGGTACATGTGTGTGTCAGGTAGGAAGGTGTGTGTGTGTGAGGTAGGTAGGTATGTGTGTGTGAGTTGATTAGGTGTGTGTGTGAGGTAGGTAGGTGTGTGTGTGAGATAGGCAGGTGTGTGTGTATGTGTGAGGTATGTATGTGTGTGAATGTGTGTGAGGTAGGTACGTGTGTGTATGTGAGGTAGGTAGGTGTGTGTAAAGTAGGTAGGTGTATGTGTATGTGTGTGTGTGTGAGGTAGGTAGGTGTGTGTGGTTGGTAGGTTGGTATGTGTGTGTGTGTGTGTCTGTGTGTGTGAGGTATGTAGATGTGTGTGAGAGGTAGGTAAGTGTGTATGTGTGAGGTAGGTAGGTTTGTGTTTGTGAGGTAGCTAAAAAGGTTTGTTCGTGTGTGAGGTAGGTAGGTGTATGTATGTGTGTGTGTATGTGTGACAGGTAGGTAGGTGTTTGTGTGTTTGTGACGTGGGTAAGTTTGTGTGTATATGTGTATAGTGAGGTGTGTGTGTGAGGTAGGTAGGCGTGTGTATGTGTGAGGTAGGTAGGTGTGTGTGTGAGGTAGGTAAGTGTATGTGTGTATGAGGTAGGTAGGTGTGTGCGTGTGAGGTAGGTAGGTGTGTGTGTGTGATGTAGGTATATGTCGAAGGAAGGTAGGTGTGTGTAATGTAGGTAAGTGTGTGTGTATGTGTGTGTGTGTGAGGTAGGTAGGTGTGAATGTGAGGTAGGTATGTGTGTGTGTATGTAAGGTAGCTACGTGTGTGTGTGTGTGTGTGTGTGTGAGGTAGGTAGGTGTGTGTGTGTGTGTGTAGGTCAGGTAGGTGTGTGTGTATGTGTGTATGTAAGGTACCTACGTGTGTGTATGTGTGTGAGGTAGGTAGATATGTGTGTGTGTGAGATAGGTAGGTGTGTGTGTATGTGTGAGGTAGGTAGACGTGTGTTTATTTATGTGTTTGTGAGGTAGGTAGGTGTGTGAAGTAGGTAGGTGTGTATGTGAGGTAAGTTGGTATGTGTGTGTGTGTTTGTGTGTGTAGTAGTTAGGTGTGTCTGTGAGTTAGGTAGATGTGGGTGTGTATGAGAGGTAGGTAGGTGTGTGTGTATGTGTGAGGTAGGTAGGTGTGTGTGTGAGGTAAGTAAGTGTGTATGTGTGTGAGAGGTAGGTAGGTGTGCGTCTGAGGTAGGTAAGTGTGTGTGTTTGTGTGTGTTTTAGGTAGATGTGTGTGAATGTGTGTGTGAAGGTATTAGGTCTATGTGTGTGTGTTTGTGAAATAGGTAGGTGTGTGTGTGTGTGTGTGTTGGTGTGTGAGGTGTGTGTGTCTGCGGTAGGTAGGTATGTGTGTGTGTGCGTTTCAGATAGGTAGGTATGTGGGTGTGTGTGTGTTAGGTAGGTATGTGTGTGTGGATGTATGTGTATGTGGATGTGTGTAAGGTAGGTAGGTGTGTGTGTGTATGTGTGTGAGGTAGGTAGTTGTGTGTGTGAGAGGTAAGTAGGTGTATGTGAGGTAAGTAGATGTGTGTCTGTGTGAGGTAGGCAGGTGTGTGTTTGGGATATATTTATGTGTGGAAGGTAGAGAGGTATGTGTGTGTTTTTGGTAGGTAGGTGTGTGTATCTGTGAGATTAATATGTGGGTGTGAGTTATGTGCATGTCTGTGAATGTGTGATGTAGGTAGGTGTGTGTGTGGGAGGCAGGTAGGCGTGTGTAAAGTAGGTAAGTGTGTGTGAATGTGTTTATGTTTGTGTGAGGTAGATAGTTGTGTGTGTGTAAGAGGTAGGTCGATGTGTGTTTGTGTTCAGGAGGTAGATAGGTGCCTCTGTGTGTTTGAGGTAGGTAGATGTGTGTGTGAGAGGTAGGTAGGTATGTATGTGTGTGTGTGAGTTGGTAGCTATGTATGCATGTTAGGTAGGTAGGTGTGTAAGTGTGAGAGGTAGGTAGGTATGCGGTTGAGTTAGTTAGGTGTGTGGGTAGATGTGCGAGGTGTTTGTTTGAGGTAGGTAATTGTGTGTATGTGTGAGGTAGGTAGGTGTGTGTGTGAGAGGTAGGTAAGTGTGTATGTGTGAGGTAGGTAGGTTTGTGTTTGTGAGGTAGCTAAAAAGGTTTATGCGTGTGTGAGGTAGGTAGGTGTATGTATGTGTGTGTGTGTGACAGGTAGGTAGGTGGTTGTGTGTTTGTGAAGTGGGTATGTTTGTGTGTATATGTGTGTGTAGTTAGGTGTGTGAGGTGTGTGCGTGAGGTAGGTAGGTGTATGCGTGTGAGGTAGGTAGGTGTGTGGGTGTGTGAGTTAAGTAGGTGTGTGAGGTAGGTAGATGTATGTGTGAGGTAGATAGGTGTATTTGTGTGTGTGTGTTGGGGTGTGTGTGTATGTGTGTGAGGTAGGTAGGTGTGTGTGTGTGTTTATCAGGTAGGTAGGTGTGTGTGTGAGAAATAGGTATGAGTGTGAGGTTGGTGGGTGTCTGTGTATATGTGAGATAGTTAGGTGTGTGTGTGGTATATAGGTGTGTGTAGATGTGTGTGAGGTAGGTAGGTGTGTGTGTGTTTGTGAGGTAGGTATGTGTGTGTTTTTGTTTCTGTGTAACGTAGGTAGGTGTGTGTGTGTGAGGTAGGTCTGTGTGTATGTGTGTGTGTATGTGTATGTGAAGTAGGTACATGTGTGTGTCAGGTAGGTAGGTGTGTGTGTGTGAGGTAGGTAGGTATGTGTGTGTGAGTTGATTAGGTGTGTGTGTGTGAGGTAGGTAGGTGTGTGTGTGAGATAGGCAGGTGTGTGTGTATGTGTGAGGTATGTATGTGTGTGAATGTGTGTGAGGTAGATACGTGTGTGTATGTGAGGTAGGTAGGTGTGTGTAAAGCAGGTAGGTGTATGTGTATGTGTGTATGTGTGTCTGTGTGAGGTAGGTAGGTGTGTGTGTGTGTGTCTGTGTGTGTGAGGTATGTAGATGTGTGTGAGATGTAGGTAAGTGTGTATGTGTGTATGTGTGAGGTAGGTAGGTTTGTGTTTGTGAGGTAGCTAAAAAGGTTTGTTCGTGTGTGATGTAGGCAGGTGTATGTATGTGTGTGTGTATGTGTGACAGGTAGGTAGGTGTTTGTGTGTTTGTGAAGTGGGTAAGTTTGTGTGTATATGTGTGTAGTGAGGTGTGTGTGTGAGGTAGGTAGGTGTGTGTGTGTGTGTGTGTGTGTGAGGTAGGTAAGTGTATGTGTGTATGAGGTAGGTAGGTGTGTGCGTGTGAGGAAGGTAGGTGTGTGTGTGTGATGTAGGTATATGTCGAAGGAAGGTAGGTGTGTGTGTAATGTAGGCAAGTGTGTGTGTATGTGTGTGTGTGTGTGTGTGTGTGTGTGTGAGGTATGTAGGTGTGAATGTGAGGTAGGTATGTGTGTGTGTGTATGTAAGGTAGCTACGTGTGTGTGTGTGAGGTAGGTAGGTGTGTGTGTGTAGGTCATGTAGGTGTGTGTGTATGTGTGTATGTAAGGTACCTACGTGTGTGTATGTGTGTGAGGTAGGTAGATATGTGTGTGTGTGAGATAGGTAGGTGTGTGTGTATGTGTGAGGTAGGTAGACGTGTGTTTATTTATGTGTTTGTGAGGTAGGTAGGTGTGTGAAGTAGGTAGGTGTGTATGTGAGGTAAGTTGGTATGTGTGTGTGTGTTTGTGTGTGTAGTAGTTAGGTGTGTCTGTGAGTTAGGTAGATGTGGGTGTGTATGAGAGGTAGGTAGGTGTGTGTGTGTGTATGTGTGAGGTAGGTAGGTGTGTGTGTGAGGTAAGTAAGTGTGTATGTGTGTGAGAGGTTGGTAGGTGTGCGTCTGAGGTAGGTAAGTGTGTGTGTTTGTGTGTGTTTTAGGTAGATGTGTGTAAATGTGTGTGTGAAGGTATTAGGTCTATGTGTGTGTGTTTGTGAAATATGTAGGTGTGTGTGTGTGTTGGTGTGTGAGGTGTGTGTGTGTGAGGAAGGTAGGTATGTGTGTGTGCGCGTTTCAGATAGGTAGGTATGTGGGTGTGTGTGTTAGGTAGGTAGATGTGTGTGGATGTATGTCTGTGTGGATGTGTGTAAGGTAGGTAGGTGTGTGTGTGTGTATGTGTGTGAGGTAGGTAGTTGTGTGTGTTAGAGGTAAGTAGGTGTATGTGAGGTAAGTAGATGTGTGTCTGTGTGAGGTAGGCAGGTGTGTGTTTGGGATATATTTATGTGTGGAAGGTAGAGAGGTCTGTGTGTGTTTTTGGTAGGTAGGTGTGTGTATCTGTGAGATTAATATGTGTGTGTGAGGTATGTGCATGACTGTGAATGTGTGAGGTAGGTAGGTGTGTGTGTGGGAGGCAGGTAGGCGTGTGTAAAGTAGGTAAGTGTGTATGAATGTGTCTATGTTTGTGTGAGGTAGATAGTTGTGTGTGTGTGAGAGGTAGGTCGATGTGTGTGTGTGTGTGTTCAGGAGGTAGATAGGTGTCTATGTGTGTTTGAGGTAGGTAGATGTGTGTATTTGAGAGGTAGGTAGGTCTGTATGTGTGTGTTTGAGTTGGTAGGTATGTATATATGTTAGGTAGGTAGGTGTGTAAGTGTGAGAGCTAGGTAGGTATGCGTGTGAGTTAGTAAGGTGTGTGGGTAGGTGTGCGAGGTGTTTTTGTCAGGTAGGTAATTGTGTGTATGTGTGAGGTAGGTAGGTGTGTGTGTGTGGGTATGTGTGAGGTAGGTAGGTGTGTGTGTGAGGTAGGTAAGTGTGCGTCTGAGGTAGGTAAGTATGTGTGTGTGTGTGTGGTAGGTAGATGTGTGTGTATGTGTGTGTGAAGGTATTAGGTCTATGTGTGTGTGTTTGTGAAATAGGTAGGTGTGTGTGTGTGTGTGTGTGTTGGTGTGTGTGTGTGTGAGGTAGGTAGGTATGTGTGTGTGTGTTTCAGATAGGTAGGTATGTGTGTGTGTGTGTGTGTTAAGTAGGTAGGTGTGTGTGTGCATGTATGTGTGTGTGGATGTGTGCAAGGTAGGTAGGTGTGTGTGTGTATGTGTGTGAGGTAGGTAGTTGTGTGTGTGAGAGGTAAGTATGTGTATGTGAGGTAAGTAGATGTGTGTCTGTGGGAGGTAGGCAGGTGTGTGTTTGGGATATTTTTATGTGTGGAAGGTAGAGAGGTATGTGTGTGTTTTTGGTAGGAAGGTGTGTGTATCTGTGAGATTAGTATGTGTGTGTGAGGTAGGTGCATGTCTGTGAATGTGTGAGGTAGGTAGGTGTGTGTGTGGGAGGCAGGTAGGCGTGTGTAAAGTAGGTAAGTGTGTTTGAATGTGTATATGTGTGTGTGAGGTAGATAGTTTTGTGTGTGTAAGAGGTAGGTCGATGTGTGTGTGTGTTCAGGAGGTAGATAGGTGTCTCTGTGTGTTTGAGGTAGGATGATGTGTATATGTGAGAGGTAGGTAGGTCTGTATGTGTGTGTGTGAGTTGGTAGGTATGTATGTATGTTAGGTAGGTAGGTGTGTAAGTGTAAGAGGTAGGTAGGTATGCGTGTGAGTTAGTAAGGTGTGTGGGTAGGTGTGCGAGGTGTTTGTGTGAGGTAGGTAGGTGTGTGTGTGTGGGTGTGTGTGAGGATGGTAGGTGTGTGTGAGGTAGGTAGGTGTGTGTGTGATGTATGTAGGTGTGTGTCTGTATGAGGTAGATAGGTATGTGTGTGTGTGTGTATGATATAGGTATGTGTGAAATGTAGGTAGATGTGTGTGTGTCTCAAGTAGGTAGGTGTGTGTGAGGAAATTATGAGTGTGTAAGGTAGATGGGTGTCTGTGTATATGTGAGGTAGGTAGGTGTGTGTATGTGTGTGTGTGTGAGGAAGGTAGGTGTGTGTAAGGTAGATAGGTGTGGGTGTATGTGTGTGTGAGGTAGGTAGGTGTTTGTTTGTGTGAAATTGTCCGTTGTGTGTGTGTTTGTGAGGTAGGTAGGTGTGTGTGTCGGATGTAAGTAGGTATGTGTGTTAGGTAAGTATGTTTGTGTTTGAATGAGGTAGGTAGGTGTGTGTGTGTGTGATGTAGGTATGTTTGGAAGGTAGATAGGTGTGTGTGTGTTTCATTTAGGTGTGTGTGTGTGAGGTAGGTGAGTGTCTGTGTATTTGTGATGTAGGTAGGTGTTTGTGTATGAGGTAGGTAGGTGTGTGTAAAGTAGGTAGGTGTGTGTATATGTGTTTGTGTGTGTGAGGTAAGTAGGTGTGTGTGTGTGAGGTAGGTCTATGTGTGTGTTTGTTTATGAGGTGGGTAGGTGTGTGTGTATGTGTGTGTGTGTGTTTGTGTGTGCAGTAGGTGTATTTGTGTGTCAGGTAGGTAAGTTTGTGTATGAGATAGGTTGGTGTGTATATGTGTTTGTGTATGTGGTAGGTAGGTGTGTCTGTGTGTGTGAAGTAGGTAGATGTATGTGTGAGAGAAAGATCGATGTGTGTGTGTGTGTGTGTGTGTTATGTAGGTAGGTGTGTGTGTGTGTGTGTGTGTGAGAGTTAGGTAGGTGTGTATATGTGTGTGAGATAGATAGGTGTGTATGTGTGTGAGAGGTAAGTAGGTATGTCAGTGAGGTAGGTAGGTATATGTGTGTGTGTGTGTGAGGTAGGTAGGTGTGTGCGGATGTGTGTTTGTGAGGTAGGTAGGTGTTGGTCTGTATGTTTGTCAAGTAGGTAGGTATGTGTGTATGTGTGTGTGCGTAGGTGTATGAGGTGTGGGTGTAGGTATGTAAGGTGTGTGTGAAGTAGATATGTGTGTGTGTGTGTTAGGTAGGTAGGTGTATGTTTGTGAGATAGGTAGGTGTGTGTGTGGATGTGTGTGTGGTAGCTTGGTGTGTGTGTGTGGTAGGAACGTATGTGCAAGGTATTTAGGTGTGTGTATATGTGTGTGGTGTAGGTAGATGTGTGTGTATGCGTGTGTGAGGAAGGTAGATGTGATTGTGAGGTAGTTAAGTGTCTGTGTGTGTTTCTGTGTGTTAGATAGGCAGGTGTGTGTGTGAGGTATGTAGGTGTTTATGTTTGTATGTATGTGTATGTGAGGTAGGTAGGTGTGTTTGTGTGAGGTAGGTAGGTGTGTGTGTGTGTGTGTGAGGTAGGTAGGTGTCTGTGTGTGTGAGGTAATTAGTTGTGTGTGTGTGTGAGGTAGTTATGTGTGTGTGTAATTTAAGCAGTTGTGTTTATGTGTGAGGTAGGTATGTGCGTGTGTATGTGTGTGAGGTAGGTAGGTGTGTGTGTCTGAGGTAGGTAGGTGTGTGTGTGATTGTATGTTATAGAGGTAGGTAGGTGTGTGTGTGTGTATCTATGTGTTTGTGAGGTAGTTATGTGTTTTTGTGTGGTGTGGTGTAGATAGGTGATTTGTGGGGTGTGGTATAGATAGGTGTGTGTGTGTGTTTGTTATGTAAGTAGATGTGTGTGTGTATGTGTGTATGAGTTAGGTATGTGTGTTAATGTGTGTGTATGTGTGTATGAGTTAGGTATGTGTGTTAATGTGTGTGTATGTGTGTTTGAGGTAGGTATATATGTGTGTGTGTGGTAGGTAGGCGTGTATGTGTGAGGCAGATAGGTGTGTGTGTGTGTGAGATAGGTAGGTGTGTTTTTGTGGGTTTTGTGTATGTGTGAGAGGTAGGTAGGTGTGTATGTGGTAGTGTGTGTGTGTGTGTGTGTGTGTGAGAGAGGTGGGTAGGTGTGTGTGTGGGTGAGAGTCGTTGTGAGGTAGAGAGAGAGGCATTATGTATTTATTTGTAGGCGGGTGTGTGTGTATTTGCGCGTATTTTTGTGAATATGTGTGATTATATATGTATGTATGTGTGTATGCGCGCGTGTGTGTGTGCGTGTGTGCGTGCGTGCGGGCGTGCGTGTAAATGTATATCTTCAGTATAAAGTGGTAACATATAATAATTCAGTTTTCAAATGCCGAATGCCCTGTATGTGTGCAGTATTTTCTCGAAAAGACGATATATTCGATGCGGCCGTTTCGAAGTAAAAGTTCTGGAAAAAATATGTCAAATGGTGATATCCGTGCCAGTTCAGGATCTTCATTGTTAGTATCAATAGGCTCTTCTTTGGCATATATTAGTTTGATTTAGGTAAGATATGTACATTACATTGAACGCAATCATTAAACATACATTTTAAGACTAGGAATAAAACTTTGCTTACTTAAATTAATGGAAATATAAGCTACGAAATGATCACATAAATATTTAGGCAATGCCAGCATTGAACTGTAACGGTGAACTATTATTTGCTGCACTTGACAGCACTTCAAGAAATAGACAGTTCTACCTGCCTCAAAAGCCAATAACTAAATACTCTCATTACCGTAAACTAGAACTGGTTATCTGACCTGGCGTTTCATATAATTGTACGAACATCGAGCTTATAGTAAGTGATGATGGATAAATTCAAGACATGATAACTCGTTCGCATTCTCTTAAAAGGGTTTTTTGCCATTATTTAGATTGATAAATGAAAACATGTTCAAGTCACAAGACTAATGTAGCATGTTTAAATTATAAGATTGTCTGGTTCAATTAACTGTTTTGTCAGACCTACCTTAAGCAGTTTCAATCATAATAATACGTGCGTTTATACAAGTTGAGTAGCAGTTAATAATTTCTTGAGTATTTGAAGGCAAACTGTCTCTAAACACAAACGTTAGATAATCTAGTTGTCTGGTATTTTTTAGCAACACATGATAAGAACTGCCCAGGAAACTACTTAACAAATATATTTCAACGAATTTGATCGGCACATTTATGGTCTTATAAATATAAGTTGTACAAATATAAGTTGAACAATTACTTTATGTGTACAATTTGTATAATTATTTAAACTGCTATAATTGCACGCATTCTTTTTCACCGGTATAACGTCCACGTGCATAGGCCATCAACCAACCCGTTACGTTGGCCTGTTCCTTGCATTTTCTCAAACTCATTTTAGCGTTTTCCCGTGTACTTGAATTGGCATATGGGTATCTTTTATTTTATTTTGCAATGCTTAGTTTCCTTTTTCATGCAGATTCCATGACCGGAGAATGCTTAGTTATACCGTCTTCGGGACTTTAGCAGTGTGTGATCTATCCCTCGAGATCTTCTTCCTACCATTTAATGTTGCACATGCCCTTGTCCTGTTCTCTCACATAAGCTATGAATTGTAATTGGGTTGAGCCACTGCAAGCTCACAGTAGGTCTTGAGAGACTGGTGAATAAAGCCCTGCAAGCTCACAGTAGGTCTTGAGAGACTGGTGAATAAAGCCCTGCAAGCTCACAGTAGGTCTTGAGAGACTGGTGAATAAAGCCCTGCAAGCTCACAGTAGGTCTTAAGAGACTGGTGAATAAAGCCCTGCAAGCTCACAGTAGGTCTTAAGATACTAGTGAATAAAGCCCTGCAACCTCTAATAATGAGGCTTGTCATGTATTTTCTACAACAAGAAGGCTCGACTTCACATTGATGTAAGGGATCCATAGCTTGGCATGGATTTTGACAATTTTACAGTTATATTTGGTTTTCAACATAACAAAAGCCGCTTTTTCCTTCGTTTCCTCATTTGAACATCTCCATCTACATCGCCCGTTTTACTTGTGATAATTCCCCAAAATGTGAAGCTGTCTACTTCAACGAAAGTTTGATAGGAGACGTGTTGTTCATCATACTTAGTAAACAATGTGTATCTTTTCTGCATGCGTATTTATACCTACTTATAGCAATATTATGTTTAGTGTATTACAACGCTAATCATCATGTATCACTTACTTTGTCTAACGATCTTTAACCGATCATTGGCCAATTCTACAGCCTCCACCATTGCCGTTTTCATCATTGATGCCTTTTGTCCATCGTCTCTTCCCTCTTCCAAAATACAATCTAGGATTCTTTGATGTCACGCTGGTTTATACACGAGTATGAAGAATTTCAGAGCGTATTGTAACATTAGTTAGCTTTGTTAGTTAGCTTTCATTCCACTAATTTCGTTGAGTTGCGTTGGCAGCTTACATCCTCTATCCTGCATTAAGTGCGTTGCGTCAGTCGATGTGATCAGGTGTCTCTGCACACTCACACTAATGACATCTGTCAACCTGTCTCGCGGCCGCTCTTTAATTCTAGCAAGATATACCAGCATTGTAAGGCCTCAGTGGACGTTCAGGAGGTCGCATTCTCACGAGATGACCGGACCTTCTTATTTTGTGCCTAGAAATACAAGTATATGTAGACGTAGTGCTAACCATATTTCGATAGTCTTCGTTTAGCATTATTCCTTTCCAGGTAACACCGATGACTATCCTCAAACACGTCCTTTCACACGTTGAACGTCTGCTTTAACGCACCCTGGACAGAGGTCATGTTTGGCACTGGTAGCACAGATCGGCATAAATATACTGTTTTTCGGTTGTTGCTTTGCTGCCAAACTAATGCTCCAGCGCATAAGCAGTAGGGACAACTGATACGTCACATATAATTTCTCACACCTAGCGTCGTTTTAATGTCTAGCCTACAGTCTGTAGAAATATTACCTTCTAAGTACTTGAACTAACCGGCCTGGCTAAGAGCAATATCAGTTACACTGAAATTGGACGGCCCATGTACTCTGCTGATAACCATAGTTTCTGCTTTCGTATCGTCGTTAATTTAAAAATTGTATTTAGCGTGGGAAGCCACACGCACGTTAACGTGATTTTGATGTTTATTTTTATCTTCGTGCAACATGGACTTATTATATATTGAAAATCAATTCCTGTTTTGAGTTCGGTCCTACTTCAAATGTCTCAATTTGCTGGTCTCTGATGCGATATTAAACGTAACGTTAAATGTGGTAAACACATTCTAGTTTAAAAGACGTAATGATGTTCTTCGATTTGCTCAGACACGACTATCTGCTGATTTATGTTCTTCGATTTGCTCAGATACGACTATCTGCTGATTTATGTTCTTCGATTTGCTCAGACACGACTATATGCTGATTGATGTTCTTCGATTTGCTCAGACACGACTATCTGCTGATTTATGTTCTTCGATTTGCTCAGACACGACTATCTGCTGATTTATGTTCTTCGATTTGCTCAGATACGACTATCTGCTGATTTATGTTCTTCGATTTGCTCAGACACGCCCATCTGCTGATTTATGTTCTTCGATTTGCTCATACACAACTATCTGCTGATTTATGTTCTTCGATTTGCTCAGACACGACTATCTGCTGATTTATGTTCTACGATTTGCTCAGACACAACTATCTGCTGATTTATGTTCTTCGATTTGCTCAGACACGACTATCTGCTGATTTATGTTACTCTATTTGCTCAGATACGCTCATGTGCTGTTTATGTTCTTCGATTTGCTCAGACACAACTATCTGCTGATTTATGTTCTTCAATTTGCTCAGACACGACTATCTGCTGATTTATGTTCTTCGATTTGCTCAGACACGACTATCTGCTGATTTATGTTACTCTATTTGCTCAGACACGCTCATGTGCTGTTTATGTTCTTCGATTTGCTCAGATACAACTATCTGCTGATTTATGTTCTTAAATTTGCTCAGATACGACTATCTGCTGATTTATGTTCTTCGATTTGCTCAGACACGATTATCTGCTGATTTATGTTCTTCGATTTGCTCAGATACGACTATCTGCTGATTTATGTTCTTCGATTTGCTCAGACGCGACTATCTGCTGATTAATGTTCTTCGATTTGCTCAGACACGACTATCTGCTGATTTATGTTCTTCGATTTGCTCAGACACGACTATCTGCTGATTTATGTTCTTCGATTTGCTCAGACACGCTCATGTGCTGTTTATGTTCTTCGATTTGCTCAGACACAACTATCTGCTGATTTATGTTCTTCGATTTGCTCAGATACGACTATCTGCTGATTTATGTTACTCTATTTGCTCAGACACAACTATCTGCTGATTTATGTTCTTCGATTTGCTCAGATACGACTATCTGCTGATTTATGTTCTTCGATTTGCTCAGACACGCCCATCTGCTGATTTATGTTCTTCGATTTGCTCAGACACAACTATCTGCTGATTTATGTTCTTCGATTTGCTCAGACACGACTACCTGCTGATTTATGTTCTTCGATTTGCTCAGACACAACTATCTGCTGATTTATGTTCTTCGATTTGCTCAGACACGCCCATCTGCTGATTTATGTTCTTCGATTTGCTCAGACACAACTATCTGCTGATTTATGTTCTTCGATTTGCTCAGTCACAACAATCTGCTGATTTATGTTCTTCGATTTGCTCAGACACGACTATCTGCTGATTTATGTTCTTCGATTTGCTCAGATACGACTATCTGCTGATTTATGTTCTTCGATTTGCTCAGACACGACTATCTGCTGATTTATGTTCTTCGATTTGCTCAGACACAACTATCTGCTGATTTATGTTCTTCGATTTGCTCAGACACGCCCATCTGCTGATTTATGTTCTTCGATTTGCTCAGACACAACTATCTGCTGATTTATGTTCTTCGATTTGCTCAGTCACAACAATCTGCTGATTTATGTTCTTCGATTTGCTCAGACACGACTATCTGCTGATTTATGTTCTTCGATTTGCTCAGACACGACTATCTGCTGATTTATGTTCTTCGATTTGCTCAGACACAACAATCTGCTGATTTATGTTCTTCGATTTGCTCAGACACGACTATCTGCTGATTTATGTTCTTCGATTTACTCAGGCACGACTATCTGCTGATTTATGTTCTTCGATTTGCTCAGACACGCTCATGTGCTGATTTATGGTCTTCGTTGTGCTCATGAGCAGACATGATCGTCATCTGCTCTAGCCCTCTCGCGCTCTGTGAGAGAATAGCTGCCATCTGCATATCTACGTGCTGCAATGTGATTGACACTAATCTATGCTAATCGAACTTTTCTAAGGACCGTATTTTTTTCTTTACAACACGTATTGTTAAATAGGGAGAATGCACTACTACTACGTTTTGCACTTCGAGCCATTTTCATATGTCGCTACCTATTCTAGCCACTGCTTTTTTGTATATTATATAATGTTTAGTCTAAGTGAATTAGTTCTGTTGAAATGCCAATGTCTCGCATGCTCAACATGATTTAGATTAAAAACCGTTTTTGGTATCAAGATGCTGAGCAGCGCATGAGCTGCAGTGGTCAGCGACTTATAGCTGACTGCTAGCGTCAGGGCCAGCGAACCAGAGCTTCCAAGACCTTTCTACACCTCCACGCGGTTATCCTGGATAACAGGCTGCAGCAGGGCAGACTGGCTAAGGAGAAGGGATCGAAGAGGGAATGCTAATTCGGTACTGAAAAAATGCTTGCTGAAGTCGGATGTGTTGGATCGAAAAGTGCAAATATCGCAGTCGAGCTGTAAATTATAACACAACGCATTGCGTTCTCTGGACTACATTCTGCCACTTAAGCCCTTTCATGGTTTGGTAGCGGGAGATTGAGAACGAACGGAGACAAGACAAAAGCCGTTTTGTAATCTACATTTTTCGATTCTTAAAGTGATAAAGATGTTATCCTCGCGACTCTGCAATGCCTGAAACGTGCTTGTGCTTTATTTACTTTCGTGTTTTGTTTCTTTTTTATAGATCGTCATTATTTTACCTACGAGGATTTTACTCGGATGGCATATTATAGCAATAGTTCGGTAGTTGGTGCATCTCGTATCGCTTATGTGGCGTTCTTTAGGAATGGGTTACATATATATCTTGTCCATGCTTCTGGCCATATTGCAGACCTCCTTAAATAGTAAGTGGTAAATACTGACAGTAGACTTCACTTGCTTGTATAAATTCGGTCTCTATATCATCACATCCTTGTGATTTGTATTTCTTCTGGCCTTGGATTCGTTGACCTGACTTCATCCTTCATGGGTTAAATTGTCATTTCACTGCTACTCACCTGGTATCTTCTAGTTTCGTTCAGTATCTTCATACATTTCTCTGTTCGTTCCAACCTTCCAATACAGCATTGCTCAATATCAGTGCGCTTCCATCAAGTCATACGTCTTAAGCCACCGTTTCCTCGATGAGTTAGCTAATCGCGTGCGGCTTCCAACTCTGTCTCCAGTCGTGTAGCTGTGTTACAAAGTGGCTAGTAGACGATTGGTTTGAACATGCCCCCTGAAGTCGCCCTCGCGCGGTCATGCTGGCGCTGAGGAGACATTGGATTTTGGTTCTAGCGTCGGCATTTGTTATCTCTTTCCTAATCAGCAGGCTAGGCGTGAGCACGGTCGTTGGTTTCACTACTTCTGTCCGACTGCTGCACCGCTCCCTGTGAACCCATATTGCTAGGCGAGCAAATTTGACGAGGTCACAGTAGTCTACCTCATTCAATGACGTTAAAATCAAACCGGGATACACCCGCAATGTTAGGCGTTGAGTATGATTCAATGTAGTGTTTGACATGACTAGCACCCGCGTTATAATGACGTTTTAGAATTCCGATGCGCGGAACAATTTCGTATATGGACATTGAGTGATGGTATCATATTTAAAAAGATATTGTGCGAACCTGCTCGACAGATGGAAACATAATTAAACAATGGTTCCACGCTCACCCGTTTGCGGTAACAGATTGTTTAATATTCGATTCGATGTCATTGAAAAACAAAGCACAATGATATAAACGGTGCACATATCATTTCCAAATTGTGTCCATCACCGTTGTTAATTATTTCTTATTGTATGTGCGTTACCATTTCCGTCGCTAAGTATTTGTTATGACGTTCTAAATTCTTTGAACACATGTCCAGATTTTTCTTACTTTGTACCTCTTCAATTCTTATATGCGCGTCCATTATGTTTTATTTCTTGTCTGTCCGAATCTCTCTTGTGATTTGTATATATATGTTTTGCTGTTACTCTCAGTCCTAAATGCTGTTTACATTTTGATTTCTTCTTTTAGACTCAAAGTTTTGTTTCTGTGATATAATTTTGATGTTTCTGTTTTTTGCTTCGCATCTGTGTTTGTGTTAATGAGATCACAATATGATTCGCATGTTCACTGGTGTCATATATTCCTGCACTGCCATAAGTACCTCTATTTATTATTATTTACTTCAATGCTCTATTCTTGTTACCTCTTATACGTCACAGCATATATGTCTTCAAGTATTTCAGTCTTATATGAATGTCCACGAGCTAGTTATTTGATTCACAATCCTCACTATCAGATGTAATCGCGGATGACACCGCCTAATAAACATATTTTATATGTTACAATGTATTGTAATTGGTTCCTGTTTTTCTCATTTAGTGATATCTATGTTTAGAGCCGTCAATTGTGTTGTTCAAATTCCGAGTAAACACGGTGAAATTGTTTTCTACTGTACGTGTATATCTACATATAATTATATCGTTTTCCACCAATATCTACATACGTTAGGAATATAATAGCCTTCGTATAACCTTCAAGTAGTATTAATCATAAGTTTATGTTACTTCTTTTGTATAGTAGCTATGTATTCGATTATGATAATGCCCTTAGGCTTTGCTTTAGTCAACAGAACATACATTATAGTTTAATTAATTCTTCTGCCTGCTCCCACTTCAAGATACGATGTTACACTTTCGAGATTAAATTGTAATTTAGGCGAGAGAATACACGTTTATTCTTCCTCGAATGTCAATTTCGCGAATTATGTGTTTATTTGCGATAATGTGCGTCAATGTACGTTCATTTACGCGCACTTTGACATTTATAAATAAATGCAATATGATTACTTTTACATCTGTTATAAACTGTGTTTATGTCTCCAGGATCTGACATTACATTTCTTGAACATTGGCATTTATAACCCTACCTTCGATCACCTACATCTTGTGTATTTGCAGTATCATGTAAAGGACCTTTCGTTTCATTATTGGTGTAACCTCTGGCATTATGTTAATGTATCAAGTCGAAGAGGCAACCTCGAAAAGGTTCACATATACAATATACTTGTATGTATGGGAACTCTACAGTAATTCTTCTACTGGAGACACGATGTTTGTCACTGTATTTTACTGTAATACTTTATGTGGGATATGTGTGTGTATTACTTTATTCATTTAACGTTAAGATAGGGCCAAGGCAGACAATTGCTGTCAGGGATTGTTACAGACTTCATTGTACAAGACTTCGTCTGTATTGTGAGGTTGTGTGGCCAGTTACTTTCTTTGCCTAACAGAAAACCAATGTGCAGATACGTTAACTGATAAGAGGAATAAATCAAAGTACCTTTGCTGTGAGGAGAACGTTCTCTACCATTTCAGTAATAGTATGAGTGAGTGTTGTACGAAAACTATCACATTCGAGGAGCCATTATATTACCGATGCGTACATCCTTCTGCTGCTACCTCGCCTGCAATATATACAGCCAGGTCTGGAGATGGTCGTCAGGCAGTCGAGCAAATTGTTGTCAGGAGATGGTCGTCGGACAGTCGAGCAAATAGTTGTCAGGTGATGGTCGTCGGGCAGTCGAGCAAATAGTTGTTAGGAGATGGTCGTCGGGTAGTCGAGCAAATAGTTATAAGCGGATGGCCGCAGGGCAGTCGAGCAAATAGTTGTAGGCGGATGGTTGTCAAGCAGTCGAGCAAATAGTTGGCAGGAGATGGTCGTCGGGGAGTCGAGCAAATAGTTGTAAGCGGATGGTCGTCGGGCAGTCGAGCAAATAGTTGTCAGGAGATGGTCGTCGGGCAGTCGAGCAAATAGTTGTAAGCGGATGGTTATCAGGCAGTCGAGCAAATAGTTGTAAGCGGATGGTCATCAGGCAGTCGAACAAAACCATGTAAGAAAATGGTTACCCGGCAGAGATGCAAAAAGTTGTCAGGAGTTGGTCATCGGGCAGTCGAGCAAATAGTTGTAAGCGGATGGTTATTAGGCAGTCGAGCAAATAGTTGTAAGCGGATGGTTATTAGGCAGTCGAGCAAATAGTTGTAAGCGGATGGTTATTAGGCAGTCGAGCAAATAGTTGTAAGCGGATGGTCGTCAGGCAGTCGTGCAAATATTTGTCAGCGGGTTGGTTATCGGGCAATCGAGCAAATATTTGTCAGCGGTTGGTTATCAGACAGTCGAGCAAATATTTGTCAGCGGTTGGTTATCAGGTAGTCGAACACATATTTTTTAGCGGTTGGTTATCGGGCAGTCGAGAAAATATTTGTCAGCGATTGGTTATCGGGCAGTCGAGCTAATACTTTTCAGCGATTGGTTATCGGACAGTCGAGCACATAGTTGTCAGAGGTTGTAACACGACAGTCCCGCAAATAGTTGTCAGCGGATGGTCTGTCACCCAATAGTCGAGTATATAAATGTAAGCGTATGATGTACGACTTGACAGTCTCAAAACCAGTTTCAATTTTTAAGTCATCAATCAATAGCTATCCATATGGTGTCGAAAATGAACTTGGTAGATTGGTTATCGACATGATGTAGCAGTACGAAACTAAACGTGTTCTGCGCACAGACAGACCTGTATACAAACAGTGTCTGGAAAACAGAATATTTATAGGTGGCTTAATACGGGCTTAAAAGATATCAAAAGTCAAGATACATTAGAATATAACCTTTTTTCAGAGTTCAGCCGCCTACAAAAACAAGAACACATATCTACCAATTAATTAAAGAAAGGTCCAGAATAGATACCAGGAACTATTTTGGAATCAGAGAATGATGAATACCATGAGTGCATTACAAAAGGAAATAGTGGAGATAGGGTCAATTGATGCAGTCAAAAAAAGATTGATTTAGATCAAACGAAATAGAAAAAAAAACTGGTTGTATATAATCTCTGTGGATTCTTCGAAACCAGTAAAAAGAAATTATTTTAAGTGAGGGATTAGAATATGATTATGTACAATAAACAAGCTATGGCAGTCATATATATCCACAAACTCGCCCACCTTGCCCCTCCACCTCAACTGATGATAATAGTCTTATAACAACCATTAGTCTTCCCATAATGCAATTATGCAGGCTTATTATAATAAACTTCAACGTAATATGTGTATTCGCTGATATATTCTGATGTGCTACACTTACTGGCATGGGCGATCATGTTTCTCTATATCTTTCTGACCAAGATGATGATTTTACTTCTTTCTTAGAAATACTTTTTGATTTATCCAGTATCAGAGTGTCTTCTGTAAAAGAAATACTAATTTAGCAATTGTATAATATCGAAACCTTATGTTTATTATGTTAAAGCCATGATCATGAAACTGAGATCTTCAATTCATGGAATATAAATATCAAACAAAACCACCACGAGGGATTCGTTAAAACATTTACAATAACCCAGCTAGCGTTAAAGTATAAATCAGATTCGTATGTCTTTGCAACTAGGCGCAGTAACATACACAGATCCAAGTGCTAATATTCTCATGTGCTAAATAATGATGTCGCGAGACGACGGACAAAACAAGGAGCATGACTTACTGCCTTAATGTTGTTTGTCAATTTTATTGTTGGCTTTTATGTGCCGTAATATTAAACTGCACATGATTTTCTCAATTGCTGTCCTATATTTATTTTACAGTTACAATTGCATTTTGTTACAGTGTACTGTACCACTCCTTTTTATAAATTTTATTTACGGGGAGGGGGGGGGGGATCTGTTTGTGGCAAAGTGGTCTCTTGGTTCAAAAGAATAGGTCAATTTAGCTTTCCAAACATGATCTGAAGAGAGCAGTGTATGCGTTAAGCAATTTAACCCATTGCTGTAAAGTTTCTGATAAATGATTCATATAAAGAGACCAGGCTGTTGTGGTTCGTCTGCGCTTTACTGTCAAACCGTGTAAAGTTGAACACTCTCCAGCTTATGACATTGCACATTGTGCTCCATCCACTAACGACTCGCTGGTGAGTGTGAAGTAACCTTCCTTTTGCAGACGAAAGGATCATACAGTAAACCATATTTAATGTACGACTTGAAATGGTAAATGGCTGATAGAAGCGATATATGTGCAGACGAGTGCTTTCACATCAGCTCAGTCCCTTTCATTGCTGAAAGTTGCAGACGACAGAGAACGAATTCTGAAGTTACCACAGCGGCTCCGAAATTTGAATCGGGCTTCATAAAGTACCCATTTACAACTGAGTTGACTGGAAGAAGCTGTATTACACGATTGAAATAACAAATGTTACGTTTTCTTTATTTGGGACATAGAAAAACAAGAAGCCAAAATCTATTTCTCCTTAACATTTACACAACATAATTATTACTGTTGAAAATTAACTCGGTTAAAAAATAATTCTCATTTTTATTCACCCAGTTTGTTCGTGATGTTCTGTTCAGATACATGTGCTCTACCTTCTTGTTTCGTCTTTCCACATTCTATTCTAGGATGGCGACATACATGTTGTTAAAATGTGGCTACAGATTAGAGGATGTGTATCATGCTACCATGTAATTGGACATATCTTGATGATGACATCAGATCGGGAGATGATTGATGTATATTTTCTAAAAAAATGAAGATCGTGTTCTTTGCTATTAATTACTAAACACCTCATTCCGAGATTATTATACATTAGCTTTTAAGTTGTAACATCATACACATTGTTCGCTTATATAATAACAATAGTAATAATAATATGTGTTGGTCATTGCAAGCGGACATGACGACTGCATCAGACTAATGCCACAATATGTGTTCTATTATGTCTATAGAGACAAATCCTGGAACATTGAAGTAGAGAGTTGTAGAAAAAGAGACAGAGCAAAGAAGACGTGAAAAGAGCTGGAACGGGTGGCTCAAGACAGGACTTACATGTATTTGTTGCATAACTGTCCTGTACATGAATCTGGATAATGTTGGTTGATTGAATGATTGATTGGTGATAATTGCGTATTTTATATTATAAAGTAACAACTGTCTAGAACTATGTCTGTATCAATGAAGAAAAAAATAAATTGTGTGCAATCGATATAATTACTTCAAGTAAAGAAACAGGTGTGTGTATTTTCTCTTTCAATAGATACCCACGTTTTCATCATGTTATCGATATCTTTTTGACCATGTTGCAAAATGCATTCCAGCATGCTGTATTCATAGTGCCAAGTAACATTTGCTTTATTCATTGTATTCATTTTTGTGTGTGTACAGCTTCAATTTGTGGTGCTCATGACACCAACTGTAAAATTATGGACACGATTAGACGATATAAAAGATAAATAAAAGTGGGTACTGAATCTAAAAAGTCGATAACACCTAAACACTCCTTAATTACTTCACATGACTAGAAACACAACGAAACTCGCGTGACGGTCACGGGATCTTTCCCAAGCAGAATGAATACACAACAACACCTAACAAATCACAAAAGCATTTAAAGTTGACTTCAAAACGAAAACAATACGGTTAATTGTGGCAGTCATTAACCAGAGAGAAGTTAAAGTTTCCAATGTTAAGAATGAACAAAAGTAATATTAAACATATGAGAAAAAAGGGATTGTCGGTGTGTATAAAGTATTAGTTAGACCTAGATTGGAGTAGTGTGTACAGGTCCGGAGTCCATGTAGTGCAGTGGTTATTAACAGGCTGGAAAGGACACAGAAAAAAAAAGCTTGATAGTGGGATTCCAGATATACAGTTATGAGGAAAGACTCCTGATTAGATATTAGCAAATATTGTTTCAGTCAGAGAGTGGCGAATGATTCGAATGCATTGCTACATGAATTAGTGGAGTCAGGAACAATTAGTGGAGTCAGGAACAATTAGTCAGGAACAATTAGTGTATTAAAGTATAGATTGGATGTGCATAGTTTTTAGAGCAAAGAAAGGTAACATGAACTGTTGTATACAGACTCTGCAGAGTCTTGCAAACCAGTATAAAGGCGTTCAGTTAAGTTAAGTTAAGTTAAGTACCCTGCCGGTTAAAGAAAGTTGCCGATCATAATCTCCACTTCCTCTTGTCACGTGTGTTGTGAATGTCCCGCCGTTGAACGCCTACCATGTCATTCCTTCAAACTGTCCAATATTTCCCTTTTTGCCTCCCTATGTCCCTTTATCATGCAATTCTGCCCGTTCTCACCGTGTGATCCAATCCGGCATTTATCATGCCATGCCGAAAAAGGGCGAATACCTTGTCGTGATTCTTGCCACACTCTGTATTTCTGTCTCTACTTCTTCAAGTACCATGTTAATAGCGTTTATTGTAGTCCATGTAATTCTCATCATTGATAATTATTCGTGACTCGCTGCCGTATGTCAGTACTGTTTCCACGTATCATCTTTTTACCCTATTTACAGCAATAGAGTATTATTGCATTTGACACCCCTCATACTCTAAAAGACATATTTTTTCTGGATTTTTCTGTTTTTATTTCATAAATGCATCTTTCATCGGCTGTTATGTGGGTTTCCACGTATTGAAATGTGGGCGCGTGTCTTAGTTCCATATTGTTCAATTGTTTCCAAAAATTACTTGTAAGAATACATCAATGAATATGTAAACGTAATAAAGAAGAGAGTTATGTACAGAAACTAAAAAGATAAAAAAGCAATCGAGAAAGAGAAATGCCCAATTGGCCTGCAAAATGTTGTGAAGTGTTTTCTAAGCATGAGATGTAAGACACCCAATAAAGAAATCTAAACCGGTTTCGATGTTCAGTGGAGCAAAGCCACATGGCAGTGATCAATACATATGCATTCCACTGGTTGTCTCTAGCTTTGAAAGTGGATTGCGATCGAAACGATCAAAGTTTTTAGTAATATCCTTGAGGTATGTATATAAGCTAGAATGGAGTTCAAGACCAGTATCTTCACTGTATTTTGTATTGCAGAGAGACACACAGAAACTTAGATTAAGTTACGCGACTTCTCGGTGAACTAACTTTTAAAGAATTGCTATCATTTGGAATGATTCGAAAACAGGATAAGAAAATGGCGGATAAAATCTAACGAACAGAGAGGTTGTGAAGGTCAAAAATTAACATTTAAACTATAGACGGGATAAAAACTTCCGTTACCTGTTGATCAGAAGCCGACTCAACACTCAACTCATACGATGCCGTGAATTCCAACAACATGCGTGGTCGGGTAATTTGTCGCTATGCCATTTAGACGCGTTTCCTGGCCATTCCTAAAGAAGTATGTAATCTGTTGGCCTTAATAACAGAGGAAGGGTAATACCGGGATCACTGGCTTCGCCTCTTTCTGCTCTTATGTTTGACACCGGTTTGGGCTTGAGAAAATTGTAAATATCATTATGGAATATTTTACGGGTTTAATACTTTCCTTACTGTTTTTATGTTTCCACAGTAAAATCAAATCTGTAACTTTCTCCCTATGTGTTACACTTTCATACTCTCTATCTCTCTCATTGTATTTCTCTTACTCTCTCTCTCTCTGTCTCTATCACTGTATCTCTCTTACTCTCTCTCTTATTACATCTCTTTCTCTCAGTCTTTCTTTCTCTATCTCTATATATATCTCTATATCTCTATCTCTCGTTTTCTCTCTCTTTCTTGCTCTTTCTGTATCTCTATCCCTCTATCTCTCGCTGTCTCTCTCTACCTCTCTATCAATCTCTCATTCTCTCAGTAAATCAATCAATCAATCTGTCAATCTCCCAATCTATCAATCAATCAATATGCCAATCTCCCAATTTATCACTCTATCAATCTATTAATCTACAAATATATCAATACATCAGTCTATTAATATATAAATATGTTAACTTATCAACCTATCAACCTATGAACATATATATATATATATATATATATATATATATATATATATATATGTATATATATATATATATATATATATATATACACACACACACATATGTATATACATATATATATATATATATATATATATATATATATATATATATATATATATATATATATATATATATATATATATATATATAAATATATATATATATATATATGTATATCAACGTATCAATCTATCAACTTATCAATCTATCAACATATCAATCTAGCAATTTAGCACTATATCAACATATCATTCTTTATATCTCTGTCTATCAATCTTTCAGTAATTCAGTTTATCCATCTTTCCATCTTTCCATTTATCCAAATATACATATATCCATCTACCCATATATTCCTCTACCCGTCTACCTTTCTATCAACTACCTTTCTATTCATCCATCCATCCGTCCGTCCGTCCATCCATCCATCCATCCATCCATCTATCCATCCATCCATCCGTCTGTTTAACCATCCATCCGTCTATCCATCTGTCCATGTGTCTGTCTGTCCATCGGTCTGTCTGTCCATGTGTCTGTCTGTCCATATGTATGTCTGTATATGCCTGAACATCTGTCTGACCATCTGTCTGTACGTCTGTACGTCTGTATGTCTGTACGTCTGTCTGTCAATTTGTCTGTCTGTCAGTCCATCTGTCTGTCTGTCCATCTGTCTCCCCATCTGTCTGTATGTCCATCAAAACGCGTTGTTAGATACGATGCTACCACCTGATACATCGGATAGTTTACCGTTCTGAAGCTGAAACATACATTAAAACATTGTAACTTGGCATTACACATTAACAATATACCATTAGTAAAGCAACGTACCTTTTCATTAAATATTAAATACATACAATTAGTAAAACAACATAGCTTTTCATTAAACATTAACAATATACAATTAGTAAAGCAACGTAACTTTTCACATTAACAACATACAATTAGTAAAGCAACGTAACTTTTCATTAAACATTTACAACATACAATTAGTAACTTTTCACTATACGTTAGAAAGTGACAATTGGTAAAACAACTTAACATGTTATTATAAATCAACAACAGACAATTGGTAAATCAACGTAACTTGTTATTAAACGTTAACACCATACAATTCAAAATACAGCTAGATGTGGTTCTCCCAATAATCTATCTGATAACGAGTAAGAGAAAACACAATACATGTTTTTTTCAGTTTATCAAGGACACGGATTATTCAATTATTCTCTTGCAACCCGTAGGCTACGTTGAATTTGAGATTTCCGAAATAAAGTAATATTTATTACATGAAGGATCTTCTTCTTCTTCTTCTTCTTCTTCTTCTTCTTTTTCTTCTTCTTTTTCTTCTTCTTATTCTTCTTCTTCTTCTTCTTCTTCTTCTTCTGCGTTCGTTCTCAATATCCTGCTACCAAGTCTTAAACATGACTTTGAAAGTAGCAGGTTGTAATCTGGAGAACAGAATGCGGTATGTCGCTAGTTTACAGCTTGGCTGCGATATTTGCACCTTTCTGTCCGATACATCCGTCTTCGGCAGTTATGAAGGATCTTCTTCTTCTATGCGTTCGGTTTTGTATGCTCGTTTTATGCCATCAGATGGGCTGCCTCCATGATGTGACACGTCAGTCGCAGGTCCTCAATGGTTCCCCACAGTTTGTCTTGTATGTTTCTCTCCTCGGGTTCAGGTCTTCTCACGACAGTCTTGGTGCAGTGGACATGTTTGCAGGATGTGTTCTTGCGTCTGGGGTCCTCTCTGACATGTACACTGTGCAGTCTGTGCTACTTTCATTTTATGCATGTGTGCATTTAGTCTGCAATGACCTGTTCTGAGGCAAAAAATTGTGGTAAACTGTTTCCTGTTCAGTCTATTAATTGGGTGATGTGGGTATTTACTGTTTGTTCTCTCTATCCACTGTTGTTTATATTGTTTGGGGATGTTTGCCTTGATTTCTGGCAGTGACACTGGGTGGGCGAATTGTTCTCTTTGTCTCCCCCCCCCCTTCCCGCCCCCCAGGCTAGCCTGTCCGCCCATTCATTCACATGTATGCCGCAGTGAGCTAGTATCCACTGGAGGGTGATTTTATTGTGGTCTGAGAGTTTGTTTAGCAGTTCCCTTTCTATACTATTTCGTGGTTCCCTTTGTGTGGCCTGCAAAATTTCCATGCAGTCGCACAAAAATACTATTCTTTTATCCGTTAACCCCTTTTCATCCAATAGTTTGACTGCTTCAATTAGTGCCTGCTGCTCTGTTCTTAGATTTGTCGAGGGCTCCCCGGCAGCACTTGAAGGATCAAAATGTGAGATGTTGGCCAGAATAGAACAGACAATAGCGGCGCTTAAACGGCTTAACACAATTACAAATGAGGAAATACGAGATAGAATTACAACAGCCAATTCGACCTTTTGAAAACCTATAGTTTATATCTGGGGTAGTTGTCTCGCCACAGCGACTCAATTTCAACCAGTGTTCGTAAAGCGATCTCAGTCCCGCCAGGCGGAGCGATAGCGCGGGCTTGCGGAAAACGCTCGCCTGCCTTTCCCCGTAGTGCGAATTGGGTGCGGTTTGTGGTAGTGGCTCCTCCACCGAGGTGCGCTAGTCTGGTCCGTATCAGGAAACGTGGTCCGTCCGTGGTGATTTATCTAAGGCTTATAGCAGAGCTCGACAGTACGTCTCGCTGGTGGTCCGACTCTCGCAAAGAGCTTGTGACCGGCAAATGGAAAGCAGGAATCGTTGCCTCGAGGCCCTGCGTTCTCCCTACGGAGAAGGGCAGGCCAAATTGTGTCTCTAGTCCCAGTGAAATTCGTCGCCGAGGTCGTTGGGATCCGTTCTGCACAGAGCGCTGCCATCCCTCCTCGAGCGAGCCCGGTCGGTCGGTCGTCTGGTGCGTGTGGAAGGCCCCTGTCAGGCGGTCCTAGGTCGACGGAGTGAGGGACGGGTGGAACAACCCTCCGTCCGTCCCGTCAGTCGGTCCCTGCGGCCGTCCCAGTGAGGCTTTTTACACACCCTTCCTCCGCCGACCGGTGTGTGCTGTACGTACGTCTCCGACAGATATCTGGTTGATCCTGCCAGTAGTCATATGCTTGTCTCAAAGATTAAGCCATGCATGTCTAAGTTCACACTGTCTCACGGTGAAACCGCGAATGGCTCATTAAATCAGTCGAGGTTCCTTAGATGACACGATCCTACTTGGATAACTGTGGCAATTCTAGAGCTAATACATGCTTACCAAGCTCCGACCCTCGCGGAAAGAGCGCTTTTATTAGTTCAAAACCAATCGTCGTTTCCCCTCGCGGGGTTGCGGCGTCCCCACTGGTGACACTGGATAACTTTGTGCTGATCGCATGGCCTCATGTGCCGGCGACGCATCTTTCAAATGTCTGCCCTATCAAATGTCGATGGTACGTGACATGCCTACCATGTTTGTAACGGGTAACGGGGAATCAGGGTTCGATTCCGGAGAGGGAGCATGAGAAACGGCTACCACATCTAAGGAAGGCAGCAGGCGCACAACTTACCCACTCCCGGCACGGGGAGGTAGTGACGAAAAATAACAATACGGGACTCTTTCGAGGCCCGGTAATTGGAATGAGTACACTTTAAACCCTTTAACGAGGATCTATTGGAGGGCAAGTCTGGTGCCAGCAGCCACGGTAATTCCAGCTCCAATAGCGTATATTAAAGTTGTTGCAGTTAAAAAGCTCGTAGTTGGATCTCAGGCGCAGGCGGGCGGTCCGGCTCGCGCCGGTTCACTGCCCGTTGTCTCCTGCCCTACCGTCTGCCGGCTCTCTCCCACGGGTGCTCTTCGCTGAGCGTCCTGGGGGGCCGGCGCGTTTACTTTGAAAAAATTAGAGTGTTCAAAGCAGGCCTCGGCTGCCTGAATAATGGTGCATGGAATAATGGAATAGGACCTCGGTTCTATTTTGTTGGTTTTCGGAACTGGAGGTAATGATTAACAGGGACAAACGGGGGCATTCGTATTGCGGCGTTAGAGGTGAAATTCTTGGATCGCCGCAAGACGAGCTACTGCGAAAGCATTTGTCAAGAATGTTTTCATTAATCAAGAACGAAAGTCAGAGGCGCGAAGACGATCAGATACCGTCGTAGTTCTGACCATAAACGATGCCGACTAGCGATCCGCAGGAGTTGCTTCGATGACTCTGCGGGCAGCGTCCGGGAAACCAAAGTGTTTGGGTTCCGGGGGAAGTATGGTTGCAAAGCTGAAACTTAAAGGAGTTGACGGAAGGGCACCACCAGGAGTGGAGCATGCGGCTTAATTTGACTCAACACGGCCAACACTGAAATGATTGACATGCCGAGACCACCCTCCTGGGGTCTAATATGGAACTGGTGCTGGACTTAGACCCCCAGAAATCTGGGGTTATGCCCCCTGTGGCCCGGTTTTGTCTGCATCCAGTGTTTGATAAAGGAATTGACGGAAGAGCACTATCAGGAGTGGAGCCTGAGACCTAAGTTAACTTAACACGCCAATACTACAGAATGACTATCAAAAAGTACACCTTCGTGGGGTCAAATAGAGAACATGTGCTGGAATTAGACCCTCGAAAATTGTGGGGCTACCCTCTAAGAAACTTGATTGTCTCGCTAAGGGAATTGACGGAAAGGCACCACCAGGTGTGGAACCTGCGGCTTAATTTGACTGAACACGCCAATACTGTAGAACAACTGACAAATCGAGAGCACTGCCGTTTGGGTCTAATAATGAACGTACGCTGGTATTAGACTCACGGATGACAAGTCAGCTCTCAAACACTCAAATGAAAGAACGCTACGGAAATCGTGTTTAACTCCGCAGAAACCGCAGATTTCAAATACCTGGTCATTGACAAACAAAAGCCCTCAATAAATTCGTCTGACCAAATAGTGAACGGGTGCTGGAAATAGATCATCTGAAGACAGGTCAGTTTTACCCTACAAATGACAGGGCGTTGCTACGGAAAACCAGCTCAAATCGAGAGGAGCCGCAGACACTTTGGTTCACGTACCAGGCTGATAAGCCAAGGGCGCGAGGCTACCATGTGGGAGATTACGGCCGAACCCTTGTAAGCCGCAATCCCGCCCAAAATCTCAGCACCACTGCAATGGGAGGCTCCTACATGCTCGGGACCCGGGGCTTGCGCCCCAGCCCTACCAGGTAGAGCCACAGTAAGAAATCCATGCCGCCCGCCAATCAAAGCGGGCGGACAACTGCTTGATACTCACCCTATACGGCGATGGGGTGCGAAAACACCAACCAAAGACTTAGTACCTGGTCGGGGTGTCGAAAACAGTAGAGCAGCCACCTCACTGTGAACTGTCAAGACTCAACCACTGACCATGAGAGTTGTCCGCACACCAGGCGAACAACATCTCTGTGACATTACCAGGCTTGTCCTCTGGCTGAATGCACTCCGGCTACGATATCTACCTCTGTACGTTATCAGCCATATAACTATCATACTGGACGCAGAAGAGATGCAGACCAGCGGACATTGCACACCTGCCCCACTGTGTCAACACCCTAGGTGGCGGGGAATGCTAGGCGTACCATCCCTGCATAGAAGCCAAGAAAATAAAGGGAAAAAGAGATACCCCACTCACATGCAAATGCTACGTTCCTGGCAGGACGTGACGATCCTGGGACACAGACACACTGGACTGCCTCTCTTCCGGGTAAACCAGTCCATCTCATATATCATCACATATCATCATTGCACCCTATAGACACGAGTAGTGAAGACTCGATAGTCTGGTAAGACAACTTCCATAAGAGAGAAAACTCTGATCGTAAACAACTGCTGCCTTGCAGATAGGCTGGGGACAGCCAAAGGCTAAGGAGGGCATCCCTACAGAAACGCCTGTTCAAATCGGATGTACGGGGCCGCAAGCCTAACAAAACAGTGCAACGTAAATCACAGTATGATGGCAGTACAACCTATCCGAAAAACGTATGGCGCTCATCCTGCGGAGTCCCGCCAGGCAGCGATAGTGCCGGGCCTCACGCCTCGAAGGGGCCCACCCTTGACTACTGGATGTCACCCACCCATGTGTCGTGGAGTCAAGGCACATGGCTATGGGGCAACGTCTATTGGCCAAAACCTCAAGACCCTCAAAATACTACAGTGGAATGCGGAGGGAGTCATTAACAAAAAACTTTCCCTAAGACACCACCTGCATGAAGGTAAGATTGACGTGGCATGTATCCAGGAAACGCACCTCAACAATAACCATAAATTCTCAATCAGAGGATACCAGACCTTCCGTCTAGATAGAGAAGGCCACAAAGGAGGGGTCCTGATACTGACCAGAAACAGCATACCGAGTAGCGCGGTACCTGTCAATCACACCGGACAAGCAGAAATTGTAGGAGTTGACATAATGGCTCAAGAGACGAAGCTCCGCATTTTCAATCTGTACGGACCACCAAACAGAGACCTATCGCTCTCGAGTATGGAGGTCAGAGACTCCAACTGCATAGTAGTTGGAGATTTCAACAGCCACTCGGAGAGATGGGGATACTCTGACACATACAGCAGAGGTGACGAAGTGGAAGATTGGGAGATAGATGCAAATCTCTCCCTAATCAATAGGCCGGAGGATAGCCCTAGCTTCTATTCAAGAACATGGCATACCACCTCGACTCCAGATTTGGCCTTCTCCACACAGGACATACACCATAAAATAGACCGCCAGGTGCTAAATCAACTGGCAGGTAGCGACCACAGGTCGATCAGGCTAACCATTGACATGGAAGTAGGCCCACAGGAAACAAAACCGCTCCCACGTTGGAATTACAAACGAGCCGACTGGGACAGATTTGCAATCCTGACAGATGGGCTGTGTGAAACCATCAACACACGAAACACCAAAATGAAGCCCATGGTAGAGAGCCTAAGCAAGGCAATAATGCAGGCCGCCACTGAAACCATCCCAAGAGGAGCTAGGAAAAACTATAAGCCCTACTGGTACCAGTACCAAAAACAGGAAAGGAAAAAACAGATCCAAATGGATACAGGCCCATAAGCCTACTGAGCTGTGTCGGCAAGCTGATGGAACGGATGATAAACACCAGACTGATGTGGCATCTGGAAGAAAAACGAATACTAATTCCACAGCAAGCCGGCTTTAGACAGCACAGATCCACTGAGGACCAGGTCATCCTCATAGCCCAGGAGATAGAAGATGCCTACCAGGCACAGAAACACACAGTAGCTGTTTGGGTGGATCTGGAAAAGGCATTTGACAAAGTCTGGAAGGATGGACTTAGAGTCAAGCTAAGAAGAAGTGATGTCTGTGGGAAGATGTACAAGTGGATCAACCACTACCTCAAACAAAGAACGGCCAGAGTCCAAGTACAAGGGCAGATGAGCAAAAAGGTGACACTCGAACAGGGAGTACCCCAAGGGGGAGTTTTGTCACCCACACTCTTCCTGGTATATATAAACGATATTACAGAGAATATACCAAGAAGAGTCCATAGCTCAATGTTTGCAGACGATCTGGCTATGTGGACCTCTGAAAAGAATCTCACCATAGCAAGAAATCGGATGCAGACGGCCCTACCATCGCTGGAAGAGTAGGCGAACTCATGGCTGGTCAAAATAAACGAGGAGAAAACCACGTGCACAATATTCTCGCTCTCATTAAAACCCCAAAGTACCAAATTAAGTCTAAATGGCAAAATCCTGCAGCCAAACGACAACCCAACCTATCTGGGAGTCACATTTGATCGGCGCATGGCATGGACAATTCAGATCGAGAGAAACCGAATGAAAGCCAGAGAAAGAATGGCAATCATGAGGAAACTTGCTGGCACAAGCTGGGGAGCAGACGAAGGCATACTAAAGAAACTGTACACTGGAAGAGTGAGACCAGTTCTCGAGTATGGCATTGCGGCAGGGACAACAGCAGCGAAGGCGAACTTCGATAAAGTTAACAAACTTCAAAACCAAGCCATGAGAATTATAACAGGTGGCATGAAGTCAACGCCAATTGTAGAACTTGAAAAGATCACAAAACTGCAATCCATGACCGATAGAAGAGACTGCAGAGCCCAGCTGCAGTCAGAGAAACTCCGAAGACTGACGGACCATCCAATGTACCAGAGACTAAACAATTTGGAAAATGGGAAACTAAAGCGGAGAAACTTTGCAGAAATAGCCAAAGCAAAGATGCACGAAGATCCCACAAACGCACAAACACCAAAACCCATCACTACTGTACGAAAACCTACCTGGAGGCAGGATATATTTCCAGAGGTGGTAGAAAATATACCAGGTATTGCAAACAAAAACTGCCAGACTGAAAAAGAAAGGAGAGACACTACCTTAAGCTTCATAACGAAAAGCTACCCAAGCATCGACTGGACCCATGCATACACCGACGGTTCTGTAACAAACACTACACAGAACGGAGGGGCAGGAGCATTCCTGAACCTACCAAATGGCAGACAAATAACACTGGCATTCGCTACTGGTAAGTACACAAGCAATTTCAGAGCGGAGGCATAGGCACTGAGGGCGGCAGTGGAAGAAATGGTGACAAACAGTGAAAATGAGAGCCATATAGTTCTGCTGACAGATGCTCTCGAAGTAGTCACAGCGCTAAAAAGCCAGAAAAACACTGAGCTTAATGACCTAAGAGCAGCACTCTGCAAACTGTGCCAGCAGTCCGCACCAAAAAGGGTAGTGGTACAGTGGGTCCCGTCACACTGCAACATCCAAGGCAACGAGGAGGCAGACAGACTGGCAAAAGAAGGTGCAAGACTACTACAAACAGATACCAGTATGACGTACGAAGAGTCAAAACGGCTTATCAAAGCCAGATACATGACCAAATGGGAAACCGAACATACTGGTTACACCAAAAACGATGCCTATTACCAGTTGAACCGAAGAGAGCAGGTCGTTGTCTTCAGACTTCGCACTGGCCACAACAGACTGAGGTACCACCTATTCAACAAATTGAAGATAGGGTGTACCGACGAATGCCCGTGCGGTACTGGTAAAATGACCACTGAACATCTGCTGCAGAACTGCCCGACATACGAGGATCAGAGAGAGCAGATAAGGCCATTGCCAGTGGAACTGCAAGACAAGCTCTATGGTAGTGGCGAGAGTCTCAGGATGACCGCCGCTTTTTTCGAAAAAATAATGGTTACTGTCTGACTGTGTACGCAGAAGAAGAAGAAGAATAAAACCTATAGGCAACTGTCAAAAAGGGAATCTCGCTTGATGCAGTCACATATCGAGATCAAATGGTCTTGCAAATGCGATCCTCCACTTAAAGGTACAAGGCAGACGACGAAGAGGCCGGCCAAAAAAGAGGTGGGATGACAACATAAAAGAATGGACCAATATCCGACCAGAAGAGGCACAGTCAGCGACCGATGATAGAGACATGTGGCGTCGGTTTGTGAGGATGTCTTCATGTGTGCTCCAACCACTTCACCGATTACACGATGACCTGACCTGACCTAATTGCAACAGAATAGCACACAGGACATGAATTATAGGAGCATGAATGATTTCTAATGCACGGGTTTTGGGCACGGACAATGTGGATAACAGAACGTATCTTTTGCCGCATTATAAATGTCAGAAACTAAGAAGGTATCGCGTGAAACACATTCAGGAGACGGCGTGGTCTATAGCTTAAGTGACACGGCTCACAACGAAAAGGTGCTGTGTTCGATCTCCATCACAGCACCGGTCGTTACCCCGGGGAAGCAAAAGTACAAACCATGTTCGTTCTTACGTTGGCTTTAATCTTCATGTAGTCAATATGCAGCCTGCAGCGAGAGCATCTCATATGAAGGTTTCTGGTCCACGTACAAGTTTCCGACATCGACGTCAGTGGTTCCAGGCTGTCTGACACACTCAGGGAGTTCCACCTAACGAGAGCACAAGTCGCCCATTTTGCGATAACAATAAATATGCGCATTCCGTCTCCCTGCGACACCTCATGACTAGAGCAGTAGGACAAAAGAAGAATATTTTAAATGTAAAAGTATAGAACTTGAAAAGATTACAAAACTGCAATCCATGGCCGACAGAAGAGACTGCAGAGCCCAGCTGTAATCAGAGAAACTCAGAAGACTGACTGGCCATCCAATGCACCAGAGACTAAACAATTTCGGAAGTGGGAAACTAAAGCGAAGAAACTTTGAACGCACTAACAACACCAAAGCCCATCCCTACTGTACGAAAACCTACCTGGAGGCAGCATATATTTCCAGAGGTGGTAGAAAATATACCAGGTATTAGAAACAAAAACTGCCAGTCTGAAAAAGAAAGAAGAGATACTACCCTGAGTTACATAACGGAAAACTACCAAAGCATGGACTGGACCCATGCATACACCGATAGCTCCGTAACAAATACAACACAGAACGGAAGGGCAGGAGCATCTCTGAACCTACCAAATGGCAGAAAAATAACACTATCATTCGCTACTGGAAAATACACAAGCAATTTCAGAGCGGAGGCAGAGGCACTGAGGGTGGCAGTGGAAGAAATGGCGACAGGTAAAAGTAATGAAAGCTTACAGATGCTCTGGCCGTAGTCACAGCACTTAAAAGCCAGAAAAATACTGAACTTAATGAATAAGAGCAGTACTCTGTCAACTATGCCAGCAGGCCGCACCAAAAAGGGTAGTGGTGCAGTGGGTTCCATCTCATTGCAACATCCAAGGCAACGAGGAGGCAGACAGACTGGCAAAAGAAGGTGCAAAACTACCACAACCAGATACTAGCATGACATACGAAGAGTCAAAACGGCTTATTAGAGCTAGATACATGACCAAATGGGAAACCAAACATACTGGCTACACCAAAAGCGATGCCTATTACCAGTTGAACAGAAGAGAGCAGGTCGTGGTCTTCAGACTTCGCACTGGCCACAACAGACTGAGGTACCACCTATTCAATAAATTGAAGATATGTGGCACCGACGAATGCTCGTGTGGTACTGGTAAAATGACCGCTGAGCATTTGCTGCAAAACTGCCCGACATACGAGGATCAGAGAGAGCATATGTGGCCATCACCAGTGGCAACACTAGAAAAGCTCTATGGCAGTGTCGACAGCCTCAGGATGACGGCTGCTTTTTTCGAAAAAATAATGGTTACTGTCTGACTGCGTACGAAGAGGATGAAGAAGAAGAAATGTAAAAGTATGTACAGAACTGAAATACATATACATATCAATAAAATATGTTATCAATTAAATGGCATAATCAGAATTATATAGTTCTTATTCTTCTTCTTCGTTCACAAAATTATGGTTCCAAATCATGAAAAGGGACTTGCAAGTATCAGGATGTAGTCTAGAGAACAGATTGCGTTGTGTAGAAGTTTACAGCTGGCCTGCGATATTTACGTCTTTCGGTCCGACACATGAGACTTCAGCGTGACATTTAGCATAGCCTACCCTCTTTGATCCCTTTTCTTTAGCCAGTCTTCACTGTTTGGTCCTGTTATAAATGATAGGCACGTAGATTTGAAGAACGGTTTAGGCCGCTCTGGCTTGTTGACCAGAACGCTAAATTTGGGTCTCTGTCCACCACAGCTCATGCACTGCTCAGCGTATTAATCCGTGCATCTGAAACAACCTACGACAGCTGGTTATGAGAAAATTATAACTGAATGAATGATGATGCACGATGATTTTGTTGATAAATTAAAAGGTAATAATCTTGCTTTTGAAGTTGTTCCTGGTATAGCTGATAATTCTTGGAAAAGAGTAATGAAGCCTTCGAAATGTGGGTATATAGAAGATTGGGTCGATGTTCTTGGAAAGAAAAGAAAACAACTTTGTAAGTATTGGAAAAGGTGGGGGTGAAGAGAGAATTGATGACTGAAATCAGGGTTGGACAGTTACGTATTTTTGGTCATATAACAAGACATACCTTCTTGTTGAAGACCATATTGGAGGGTAGTGCTGAAGGCAGTCGTTCAAGATACAGACAACGCTTTAAGTGAGTGGATCCCATCAGGAGATGGACTGAAAAAAGTATCTAATATTTGCAAAATTATGGCAGGAGTACACTGGAGAACCATTGCAGCCGATCTTCGATGCTGAGATGGCACCTGAACTGAATTAACAAACTTACTTCATGTTACGTTAGATAAACATGCCCACCTATCTGCTGCGTTGATTTTAAACAATTCTGCTGACTTGTCAATTGGAAATGGTGCATGAGATGCGTTGTATGGAACACGTTCTAGGTCAAAATAACATTATTGCTTGTAGGTAAAAGCTTGCAAGTGTGTCTTATTTTCATATCTGTAAACTACAAATCTAGTGCGTTACACAACTTTCTGTAACGTTTGTATATCTTTCAGCTTCCCTTTTTTGAAGTGGCGCAAAGTTTTTATATCTTTCAGCTTCCCTTTTTTGATGTGGCTCAAAGTTTTTATTTAGCGTGACGTAGCTTATGTTTGACTCCCTGTACATTATTTGCCTAGTTTAATGTATCGTATTTGCCTAGTTTGATGTATCGTATTTACCTAGTTTGATGTATCGTATTTGCCTAGTTTGATGTATCGTATTTGCCTAGTTTGATGTATCGTATTTGCCCAGTTTGATGTATCGTATTGGCCTAGTTTGATGTAACGTATTTGCCTAGTTTGATGTAACGTATTTGCCTAGTTTTTATGTATCGTATTTGCCTAGTTTGATGTATCGTATTTGCCTAGGTTGATGTATCGTATTTGCCTAGTTTGATACATAGCTTTTGTTAAATGTACACACATAGGTAAACCACACATTTGTGTGTAGTATAATATATTCACTACTAATCGATGACATACATTGTGTGTAATTGTGCTGAGTATTATGTTCTAAAGTGTTTAATATACTCAGCTAGATGTTACACATTAAAAAATGAAATGTTTCTTGTACAATCTATAGTACTTCGTTACTTACTATTCAGTGCCGATGTGTCGGTACGTTGATCAGGGAGCTGATGTTTCCTCTTTCTGGACACATTATACGACGGTGTTTCAAGTACACAGTTTTGTCATGAGTCATATGTAATGTCATCTATACATCTGCCCTTTGGCCTCTCTTGTGGTATGAAATACATTTTTCTTGTGTTATATGCTTGCAGTGGTAGTTGATTCCGTTACATTACCATTCGTTATTTCTAGCACCATGTATGGCGATATTTTATATAATAGTCCTATCTAATTAAGAGTATACTTTTAGACAATTCAAACAATACAAGACATATTGGGTCGTTTTATTAGACCTGAAAGAATCTGCATGGTTACGTGAGAAGTTATTTAACTATGTCAAGGTGAATCAAATTGTTCTCACATGTTTTACTCTCAGCTACATGATTTAAGAAAATGGCACGGAAAGTGTCTCTGTATCTTGAGCTCATTTTGTAGTACACAAAAATATTGATGCTAGAGTTTGTGGACTGGAAACAGCATGCAATAGACCACACTGCCTCAAATATGTTGATATACCTGCCTTTTATGCTGAACTCAGGTCCAACAACAAAAGTTGCCATGGCGATAATGGCACCAGGTATATAACATACGATGAGAACACTGGCTATTAACACGACCATCTTAACTGTCTTCTGCTCTCTGCTAGAAATAGATCCCTTCTGATCATGGCCTGAAGTTATTGTTTTACGCAATGTTGAGCTCTGTCTTAGCTTGATAATCAGGGCGATTGTAGTAATGACCACACCCACAAATGATGACATGCTTAGCACAGAGTGAAAAATGAATGATATTCCTTCCACTTTCATTCTACTACTTGTAGCAATTATAGCGAAAAGAGTTGTGTTTCTGGTTGGAACGAACGTCCAGCCAAGATATGACGTGGAGTACTCTGGAACAAGGGTGAGAAAGTTGATGAGGTATATCAGAATGATAATTAGTGTCGTTCTTGTAGTCGTGACGAGTTGTTTGACTTTCAAAGGGAACACAATGCAGAGAAGTCTTTCAGCTGTGATGTATACGGTAATGTAGCTGGTAATTCGACAAAAGCCAATATGGGGCAACGCCGCTAACATATACATTACATCTACCACAACCCAAGGAATATGCGCCATTGGAATCAGAGGGTTCATACATATAGATGACCACTCCAAGCTAATGAGACAGCACAAATCAGAAAATGCAAGAGCAAAAAATGCAATGTTTACAGTAATGCTGAAACCTTGTTTGTAGAAAACGATCATGTTCACCATGTTAGCTATAATCCCAAACAGGCAAATGCTGTCGCAGATGACAGTGTAGTTGACGATTGCAAAAATGCGTCTCCCTTCGTCACTTAGAACTGTAACTTGTTTTTCAGTCATTGCCTTCTTCTACATTAACATTTTCTATGATTGTGTCAAATGTAGAAAGGTCTTGATGAATTTATTAATTATTCCATGTGTTTAAAGTATGCCTTACATTTCTCTTAGGGTATTGTCCAGATTACATAAATGAATTAGATTACATTTATGCTAATGTATGTAGGTTCCTCAAAACAGCTGTAAACGTAACATCTTAACAAGAACAGCATTGGCCTCCACCAACAGATGTTTTTGTCATACGTTTCATACTAGATGAGCAGAAGCAATAACATAAACCTGTAAAGAGAAACATAGCAGTAGATAATTCCAGCAAAGTTATAAGTGCATACGAGTCATTCTCTGGAAAAAACTAGTAATGCAACTATTTATGACATTTGTTGAATTTGACAAGAGGAATAAAAATGTAGACATATATTGAAGAATCTTGTCAAACGAGCAGTTGACGAGAATGTAAGATAAACCAGAACTATCAGAGCGGAGTTGCTTAATAGCCCTAAAATAGAAATCAAAATTTGATTAATGTTGCTGCGTCACCTTTCATAGAATGGGACTCGGGATGATGACTAAATTAAATTCGAAGAATTGTAAACAAATAGCCATTTCAATGAGTATGTATGTGTGTGTGTTACAGAGTCTGTATGTGTGTGTATTATCGTGTGAAAGTGTGTGTGACTATGTGTGTATGGGTGTTTGTGTGTGTGTGTCCGCAAGAAAATATGTACCTGTATTTTTCAGGCTAAGATGACAACATATACTAACTCTGTTTTCAGATGTCCAATGCCCCTGTGTGTATGCAGAATCTCTCGAAAAGACGATATATTCAATGTGGCCGTAATGAATTTAAGGTTCTGGAAATAATATGTCAAATAATAATGACCATGCCAATTCGGGAGTTCCAGTGTTCGTATCAAAATTGTGCTAAGGCAACCATGGTCCGTAGCGTCGAATAATCGATGAGAGAGAGAGAGAGAGAGAGAGAGAGAGAGAGAGAGAGAGAGACCGACAGAGAGAGAGAGAGGCAACGACGATCAATCGTGGAGACAATGTATGCAATTTGAGTACGTCACTGTTGGAAATCAGTCCATGCCAGTGGATCCCGAAGATGCCCCTCTGGTTGTGCAGGTGGAAGGCCTTAAGGTACTACTATATATATAGTGTCCAAAAACTCGTAGAAATAAGTCAAATGCTAAATAACATTTCACGGGGTTGATAGCTTCATACAGTGGAATATCATCATCAGGTACCCTGCCTGTTAGCGTTGGCTATCATGGACCTACATCCATTTATATCACGTGTGTCGTTTACCAACTCTGTTGTTGCTTGTCGTCCATTCCATTCCCTCGGCTAATCCAGCAATTGCTCTCTGCGGCCATCCTCTCTGTCATTCCTGATAATTTCCCGTTGTCGCGACGTGCTCCAGGCCACCTTTTCTTATAACATGCCCATCACGGATTAGTGTCTAGTTCAGATTCGTGCAATAAGTTGGATTTGTATTTTAGCCTCCTTGAGTACTGTTTCATTATTCTTCTTTGCAGTCCATGGGATACGCAGCATTCTTCTATAAAACCACATCTCCCTTGCTTCAAAAAATGTAAGCGCTTGTTTGCCGATATTCCATGATTCCCTGCCATATGTAAGCACTGGTTCCACATATCATCGAATGACTCTCTGTTTCAGTTCCAGAGACAAAGTCTTGTTGCCAAATATTTCTTTTGTTGTCTGGAAGGCCGATTTTCCTACGACAGTATGCATTTTATTTCGTACCTTCATCCTCTATATAATGTTTTATATGTGCCAATGTTTTTATACGTGTTAACTCATTTCAATTTGCTCTTGTTTGCTTTGGCACATCATTTTGGTTTGGGGAGTTCGGTGTCTTTGTAAATACCATCACTTCCGATTTATTTTTATTTAAAATAAGGCCTTTGTTTTCACGTTACTGAACTACCATGTCTACCAATTCTTTCAAGTCGGATTCATTCCAGGCTACCAAAACAATATTATCAGCATATCGTAGTTTATTTATGTTCTGTCCACCAATTGATGTTCCTGGCATTGTCTGTATGTCTCTCAAGATGAACTCACTGTATAGAGATAATATGTTGGGAGAAAGAATATTAACCTTGCCTCACTCCGCGTTTTATATGTTGTATAATCTCCGACTTGATTGTTCATTCTTATCTGTCCCCAATACATACTGCCTCACTCCGCGTTTTATATGTGTATAATCTCCGACTTGATTGTTCATTCTTATCTGTCCCCAATACATACTGCCTCACTCCGCGTTTTATATGTGTATAATCTCCGACTTGATTGTTCATTCTTACAGCCGCAGTCTGTCCCCAATACTTTGCAAGATCATGAGATCCTTGACATTCTTTTGTACATTTTTCAAAATTTGGTTGAGCTCCATTTGTCCCGTCGAACGCTTTAACATAATTTATGAAATACGTGGACTTTCATCTCAATGGCTCTCTCAATTCTTGTTCTTATAATGAGTGCGGCGTTGTTTGTGCCCCTGCCTTCCATGAACCTGCACTGCTCATGACTAAACGTTGTTTGTACCCCTGCCTTCCATCAACCCGCACTGCTCATCACCAAACGTTGTTTGTGCCCCTGCCTTCCATGAACCCGCACTGCTCATCACCAAACGTTGTTTGTGCCCCTGCCTTCCATGAACCCGCACTGCTCATCACCAAACGTTGTTTGTGCCCCTGCCTTCCATGAACCCGCACTGCTCATCACCAAACGTTGTTTGTGCCCGTGCCTTCCATGAACCCGCACTGCTCATCACCAATTTCTGGTTTTGTTCTACTCCTCGCTCTTGTCATGATGTTTCGCAATAGTATCCTTGTCAAGTGCCTTATGAGGCCGATAGTGTGGTGTTCCTCGCATTAAATAGATTGTGGTTTTTTTTTGCGGCAGCGCTATGAATGGATACGAAGAATTATCGATGTCGCTTTAAAAAACGAGACAACTAAGTCAGAACTAAGTATGACTTTCAATGTCACACGATGAAGATGTTCGTCCATCACGTTTGATCAAAAACTCTCTCTATTCAGCCATGTGGACAATCGTGTCCACTCTTTCTGTCTGCTAAAATGAATATGTCAAGCTCACTCTCTCGTTCTGTGATACCTTTGGCCAGTGGGAAGACATTATTGAGACAACTGGCGATATCACAGGAAGCAGATTTTTCTGTAGAGTTTACTATCGAAGACTTTCCCATAAACAGGTATCGAGCAATGCAATACGTTGCGAAGGTAGGATAACCAGGATTAACAAATAGCATACGAAACTATATGTGCCAAATAATGTTCCAGATATTCACAAAGTGTTGTCTATGAGTGAAAGTCAAAGCTACCCACATAGTGACAGACACACTAAGATAAATCCGGTTTTCATGAAACCCGCAGAAGGCAGAAGGGGAAATCCTGCCAAATTGAGATGATATGTGCGAACCAAAGATACAAGTCACACAAATTCCATCAATGGCAGTGATAACTACATAACTAGTCGATTGTTGCTGGTAAATCATTTGCACATAGTTCACAGTGACATGTCACACATTCACCATCGACTATACATTGCTAAGGCACCTACAAAATAATTAATACCAAAAACAAAGACGAGTGGCTGATCAACTGGGCCATAGCCATAAAGGTTTCACCCTGGGGGCAACTCTTCTCTCTCACCTCACTCTGTTTCATTTGACTCTGTCCTTCAGTCACACTCTTGCACAACTTTCACACGCGCCCTCGTGGTGAGGCCCTTCCATTGCACTTTGGTTGGGCTTGCTTCTGAGAGCGCACAAACCTAGCATAGGTACATACAGACGCACACATGCATCCAATCACTGGTTTATGCGTCCTGATATCGCCCAATGGACTACGGTCTGGGGTGTAAAATGGTCCGCCTCCGTGAATAGAAATTAGTGAGGCAAACATCTAAGTAATAACAACAACCATAGCCACAACCGAAAAATATCCTATAAAATAGTTTGATCTAGGTAAGATATGTACGTTATATTGAACGCAATCATTCAACATACATTTTAGATTAAGAATCAAACTGCTTACTTAACGAAATGGAAATATAATCTACCAAATGGTCAATAGAATATTTAGGCTATCCGAACATCGGATTGTATCTGAATCTACCTGCTTCACTGAACAGAGCTTCAATAATTGTGACAACTCTACCTGCTTCAGAAGCCAACAACTAAATACTCTTTTTACCGTAGACTGCAACTTCTGATCTGACCTACATTGTACCAAAATGGACAGGAGCTGACAGTAAGTGATGATGGATCAAAACTCGTTAACATTCTCTTAAAGTGTGTTATTTGCCCTTTTTTAAATTGATAAATGAAAACATGTTCAAGTCACAAGATTAGTATATCATTTTTAAATTACAAGATTATCAGGTTCAATTAACTGTTTTGTCAGACCTGCCTTAAACATTACAATCATAATTTTAATTGCGTTTCTACAAGTAATCATTTCTTGGGTATTTCAAGGCAAACTGTTCTTAAGCAGAAACAATATACTATGCTTTGACAATTTCTAGTTGTCTGATATATTTTTGCAACAATATAATATACTTGCACTGAAAACGTGTTGAAACATCACATGTGTGTCCTTATAAATATAATATTCACAATTATATAATGTGTATAATCTGTATAATATGTAAACTGCTATTATTGCATTTATTATTTTTCACACTTATAACCTTCACATGTATATGCCATCAACCAACCCTTCTAGAAGACATGGCCTTTACATTTTCTCTAATTCATTTCATTCTCTCCCCACTTTCTTGCATTTTACTTTTTTTTCCACCCGTAGCCTCCTTTTCAATGCAGATTCCGTGACAGGAGATTGCTTGGTAATTTTGTCTTTCGCGTTCTTCTTCACCGATTTCTTGTTCCGCATGTTCTCCCATAGAAGCTTTCATTTGTAATTGTTGAACCACTGCATGCCCAAAGCAGATGTCAAGAGACTAGTGTATGAAGCTCTGCAATCTCTAATAATGAGGTTTGTCATGTATCCGCTACAACAAGGCGGCTCGACTTCTCTTTGCTGTAGAATATCTATTGCTTGACACGGATTTTGATCATTTAACAGTTACATTTGGTTTTCAACATAACAAAAACCGCTCTCTCCTTCGTTCCCTTATGTGTACATCTTCATCTACACCGCCCGTTTTACCTATGGTGATCCCCAAAAATGTGAAGCTGTCTACTGCAACCAAGGTTTGATAGGAGCCTTGTTGTTGACCGCACTTACTATATAATTTGTATTTTTTCTGCATGCGTATTTTAACATACTTACGGCAAGATTTGATCTAGTGTATTACTGCGCTAATCATAATGTATTATTTACTTTGTCTAACGTCGCTCTCATTAGAGCCGATCTTCAGCTATTTATCCAGCCTCCACCATTTCCATAATCAGATCATCATCGACTATTTTGTACATCCTGTTTTCGTTGAATCTCTCCTTCATATCTATCTTCAGTTCACTTATGTCGTTAGACGTCATCGGGAGATGTGACCTTTTTTTTTTATATTTGTTTGGCAAATGAAAATCCACTGGTGACTTGCCAGATCAATCCCACCATATGTTAGCCCCTAGAATATACGATCGCCTATTTCTCCTTGGTTATTCATAACATTGTCTAGGATTCTTTAATATCACGCTGGTTTATACATGAGTATAACGAATTCTAGAGCGTATTCCAGCATTATTTAGTTTACTTAGCTTTATTTCCCCTTTTGTCGTTGTGCTGAGTTAGGAGTTTAAATCGTCTGTCCTGCATTATGTGTGTTGCGTCGATCAATGTGATCACGTGTCTTTGCACACTCACTGTAGTGGCGTCTATCCATCGCCCTCTGCTGTCTAGCTAGTAATATCAGAGTTATAAGTTATAAGTGGAAGTTCTCATGAAATGCCTGAATACCGGAAACAATTGAATCATTCGAGTTAACATGTTACGGGAATATTCGCAGAATACCACAGAGAGCCTCAGGAAAACCCATAGATGTCGTACAGGAGCTGGATATAGAACAAAATGTCTCGTAGACAGCATTACCTCTATGAAACTTGAATGATCTTACCACAACTAACGCCACGTTTAAAATATCTTAAGGAGCCGCGTAGCTCAGTGGTTAGCGCTCTGGCTTCGCATCTGAGTGGTTCTAGATTCATTCCCCAACCTTAAATGGGCACTGGTTCAGGCCGGGAAGTAAAAGCGGCGAGGGAGAGGAGATGGCTACCGCTCTCATATAGCCGAGCCTTTAACATGTGAGATAGTAAACACTTCACACCCCTACGGCAGTACGCTATGGGTTACTTTACTTTACTTTACTTAAAATCTAATCAGAAACCAGTCCAAATGAGACAAATGAAGTAGAACCGAATAAAATAATTTTACAAAATGAACAGCAACATCAGATGAACGAACTTGTGTCTACATGTGCTGAACACAATATGCAAATTACGAGACGAAAACAGAAACTATGGTGATCAACAGAGTACATGAGCCGCTCAATATGTGTAACTGATATTGCTCTTAGACAGGTCGTTGGTACTTGGACGGTATTTTTTCAGCTCGACATGAAATCGAGACTAAGTGTCATAAATTATCTGTGGTGACGTATCAGTTGTCCTCACTGCTTAGGCCCTGGGGCATTAGTTGAGCAATGCAACAGTGGAACAAAACAGTATAATTATTCCGAGCCTGTGCTTTCAGTGCCAAACATGGCCTCTATCCAGGAGCGTGGGATCATCATTTTAACGTGTAAAATGAAGTGTTTGAGGAAGGGCATCGGTGTTATCAGGAGTGACAGAATGTGAAACGAAGATTTTCGAAATACGGTCCATCACCTAATTCATTATCTGTTATTGACAGTGCGTTATCATCTCCGTTGTTAATTATTTGTTATGGTCGTGTAAATTCATTGAACACATTTCTTGACTTTTTTCTTTCTTCTATCTCTTCCTTTCTATTATGCGCGTCTATTATGTGTTGTTTCTTGTTCGTTCGAAACTGTTTTCTGATTTCTTTTGTGATTTGAATATATGTCTTGCTGTTACAATCAGACCTAGATTATTTTCACTTTTTCCTTCCTTCTATTAGTCTCACAATTTTGTTTCTCTAACTATGATTTTTCAGTTTTTTGCTTCACGTCTATTTTTGTGTTAATGAGATACAAATATTACTCACCTGTAGGTCAGGTTCACTGTTGTCATATATTCCTGCATTGCCATAAATACGTCTATTTATTATTTACCTCAATGCTTTGGTCTTGTTATGACTTATACGTCACAGCGTATTTGTCTTGAGTTGTTTACGTCTTATCTTAACGTCCACGATCAGTAGCTAGTTATTTGAGCCCCAATCAACACTAGTATACGTCATCGCGGATGATACGCCTAATCAATATATTTTCTGTGTTAGAATGTAGGGTATTTGGTTCCTGTTTTTCTCATCCAGTGAAATTTATGTTTAGAACCGTCAATTGTGATGTTTCAAAATCGTGTTTAAGATGGTGAGATTGTTTTTGACTGCACACGTATACCTACATTTAATTATATTGTTTTCATCCAACTTCTACATACGTTAGAAATATAATAGGACTCTAATAACCTTCATGTAGTATTAATCATAAGTTTATGTTCCGTCTGTTGTGTAATATATATGTATTCGATTGTGATAATGCTCTAAGGTCTTGTTTTATTCAATGTAACATTCATTATAGTTGATTTAATTCTATGCTCTGACCTCTAGATAAAATTGTACTATTTCGAGATTCAATTGTAATGTTTGCGAGATTACGTGAATGTTTGTGAGAATGTGCGTGAATGTGTGTGAATGTGCGTTCATACACGCGCGCTTTAACATTTATAAATAAATGCAATATGATAACTTGTACGTCTGTTATAAACTGTGTTTATGTCTCCAGGATCTCCATTACATTTCTGAAACATGGTCATTTATAGCCCTGCCATCGATCACCTGCTTCTAGGGCCTCTCAAGTATTATGTGGAGGACCTTGCGTTTCATTGTTGGTGTAACTCCGGGCAATTTGTCAATGTATCAAGTCGAAGAGGCAAACCCGTAATGGTTACCAGAGACATTATACTCGTATGTTATGTGAAATCTACTGTAATTCTACTACCGAATTCACGATTTATTGTCATTGTATTTTACTGTAAGACTTTGTGTAGGATATGCGTGTGAATTACTTTATTTATGTAAAGTTCAGGTATGGCTAAAGTAGGTACTGCTGTAATGTAGAAGTGTTAGAGACTTCTTTGTACTAGTCTTATCTGTATTGTGAGGTTGTGTGGTCAGTTCCTTTCGTTGTCTAACAAAAACAGATTTGCAGGTATGTCCTCTGAAGTTTGCAGATAAGAGGAGAAAAAGCATGGTACATGGTACATACAAGAGGAAAGTGCTCTACCATTTGACTAACAGTGCGATGCAATGGTGTACGACCACAATCACCTTCGAGGAACCATTATATTAAGGATGAGCATATCCATCTGCTGCTACCTCGCCTGCAATATAGACAGCCATGTCAGGAGATGGTCATCTGACAGTCGAGAAAATAGTTGTCAGCGGTTGGTCATCAGATAGTAGAGAAAATAATTGTCAGCGGTTGGTCATCGGAGAGTCGAGTAAATAGTTGCCAGCGGTTGGTCATCGTATAGTCGAGTAAATAGTTGTCAGCGGTTGGTCATCGGAGAGTCGAGTAAATAGTTGTCAGCGGTTGGTCATCGGAGAGTCGAGTAAATAGTTGTCAGCGGTTGGTCATCGGAGAGTCGAGTAAATAGTTGTCAGCGGTTGGTCATCGGAGAGTCGAGTAAATAGTTGTCAGCGGTTGGTGATCCGACACTCGAGCAAATAGTTGTCAGCGGTTGGTCATCCGACACTCGAGTACATAGTTGTCAGTGGTTGGTCATCTGATGAGAAGATAATTATAACAGCCATTCGTTTTCTCAGAACACAGAAATACCGAATTTGTGTAATATAATAAATATAACGCAGAATTTGTATTCACTTATATTTTCTGATGTGCTATACCTATTGCCATTGGCGATCATGTTTCTCCACATCTGCTTGACCAAGAGGTTTATCAGTACCATCAATTATTCTATTCTTAGCCATACTTATTTTTAAACTATATAATATCAAGTGTGTCTTCTGTGAAAAAAATACAATTTTAGCAGTTGAATAATATTGGAATGCATTGTTTATCATATTAAAGTCATGATCATGAAACTGAGATCTTCAATTGGTGGAATGTCATCATCAAACGTAACAACCACGATTGACTAGTTAGGACATATTCGATTACCCAGCGTGCGTTAAGTTATACGTCAGATTCGTATGTTCTTGACACATGGCAGAGAAACATAACGATCCAAGTGCTAATGTTCTCATGTCCTAAATAATTGTTTATTATCGACTTACAAAAATCGAGAATGGTTATCCAAATCTTCCTGCGTAAGTGTTGTTTATCGATTGTGCTGTTGGATTTTATGTTCCGTCATATTAAACTGCACATATTATCTCAATTGTTATCTATTTTACAATTCAAATTGTATATTGTTATTAAAGTTGTATATTGTTATTTAAGTTGTATATTGTTATTAAAGTTGTATATTGTTATTAAAGTTGTATATTGTTATTAAAGTTGTATATTGTTATTAAAGTTGTATATTGTTATTAAAGTTGTATATTGTTATTAAAGTTGTATATTGTTATTAAAGTTGTATATTGTTATTAAAGTTGTACATTGTTATTAAAGTTGTATATTGTTATTAAAGTTGTATGTTGTTATTAAAGTTGTATATTGTTATTAAAGTTGTATATTGTTACGCTGTGCTGCAACTCTCCTTCTTATCAATCTTATTTCCTAGAGGGATATATTTATGACAGAGTCGTCTCTTGGTTCAATAGAATAGAACAATGTATCCTTCAAACATGATCTGAAGAAAGGTGTGACTGGGCTAAGCAACTTTATCATGTGAATCAATTTATATTGAACCCACAGCTGTATAGTTTCTGATAGATGATTCATGTGAACTTTATCGTGTGAATCAATTTACATTGAACCCACAGCTGTATAGTTTCTGATAGATGATTCATAATAACTTTATCGTGTGAATCAATTTATATTGAACCCACAGCTCCGGAAAAGACGGGATAACAAACGAAATGCTGATGGGGCTGGGCCAAACAGCGAAGAGGAAATTACTATCAGTCCTGAACCAAAGCTGGAAAAGTGGTATTGTACCCCAGGCATGGAAAGATGCAATACTGGTACCAGTACCAAAAACAGGAAAGGATAAAACAGATCCAAATGGATACAGGCCCATCAGCCTACTGAGCTGTGTCGGCAAGCTGATGGAACGGATGATAAACACCAGACTGATGTGGCATCTGGAAGAAAAACGAATACTAATTCCACAGCAAGCCGGCTTCAGACAGCACAGATCCACTGAGGACCAGGTCATCCTCATAGCCCAGGCGATAGAAGATGCCTACCAGGCACAGAAACACACAGTAGCTGTTTGGGTGGATCTGGAAAAGGCATTTGACAAAGTCTGGAAGGATGGACTTAGAGTCAAGCTAAGAAGAAGTGATGGCTGTGGGAAGATGTACAAGTGGATCAACCACTACCTCAAACAAAGAACGGCCAGAGTCCAAGTACAAGGGCAGATGAGCAAAAAGGTGACACTCGAGCAGGGAGTACCCCAAGGGGGAGTATTGTCACCCACACTCTTCCTGGTATATATAAACGATATTACAGAGAATATACCAAGAAGAGTCCATAGCTCAATATTTGCAGACGATCTGGCTATGTGGACCTCTGAAAAGAATCTAACCATAGCAAGAAATCGGATGCAGACGGCCCTAACATCGCTGGAAGAGTGGGCGAACTCATGGCTGGTCAAAATAAACGAGGAGAAAACCACATGCACAATATTCTCGCTTTCATTAAAACCCCAAAACACCAAATTAAGTCTAAATGGCAAAATCCTGCAGCCAAACGACAACCCAACCTTTCTGGGAGTCACATTTGATCGGCGCATGACATGGAAAAGTCAGATTGAGAGAAACCGAATGAAAGCCAGAGAAAGAATGGCAATCATGAGGAAACTTGCTGGCACAAGCTGGGGAGCAGACGAAGGCATACTAAAGAAACTGTAAACTGGAAGAGTGAGACCAGTTCTCGAGTATGGCATTGCGGCATGGACAACAGCAGCGAAGGCGAACTTCGATAAAGTTAACAAACTTCAAAACCAAGCCATGAGAATTATAACAGGTGGCATGAAGTCAACGCCAATTGTAGAACTTGAAAAGATTACAAAACTGCAATCCATGACCGATAGAAGAGACTGCAGAGCCCAGCTGCAGTCAGAGAAACTCCGAAGACTGACTGACCATCCAATGCACCAGAGACTAAACAATTTGGGAAATGGGAAACTAAAGCGGAGAAACTTTGCAGAAACAGCCAAAGCAAAGATGCACGAAGATCCCATAAACGCACTAACAACACCAAAACCCATCACTACTGTACGAAAACCTACCTGGAGGCAGGATATATTTCCAGAGGTGGTAGAAAATATACCAGGTATTGCAAACAAAAACTGCCAGACTGAAAAAGAAAGGAGAGATACTACCCTAAGCTTCATAACGAAAAGCTACCCAAGCATGGACTGGACCCATGCATACACCGACGGTTCTGTAACAAACACTACACAGAACGGAGGGGCGGGAGCATTCCTGAACCTACCAAATGGCAGACAAATAACACTGTCACTCGCTACTGGTAAGTACACAAGCAATTTCAGAGCGGAGGCAGAGGCACTGAGGGCGGCAGTGGAAGAAATGGTGACACACAGTGAAAATGAGAGCCATATAGTCCTGCTGACAGATGCTCTCGCCGTAGTCACAGCGCTAAAAAGCCAGAAAAACACTGAGCTTAATGACTTAAGAGCAGCACTCTGCAAACTGTGCCAGCAGTCCGCACCAAAAAGGGTAGTGGTACAGTGGGTTCCTCCGTCACACTGCAACATCCAAGGCAACGAGGAGGCAGACAGACTGGCAAAAGAAGGTGCAAGACTACCACAAACAGATACCAGTATGACGTACGAAGAGTCAAAACGGCTTATCAAAGCCAGATACATGACGAAATGGGAAACCGAACATACTGGTTACACCAAAAACGATGCCTATTACCAGTTGAACCGAAGAGAGCAGGTCGTTGTCTTCAGACTTCGCACTGGCCACAACAGACTGAGGTACCACCTATTCAACAAATTGAAGATAGGGAGTACCGACGAATGGCCGTGCGGTACTGGTAAAATGACCGCTGAACATCTGCTGCAGAACTGCCCGACATACGAGGATCAGAGAGAGCAGATGTGGCCATTACCAGTGGAACTGCAAGACAAGCTCTATGGCAGTGGCGAGAGCCTCAGGATGACCGCCGCTTTTTTCGAAAAAATAGTGGTTACTGTCTGACTGCGTACGAAGAAGAAGAAGAAGAAGAAAAACCCACAGCTGTATAGTTTCTGATAGATGATTCCTATGAAGAGATCAGCTGTTATCGTTGCTTTCAGTTTTCCTGTCAAACCGTTTAAGATTGAACACGCTCCAGTTTATGACATTGCACATTGTGCACCTTCACGATTAAAATAACAAATGTCACGTTTGTTTTTTGAGAGATCATAACAACAATAAATCCAAAGCTCTTTTTCAAATAAGATTTACCCACAATAATTATTATTGTTGCAAATTAAATCGTTTAAAAAAGAATTCTCGTTTGTTATTCACCATGTTTGTTATTGATGTTTTCTACATATACATGTGTTCTACCTTTTCACTCCGTCTTTCCCCATTCTTTGCATGGATGATGTGATGCATGCTGTTAAAATGCCGCTACAGATTAGAAATTGTGTAACATGCTACCATGTAATTGGACATGTCTTGATGATGACATCAGATCGGAAGATGCTTGATGTATCTTTTCTATAAAAAATGAAGATCGTGTAAATAAATTACTAAACTCTTCATTTTGATATTACTATATAGCAGGGTTTATTATGTGCAAGCATACCCATTGCTCGATTTAATTATAATAATAATCATACCAATAATTAAAATAATCCCTAGTGGTCTGCGAGGTCCTTTGTGGATTACACGGAGAAGAATAGCATCACTGCCTAACACAGAGCATGTCTGACTAACTGTGACATGGCATAACACCAGCCATGGTTAAGTGATTTGGTTAGAGCAGCACAGAAGGAGCTGCGGGTCTACTTTGCTTTAGTGTTTGAGCCCATTAAGGTGGATTAACACCTCGGTTAACCACCGTCCGTAAGCGCTTGTCCCAACGTAGCGGAGTATTAAGCTGATTGAGCCTAGCTCGCTAGTCAGGAAACCCTTATCCCGGCTACATCCAACTCATACCACAGCCGGGACCTGCACAGCGGCATCTGCTCCTGAGGAAGTACAGTTCGACAAAGAACTAATAAGAAGAATAATAGTAATAGTAGTGATATCAGTGTTGAATCATTTCATAAACACTTTCAGCGAGCCTGAAAGTTATACATACATATATTATATAGAAAAAATTTAAAAAATAAACATCGCTACTGGTAACGTGTGTGTGCATCTGTGTGTGTGTGAAGGTACTAAATTACAAGTTACAGTACTGATTATTTTCAAATATATTACAAGTGTGCACATCTATATAATTAAGTGCATTCTCGACTTCGTTGTGAAAACAAATTTGACCAGCACTGGTTTTTTTCGCGAGGAGGTATTGTGTGTGCTCTTTTTAGGTCCGCTTCAAATAAGTATTGATTGAACTGCAAGATTGTGATGAAAACGAATGATCGCGAATAATTTGAGTAAATATGAACGCGTATATCTTCAGGAAAAGAAAGTAATATGATATGGCTGTTAGTTTGAAGATGTCCATGTATGATGCGGGTCTAATTTCTCTCACAATCTTGCAGTTCAATTACTTCTTATTTGAAGCAGATCTAAAAAAAAACACACAATACCCCATCCCCCCACACCAGAGATGGTCAAATTTGTTTTCACAACGAAGACGAAAATGCACTTTAATTATATAGATGTGCACACTTGTGATACATTTAAAAATAATCATTACTGTAATTTGTAATTTAGTACATTCACACACAAACAGATGCACACACACACACACGCACCAAAAACATACCCACAAACACAGGCAAACGCACACACACACACCCATACGTATACACACAAATATACACATTTTCACGTACACCCACTCACATCCACATACACCCATACACACACATACGCATTCCCACATACGCATTCCCACATACACACTCACAAACACGCACATACGCATTCCCACATACACACTCACAAACACACACATACGCATTCCCACATACACACTCACAAACACACACATACGCATTTCCACATACACACTCACAAACACACACATACGCATTCCCACATACACACTCACAAACACAAACATACGCATTCCCACATACACACACACATACGCATTCCCACATACACACTCACAAACACACACATGTAATCGTAAATGTGTTTACATTTCTTGAAGTTTAATTTAGTCATAATTTCATTTCTCCATCCTGTGGATGACAATTGCAAAAAATAAAATTGGTTAGTAAACAATATTTTGTCAAGAGAGCTAAATTTTGACCACATCAAACGCCACAATGGCCTTGAGAGAACGGTAGTGGAGGGTTTAGTTAGTAGTTAGTTTTCTGTCCACTTGTGCCGTTGACCGTCGTGGGGATCTTAAGTCCTCTATCATGCGCCAAATTCGTTGCGTCGATCAATGTGAGTTTTTTTGGTTTCATAATCACTCTAATGTCATCTATCCACCGGCCTCGCGTTCGTCCCCTTTCCCTGTAGCAAAATCTACCAGCGTTGAAAGCCATCAGTGGAAGTTGATGAGGGTGCATTCTCAGGAGAGGACCAAACCAACTTATATTCTGCCTGGAAATGTATTCCACACAAGACGTAGTGCCGATTATACTTCGAATGTTATAGTTCCGCATTCTGTCTCTCCTGGTAACACCGACGAAATTCCTAAAAGACTTCATTTCACAAGTTGAAATTCTGCTCTAACACGTCCTGGACAGAGGCAATTTTTGGCACTGGTAGCACAGAGTCGACATAAATATACTTTTTATCAGCTGTTGCTTTATTGCCAAACTAATGCTCAGGTATCTAAGCAGTGGGGACAGCTAATAAGTCACCGCAGATGCTTTGTGGCACTTAGTATCAATTTCCCTGTCGATCATCATAATGCCGTCTGCCAAAAAATTACTTGAACTCATTGACCTGTTGAAGAGCAATATCATTTACACTTATCTTGAGTGGCCCAGGTGTTCACCATAGTTTATGTTTTGTTCTCAATAATTCATTCGCATAGTATGTTTAGCACAAGTAGTCGCAAACGCGTTCATGTGGTTTTCCAGTTTGTTTTCATCATCGTACACCAGGCACTGATCATCTGCAAAGAGTAATTCGTGTATTGAGATGTTCTGCTTCAGATGTGTCAACTTAACCAGTCTCTGATGCGATTTTGTACACGTGGATGTTAAACAATAGAGGATAAAAAGCACACACCCTTGTCTGGCGCGGTAGTGATTTCAAAAGCATCTGTGACAGCATCAGTAGTTCTGGTGACGTTGGCACTCGATCGATACAGCGCTTTGATATTTTCAAGAAGATAGCCTTGTACAACATAATCTGTCAGTATTTTCTAAAGTCTAATCCTGTTCACCATATAAACGCTTTTTCCTGATCATTGAAAGCAACACATAGATTTTCGTTGTATTCTATTGATCTCATGGCTTGGTTGATCTTTAGCTTATTTGCCTTAATGTGAACAAGATGTCCGTGCAGTTCATACCTCGGCGGAATCCAAATTGAGCTCTGGATAGCTGAGGTATACCAATAGGTCTTATTCTAATGTCCAGGATTTTGGAAAACATTTTGCCAGTGCGGCTAAGAAGCGATATGCCTCTGTACGTGTCAGTTTCTTTTGTGGCCCATTTTCTTCCAAATTGTAACGATACTAGCTTTGCTGCCAGTCATCTGGAACGCGTCTGTGTTTCCATGCCTTTGTAAAGAGTCTATGTAGCCAGAGTAACCATGTTTCCCCACATGCATGAATCGCCTCCGTTTTTATGCCGTCGTTATCTGGTGACGTATTCTTGAGACAATTCTTTAGGATACAAGTTCAGGCTAGAGATCGAGAGTCATACAGATTGGCTGTTGTGAGACCGACGTTCTGTAAAGTACAAGCTACATAATGACGACGATGATCTTGCAACATTTATCAAACTTTAATTTCTATTTTAGGGCTATTAAACAACTCTGCTCTGACAGTACTGAGTTCTCTTACCTTCTCTTCTACTGCTCGTTTGTCAAGATTCTTCAATATCTGGTAACATGTTTCTTCCTGTAAGATTCAGCAAATGTCATAAATAGTTGCATTACTAGCTATTTCCTGAGATCAAATCGTATGCACGTATGATATTGCTCGACTTGCCTGCTACTGTATTTCTGTTTACAGGTCTATGTTATTGATTCTGGTCATCTGGTATGAAACGTATTATAAATACAACTGTTGGTGAAGGCCAACAATATGTTTAGTTAAAATATCAAGTTACCATTGTACTGACTAAAGTACAAATATTATCATTGATTGAATCTCAATCACAATAGCCCTAGCTTCTATTCAAGAACATGGCATACAACCTCGACTCCAGATTTGGCCTTCTCCACACAGGACATACACTATAAAATAGACCGCCAGGTGCTAAACCAACTGGCAGGTAGCGACCACAGGCCGATCAGGCTAACCATTGACATGGAAGTAGGCCCACAGGAAACAAAACCGCTCCCACGTTGGAATTACAAACGAGCCGACTGGGACAGTTTTGCAATCCTGACAGATGGGCTGTGTGAAACCATCAACACACGAAACACCAAAATGAAGCCCATGGTAGAGAGCCTAAGCAAGGCAATAATGCAAGCCGCCACTGAAACCATCCCAAGAGGAGCTAGGAAAAACTATAAGCCCTACTGGAATGATGAGTTGCAGAAAGTGGAAGATGCAGTAACAAATGCTAGGAACATGGCAGAACGAGAAAAATCCATGGAGGCAAACATCGCCCTCAAAGCCGCCGCGGCGAAGTACAAACACACTCTCAAGCAAACAGCAAGAGAAAGTTGGAAAAATAAAACGGAAAGTTTAAACCTGGACAAAGAAGGGAACAAGCTATGGAAGCTAGTCAGAGCCATGAACGACGAAACCCCGTCAAATAAACAAATTACTATCAAGCAGGGCGAGAACTTGATCACAGGTAAGAAAGCCGCAAACGCCTTTGTCGATCACTATGCCAGAGCAAACCACATCGAGGTCCCTGCAGAAAAGCATACAGACATTAGCGAAGAGCTAAAGGGACACGAAAACATAAATACGGCTCCTGAAGAGCACATGATGGCCAAACTAACAATGCGCGAAATGGAAGAGGCTATGAGAACACTTAAGAAAAGGAAATCTCCCGGAAAAGACGGGATAACAAACGAAATGCTGATGGGGCTGGGCCAAACAGCGAAGAAAAAACTACTATCAGTCCTGAACCAAAGCTGGAAAAGGGGTATTGTACCCCAGGCATGGAAAGATGCAATACTGGTACCAGTACCAAAAACAGGAAAGGACAAAACAGATCCGAATGGATACAGGCCCATAAGCCTACTGAGCTGTGTCGGCAAGCTGATGGAACGGATGATAAACACCAGACTGATGTGGCATCTGGAAGAAAAACGAATACTAATTCCACAGCAAGCCGGCTTTAGACAGCACAGATCCACTGAGGACCAGGTCATCCTCATAGCCCAGGAGATAGAAGATGCCTACCAGGCACAGAAACACACAGTAGCTGTTTGGGTGGATCTGGAAAAGGCATTTGACAAAGTCTGGAAGGATGGACTTAGAGTCAAGCTAAGGAGAAGTGATGTTTGTGGGAAGATGTACAAGTGGATCAACCACTACCTCAAACAAAGAACGGCCAGAGTCCAAGTACAAGGGTAGATGAGCAAAAAGGTGACACTCGAGCAGGGAGTACCCCAAGGGGGAGTACTGTCACCCACACTCTTCCTGGTATATATAAACGACATTACAGAGAATATACCAAGAAGAGTCCATAGCTCAATGTTTGCAGACGATCTGGCTATGTGGACCTCTGAAAAGAATCTCACCATAGCAAGAAATCGGATGCAAACGGCCCTAACATCGCTGGAAGAGTGGGCGAACTCATGGCTGGTCAAAATAAACGAGGAGAAAACCACGTGCACAATATTCTCGCTCTCATTAAAACCCAAAAGTACCAAATTAAGCCTAAATGGCAAAATCCTGCGGCCAAACGACAACCCAATCTATCTGGGAGTCACATTTGATCGGCGCATGACATGGAAAAGTCAGATTGAGAGAAACCGAATGAAAGCCAGAGAAAGAATGGCGATCATGAGGAAACTTGCTGGCACAAGCTGGGGAGCAGACGAAGGCATACTAAAGAAACTGTACACTGGAAAAGTGAGACCAGTTCTCGAGTATGGCATCGCGGCATGGACAACAGCAGCGAAGGCGAACTTCGATAAAGTTAACAAACTTCAAAACCAAGCCATGAGAATTATAACAGGTGGCATGAAGTCAACGCCAATTGTAGAACTTGAAAAGATTACAAAACTGCAATCCATGACCGACAGAAGAGACTGCAGAGCCCAGCTGCAGTCAGAGAAACTCCGAAGACTGACGGACCATCCAATGTACCAGAGGCTAAACAATTTGGGAACTGGGAAACTAAAGCGGAGAAACTTTGCAGAAATAGCCAAAGCAAAGATGCACGAAGATCCCATAAACGCACTAACAACACCAAAACCCATCACTACTGTACGAAAACCTACCTGGAGGCAGGATATATTTCCAGAGGTGGTAGAAAATATACCAGGTATTGCAAACAAAAACTGCCAGAGTGAAAAAGAAAGGAGAGACACTACCCTAAGCTTCATAACGAAAAGCTACCCAAGCATGGACTGGACCCATGCATACACCGACGGTTCTGTAACAAACACTACACAGAACGGAGGGGCAGGAGCATTCCTGAACCTACCAAATGGCAGAAAAATAACACTGTCATTCGCTACTGGTAAGTACACGAGCAATTTCAGAGCAGAGGCAGAGGCACTGAGGGCGGCAGTGGAAGAAATGGTAACACACAGTGAAAATGAGAGCCATATAGTCCTGCTGACAGATGCTCTCGAAGTAGTCACAGCGCTAAAAAGCCAGAAAAACACTGAGCTTAATGACTTAAGAGCAGCACTCTGCAAACTGTGCCAACAGTCCGCACCAAAAAGGGTAGTGGTACAGTGGGTTCCGTCACACTGCAACATCCAAGGCAACGAGGAGGCAGACAGACTGGCAAAAGAAGGTGCAAGGCTACCACAAATAGATACCAGTATGACGTACGAAGAGTCAAAATGGCTTATCAAAGCCAGGTACATGTCCAAATGGGAAACCGAACATACTGGTTACACCAAAAACGATGCCTATTACCAGTTGAACCGAAGAGAGCAGGTCGTTGTCTTCAGACTTCGCACTGGCCACAACAGACTGAGGTACCACCTCTTCAACAAATTGAAGATAGGGTGTACCGACGAATGCCCGTGCGGTACTGGTAAAATGACCACTGAACATCTGCTGCAGAACTGCCCGACATACGAGGATCAGAGAGAGCAGATGTGGCCATTGCCAGTGGAACTGCAAGACAAGCTCTATGGTAGTGGCGAGAGTCTCAGGATGACCGCCGCTTTTTTCGAGAAAATAATGGTTACTGTCTGACTGTGTACGCAGAAGAAGAAGAATCTCAATTCATTTATGAAATCTAGACAATAAATTAAAAAAAATAAACTGTTTTAGGGCATACTTACACTCGCCAATCCCTCAATGACTTCTAAATTTGGCAGAGACAAAACGACAATTATGTTGATTGCGTTAATAGCCACTTTTCTCATCGTTTGTTATATCATCATTGGCTCATTTCGTCGTGTCAGACGATAGCAATTGTACTTTTATTACAATGCTCGGACATAATATAGATACCATATGTTGTCCATGCAGTATGGTCCTTCTCTCGGTCTGCATTGTTAGCTCCAAGGGAAAGGTGATATCAATACATTTGGAACAATGCAAGCTGTAGAAGCTGCCGCATCAACAGAGCAATGATCCATCAGTTCATAGACCAACCGCCAACCAAGGATAAGGACTTGGTTTGCTCTGCCACAACACTCAGCTGAGGTTGCTTTACCTCGCTTTAGGATAAGACATTGTCTCTTCTTGCGTGTGATGATTCGCACATCGTCAGTTGTCAGGTTTGGTAGACGCTGACCAACTTTCAGTCATCAGAAAACAGGCTGCATAGCATATCTGACAAAATCCCACAAGATACGCTTCAGGTGGTTTTAAATCAACATTTTCCTTCTCCTAGGCTTTTGAGCCCCATCTGCCCCAAGTTACTGGTTTTAATGGGCCAGTGGCTCGCCTTCCGCTTATTCTCCTGTTAGTCAAACCAGTTCTGCTACGCGAAGGTGAGGAGATGGACTTTGTTGTCTGATACTATATGAGACGCACGAAATATGGGCATTTAGTATGTGTTGAGAGCTCAACCTCAAACCCAACCCCAGCTAAAACAACAATTAGAACCGCCTGTTTAGTACCTGCTGCCATTATCGCCATAGCAACTTTTGTGGTTGACCTGGGTGCAGCATAAAGGACAGGTATATAAACATATTTTAGGCAGCGTGGTCAATTGCATGTTCTTTCTAGTCCATAAACTCAAGCATCAATAATGCGTTGCACTACAGAGTGAGCTCAAGATACAGACACTTTCTGTGCAATTTTCTTAAATCCTCTAACTGAAAGTAAAACAGGCCTGAACAATGTGTTTCACCTTGTCATAGATAAATAACTTCTCAAGTAACCATTCAGATTGAGTTTCATCTCTTATAAAACGACTCAGTATTTCTCCATTTGTTTGAATTGCCTAAAAGTGTACTCGTGATTAGATAAGGTTATAATTTAAAAGAACGCAATACAGCTACCTTGAAACTAAATTACCGAATGAGAATGCAACGGAATCAACTACAACTGCGAGCATATAAGACGAGAAGAAATTATTACAGAGCACGATGAAGGTTTATTGCCAGAGGGGTAGATGACATAACATATGAATTATGACAAAACGGTTTACTTTCGAGACCATCGTCGTACCATGTGTCCAGAAAGTGGAAACAGCTTCCTGATGAACGTTCGAACACATCGGTTCAGGCTAGTTGTTGTAGCAAGAGCATCACAATATTGCTGCGAAATGGGTTCTTCTATGGATGTAAAGACCACTCCTGGAATGCATATATTCCTACATTCAGAACACACTTATGAAGATCAGGCTATGAAAACGTATGCGTGATGCTTTTGCGTGCAGCACGCTTTCGCTGTGCCACCATGATGGATATAATCTCTGCGATCTGAGCACCATCGGTGATACTAGCGCGCCAGGTGGTACGGTTTTGTGCAATCATCTCCCAGGAGGTCACATCAATGTTGTAGCTTTTTGTCGACATTTTCAAAAAGACATTGTATAGTTTATTCTGGCTCCCTGGGGACCGTCTGCCTGTTGTGACCTCACCGTAAAACAGCTGCTAGGGCATGCGCTCATCTGGCATGCGCTCATCTGACATGCGCTCATCTGACATGCGCTCATCTGGCATGCGCTCATCTGACATGTGCTCATCTGACATGTGCTCATCTGACATGTGCTCATCTGGCATGTGCTCATCTGACATGCGCTCATCTGGCATGCGCTCATCTGGCATGTGCTCATCTGACATGCGAACAACGTGTCCAGTACAGAAGTTTATGGATGCTCAACATGTTAGTTCTGCAAAGATTTTCAGAGTTAAGCACGTTATCTTGTCATCTGATCAGAAGCAACCTGCACAGACAGCTCAAGTGATGACGATTGAAAGGCTTAACACTGTCTAGGTCTCACAGGCATGTAGGAAAATGGAAATCATCACAGCAAGATTCATTTTTACCTTGGTGGCGACGATGATGCCCTGTAGGATCCAAACGTTTGCTTGGGGCCCCAAACACATGACACACCTACACAATCCTGTTATTGATCTCACAGTCCATATTGGTCTCGCTAGTGAGAGTATTGATTAGTTAAATGAAGCTAGACACCGCCTTGAGACGTTGGTTCTGTACAGTAATGTTAGGTTCGATGTACAGCTCCCCAGGGGTAGACTGGAAGAGTACCTCCATTCTCCTGTGTTGATCGTGAGACAAAAGTGACTACACCACGCCAAAAACTCTATCATGGTGGACTACAAATAATTGTTTATGAGCAAGTGTGAAGGCGCAATCATCCACGAACAGGAGATCCAAGATTGTGGCTTCCTCGCTCACATTAGTGAAGAGTTTCAGGTGCCTCGGGATGAACAGTTGACCCTGCGTCCTGTACCTAATATGCATGCCAGTAGCAAGGGCCTATACAGCATCAGTGAGCATTACTGCAAAGATCATGCTAAAGACCAAGAAATCTACAGTTTTGTGAGTAAATGTTTCTGCAATTGATGAATCAAGGAACGAACGATCGAGAAGCGCTTGGTTCTCGACTCTAAAACTGTCCCGTAACACTTTGCAATAAGCAAGAGTTTGTATTTCCTTTGATTCGTCAACAAAACCAACGCACTGTATCATGCATCCTTTTTGATCCATCTCACAACCAGCTGACATAGATTGTTTGAGATGCCGAGATCAAGATGATAACAATTGATGAGCTATAGCAATCTGTGACCCAAAGCTTGCGCCAGGAGCAGCTACCCATAGCTTAAAAGACTCTTCTCCACCTGCAAGTGGTGATCTTGGAAAACAGGCTTCAACATGGTAAACTGGCTAAGAAGAAGAGATGGAAAAGAAAAAGAAAACATGGTTCCCAAAAATCTCACGCTGAATTCGGATACGTCAGACCAAAAGGTGCAAAATTTGCAGTCAAGCTGTCAACTACGTCACAACGCGTTCCGTTCTCACGACTATATCATGCTACTTGCAAGTCCCTTTTCAGGGCTTCGTAGCCAGATTTTGAGAACGAAGAAGAAGAAGAAGAAGAAGAAGAAGATGAACAAGACGATGAAGTTTTATATGCTGGCACCAAAGCCCATCACTACTGTACGAAAACCTACCTGGCGGCAGGATATATTTCCAGAGGTGGTAGAAAATATACCAGGTATTGGAAACAAAAACTGCCAGACTGAAAAAGAAAAGGAGAGATACTACCCTACGCTTTATATCGAAAAACTACCCAAGCATGGACTGGACCCATGCATACACCGACGGTTCTGTAACAAACACCACACAGAACGGAGGGGCAGGAGCATTCCTTAACCTACCAAATGGCAGAAAAATAACACTGTCATTCGCAACTGGTAAGTACACAAGCAATTTCAGAGCGGAGGCAGAGGCACTGAGGGCGGCAGTGGAAGAAATGGTGACACATACAGAAAATGAAAGCCATACAGTCCTGCCTACACATGCTCTGGCCGTAGTCACAGCGCTAAAAACACTGAGCTAAATGACTTAAGAGCAGTACTCTGTCAACTATGCCAGCAGTCCGCACCAAAAAGGGTAGTGGTACAGTGGGTCCCATCCCACTGCAACATCCAAGGCAACGAGGAGGCAGACAGACTGGCAAAAGAAAGTGCAAGACTACCACAAACAGATACTAGTATGACGTACGAAGAGTCAAAACGGCTTATCAAAGCCAGATACATGACCAAATGGGAAACCGAACATACTGGTTACACCAAAAACGATGCCTATTAGCAGTTGAACCGAAGAGAGCAGGTCGTCGTCTTCAGACTTCGCACTGGCCACAATAGACTGAGGTACCACCTATTCAACAAATTAAAGATAGGTGGTACCGACGAATGCCCGTGCGGTATCGGTAAAATGACCGCTGAACATCTGCTGCAGAATTGCCCGACATACGAGGATCAGAGAGAGCAGATGTGGCCATCACCAGTGGAACTGCAAGACAAGCTCTATGGCAGTGGCGAAAGCCTCAGGATGACCGCCGCTTTTTTCGAAAAAAATAATGGTTACTTTCTGACTGCGTACTCAGAAGAAGAAGAAGAACAGAAGAGAGCAGGTCGTTGTCTTCAGACTTCGCACTGGCCACAATAGACTGAGGTACCACCTATTCAACAAATTAAAGATAGGTGGTACTGACGAATGCCCGTGCGGTACCGGTAAAATGATCGCTGAATATCTGCTGCAGAATTGCCCGACATACGAGGATCAGAGAGAGCAGATGTGGCCATCACCAGTGGAACTGCAAGACATGCTCTATGGCAGTGTCGACAGCCTCAGGATGACCGCCGCTTTTTTCGAAAAAATAATGGTTACTGTCTGACTGCGTACTAAGAAGAAGAAGAAGAAGAAGACATCCACTGTCCCATGCTAACGTTCTTGATGACAAGCGAGTATAATACCTCTCAGCTATAGCGTTCATCACCCTCCCCGCCTTCATCACCTATAAAAAAAGAAATAAATAAGTACATATGTGTATATATTTTTGTATATAGAAACATGACATTAACATCGGTTCTGGTAATCAGTGGTGTTGCACAGACGTGTGTAAGGAATAGTACCTCACGGTAAGAGACAGGCACATCCGTGATAGCCAGGATCCTATTTATGTCTAGCCCTCATATGGTTCATTGAGCCTGCATGTGTACAGTAGCGCAACCCACGGTCATCGGCTTTTTCTGACTGGCTAAACTAGTTGATTAAAATAACAAAAAGAGGAGTTCACCCCTGACTATAGAATACGCAGCTGCTGGTGGAAAAGGCGGAAGATCGATCTGGTCAACAACGACTCTAAATATAGAAGCTGGAAATGCCTAGAATCGGACCAAGGGCGCACCAGAGACCATAGCTGGTAAGCGTAGAAAATAACGTTAAAAAAACAATGGCAAACTCATCATGTAGCATGTCCTTTGATTAACGTCGCTCCCATCACAGTCTGTCTGAAAGTAACTCGTTCTCTTGCCAAAACCCCAGCCTCCGCAATAGTCATACTTAGGCTTTCCGGGATGTCTTTGTGCCATCGTCTTCCTAGCCTACCCCTCCCTCTTTTGCCTGGCACCATACCTTCCATCACCGTTCTCTCAAAACCGTTGTGTCTCTTGTTGTGACCAAAGTATTTGCATTTTCTAGCCAAAATGGAATTGATGAACCAGTTCTCCTCTATGCTCAACTCTTGCCGAATGTCTACATTTATTTTTGTCTCTGTCCAGGGTATTTTGAGGATCTTTCTGTAACATTTTAACTCGAAAGATTCGATTCTTTGTCTAGAAGTTTTGGTAATCGTCCATGATTCACAGCCATAAGCTGCCACAGGAAAAAAATTGGCTCTCAAGACTTTTACTTTTATCGTTTTGTTGGTGCCCTGCCATAATTTCTTCAGGCTGTTCAGTCTCTGCATTGCCATAGCTAGTCTTCTTCTGATTTCTTTCGAGCAGTCGCCATTTTTGTAAATTCTGGAGCCACGATATTCAAAAATCTGTAACCTGATCTATTTCCTCATCACCCACTGTAAATTTATGCTGACATTGTGTTTTATCGGTGGACATTATCGTTGTTTTATTTATGTTTATGAACAGGTTTTGATCTTTACTATGCCCATTAACGGCTGAAAGTAGCTGCTCTAGCCCTTCTGCACTTATTGATAGTATCACTGTATCATCTGCGTATTGTAACTCTGGAATCGTGTACCCCCAAAGCGTAAATGGGTCGAAACTGTCAATGTTCTCATCTTGTCGAACATTTCTCATTATACATTCCGCATATATGTTGTACAGATAAGATGAGAGAATACATCCCTGTCGGACTCCCTTTTGTACTGCAAACAAATCTGACGTTTTCCCAGACACTCGGACAGCGGCTTGTTGATCTTTGCATAATGTTTCAATGAGATGGACTATATGCAAGGGAAACCCCATTTCCTTCATGATTCTCCACAGATTTTGATGTTTTACCGTGTCGAAGGCCTTGGTGTAATCAATGAAACATGTGTACAGGTCTACATTAAGCTCTTTACATTTTTCGTAGATTTTCTTTAAATTGAGTATGTACTCCCAGGACCCTCTGTCTTTCCTAAAACCTGCCTGGACTACGTGAATTTAAGATATAAACCTTTCCTCTATCCTTCTTAATACGATTCGAAAGAGTATCTTCCTAGCGTGGCTGATCTGCGCGATATTTCGGTAGTTCTTGCACAGCTTCAGGTTGCCTTTTTTTGGGGAGGGAAATATAAATTGATTTCTTCCATGCTTCTGGCCACTCTGCGCTGTGCCACATCTGTTCACACAGCTTGTGATAGACTCGAGCACATGCCTCTCCTCCTGCTTGTATTAGCTCTGCTGGGATATCATCGCATCCTGGGGACTTTCCCTTTTTCAGGCTTTTAATTGCAGAGCGAACATCTTCCAATGTTGGTTCAGGTTCTTTCTCATCCTTTGGTAGGATTGTAACTGAGACTTTGTGCTAGCTCCATACATGGTTCTACAGTACTCTCTCCATATATTCAGTATGTCTTTGGTTTATGTTAATGTGTTATCCTCTTTGTCATGTATGCCATGTGGAACCGGTCGGAACTCCCTTGTCAGTGTTCTTATTGCCTTCAATGCATCTCTTTCTCTGCCTTGTTGCTGTATGTTTTCTATATCCTTACACGTTTTCACTATGTTATTTCTGTTCTAACTTTTCTTACGCAGTTTTTGTTATATCCTGTGTTGGTCCCCTTACTTCCCATTTGTTTCAATGAGATTATGTGTTTCCTCTGCTATATTGCTATGTTTCTTTTCCGACATCTTGGGAATCATTTCTTTCGCTGTCGGCATCAAAATATCCCTTGCATGCGATGTCAACTCCTCAGATGTCATATATTCCTATACCGCAAGGCACGCCTCAAATTAGTATTCAACTTTGACGTTGTATTCAGTAGATATTGCTGGTACATCGAAGCGTATTGGCTGGCAACATTTGCTGATCCTACGTTGTCTTGTTTGGAAAACTGCAAACAGTAATTCATCGTCCGTATCGCAGTCTGCTCCCGGCAGCGTTTTTATTGCCAGCACATTTGATCTCCATCTTTGTTGCACTAGTATGTAATCTATTTGGTTTCTGCTGTTGCTATCAGCGGAGGTCCACGTGTACAGTCTACGTGGATGTTGTTCGAATAAGGTGTTGGCAATGGAGAGGTTGTTTTCCGTCAAAATTCAACCAGTCTTTTTCCTCGCTCATTTCTGTGTCCCAAACCAAAAAGGTCCTCGAACACTTCTATCCTCTTCGGCTCTTTTCTCTCCGACTTTCGCATTGAAATCGACAATGATGATCAAGATATCACTTGTTTTCAACTTTTTCTATCGTTTCTTGCAAGGTGTTATAACAATTCATCCATTTCGCAATCGTCTGCTGCTGATGTTGGTGTATACACTCGAATTATTGTTAAATTTCCTGTCTTTTTCTTTAGTATGATTACAATTATTCGGTCGTTGACATGATTGAAACCGAGTAGTGAAGGTGCCGTCTTCTTTGACAGAATAAAGCCGACCCCTTGTCCTTCTCAGAGTATATGTATGTTTCTCCTGAGGAGCTGGTACAGTGCCCTTGACCGGCCCATCTGTGTTCAGAGACTCCAATAATACCTATCTTGGTTCTCTCCATTGCTCTTACGATCATGAACAAATTGCCCTGATATAGGATCCTGACGTTCCAGGTGCCTATTCTTAGTTTTGTCTTTAGTCCCATTTCAGAGTTGTCCACTGTAATGCAGTCGGGCTTTAGGCCGTCATCTATATTACATGTACTGACTGTGAAATCGGCCTCTTCCCCATTTGGAGTCGATGATCGGCCTGGCCTGACGGCTTCGCCATCAGATCTTAGAGTTCCGTTTCTCTCGACTGTCATAAGTTTCTTGGCATTTTACATCCAGTAGTTTGCCATTGCTTTCTGGACGTTGTTCTGTCCACTTACCAACTATGGTCTCTGGTGCGCCCTTAGCCCTATACCAGGCGTTTCCAGCTCCCGCTTTTAGAGTCGTTGTCGCACAGGTCGATCTTCGGCCTCTTCTACCAGCAGCTGTGTGTACTTATCAGGGGTTGACTCCACTTCTTGTCGTTTCACTCACGTAATTTAGGCGGCCAGCCAAAGCCGTTTCCCGCAGGATGGCGCTGCCGTACACAGGCAGACTCTAGGAGCCATCCGTGAGCGAGACAGAAGTGGGGGAACCAAATAGGATAATGGACATCAAGGATGTGGCTGCCTCACACCGTGATATACTATGCCTAACACACTTCTGTCCACACAACTTTAAATAAAATGCCAAGAAACCTATGACAGTCGATAGAAACAAAACTCAAAGATCCGATGGTGAGGCCTTCAGGTTAGAGAGATCATCGACTCCACCTGTGGAAGAGGCCGATTTCAGAGTCACTACAAGTAATAGAGATTACGCCTAAAGTCCGACTGTATTACAATAGAAAATTATGAAATGGGACTAGAACAAAACTAAGAATATGCATATGAAACGTCAGGAGTCTATAACAGGGCATGTTTATGATTAGAAAAGAGACAGAAAGAACCAGGATATATGTTATGTGTCTCCGGTTAATGGCACTGTATCAGCACAGCAACAAACATATACTCTGGGATGGGCAAGGGTTGGAAAAGCGGGGTCGGCTTCATCCTGTGAAAGAATACTGTACCTTCACTACTTGGCTACAATCCAGTTAACGACCGAATAATTTTAATCAGACTAAAGATGATTGCAATAAATGTAATCATAATGCAAATGTATGCACAAACATGAGAAGCAGATGATTGAGAAAGATGTATACGATTTCTATGACACTTATAAGAGAAACAATGACAATAGTAGAAAAAGAGTCATCTTGATCTTGACAAGATTGTAATGCGAAAGAGGGAGAATAATGAGCTGAAGGAGAGAAAAGAGCTGAAGAAGAGAAAGGCGTACGAAGACCGTTTGTTTTGGGACACAGAACTGAGCGAGAAGTAAAAACTAGTTGAATTGTGCCTAGAAATAACCCCTGGCTGTCAACACTTTATTTAAACAACATCCGAGAAGAGTCTACCAGAGGATCTGCACTGGTGATCTTTGCAGAAATCAAATATATTACATCCTGGTACAACAAAGATGGATGCCACACGTACTGGCAACAAAAACGTTCCCAGTAGTGAAATGCGAGACGGACGACTAACAACTGGTTGTTCTTTTCAAGACAAGACTAAGTAGGATTGACAAAGGTTCCAAAACAAAACGCTATGATGTAACATCAATCCTTGCAGAATACAACATACAAGTAGAAAATAAATACTGTCGGCACATGAAGAGATGACAACTGATGAGTTGACCTCACACGCAAATGATATTCTAATCTCAAGGACGAACGAAATGTTTCCCAAGATGCCACACAAGAAACATTGTTATATATCATATGAAACGCTGAAATGCATTAAAGCAATTCAAAAATAAAACAAATAAAACAATACAGCACATACAAACTGCGCTAAAAAGATGTAAGAGAAATAATAAAAGATAAAAAAAGGTACATAGTGAACACTTATATATACAAATACGATCTACAACCGGAAGGAAAGGAGGGAGATACCTTTAACGCGATAAGAACACTGACAAGGGAATTCCGGCCGGTTCCACGCGTCATCAATGACATATAGGATAACAATCTAACATAAACCAAATACGTATTGAATAGATGGAGAGAGTAGGGCAGAATCGTTTATGTTATTATAAAACAACACAAATGCTCAATTGCAATCTTAACAAAAAGATGAGAAAGAACTTGTACTAACATTGAAAGAAGTACGCTTAGTAATGAAAAAAAAAACATTAAAAAGGGAAAGTCTCCAGGATGTGATGGTATCCAAGCGGAGCTAAAACAAGCAGGAGGGAAGACCGGTGCTCGAAATTATTAAAAACTGTTTAACACGATCCGGAACAACACAGAGTGACCAAAAACATAGAAGAAATCAATGTGCATTCCCCTCCCGAAAAAAGGCAATTTAATTATGCGCAAAAACTATCGATCTATCGCGGCAATCAACCACGCTAGCAAGATACTCTTGTGGATCTTTTTGAGAAAGATAGAGAGAAGATTTAAATCTGAAATTTACAAAGTCCAAGCAGGTTTTATAAAAGACTGACCGAGCAGAAATCATATATTCAATATTATGAATATCTACGAACAATGTAGAGAGTTTAACGTAGACCTGTGCACGTGTTTCATTGATTACACCAACGACATCGATCAGGTAAGACATGTGTGAAACATCATGAAAGAAATAGGTTTTCGTGTACATATTTTCCATCTCACTGGAACATTACATCAAGATCAATAAGCCACTGTCCGAGTAACTGGGAAAACAATCAGATTGCTTGAAAGTACAATGGGCAGTATGACAAAGGATGTATCCTCACAACATACATTACAACAGATATAAGTCGGTGGAGATACACTGCAACCTAATGTTCATGTAGAGATGACAACTGAGGCGCAAATTATGTAAATGCACGTTTTCTTTACAGAAACATAAGACAATTAATAGATATCTTTATTTTGCGTTTCAGTCAACATTATTAACATGTGTGGTCAAATGAAACCGAACTAAACTGCAACAAGTGAACATACGTACGATGCGCATGATCACGTCACTTCTGAGGTAAACAGCACATACCAATCGGCAAGTTTGTAAAATTGCATTATCCTCCGACTAATAATTTCCTCAGCAGACCGTTGAATACATGGCGGGTGTGATACGGAATCCGTCTAGAGTTGATCAGCGAGCGGTGATTCGGTTTCTAACAATGAACGATGTCGACAAGTTGAATGTAGGCAGTGTATGGTGACAAAAATGTGTCGAAGATAACAGTGAGGAACTGTATACTGATGTTTAATGAAGGACGTGAGTTAACGAAAGATCGTCGAGACCAGATCAGGCGCATTTTGTTACGTTTACTCACGTCCTTCTATGAACATCGCTGTCCAGTTCTTCAATGTTGCCTTCGACACACTTTTGTCACCATACAATGCCTGCATTGTGTGATGAATGTCAATTAGTCGACATCCGTCAGCTATTAGAAACCGATTCATCGCTCGCTGATCAACTCGTGACGGGTTCCGTATTACACCCACTGTGTTTCCAATGATCTGCTGAGGAAACTATTAGTCCGAGGACAATGAAATTGTGCAAACTTGACGGTTGGTTTGTGATGTTTAGGTAGAAATGGTGTCATCATGCATCGAGTGTATGTTCACCTTTTGCAGTTTTCCGGTTTCATTTGAACACGTCTGGTTTGACCTGGATGTAGCCGGGAGAAGGGTTTCCTGCTCAACGGTTTCGGCTCACGCAGCTTAATACTCCAAATGCTCCGCTGTTTTGGAACAAACGTATGTAGAGGGTTTTTAACCGATGGGCGAGTCCATCTCATTAACTCATTTACACTAATTAAAAAAGATGCCATTGAAAGTTTGTCTGTATCTTGAGCTCATTTTGTAGTAGAAAAATATATTGATACTGGAGTTTATGGACTGGAAAGAACATGCAATAGACCACACTGCCTCAAATATGTTGATATTCTTGCCTGTTATGCTGAACTCAGGCCCAACAACAAACGTTGTCATGGCGATAATGGCACCAGGTGTATAGCAGACTATGAGAACAACAGCTATTAACACAATCATCTTAACTGTCTTCTGGTCTCTGCTAGAGATAGATCCCTTCTGATCGTAGCCCGAAGTTATTTTTTTACGCAATGTTGAGCTCTGTCTTAGCTTGATGATCAGGGCAAATGTAATAATGATCACACCTACAAATGATAGCGCACTTAACACGGAGTGAAAAATGTATGAAACGCCTTCCACATTCATTCTGCCATTTGTAAATATGATTGTAAAAAGTGTTGTATTTCTGGATGGGACGAACGCCCAACCAAGATATGACGTGGCGTACTCTGGAACTAGAGTCAGTAAATTGACGAGGTATATCAGAATGATGATTAGTGTAGCTCTTGATGTAGTGACGAGTTGTTTGACTTTCATGGGAAACACGATACAAAAAAGTCTTTCAGCTGTGATGTATACAGTGATGTAGCTGGTGATTCGACAGAAACCAACATGGGGCAATGCCGCCAATATATACATTACGCCAATTGGAATCCATGGAATGTGAGACAGCGGAAGGAGAGGGCTCATGAAAATAGACGACCACACCAAGCTAATCAGGCAACACAGATCAGAAATTGCAAGGCCAAAGAATGCAATGTTTACAGTAATGCTAAAACCTTGTTTGTAGAAAACGATCATGTTCACTAAATTGGCTATAATCCCAAACAGGCCAACGCTGTCGCAAATCACCGTGAAGTTGACGATTTCAAAAATTGTTTTTCCTTTGTCACTGAGAACTGTCATCCATTTTTCATTTTCATCATCGTCACAGTTATCTTCTAGGAATGTGTGAATGGAACCAGATTTTGGAGCATTGGTGTGTGTTTCCATGGGTTGAACGTATGCACTCAATCTGTTGTAAGTTATTAGGCCTGATTACAAAGCTCAATTGAACTTTCATCTATCATAAAAAATTAAGTTTTTCTACATAACTGCAAACTTGTTATTTCAAAAAGAACATTGCTGACCTCAAAAAACAAATGTTTTCATAACATGTTTCAAAGCAGATAGTCAAACGAAACACCATAAACCTGGGGTGAACCAAATCATAGCAACACACAATTGAAACGCAAATTCAAACATATTAGTAAAAACAATTGGAAATAACTAGCAAATCAACTATATTTGCCTTTGATCGAAATCGACAGAGCAAGCAAACTTTTGTCACGGATTGATGCAACACGACAAAGAGCTGTTATTGAGTCATCCCTTAACTGGAGAGTCGTTGAGGCACACATGAAAACACCCCGATAACCCCACGCTACAAATTTATGTCATCGGCAACTTCATGTGTCTCCTCTGGTTGGAGATTGGTCTATTCTTTTGTGTTGTCCTGCCACATCTTTTTTGGACGACCTCTTCGAGTTCCTGGTCATCAGCTTTTACCGCAATGTTAAAGCCCTCGGAGTTGTTGATTAGTAATTATTACTTTCCAGTGTTAATCTCCTCACCATATTCAAGAGCAATTTCATCAAGCCTTATGAGCCATTCCCCACTCCTCTGCTGGGCTCCTGAAGAAAAAAAGCCAAAAATGAACACCTGAACAAAACTAGTTACAATGACAAAACTAAGTGATCTGTTTTTTTATTTTATCTGAAATAGACTGACCTGATCATCTCCAATATTCCTGCTTATTATGTCAGTCCTCCCAGCATGTAGACCCATCCTTTAGGCACAGATAAGTTTCACAATGTTTACACTAAAATTTTGTCTTGACTTGTTTGAATGGTCTGTCTTTGTAGGCCATGTTTGGTAGGTCCTTGACATGCTCGTTAAATTTAAATGAGCATACTAAACAACCCTTATTTCCTGTAGCTTTTAGAGACATTTGTGGATGATGGGAACCAACATTTTGCAGTCTCTGTTGTGCCACGACACGGTTGTGAAGTTTTGCAGTATCTGTTCTATAATCCCCAATGAGGGATAAACAAACTTCATTCATGAACATCCCGCATTTCCTGTATCGTCTTCCTGTTGTATTGTGGGGACTATAATGATCCATAAGTGTGTAGGCATTATTACATGCCCACATAAAGAATTTCACAATTAGCCTCCTAGGCCAGCGATAATGCCGTCGTGTCTTGTTGAGACGACAAATTTGGTCGTTGACATCTGTGCCCCCCATGAAAGCATTATAGTCAATACAATGTTGAGGAATTAGAACATCTACAGCTGTTCCATCCTTTCTTCTCCTTCTAACAGTTCCAATTTCTGTTGGGTTGTGGTTGTTGGATATAAATTTACAGGTCTTTGATTCATCCAGACAAGGCATACAATGTTGTTATGGCAAATACATTTTGAATGACCCCTGTCCATTTTCTTCTTTCCTGCCAGTACTTTTGGATAATATTTCCTATTTGTCATTGCTGTACCTACAGCAAGTGTATCATAATCAGTGTACAGCTTGTCAAAGAGAGTTACACTGTTGTAGAATATGTCCATAAAAACACAATGGTTTTTGTTGACCAAATTCCTAGAAGTTAAAACTCGAATAACGACGCTACCAACAACACCAAGATCTAGAATAATATTTTCTTCTTTTGCAGTGTAGATTTCCAGATTCAGAATATATCCAGAGCTTGCTTCATAAGCCATGTAAGCCTTTATTCTCCACTTTATGGGCTTTGACTTGATATACTGTTTGAAGGCAAGCCTGCTCTTTGAGGGGATCATACCTTAGTCTAAGCTCACGTGCTGTAAAGGCGAATAATAGTGCCGAAATGTTGGTAGCAATACATCCAACATAGGCCTCACTTTGTAGAGTGTATTTGCTTTACCCAAAGCCGGGTCCTCCTGATCAACAAGATGAAGAAAAGTCAAGTGAGCAAGGAAGCGATCACGGTCCATCACAGTGCGGAAACCAGGAGCATGAGACACGAGGTTAGCAGACGAGCTAGACCAGTACTCCTCGCAACGTGGTTTATTCACACTGTGTTCTATTTGAAGACGCAGTCCAAAGAATGCTTTCATCTGTGGCACTACTACACTTTTAAAATTGTTGGCAAAGTAGCTAGTTGGTTTATTGCTTCTCACGTGCTCAGCGCGTCGAGTTGTCTGCTCACACAAATTGTGCCAGATATCATTTTCCAGGAAAAGTTCAAAAAATTCACTGGCTTTACTTTCTGGATTAATAGTTTCTGGAATGTTCTTAGGGCGTATCTGCTCCATAAATGTTGTGTCTACTGCAGACACAGGTCTGAATATATATATTGGAGACCAACCTGCATACAATTTACTAGAGACACTACCTGGGAGACGCCCCTTCTACGCCCCTGTAAAACAGCCTGATCGCCAGAAAAATCAGGAACAGGGTAACATGTAGCTTCATCAGAGTCTAATGAACACATGTTATCACTCAAATGATCATCTGATTCAACTTCTATATCAGTTTCAGAATAGTTGCTATCTAAATCTAATTCATCGTCCTCCGAATAATTGAGAACAATCTCGACAGCTTGTTCCATTGTAAGCCTTTTAGAACGTTCATTTACTGGTCTTTTCATCGTGAAAATATTGTAAAAATTTGTCGCAATGTGATCAGTTCATGGGTGCCACCATCTTTAAGTAACATTCCGGAAGTAGTTTGCAAATTCTGCCGTGTTTATCCATACTATGCTCGTTCTTATAAGATACGTGTGCTCTACCAGCAAACCGGTGACTCGGGGCACGGGTTATGTACACACACCGGTTCATCGGGATCACGGGTTAAAAGGGTTATGAGCCATTCCCGGTGTTCTGCTTCCTGTGGGTGTCATCTGCAAAACGAAGGTTAGTAATCGTTCTGTTGGCTATCTTGAAATTTCCAAGATGATCTCCAAGTGCACCCCTCATAATAGCCTAAACAAACAAATGGAAAAGTGTTGGAGAGAGCGTACAACTCTGGCTCACACCCCACCGATGTGCGAAACTAGTCCTCTTGCCTACCATTCGCAAGAACTGTGCTGGACGCGCTGTTCAAGGACATGTATGATATGTCCATTAATTGTATACCGCCTAGTGGTTGCCCACAGCGCGTTATGACATACCCTATCAAACACCATTTTGGTATTTTTCGTTTATCACTCTTAAATTAAAGATCTGTTTCGTGGGACTACTTCCCTGTCTGAACGCTGCCTATTGCTCGGGATGTTCTCCGCTTGGACTTTCATCTGTCGAGGATTACTGCTTGCGTGACTGATGAGGTTAATTATTTTGTAAGTTAGGCCAAGATTTAGGTTCCTGGACGTATGTAACGGTTTAATCATCGATATTGTCCATACGTTTGGCCAGTTTCAGTCGCCCCCAATCGGTTGCAGATGTGTGTCAAGCCTTTCACCACTACCTCTTTACCTTAGTATAAGAGCTCTGCTGGCATATTGCCCACGCCGGTCGCCTTCTCTCTTCGCAATGTCTTTACCGCTGCAGGCACCTCCTCCTGTTTATTAGTTGGTTATCCTCTATTGTTGTTCATGTTGGATGGATTGTTTTCACAGGCTCCTCCCGTCCCTCATAGTTGTATAACAGTATGACATTGTCCTCTATAAGACTATATTCTGGGTCATAAAATTCCGTCTTTGTTTAGTTGTTACCACTTATTTCACCACCTTGTATGCTCCATTTCTGTTTAATATCTCCCCAATGGTTGTGCATTGCTCACTGTTTCGGTTCATGATCTAGATTTAGCTACACTAAAGTAGATTTGAGTAGTCGAGTTTCAAGTATTGTGAAGTCAATTGCTCTAGCCGCGATACAGTAACTGGTGCAATATGAATATTCGCCAAGAATATCTTAAATTATATGATAGTCTTCTCAGATTAACAGATCACTTGTGGTTAACCATAATTGCGGATACACAGTGTATTACCAAACAGATCAGGGAGAGGAGTCAACATCTTAATATTCTATATGGGGTCAACAATTTAATATAGTCTAATATATAATATATATTAATATGCTTGGTTGGTTGATTGACATCATGTCAGTCTCGAGAGATAATGGCATTCACGTTAGAGAGAGAACAACTGTTGCCCTAACTTTTGCAGCAAACGTTTGTAGCCTGCATCTTGACAGATCATGTCTTCCCCTGCCTACAGACAAACAGACAAAGCCTGCCTCCAACCGGGCCTGTCTTTGGTAAGCTCCTCCCAATTGCAGGTGTTCATATCCAGCGCCTTCAGGTCACGCTGGCAAACATCATTGTATCGGAGGAAGAGGCTACTTCTTCTTCGCCTGCCCGTGGTCAGCTCTCCGTAAATGATATATTTTGGTATTCGCCCACCTTCCATTCTGCATACGTGACCAAGTCACCGCAAGCGGCGGTGACGACAGGTCGGAACTAGGCTGACATAATTTGTACGTTCCGACACTTCGTTGTTAGTCACTCTGTTACCTAGTCTGCTTTTCAGGCAACGTATATGAAAAGCATTTGGCCGTTTTTCTTGTGAGGCATAGAGAGTCCATGTTTAGCCGCCATACATCAGATCACCAATTACACACAACAATCCCTGCAGAGATGGTCAGCATGTTGTCACTTCACACTCTCTGAGAGAGCTCGGCAAGTGTTGACGAGGCCATTCCCAATCACCTCTGCAGCTATGCGTCCAGTGACAGGACGTCGTCAACAAATTCGAGGTAACCTAAGTTATCCACCACTTCCAGACGTTTATCGCTTAAAACAATGTCAGGTGAATGTACACCTCGAGCCACCACCTTCGTCTTCCGCACGTAGATGGCAAGTCCAAACAGATTACATAATGTTGCTAACCTTTTAACGAGGATTTAATTCGGCTTCCGTGTCGGCGACCAGGGCAGCATCCCCCGCGAAGAGCACACCCCGAATAACAGTCTCTCCTTTCCCACCTTCCGCCTAGTCTGAACAGTTTCATATCTGACCCAGTATGCAGAAAGACCCAGTCTGTGGCATTTCCAAAGACATGCCCAAGCATGATAGCAAAAAAAATGCCGAATAGAGTCGGAGCCACGACACAACCTTATTTAAGTCGGCATTTAATGCCGACGGCCCCAGATTCCTGACCATGATGCAGCACTGTACATATCGTGCTGACATGAAAAGACTCAATCACGCTCAGTAGCTTAGGTGGGCAGGCAACTGTAGAGAATACCCTGAAAAGACCCTCTCTGAATACAAGGCCGAATGCCTCAGTGAGGTCAAAGAAATCAAGAAATAGTGGTCTGTGTTGCTCTCTGCATTTTTCTTGCAATTGTCTAGTAAAAAGACCATATCAACAGTGCACCTTGCTGCGTGAAAACCACACTGAGACTCCGGACACCCTGTCGGCCAGCCCTCGCAACCTGCTTAGGATGACGTGAGCACACAGTTTGGCCTCGGCGACGATATGCTCCTGCAATTGTTGCAGTCTTCTCTGTCTCCCTCTTTCCCGTAAAGGGCGACCATGTTACATTATAGCGGATACCAGGACATCTAATGTGTGCCAGAACATGTAGTCAAAACCATGACACGTAACGGATATCAGGACATGAAGTGTATCACAGGGCAACTAGCAGATATGAGGATATCTAATTGTTAAGAAGACACAGAAACAGGTAAGCTTATTTTGTTTAACCGGGAACATTATACAGGCTTGCAAAGGTCAGTTTGAATTTCTAAGGAGCAAACAAAATAATTAGTAGTGCATACAACAAAATTTCTCGCTAATCACTTGGATAATAACAGAAACATGATCTATCAATGTCACAAATATTTATACTTCAAATTGCACATTATCTTCAAATTGTATCATACTAAGAACAGATCACAGCTTTCGTATCTACCATGTAAAGGAAATATGCTCCAATGACCAATCCAAATTCTAGACAGTGGAAACATCATATGTTGTCTTTCTGAACGCTTTCCCGATGCCTCCAGAGTGCCTCAGAATACAAACAATGAAAACTCCTTGTATAGTAGACCAGGACATCTGATTTGAGCGACACTGTTTCAAATCATTGCATGGAAATCGTTATCGATGAAGATGGATCAAATCAATGCAAGAAAATACAAAGGTGCGCGACATACGAGCATCAGAGAAAACATATGTGACTACCAACTATACAATTCCTGAAGATAGCAGTCAACTGCTTTCTTGAGATATATTCAGGTTGACGTCTGAAACTGTACAAAGAAGTAGAAGAAGAAAATATAACTCATTAGCTTTATCTTAATAATCGAAGTTTCATCTCATGTATATTAATAAATTAAATGATTCATACAAAGTTCCAGTCTCAAGACTAAAATAGTATGTTTAAATCTAAAGTTTACATAACAATGAGTATTTCTTCTTGCAAATTTACCAGATTCATTTAATTGGTTTATCAGGGTATGAAGAATTGCTGCCTATGAATTACTGTAAGCACAGTAACAATTGATCATTCTTTAAATATTTCATAGCAATACTGTTTTTAAGTATCCAAAATAAATGGTATGGTTTTAATGTTTCTTCTGACCTGTAAATTTTTGTACAATATGTACTTAAACGATAATAGCTGCCCCCGGAAATTTTGCAAATGCAAATTACATCAATACTTATACAATTAAGCAATCAGTTTCGTTTTAAACTGTTATTATTACACTGTTAAACCTAAACATAGTCAAATCTGACGCTTTCCACTTATAAAACATTTTGAATATAACACTCATCTCACTAGTTTCTTCGATTTAGTGCCTGTCTGAATGTTTATTTGCGTTTAATGTGATAACATAGATGCCTACCCTAGCAAAAATATCAGAATGTCTTGTCCTCCAAAACAGCCGTAACAGTTTCAATTAAGGCGTTGTCAGTTATGCTATCAATATACAGTTTTGTATCTTTGAGCAAATCAAATTGTTATTTAGCTAAGTCATATTTGTAAACAGTTCTGTCTATGAGAGGTTGTGTATGTCTGCAGGTTCGTTTTAAAACGCATGTTTACGTGTGTGTGAGTGGATGAGTGCATACACGATCAATTATACATATAATCTTTAAGATGGTTGGTTGATTGGTTGATTGATTATTGATCTAGAGGCCTATGGGCTCCTGCATATTGGCCCAATGTCATATAGTGGTATCTTATGTTGTTTAGTTCCGTACAAAGTGTTCCACATATCTGGCCTCAGAGGAAGAAGCTGTTTCCTAACACCCGCAAGGGCCGGACATTCAAAAAGATGATGTTCAACAGTTTCATAGGATGTGTGCACAGCCGGCACTCTGGGGCATGTTCTGATTGGATTATGTTCAAGTGCCTGTTAAGTAGTATGTGTTGAGTCGGAAAATTGTGCTTCGGTCTCTCCTTATCAGGAGGTTGATTTTGTCTTTTGGGTTTGGGATGGTCATGTGTTTGTAGATTTCTCTCTAAGTATTTCACATTGCCCATCTATTCAGCCAGGCTGTTTCACTGTCTGTAGGGTTGTTGGTGTGTACCGTTGCTCTTGACTTGATCCCTTCTTAGAAGTCTGTCTGCCTTGTCACTTCCAGGTGTATTTTAGTGACCAGGGATCCATTGTATAACTATTCTGACTTCATGGGATATGAGAAGTTGATTGGCATCTTCAAACCACAAAAAAAACAGAATTAAGTCTAAATGGCAAATTGCTGCAGCCAAACGACAACCCAAACTATCTGGGAGTCACATTTGATCGGCGCATGACATTGAAACGTCAGATCGAGAGAAACCGAATGAGAGCCAGAGAAACAATGGCAATCATGAGGAAACTAGCTGGCACAAGCTGGGGAGCAGACGAAAGCATACTAAAGAAACTGTACACTGGAAGAGTGAGACCAGTTCTCGAGTATGGCATTTCGGCATGGACAACAGCAGCATAGGCGAACTTCGATAAAGTTAGCAAACTTCAAAACCAAGCCATGAGAGTTATAACAGGAGGCATGAAGTCAACGCCCATTGTAGAACTTGAAAAGATTACAAAGCTGCAATCCATGACCGATAGAAGAGACTGCAGAGCCCAGCTGCAGTCAGAGAAACTCCGAAGACTGACTGACCACCCAATGCACCAGAGACTAAACAATTTGGGAACTGGGAACCTAAAGCGGAGAAACTTTGCAGAAATAGCCAAAGCAAAGATGCACGAAGATCCCATAAACGCACTAACAACACCAAAGCCCATCACTACTGTACGAAAACCTACCTGGAGGCAGGATATATCTCCAGAGGTGGTAGAAAATATACCAGGTATTGGAAACAAAAATTGCCAGACTGAAAAAGAAAGGAGAGATACTACCCTAAGCTTTATATCGAATAACTACCCAAGCATGGACTGGACCCATGCATACACCGACGGTTCTGTAACAGACACTACACAGAACGGAGGGGCAGGAGCATTCCTGAACCTACCAAATGGCAGAAAAATAACACTGTCATTCGCTACTGGTAAGTACACAAGCAATTTCAGAGCGGAGGCAGAGGCACTGAGGGCGGCAGTGGAAGAAATGGTGACACATAAAGAAAATGAAAGCCATATAGTCCTGCTTACAGATGCTCTGGCCGTAGTCACAGCACTAAAAAGCCAGAAAAACACTGAGCTTAATGACTTAAGAGCAGCACTCTGTCAACTATGCCCGCAGTCCGCACCAAAAAGGGTAGTTGTACAGTGGGTCCCATCACACTGCAACATCCAAGGCAACGAGGAGGCAGACAGACTGGCTAAACAAGGTGCACGACTACCACAAACAGATACTAGTATGACGTACGAAGAGTCAAAACGGCTTATTAAAGCCAGATACACGACCAAATGGGAAATTTAACATACCGGCTACACCAAAAACGATGCCTATTACCAGTTGAACAGAAGAGAGCAGGTCGTTGTCTTCAGACTTCGCACTGGCCACAATAGACTGAAGTACCACCTATTCAACAAACTGAAGATAGGTGGTACCGACGAATGCCCATGTGGTACCGAGAAAATGACCGCTGAGCATCTGCTGCAAAACTGCCCGACATACGATGATCAGAGAGAGCAGATGTGGCCATCACCAGTGGAACCACAAGAGAAGCTCTATGGCAGCGTCGACAGCCTCAGGATGACCGCCGCTTTTTTCGAAAAAATAATGGTTACTGTCTGACTGCGTACGAAGAAGAAGAAGAAGAAGATTGGCATCTAGGGATGTTTGGGTAAGTTCAGGCCTGCAGTGACCACCGTTTTCCAGAGCTTATAGGGCAGGTAATGAGTCTGTAAAGATTACGATGTTTTGGGTTTTTGATGAGAAAGCATCAAATACAGTCCTCAAGTAATACAGAAGTACTTTCAATGCTGTTTTTTCTGCCTCATAATTTGAACATATCTCCCCACATGCATCAAACAGCTCATCAGATGTTCTGTCTGGATATTCTATGTAGACGCCATATCCTGCTTTAATGTTGGCCTTAAAAGTAGATCCATCTGTATAGACCATAAACTTTTCTTATGGTTAGTTGCCAATCGTTCTCTGTGATGCTCTCATAAGACTGACTGGATAAGTACTTCTGATAGTTTTCTTTGAATTTCTGGAATTTCTAATATGTATGTGATGGTAAATTTGTTGTTGCTCTCTGTGTGTCGTGTCTTTTGTCTCGGACTTGATATCTGCTTTTAATCTTATTGACGTGGTGAATGACCGACTTTTGTTTTATTCTCTGCTTTTGCTGCCCTTTTTCTACAAGCCTTCTATTGGGGTGGTCTTTGCTCATTCTTTTACTTCTCTCATAAACTTCCATAGTGTCACATCTCTTCGCATCTCAAGGTATTCTACATTCACATGAATGTCACATTCCGCAGTAAGCATTGGCCTCATTGCTCCACTAATAAGGAGCAGGGCATGGTTATGCACTCTGTCCAGGGACTCTACAGTAGTATGTGAGCATGTTGTCATGAGTGCATTGCTGTATTCTAAAGCAGAGGGTACATATCCAAGAAACAAGCCTCTCAGAGCGTCCTTGTCCGATACCCAAGCTGAGCCAGCGAGCCTCTTCAATAACTGTAGCCGCCTCAATGCTTTATTTTTAACCTTTTTAACATCTTTCTTGAGACAGCTGTCTATTTAGAGTGACTCCAAGATATGTAGACTGTTCGTCTCTGGGCAATTTCTGTTTGCCGAATCTCAGGCTGATATTTTTCTTGGCTACTCTGTGGGTATTGGTAAAGATAGTGTAGACAGTTTTTTTCACAGTTTATCTTCAGTTTCCACATTTGGCAATACTCATGCAGTCTTCTTAGGTCTCCATTTAATCGTTGTGCTGCACTTTCTACATTTTCATGGCTCTACCATATTGCCAGATCATCAGCATACGTGGCTTTTTCAGCTTTGATGTGCTTGGCTAGGTCATTTATGTAAATGGAAAACAGAGTGCCCTGTGGTAAACCTTCCTCTAAGATTACTTTAGAGGGGACTGCACTGTTCATCTTTGGATTGTTCGGTCAATGAAGACATATTTTATCCAGTTGAACAGCTTTCCACTAATTCCCACGTCAGTCATCTTCATCAAGAGACCTTTTCTCCATACTCGATCATATACCCGTTTTATGTCGAAGAAGATTGCTACTGTATGTTTCTTATTTTGGAGCCCATTGTGAATGTTATGTTATCCCGAAAAGCTGGTATTCTGGGCAACTACTTTTTTGTAAGCCTGCCTGTTCATGGCAAAGATTTTCTGAACTCTCAAGAAAACATAAAAGGCGTGAATTGACCATTCTTTCTTATAATTTTCTAAGGCATGATGTTAATGAGATGGGACGGTAGCTTTTTAGTTTAACTGGACGTTTGTTGCCTTTCAGGATGGGGATAACATGTGTATTGTTAGTCTTTGGGCAGTTGTTCATTTCTCCAAGTCATGTTTATGAACTTGAGGACTGTTTCTTTCCGTAATGTGCCCAGGTGAGATCATTTCATTATGAATCATGTCTAGCCCAGGAGACTTTCTAGGTTTTAATTTCTTCAGGCCATCTTCAAATATGGAGGCACTAGCGGTTTGGGCTTTCTCTTGATGCCTCAATGGTCCTAGATTTTCCTTGTCCAACCGAAAAAGCTTTCCTGCTCTGTTCCCAGAGGCAAAGTACCGGTTGAAGTGCACTGCTTTTTTCTAGTCTTCAGTTATTATTCCTATATCGTTTATCACTGGCTTCGGATTTAATCTCCTCCTGTTTCCAGAAAAAAATGTCCATCAATGTCCAGACGCTCTTCCCATTGTGCTTTAGGTCAAGTTTCGCACAAGTTCATGACCATGTTTCATGTTTTGCATTCCTAACTATGAGTTTGACCTTTGCACATAATTTGTTGTAGAGGATCTTTGATTCTTGTGATGGTGCTTTCTCAATGGCTGTTCTTGTTTCGTTTCTTTCAGATATGACAACTTGCATTTCTTTAGTGTAGAATGGTTTGTACGACTTTCTACTGCACCTTGGGATGCTTTGTGATGCTGCATTCAGAATAGCTCTTGTCACTCCATTATTGAGTCTTTCTACACTGCTGCTGTCAATATAACCAAGCAGGTAGTCTGAGGATTTTTGGAACAGAATACAGTCAGCTTTACCGAAGTTCCAGCAAGTTTTCTGTTTGTAGCATGCTTTACTGGGAATGGTTATGGTGGTGAGGATTGGCCTGTGATCACTTCCAATGTCATCAAGAACTTGCAGGTTGCAAGAGGCTATCAAATCAGAGGAGCAGAGCGTCAAGTCAGGTCGACTGAGAGAGAGGTGGGCCCTGTGCAGCAGCGTTAGGGTAGAGTCAGCATTCTGCAATACTGACAAGTTGGTTACATCGCAGAGCTCACCAATGAACGTTCCTGTACTGTTATGGTCAGCGTAACCACAACGATACGAGTTTCCATTGAAGTCACCTGCAAGGAGTGTTTTGTGATAGTGTGTTTCATGCAAATCTAGCAGGTTGCAGGTCGTCGTCTGTGGAGGTCGAGGGGGGCGTAAATGCTGTATATAGTAATATAGCCATCTTGAGGATAACGTATTAGATCTATTTTAAATTGTGTCTCCTCAAGTTCTAGCATTATTGTTTTTGAACTCCGTCGTATACCAGGTATTGGAAACAAGAATAGCCAGACTGAAAAAGAAAGAAGAGACATAACCATGATGTACATAGCGAAAAACTACCCAAGCATGGACTGGACCCATGCATACACCGACGGTTCTGTAACAAACACAACACGGAATGGAGGGGGATGGGTATTCAAGAGCCTAACAAACGGTAGAAAGATAACACTGTCAGTGGCAACTGCTAAAGCAATTTTAGAGCAGAGGCAGAGGCATTGAAGGCTGCAGTAGAAGCAATTCTGACAGGCCAAAGCAATGAAAGCCAGATAGTCCTGTTTACAGATGCCCTGTCCGTGGTTACAGCCTTAAAAAGCCAGAAAAATACAGAATTTAATTATTTAAGAGCAGTACTCTGTCAACTATGCCAGCAGTCCACCCTAAAAAGAGTAATGTTACATTGGGTTCCATCCCACTGTAACATTCAAGGCAGATAGGAGGCAGACAGACTGGCAAACGATGGTGCAAGGTTACCACAACCAGATTCTAGTGTGACCTACGAAGATTCGAAAGGTTTATTAGGGCCAGATACATGGCTAAATAGTAAACAGATCATACTGGCTACACAAACAATGATGCATTTTACCATTTGAGCAGATGAGATCAGGTAGTGGTCTTCAGACTCAGTACAGGCCACAACAGATTGAGGTACCATCTATTCAATAAACTGAAGATAGGTGCTACTGATGAATACACCTGTGGTACAGGGAAAATGACCGCTGAACATCTGCAGCAAAATTGCCCGACATACGAGGATCAGAGAAAGCACATGTGGCCATCACCAGTGGCAACACTAGACAAGCTCTATGGCAGTGACGACAGCCTCAGGATGACCGCTGCTTTCTTCGAATAAATTCAAGTTGACCGCTGAAAGCGTAGAAGAAGAATACGAAGAAGAAATGCGTCTTCATAGCTCTAACATTGATTGCATGCTACAGCTGCGCCTAAACCATCACATATATTTCCTTACCTTACATTGCTTGTGTAACACATGGCAACATGTATATTGGTCCCCATAAACGTACATAATAACATCAATTGGCGTGTCAGTCCAAATGTAATAGTACACTGTTATGTAATCATATCTTACAGAAGGAATGAGTATATGATATATGCCTGTTTTTTAATACTTGTGTAAGGTAAAATATGCCCATCGCAGGCATTTTTTACGGGAATCAAGTGAAAGATACTTCCTTGTACAAGTCATCAATTGTTTCTAAGTGGTGTTGACCAGTTCCTTTCCCCGCCTAACAGAAAGTAAACTACAAATTGGTTTTTCGTGGACTCGAACATGTGGATAACTGGAAATCCATTGTAATTGAACCCGCCACAATATTTCCCTCAGATAAGTGATTCATATAAAGACACCAGCTGTTCTAATTGGCCTGAATTTTACTGGAAAGTCGTTTAAGGTTGAACACTTTTCAGTTTATGAGATTGCACATTCCGCTTCTTCCACAAACAAATCGCTGGTATGTGTGAAGTAACCGTCCTTTTGTAGACGACACGTTCTTAAACAGTACACCATATTTGATACACGGCTGGAAATGGAAAGTGCCTCATATAATCGACATATTTGCACACGAGTGCCATCACACATGCTCATTCCTTCATTGACAGAAGACATTCCAGAAGACAGAGAACGCATTCTGCAGTAGTATGGAGGCTACAAAATGTGAACCTGACTTCGTTAGATACCCATTTACAGCTGGATCGACTGACATAATCTGTCTTACACAGATACGATAACAAGTGTCACGCTTTATTTTTTGGGTGATCATAAAAACAGAAAACCAAATGCTATTTTTATTATAACATTTACTAAACATTGATTATTGTTTCAAATTAAATCTTTAAAACACAATTCTCGTCTGTTATTCACTTTGTTAGTTCGTGACATTCTGTTCAGTTATACGTGCTTTACCTTCTCACTTCGTCTATACAATGACGACGACATATGTGTTGTTAAAATGTTGCTAGAGATACGAAAATGTGTAGCATGCTACTATATAATTTGGACATGTTTTGATGATTCCATAAGATTAGGATAGATTGGTTGTATCTTAAATAACATAACAATGGTAGACCTTCATAACGTGTTCATTGTTGCAAATTACGAGACGTGTTCAAATGAAGCCTGTTTTAATTTACTGAAGTGTATACATGAAAATAAGACTCAGCGATTCAACTACATAAATATGTAAATCATGTTTATTTTATACATGAATGTGTTTTTTTATAACTATATTTAGGTATTTAAATTACAAAAAATAAATTTCGTCAACGGGGTACAATTGGAAATGTGTCAAAGAAAAAATACAAGCAACTCACCTAAGAATATTTAAATATCATTAAATTTAAATTGATAAATGAAGTCTTCAAGTGGGACAGTACGATACACAAGCCACTGAGCAAGCCCTTAACACATGCACTGTCATACATTTTGCTGTAAGAAATAGCAAGGCCCTCCACTATCGCTTTGTTCTTGTAGGTGCTTTTGTGAATACTTGGAATCAATTGCGCAGAATGCTGGTGTTTTGTGCATTTGCACGATAGACAGGTCGACTACCTCGACTTTTCTGTCGACCATTATTGGATATGAATGAGTTTTGTTATATTTATAATTTTCGCTCTTAAATTTTTAGCTTTAAAGTATGTTTAGGTGTACAACAGGATCCCAAAACTTTCGAGGTTTGTGTCGTTCTCCGACAAGAACTGATGTCAAACCTTCTCACCATTGAGAACAAGAAATGAATGAAACTTGCAGGATTCGAACCTCCACCGTCACATTATATCGTTCTTGATGAAAACCTAGAGTTTAAGCTCTCAGCTAAAGTTAACACCCCCATCCCCACAACTCTTCTGCCAACCTGCTAATTACCCATATCTCTCTCTCTCTCTCTCTCTCTCTCTCTCTCTCTCTCTCTCCTTCTCTGGTCCCCCACCCCCGCCCCCGTTCCATACACAAAATCAAAAATGAAACACCGTTATTGGAAAGCAACAGTAAATTATTATTACTACTTAAAAATAAAAGAAGACAAGCAATGTTTGTTTGGGAAAATCCTCAGGATTGAGGGCATGGAAAACCTTATCAAAACAGGAAACATCAAAAGAAGCAGAGACAGACAGAAACATATATTTCATGCGATCGCAGAAAAATGTATGTGAAAACATAAATCGTCAGATGAGGTAAAAGTAAAAAACAACACATGTTTGGTGCAGAAATTAATTTTCAAATTACTAGGAATTTCATTTCTTGATGTCTTGATGGTGATAAAAACTTTAGCTTGAGACTTTGTCATCAAAAAACCGCAGCAAGATTAAAACAATAAAGAAAACTAGAGCCCACGTAGACAATTGTGATTACTGTCTGTGTCGTTTAATGAAAGAAATGCGAAGGTACACATTTCTCCATTGGGTCATCAGCAATAACATAAACATGAAAACTTTTCAACTAATCAAACAAGCGTCTCAAACTCGAGACTCGAGGACCTAATGCTGCTTGAGGAGCCGTTTTTTTTTTTATGGTGGGGGCGCGCACATTAAAATAACCTCAGCAGTTGGAAATCGAAAAGAGTAGGCCTAACGGCCGCTGCTCGGGCACAATTCGAGTTAAAAATCTACTCAAATTATTCTAGGAATTTTCGACCCACCGAGAAATGTCGCAAAAATTGGGACTGTGTGGCTATAACAATAGGTCTTGGTTATGTCGTTAGCGGAGCAAGTTAGATGTCGCCTGAGAGGCTGCAGATCTACCTTGCTCTAATTTACTCTTCCACCTCTACCAGTCTCAAAAATAGGCGATCGTATATTCCAGGGGCTAACATATGCTGGAATTGACTTGGCAAGTCCCCAGTGGCTTTTTCATTTGCAAAAAAAAAATATGAAACAGAGGAGGGCACACCTCTCCACGACGTCTAGCGATATAAGTGGACTGAAGATAAATAGTTAGTTAGATAGATAGATATATATATTTATATATATATATATATATATGGATAGTTTTGGGTGGGGTGGGTGGGTTTAGGGTTGAGTGGGTTGGGTAGGTAGGAAAATAGGTAGGTTAAACTAAAACCGGTCGAACAAAAGAGTAACACCAATACAATGTTAGTTTACCGTAAAATAACCGGGACATTAAAACAAGTAAATCAATTCATTAGAACTGAAACGTTATAACAAAACACAATCAGGGCTAGTGAAACTGAAGCAGAAAACTTGAAAGAAAACGCATTTTAAAAACAATGCTAAAAAAACAATGCTTTAAAAAATACAATAAAACACAAAGCTATCAAAACAATGCTTTCAAAAACTGCTATATAACAATGTTGAAAAAAAATGCTATCAAAACAATAATGTACAAAAAACTATTATACTAAAAACAATGCTTTGAAAACAATTATGTAAAACAATTCTATATATAAACAATACTTGTAAAAACTGCTACAAAAACAATCATTACAAAATAATTATTTAAAAAAAATTAAGTTATTAAAAGAATCGTCCCACGACATCTTTCTATTACTGGAGTAATCTAGGTGTTTTTAGGCTTAGGATCACAGGTCGCCTCACAACTACTGTCGCAACGTCGTGTGCTGGCTATGTTTGTTTATTTCATCCACAATAGAATATAACATATGCCTTGTCGGGGATTCGATCCGCTGTCTTTCTAATCACTAGACAAACATTACCGTCATTGGCCACTCGCTCTTCAATGCTTTACCATGGAAGAATCGGGAACACGTGAACTTCAAACAATTGTGAAGCTACTTGAGATGCAGAGTGGCATCGCTGCAATGGGCGTTTGTGAGAGGAGTAAAAGAATGAGCAAAAACTATCCCAACAGACATCGTGTATACAAATGGAAGAAAAAGATGATAATAAAACAAAAGTCTGTCCTCCATCATGTTCTTTGTTAATTCCTGAAATTAAAGACATATATCACATCCCAGACAAAAGACAAGAAACACAGAGAATAACAAGAAAATGGCCATAACATACACGTTTAAAAATGACAGAAATTGAAACAAAACTAAAATACACTTTGATACGTTCTGATCATGTAAGTTTTATGAGGGCGTTACAGAGAACAACTCACGCCTACCCATAATAATGAATACATATCTAAGCTGATATATTTACTTTCAAGGACACCGTTAAAGTGGGAACAACAGTCTACATACAATCCGATCAGCTGTTTGATGGTTGTGGAGAGATATCTTTAAACCAAGAGACATAAATAGCAGCAATGGAAGTAGCTCTGTATCAGTTGAATATTGTATTTCGATGTCATTCCGTCAAAAGACCAAAACATCGTAATGTTCACAGACATGATATGCCGTTCAAGCTCTCGACGATGGTGGTCGTTGTAAACCTGCATTTACCCAAATATGTCTAGACACCAACCAAAATCACAGATCATGAAGACACAATAGCTACGCAATGGATACTGGAACACTCAAATAAACCTAGCAATGGCAACTCAGACTTGCTTAGAAGCTAATAAGGGATCAAATCAAGAACAACAATACACACAAAGAACTCTACAGACAGCTAAACAACTACTGAAGACTGCAAACAAAGAGGCTTGGTTGAATGGATAGGCAATGGGGAATACTGGGAGAGAAATATACAGATATATAACCATACAAAATCCCCAAAACAACATAAACCTACTAAATAAGAGTGATCAAAGAACCATTTTCCGACATCGCATTCAACGCATACAATTTAACAATCCAATCAGAATATTAATTAATAGCTGTACATCGTTGTCGATGAGGACCGCCGACATCATCCTTGTCACAGATTTCCCTGTTGGGTGTGGGTGCGCATGTGGCTAAACAGGCCAATGCGAGCACGAAAACATCTGCTACATATCGGGCACACGAGGTTTGTAGAAGGGGATGGTGTTCCCGCTGCTCGGTATTTCCGCGTCTCGCGTCTGTTCTGGACTTTCACAACACGGTCATCTTCACCGGCAGCTACACCCGATTTGACTGCGCTTCTCCATTCAGATCTGTTTTTCGCAAGACATTCCCAGGTGTCGATGTCTATCTGGCAACTTTTTAGTGAGTCCTTCAGACCGTCTTTAAAACGTTTCTTTGGGCGCCCTCTCTCGCGCCATCCCTCTCTCAGCTCGCCGTAGAGAAGCTTCTTTGGGAGCCGCTCGTCTGACATACGGACGAGGTGTCCGGCCCATCCTAGTCGTGCTTTTTCTAGCAGTGCATGGATGCTGGGCATGTTAGCCCTCGAGAGAACCTCGATGTCAGTGACACGATCTTGCCATCGGATGTGGAATATTCGCCTCAGGCAACCTGTGTGGAAGTGGTTTAACATCCTTGCATGTCCAGAGTATACAGTCCAGCTTTCGCAAGCGTATAGTAGGGTTGGAATGATGGTTGCAGGGTAGACTTTGAGTTTGGTCTTGACGCTGATGCCACGACGTGATCAGACCATCGAGCGCATTCTACTAAAGGCTGTGCTGGCCTTTGCTATTCTGCTTGCCACCTCATCGTCTAGGCTGACAGATCTCGACAGCGTGCTGCCCAGATATGTGAATTTGTCTACGGCATTCAACGTCTGCCCGCTGACTGTAGTCTCTGGTTTTGTGTACGGCATGCCTGGTGCTGGTTGGTACATGACCTCTGTTTGTTTGGCATTTATGGTCAGCCAAAATTTTCGCATGCGGCAGAGAACTGGTCCATTCCAACCTGCATGTTCAGTTCTGAGCTGCTCATTAGAGCGCGGTCGTCAGCAAATACAAGTTCCCTGATTATGTCGCCAGCTACTTTGGTTTTGGCCTTCATTCTTCTGGAATTGAGTAACTTGCCATCTGTGCGGTACTTTATGGGTATTCCAAGCTCCAATGATCTGAAGGCGTCTGTCATCGTGGCCGCGAACATCATGCGTCGGGGCGAGTACACCTCCTTGTTTTACTCCGTTTGATACTAGAAACGTTTTAGAGATTGTACCGCTGTCCAGTACACGAGCACACATGCCTTCGTGTAGCTGTTTCACCATTGTTATGAACTTGTTGGGGCAGCCAAACTTAGACATTATCATCCACAGCCCTCCTCTGTTTACTGTATTAAATGCCTTTGTCAAATCAATAAATGTGTTGTACAAGGCCTAGTTTTGCTCTCGACACTTCTCTTGTACTTGGCGAGCGGCAAAAATCATGTCCACTGTTCCTCTTCCGGCTCTGAATCCACATTGGCTTTCTGGGAGGTGGTGGCTTTGCTCAAGGTGTTTGTTGAGCCTGTTTAGCAGTAAGCGCGCTAGGATCTTGCCTGCTACGGAGAGTAGCGATATTCCACGATGATTGTCGCATTCCTGACGATTGCCTTTTCTTTTGTATAGGTGAACGATTGAGGCGTCCTTTAGCTCCTGCGGAATTTTACCTTCAGCCCACATGTGACAGAAGAGTTCAGTGATCCTTCTGGTGAGGGATGGGCCAGCTGTCTTATATACCTCTGCTGGTATTGCATCAGCTCCTGGAGCTTTTCCTATAGATAGTGAACTGATTGCCCTGTCGACTTCCTCCTCAGTAATGACTTCATCCAACGCCAGGTTCAGTTCCACCTGCGGCATTCGCCGGATGGCCTCTTCATTTATGGACGATGGGTGGTTTGATATTTTGCAGAAGTGGTCTGCCCATCTGTCTAGAATCTGAATCTTATCTGTTAGCAGTACCCCATCCGCACTGCGAACTGGAGTATTACTAGAGGGCTGCGGGCCGTAGAGAGCTTTCAGTGCCTCGTAAAACCGTTTGGTGTCATGACGCTCGGCGAACATCTCAATTTCGTCAGCTCTTTTGCTGAGCCAGGAGTCTTGCATCTCTCTAAGCCTGGTATGGACAGCTTTTCGAGCAGTATTGAAGGCAGCTTTTGCTGCCGGAGATGGTGTGTCCCTCTGGTATTCCATGTGCGCTTTATGTTTTGCATCGAGAAGGCCCTGTATTTCTAGATCGTTCTCATCAAACCAGTCCTTATGCTTGCGCGTGAGTGGGCCAATGTGCTTAACAGCTGTATCGTAGAGTGTGTTTCTCAATGATGCCCAGTTCTTTTCGATGTCGTTCTTTTCAAAACGAAGTCTACCCTCAAGCTCTTCCTGGTAGCCTCCTCTCGTGGGTTCGTATTTCAACTGAGAGACATTTAGCCTCCTCGGTGGTTTCTTTCCCTGGGGGCGCATTTTGGGCTAGATCTTGAAGTTTAGCATGGCAATGACAAGTTGATGGTCGGTCCAACATTCTGCACCACACATGCTCTTCGTTACCATAACATCCGCTCGATCCCTACGTCTGATGATAATATAGTCAATGAGGTGCCAGTGGCGGGACCTTGGGTGCATCCATGTGGTTCTATTTCGGACAGGTAGTCGGAAAGCTGTGTTTGTAATGAGTAGTTCATTTGCGGCACATGTCCTCAGAAGGAGCAGTCCGTTACTATTGCATTTTCCGATACCATGTCTGCCAATGGCCCCCTCCCAGGCTGTATGGTCTGTGCCAACCCTAGCGTTAAAATCACCGAGGATGGCCAGTTTGTCAGATTTGGGGACTGCAGCGATGAGCGCCTCAAGGTCCTCATAAAACGTATCTTTTGTTTCCTGAGGATGTGTCATTGTTGGTGCGTATGCACTGATGAGTGTTGCATGGCGCCCTCCTATTAGGGGGAGACGCAGTGTAATCAGGCGGTCATTAATTCCTCTGGGCATGCTTGTGAGCTTGTCGACCATGTTGGTCTTGATGGCAAAGCCAACTCCAGCTTCACGGCGTTTTTCTTTGCTGCGGCCGCTCCAGAAGAAAGTATAACCAGCGCCTTCCTCTGTGATCTGCCCTTCCTCTGCCAGTCGTGTCACGCTCAGGGCAGCTATGCAGATGTTGTATCTAGCCAGTTCCCTGGCGATCAGTGCTTTCCGTCGTTCGGGTCTGTTTGCTTTGGTGTTGTCCAGTAGCGTGCGGACATTCCATGTTGCAAGCGTGATGGGTAGTTTTCGTGATCGTTTTCTGCCTGTTCCGCCGCTGCAGTTTGAGGGCCCTGCCAGTTGCGAGCTGCTAGTCATGGTGTAATCTGTAGGGTGATGTCGTGAGTTGCGCAATGTGTTTATAGTGAGGGGGATGTGCGCAGGATCTTCCTCACTCTCTCGTCCGGACTCAACATGTTCTAGGGGCAAGACATTGTCAAGACTTCTAGTGAAGGGTTCGGATGCAGACAGTATGGTGTCAGCGTGTGCCTCATTATCTCGATAGCCCTTCCTTTCTCTTTTATCGCTGGGGTGGAGCTTTGAAGTATCAGTTTGTGAGTGCATTTGTTTGTGTATTCTTCTTCCACCTCTTGTTCCTCTGGTCTTCCGCCTTGATTGTATACTTGTGAGTTCCGATGCCTCCTCGGTTATGTGTATTTTCGGCCACGCTTTGTCCCATCGAAACTGTACACATTAGTCTACCTTTCACGACTAAAAATACACTGTTATATACTTCGTTGCATCACTTCTTTCACATTAGTATGCTTAATTCACAAGTCGGCACATTTATATCCATGAATCACGTTAATAGTCCGAGAGTTATCATAGAAAACACAAACAAAACACCGTTTTATCAAAAGGGAAATCGACTGCGACCATGTCCGGCGCCATCTTGACCCCCAGAATATACTCCAGAGTATATATTAAACTGATGAGCACCATCTTTGTAAATGTCCGACACTTGCTAGTGTTAAGAAAGCGCTTCTTTCTCCTAGGCCAGATAAATGGAACACGCTATTCGAAACATAGCAACAAACAACAAACAAATGCAGCTACCACTATATTCCATTTAGGACAACAGACAGAAGCCGACATGCTGCTGGATCAATAACAACCGAATCGAGGAGAGAACAGAAATAGTTATCGGTTATGGCCATTCAATACTATCAGATATGCTGAAAAAAACATTTCTGATTATATTAAGTGAACAAGAACTGCATGATTTGGTGATTCAGGTAAATAGATTCAGTGAATAATAGGGATTTGACTGCGAGAAAACAAAAACTGTGATAAATAGCAGAACAAATGTTCAATATGCACCACACATACAAATAAATGATCAAATAATTTAAACGTTTGAGAACTTCTTTCATCTTAAAGATAGAATTATGATGGGTTGAAGATGTCAAAAAGAAAAATATACAATTCATTACAACAAATACAAATGTAACTACGAGTAATTACAGCGGAGACGTGTCACGTGGTATCTTCACTTTGTAGAGAATACAAAATGACGATTAAAAACGGTTGAAGAGGATGACTGAAGAAACTGAAATATATAAAAATAGTAAAACACGGCGAATCTCATGAACAGACATGATTACAACACAAGGAAGTCTTGAAGAACTATAGCAATGATAAACGAGATCACAGCAACACAAGTAAGGATTTTTTGTCACATCAAAACACCATACTGAAAAAAACAATGGAAGGTACTTGATAGGTCAAAGGTGGGACAGAAACGTGGGATGATAACATCACGCGATGGACACATACAAGTATGTCATATTGCACCATCGAGGTAACATATAAGTCGTTGGAGATAACATACATCATAAATAAGTCGTTGGAAATACATTATAGCAGACACTAGACGTTGAAGATACATTACATCAGATATAAGTCGTCTGACATACATTACTTCTTCTTCTTCTTCTTCTGCGTACACAGTCACACAGTAACCAATATTTTTTCGAAAAAAGCGGCGGTCAACCTGAGGCTCTCGCCACTGCCATAGAGCTTGTCTTGCAGTTCCACTGGTAAAGACCACATCTGCTCTCTCTGATCCTCGTATGTCGGGCAGTTCTGCAGCAGATGTTCAGTGGTCATTTTACCAGTACCGCACGGGCATTCGTCGGTACACCCTATGTTCAATTTGTTGAATAGGTGGTACCTCAGTCTGTTGTGGCCAATGCGAAGTCTGAAGACAACGACCTGCTCTCTTCGGTTAAACTGGTAATAGGCATCGTTTTTGGTGTAACCAGTATGTTCGGTTTCCCATTTGGTCATATATCTGGCTTTGATAAGCCGTTTGGACTATTTGTACTTCATACTTGTATCTGTTTGTGGTAGTCTTGCACCTTCTTTTGCCAGTCTGTCTGCCTCCTCGTTGCCTTGGGTGTTGCAGTGTGACGGAACCCACTGTACCACTACCCTTTTTGGTGCGGACTGCTGGCACAGTTTGCAGAGTGCTGCTCTTAAGTCATTAAGCTCAGTGTTTTTCTGGCTTTTTAGCGCTGTGACTACGGCGAGAGCATCTGTCAGCAGGACTATATGGCTCTCATTTTCACTGTGTGTCACCATTTCTTCCACTGCCGCCCTCAGTGCCTCTGCCTCCGCTCTGAAATTGATTGTGTACTTACCAGTAGCGAATGACAGTGTTATTTCTCTGCCATTTGGTAGGTTCAGGAATGCTCCTGCCCCTCCGTTCTGTGTAGTGTTTGTTACAGAACCGTCGGTGTATGCATGGGTCCAGTCCATGCTTGGGTAGCTTTTCGTTATGAAGCTTAGGGTAGTGTCTCTCCTTTCTTTTTCAGTCTGGCAGTTTTTGTTTGCAATACCTGGTATATTTTCTACCACCTCTGGAAATATATCCTGCCTCCAGGTAGGTTTTCGTACAGTAGTGATGGGTTTTGGTGTTGTTAGTGTGTTTATGGGATCTTCGTGCATCTTTGCTTTGGCTATTTCTGCAAAGTTTCTCCGCTTTAGTTTCCCATTTCCCAAATTGTTTAGTCTCTGGTACATTGGATGGTCCGTCTGTCTTCGGAGTTTCTCTGACTGCAGCTGGGCTCTGCAGTCTCTTCTATCGGTCATGGATTGCAGTTTTGACATACATTACAAAAGAAATAAGTTGGTTGAGATACATTACTTCTTCTTCTTCATCGTACGCAGTCGGACATCAACCTTAATGTTTTCTAAAAAAGCAGCCGTCATCCTGAGGCTGTCGACACTGCCATAGAGCTTGTCTAGTGTTGCCACTGGTGACGGCCACATCTGCTCTCTCTGATCCTCGTATGTCGAGCAGTTTTGCAGTAAATGTTCAGCGGTCATTTTCCCGGTACCACACGGGCATTCGTCAGTGCCCCCTATCTTCAATTTGTTGAATAGGTGGTACCTAAGTCTATTGTGGCCAGTGCGAAGTCTGAAGACCACGACCTGCTCTCTTCTGTTCAACTGGTAATAAGCATCGTTTTTGGTGTAGCCAGTATGTTCGGTTCCCCATTTGGTCATGTATCTAGCTCTAATAAGCCGTTTTGACTCTTCGTATGTCATACTAGTGTCCGGTTGTGGTAGTCTTGCACCTTCTTTTGCCAATCTGTCTGATTCCTCGTTACCTTAGATGTCGCAGTGGGATGGAACCCACTGTACCGCTACCCTTTTCGGTGCGGACTGCTGGCATAGTTGACAGAGTACTGCTCTTAAATCATTAAGCAACGTATTTTTCTGGCTTTTCATTGCTGTGACTACGGCTAGGATATCTGTAAGCAGGACTATATGGCTTTCCTTTCCTTTTACCTGTCACCATTTCTCCCACTGCCGCCCTCAGTGCCTCTGCCTCCGCTCTGAAATTGTTTGTGTATTTTCCAGTAGCGAGTGACAGTGTTATTTTTCTGCCATTTGGCAGGTTCAGCAATGCTCCTGCTCCTCCGTTCTGTGTAGTGTTTGTTACAGAGCCGTCGGTGTATGCATGGGTCCAGTCCATGCTTGGGTATTTTTCCGATATGTAGCTCAAGGTAGTATCTCTTCTTTCTAATTCAGTCTGTCAGTTTTTGTTTCCAATACCTGGTATATTTTCTACCACTTCTGGAAATATATGCTGCTTCCAGATAGGTTTTCGCACACTAGGGATGGGCTTTGGTGTTGTTCATGGGCTCTTCGTGCATCTTTGCTTTGGCTATTTCTGCAAAGTTTCTCCGCTTTAGTTTCCAATTTCCGAAATTGTTTAGTCTCTGGTGCATTGGATGGTCAGTCTTCTGAATTTTTATGATTGCAGCTGGGCTCTCCAGTCTCTTCTGTAGGTCATGGGTTGCAGTTTTGTAATCTTTTCAAGTTCTACAATTGGCGTTGACTTTATGCCTTCTGTTATAACTCTCATAGCTTGGTTTTAGAGTTTGCTAATTTTGTCGAAGTTTGCCTTTGCTACTGTTGTCCATGCCGCAATGCCATACTCGAGAACTGATCTCACTCTTCCAGTGTACAGTTTCTTTAGTATACTTTCGTCTGCTCCCCAGCTTGTGCCAGCAAGTTTCCGGTTGAGATACATTACAACATATTTAAGTCGTATGAGTTAATTACAACAAATATAAGTCATTTATGATACATGCCAGCATACATTAGTACTTTGAGATACATTATAACATATATGTCTTCTTAGATATATTATAACAGATGTAAGTCTTCTGAGATACATTATAACATATATAAGTCTTCTGATATACATTACAACAGTTATTAGTCGTTGGAGATAAATTACCACCTACTTTATACGTGGGGATGACAACTGATGTGTCAAATTATTTAAATACCGGCTTTCTTTACCAAACTATCAAACAATACCTGATTGCTTTATTAATCTGTAATGGTTTCATTAACATTATTGATTTATGTCAAGAAAATACATTTTCTTAAACTTTTACTTTCCGTTGCACGATTTAAGAAAACGGAATGTAAAGTGTGTCTGTATCGTGAGCTCATTTTGTAGTAGAAGATAATATTGATGCTGGAGTTTATGGACTGGAAAGAGCATGCAGTAGACCACGTTGCCTCAAACATGTCGACAAACCTGCCCTTTATGCTGAACTCAGGTCCAATAACAAATGTCGCCATGGCGATAAAGGCACCGGGTGTATAGCAGACGATGAGAACAATGGCTATTAACACAATCATCTTAACTGTTTTCTGGTCTCTGCTAGAGATATATCCCTTCTGTTCGTGGCCTGAAGTTATTTTTTGACGCAATTTTGAGCTTTGTCTTAGCTTGATGACCAGGGTGCATGTAATAATAATCACACCTACAAACGATAACGCACTTAAGACGGAGTGAACAATGTATGAAACGCCTTCCACATTCATTCTGCTACTTGTAAATATGATTGTCAAAAGAGTTTTGTTTCTGGATGGGACGAACGCCCAACCAAGATATGACGTGGCGTACTCTGGAACTAGAATCAGGAAATTGGCGAGGTATATCAGAATGATGATTAGTGCAGTTCTTGATGTAGTGACGAGTTGTTTGACTTTCATGGGAAACACGATACAAAAAAGTCTTTCAGCTGTGATGTATACAGTGATGTAGCTGGTGATTCGACAGAAACCAACATGGGGCATCGCCGCCAATAGATACATTACATCAAATGGAATCCAAGGAATGTGAGACAGTGGAAGGAGAGGGTTCATGCATATAGATGACCACACCAAGCTAATCAGGCAACACAGATCAGAAATTGCAAGGCCAAAGAATGCAATATTTACAGTAATGCTAAAACCTTGTTTGTAGAAAACGATCATGTTCACTACATTGGCTATAATCCCAAACAGGCCAACGATGTCGCAGATCACCATGAAGTTGACGATTTCAAAAATTTTTCTTCTTTTATCATTGAGAACTGTCATCCATTCTCCAATGGGTGCATCGTCAAAATAGTCTTCTAGTATGGTGTCAAATATAGTAGATTTTGAGGCATTGTTGCGTGCTTCCATGAGTTGGAAGTATGCACTTAATATGTTTCAAGTTTTTGGGCCTGATTACAGTGCTGAACGTTTATCTATAATACAAAATAATTCGGTTTTCAACACAACTGAAAACTTGGTATGTCAACAAGAACATTTTTTACCTCTACAAACATATGTTCTCATAATACGTTTCAAACGGGATAATCAAATGTACCGATCATATATGTGTTAACAATACCGTAGTAACAGACAATTCAAACACAATTACAAACAATTACGTCCTAACATTTTAAAATCATTATGTAAACAGCATCGAAGCGTGTCCAAATGAAACCGGACCTAACTGCACCAAGTAAACATACGGCCGATGCGCACGATGACGCCACTTCTGATGCAAACAGCACATACCAACCGTTAAGTTTCCAAAATGTCATTATCCCCCGGATTATAGTTTCCGCAGCAGACCGTTGAACACATGGCAGGTGTGATACGGAATCCGTCCAGAGTTGATCAGCGAGCGACGATTCGGTTTCTAACAGCTGATGGATGTCGACCAGTTGACATTCATCGCAGATTGCAGGCAGTGTATGGTGACAACAGTGGGTTGAAGACAACAGTGAATAGCTGGGCATCAATGTTTAAATAAGGACGTGAGTTCACGAAATATCCTCCGAGACCAGGTGAATCGCATATTGTTGCATTAGAAGATGCCATTGTCAAAATTGATGCAACAATTCGGAATTGACCGTCGCCGGAGCTTACACCACAGTTTTGTGATCATACACTGCCTTATAAATATATTACATTCTGCAATAAATGTCAACTGGTCGACATCTTTCAGCTGTTAGAAACCGAATCACCGCTAGCTGATTAACTCTGGACGGATTCCGTATCACACCCGCATGTTTTCATCGGTCTGCTGAGGAAACTATTAGTTGAAGGATAATGACATTTTGCAAACTTGACGGTTGGTATGCGCTGTTTACATCAGAAGTGACGTCATCATGCGCATCGTATGTATGTTCACTTGGGGCAGTTAGGTCCAGTTTCATTTGACCACGCCTCGTATGTTTTGGTTTATTAAAATATATCGGCATTACTGCATCCTGAGTTTTTGTATTTATATATTTGTATTTGATCGAAAACTCACACAGCAAGAACGATATTGGCAGCGATTGATGTATATCGGAACGAGAAAAACATTTTTTCTTAAAGACCCTAACATAGAAATCAAAGTTTGGCAAATGCTGCTACAGAACTGCACGTTTCATCAAATAGAGAAAGAAATAGTTATTAAATTAAACTCATTGCAAATCAAATATAATACCTTTTTTATGTATATATAACGTTTTTTCCCAAATTTAACATTACAATACTGCAATTCTTAAAGTATTGTACTAGTAATTTATGTCATGAAAGTGCTATCGTCTACAATTTTAAACCTCTTTGGTAAATTTTGTTTCTGTATTTTAGTTTGAGGAGGTCGGTTTTGGTCTATGGCTTAACAGCTGTCGCATTTAATGTGACAAACGTAGTGAAAAATAGGTATTCGTGGACTGGTTTGAGTAATTGTGAACTTTAACATGCTAGTTCGAGATTTGCTATTGTTTGTTCCTGTTCTAGATTTTACTAGACTAAAATAGATTTTGGTGGTCGAATGTCAGGTGTTGATGGGTCAAAATAACAGACCATTGTGGAGTCAATGCTCAAACTGAGATGCAGTAACTGGTGCAATACAAATAACTGTCAAGAAAATCTTAAATCATAGTTTTCTCATATTGACAGACCGCGCTTGTGGTTAACCATCATAATGTATGTATATATTGTGTATTACCGAACAAATCAGAACTAAATGACATGTATTGGGTCAAACAAATTAATATAGGGAGCACACGGGCATCTTGAGGGTACCAGAACGTGTTATTGACGTCAGGAAAACAAGTGGATATCCCGATAAGTAATGTAAAAAGGATATATGCATGCAGTTGATACAAGTACGATGAAATCTATTGGATACGAAAACAAATAGTAGATACGAGGACATGTAGTGGATACATGGACATTTAGTGGACAACAGGAACTCTAGTGAAAAACAGAACATCTAGTGGATACCAGGACATAAATATATGCAGGGACAAGTGATGGACACGAGGACATACAGTGGATGTACAGACATGCAGTGGATACGATGACATCAAGTGGATACGAAGACATGCAGTGGATACCAGGACATATATTGGATTCGAGGACGTCTAGGGGATACGAGGACATCTAGTGAATACGAGGACATCTAGTGGATACGAGGACATGCAGTGGATACGTGGATATATGACAAGAAATATATACCGGGACAAATAGTGGTTACGATGACATCTATTGGATACGGGGACATCTATTGGATAGGAAGCCATCCAGTGGATACAATGTCATATAGCTAATACTAGGACGTATAGTGGAAAACATGAACTCTAGTGAGTTCCAGCACATATAGTGTATAACACGACACGTAGCGAGACACGTGGACATATAATGGATACGAGGACATATAATGGATACGTAGACAGCTAGTGGATACGTGGACAACTAGTGGATAGCAGAACATACAGTGGATACCAAAACAAGAAATATATACAGGAATAAGTAGTGGATACCATAACATGCAGTGGATACAGGACATATAGTGGATAACATGACTAATAGTGGATGCGAAGACTTCTAGTACATACGAGGATATCTAGTGGATACAAATATATCTAGTTGAAAACAGGATATCTAGATGATACGAGGACATCTAGTGGATACCACCATTTAAAGTGGACATGAGGACATCTAGTGGATGCCAGGGTATCTAGTGGATTCGAATATGTATAGTGAATACCAAGATATCTGGTGGATACGATTATGTATAATGGCTAGCAGGATATCTAGGTAAGTTCTTATGTCTAGAGAGCCCAAAAAATATTAGCATACACAACAAATGTCACGCTAATCACTTAGACAATAGCTCAAGCTGGATATATCACTACCAACGATTATGTATAATTCATTTTGCACGTCATCTTCAAAGATACATTTTCGTACAAAAAACAGATTACCGCTGTCTTATCTGCCATGTAAATATAACAGGATTAAATGACACATCCAAACGTTACATAGTGGAAAAATTCATCTGACACGGTGAAAAATGATCTGTTGTCTTTCGCAACAATTTGCCCGTGCCTCCCCAGTGCATTAGAACCCAAAATCTGAAAACATCCTATATATTAGACCAGAACATCTGATTTGAGCGACAATGTTTCACACCATAGCATGAACATCGTCATAAGTTGACACTCGATGACGCTAGAACAATTCAAGAAAATGTAACTCAAAGGTGCGCAACTTACGAGGAACAGAGAAAACATGTGTAACCATCACGGATACCATTCCTGGGCAAGATATATTTACTTATCAACAGCCGCAGGCTAACAATTGCTTTCTTTTGATATATTCAAGTTGACGCCTAAAAGCGTTCAGAGAAGAAGAAGAAAAGAACACTCGCTGGCTTTCTCTTTAAAAGTGTAACTTTATTTTACATTAACTATATTAATACATTGTAACTTTATTTTACATTAACTATATTAATACATTGATAATTCTTGGGATATTTCACAGCAATACTGTCTTTAAATACAACAAATAAAACTATTTTTGAATATTTCTAGAGATTTTGTGTTTTTCTAACAAGTATGTACTTGACAGGTTAAGAGCTGCCCACGAAAATTATGTCTATGGAAATTATATATGTACCTATATAATTAGCTAATCACTGAAGTTTTAAACTGCTATTACTACACTGTCAAACCTAAAATAGGCATATCTAACGCTTGCCACTACTAAATACATTAAGAATGTAACAAGGATATTACTATTACCTTCAGTTAGTGCCAGTCGAAATGTTAATTTGCGTTTAATTTGATAATATAGATGCCTACCCTCAAAATAATACTATGTCTTGTTGTGTTCAACAAAACTGACATAATAATCAATTTACTAATTTCCATCTTTGAGCAGATTATATTGTGATTTAGCTAATCGATGAACGTTTATAGTTCTGTATATGAGTATTTGTGTTTGCGTGAGTGTTTGTGCATGTGTGCACACACGAACATTTATATAAATAATCTTGAGGATAATGTTTTAGATATGTTACAAATTCCGTCTGTGTCACCATGCTCTACCATCATAGTCTTTGAAGTCCGACTTGATAGCTATAACATTGATAGTATGCTAAAACTGCACCTCAACCATCATATAGATGTTCCAGCCTTACATTCCTTGTGTAACACATGCCAACACATATATTGGTCAATATATACGTTCATAAGAATACCATTTGGGGTATGAATCCCACTGTAATATTACACTGGTATGTAATAATATATTAGTGTAACACTGAGTATAAGATATATGTCTGCATTACAGTATGCATGTAAGGTAAAAGTATTCCAACGGCAGACATTGTGAGATACTTCCTTGTACAAGACATTAAGATTGGGATGACCAGTTCCTTTCCCAACTAACTGGAAGTCAGATAAAAATCTGCTGTTTGGTCGAATGCAATATGTTGATAGCTGGGATCGAACTCGGTCCTTTTCTATGAGAAGCAAGGGTTATGCCACGTTGGCACTCGTACGTATGCATGGTGTAAGAACACTGGGACATTGAAGAGTCACTATCTGATATAAGCGTCATGGCTTTCCTTTCGGGAGTCCTTGTACCTGTCGTAGCCTTGCCTGCAATCCTGACAGTCCGTGATCATGTCTGGTCACCCGGTCTCGCCAGCACAGCCTTTCTGACTTGGAGGTCATTAATCAGTGACTGTATGTTACGTGTTGTCATTGATCTCCACGGATTAGTAATCTATGTGTTGCGGAAGTATGACATTAAATGTGGGCCGAGTAGAGTGGGGCACGTGAAAGGCTGTGAGACGATTGTCTACAACGAACGAGCTAGGGCGTTCATTTATATCTACACACGTCATTAAATGATGACAGAGACATAACATCAGAGCGTCTACTCAGGATGCAGTGATGTCGATATATTTTAATAAACCAAAACATATAAGACGTAGTCAAATGTGCTGACTGTTATGTTTCAGGCTTCTTGCATGTATGTTGTCGGGTATCCTCTGTGATTCCACTGCATGTTGCTGTGTTGAGTACTTCAACTGCAGTGATATACTGTTTCAGCTTTTCGGTCAGTTCATTGAGGTAACAGGTAGGAGATCCCGCCCACCATGAATTCGCTTGTCGAATTTTCTCTTACAGCCTAGCAGCATTCAGCATTGTTAGGATCTGTAAACACTTTGTGTGAGTTAATGAGTCCATGTTTAAGTTTGCACTAATAGTTCTGTGTTCGGGGTAGTGAGTCCATGTTTGAGGTTGCACTAATAGAGTTCTGTCGTCGATGCTTAAATTTAGTCGATTCAGCACTTCCACATTTGTAACAAACTTGATGTCGTCACTTAGCACATAGTTGATTTCTGCTTTGGTTTCCCAGTTCGGGGCGTGCCAAGTCCATCTCTTCCCTGCCGGATTTGGAGGTAGGTAAGGATGACAAGAACCTTCCGTTTTTGGGCAAAGACAGTCAATCGACGATCACCTCTCGTACTTTGTATGTCGTTGGAGAAGACGCCGATGAAACAACGTTCGCTTGTCTGTTTACGTTAAACTCCCGCTAATGCAAATACGAGCCCTCAATTGCGACTAATTTTCAATGCTGGTTGACGTAGTTGAACTTCAAGCAGCTCATAGAAATACTAGACGTCATAATCTGTATATCCACCGTGGAGCGCATATCACTGTACGACAATGAGTGGCTTAGCCTGGGCATTCATCTGAGTGTTGCTATTCTGGAGCGGATGATCTCAAAAGATTGAGCAAATGGTGCGTTTCGCTTGGCAACAATAACGCCCGCACCACCAACAAGATATTGTCCGTCCCCAGCATCAAAAGGAATCGCGTCTACGGCTTCACACCAGTATAAGTGTGAATAAAAAAGGAGATTAAGATATTTTTGTTGACATAATAACTTTCATTTTTTCAGACCGACCAATAATGGTTTTTGTTATGTCTGCCAAAACCACCCTGTGAGTTGCAGGATATGACTTGGAATGTACGTATCATGTTCGAAGTGGTTTGTTTACTTATTAATGAGATCGTAACAGAAATCCGGATGTCTGCTTTCAGCTAGAATGGTCCAGCAGATTAACTCGATTTATTTGGTTAATAATCAGTGGTGAAGGCCAACTTTCACCGTGCGGATCGCCACGCCTGGGAACACACATAAACCGACCAGCAGTCCCTGCCGGCCCGTAACTGGAGACCGGATGCTCTGCGACCTGTGACAAGGCCGCATGTGATCGTTTACCAATGTGCGAGTCCATTCATGGACAGCTCAATACCTTGCAAAATGTATCAGACTGGGGCATACAGTCACAACAAATAGAGATAACCTAGTTTGTTGCAGCCTTTCAAAGCCCCCAAATGTTTGACCAAATACTCAAATAAGTCATTAAAGCAACATCAAACAATATGCACACGTTACTGTACCATTATGTGAATGCCATTTACCATTCGCCAACTTGGCCACCTGACCAACATGCGTCAATTAGTATTCCCTTGCCAAAGAAGACTAACGCGACAGAGTGTCGTAATTTCTGTTTAAAGATAAAGATGAGTCTCAAACCAACATTTGCCGTCAGGGATGAAGACACCTCTTCATGGACTAACCCGCAGCTTATGTGAGGTGGTGTGACCAATTCCCTTTCGTTCTGTTTATACATTGCCCAACTCATACATCAGGTACCCATTTACAGTTGGGGCGACTGGAGGAGCGCCCGCCCGGGTCGAACCAGGCCGAGATTGTGTAACTGCCAGTCAGGGATTTCGAATTCTGGCACGCTGTAATCCTAGTCTTAGCAAGCCAGCTTACTGTCGACTACGTTAGACGCTCCACCCATTTCCGGACAATCAGCTTAATATCCCATGCGACAAAAAGTATGGTTCGAGTAATCACCAAGTTCGGCTTTCACGGAGATAAAAGCACACTGAATGGGTGCACTTGGTACATCAAAGTCCCTGGCGGAAATGATGGCTAGTCAAGACAGATCATTGTAAGTCCAATTCATCGACTACGAGAACGTTTTCGATCGAGTGGCATCGACCAATCTATTTGTAGTTCTGAATCAAGAAACTATTAAACAACTTCTTTTTATATCGATTCATAATTGGTGTCTAAACCAATACCCCAAGATGTCGCTGAACAAGGAATAACAGACACAATATCCATACGAGAACGGGTGAAACACGATTGTCTTCTCTCCTCTAGTTTACATAATGTTTACTCGGAGCGCATGATGGCAAGCCTTCGAATATTACAACAGGGAGATAATTGTAGACGAATAACGTTTGCATGCTTTCAAATTCGTAGATGATCAGGCCGTAGTGGAGGGGACGGAGAGGCTCTAGAAGAGTTGCTCAATAAAATTACCAGCTTCGAAAAAGAATATGGCATGACGATAAATATAAACATGACAAAGGTTAATGGGGAATTGAAGGAATCCTGAATACTGCAAACCTTTTCATGTTTGGACAAATTATTCGACAGGTTACACAATCTCCAAATATGGGGCAATAACATAAAGTAGATGTTCTTCTTCTTCTTCTTCTTCTGCGTACACAGTCAGACAGTAACCATTATTTTCTCGAAAAAAGCGGCGGTCATCCTGAGACTCTCGCCACTACCATAGAGCTTTTCTTGCAGTTCCACTGGTGATGGCCACATCTGCTCTCTCTGATCCTCGTATGTCGGGCAGTTCTGTAGCAGATGTTCAGTGGTCATTTTACCAGTACCGCACGGGCATTCGTCGGTACACCCTATCTTCAATTTGTTGAATAGGTGGTACCTCAGTCTGTTGTGGCCAGTGCGGAGTCTGAAGACAACGACCTGCTCTCTTCGGTTCAACTGGTAATAGGCATCGTTTTTGGTGTAACCAGTATGTTCGGTTTCCCATTTTATCATGTATCTGGCTTTGATAAGCCGTTTTGACTCTTCGTACGTAATACTGGTATCTGTTTGTGGTAGCCTTGCACCTTCTTTTGCCAGTCTATCTGCCTCCTCGTTGCCTTGGATGTTGCAGTGTGACGGAACCCACTGTACCACTACCCTTTTTGGTGCGGACACCTGGCACAGTTTGCAGAGTGCTGCTCTTAAGTCATTAAGCTCAGTGTTTTTCTGGCTTTTTAGCGCTCTGACTACTTCGAGAGCATCTGTCAGCAGGACTATATGGCTCTCATTTTCACTGTGTGTTGCCATTTCTTCCACTGCCGCCCTCAGTGCCTCTGCCTCCGCTCTGAAATTGCTTGTGTACTTACCAGTAGCGAATGACAGTGTTATTTTTCTGCCATTTGGTAGGTAAGTAGATGTTCGTATTTGTAGAGATTTAATGGCTAGAAGTGTATGTGGAAAAAGAGCATTCAGAGAGAAATCGAGAATTTTGTCTTGACAATAAAATTGAAATCTGGATCTTCCTAAAATAATTATCCATACATAAACACGGGGCATTCATTAAGTAACAGTATTGTTGTTAAAAACAATTGTTCACGACTGCAAACCAGAGATTTGTTACGGTTTATTTCTCGACATATTCCCCCTCCCTGCATCACACTTTGCCCACCTGTCCACTATCATGTCGACGCCCTCTAGAAAAAAAGGATGTTGGTGTGAACCTATAACACCTTTTGCACTATCTCCGTTACCTCTGGGTCATCTGCAAACGTAGAACCCAGCACATGTTCTTTCAAGGGTTCAAACAAGTGAAAGCTCGGTGGCGCCAAGCATGATTGTATGCTGGCTGTTTAAAAATCTCACATGTCAGAGCACGAACTGAATCCACTGTATGATGGGTGTTTGAACATTTAAAACGTCAGATTACGAACTCAATCTATTGTATGCTGGATGTTTGGAGATATCAAACGTCAGAGCACGAACTGAATCCACTGTAAGACTGAGGTACCATTTATTCAATAAACTGAATTTAGGTGGCACTGAGGAATGAACCTGTGGTACAGGGAAAATGATCGCTGAACATCTGTTGCAAAAATTGCCCGACATACGAGGACCCCAGAAAGAACGTGTGGCCATCACCAGTGCCAACACTAGACAACCTATATGGCAGTGTCGACAACCTCAGGATGACAGCTGCTTTCTTCGAACAAATTCAAGTTGATGTCTGACATCGTACGAAGAAGAAGAAGAGTAATCCATTGTATGTGTTTGAAGATATCAAACGTCAGAGCACGAGCTGAATCCACTGTATTATGGGTGTTTCAAGATCTCAAATGTCAGAGCACGAACTGAATCCACTGTATGCTGAGTGTTTCAAGATCGCAAACGTCAGAGCACGAACTGAATCCCCTGTGTACTGGGTGTTTCAAGATCTCAAATGTCAGAGCGCGAACTTAACCCACTAATGATGGGTGTGTAAAGATATCAAACGTCAGAGCACGAACTGAATTCACTGTATGCTGGGTGTTTCAAGATCTCAAATGTCAGAGCAAGAATTGAATCCACTGTACGCTGGGTGTTTCAAGATCTCAAATGTCAGATCACGAACTGATCCCACTGTATGATGGGTGTTTTAAGATCTGAAATGTCAGAGCACGCACTGAATCCACTGTATACGTTAACTGTATGTGGACGGCCGTTGTCGTGCAGTAGCAAAACTCTATTTGTGATAATACCCCCCCCCCCCCCCACACTATCGATCGTATGGCGGGCTTCAACTTGTTTACTAATATGTCACTGCACGAAACACCAGTTACGGTTTCACCCCTTTCCTGGAGATACACCAATATAAGGTCATTAACTTTACAAAAGATGGCCATCATGTCTTTCTCAGTGGAATCATGTGAATATGTTTTTAGCCGGTGACATCAGGTGATTCAATTGCATCGACTGTCTCTTTTTCTCTGGTGTGTAATGACGCACCCACGACTCATCTCCTTTTACAATGTGCTAGAGAAAAGCATCTAATTCGCGAATATCACTCTCCAAATACTTCTGACAAATCGGCTGCTATGTGTGATTTCGGACATCGGATAATTGTCTTGGGGCTTATCTGCTACAAATTGTCCAATTACCGAGGTCATCATGACTAATTTTTTATTCGCAGCGCCTTGACTCATGTTGAAATTTGCGGCTGTTGTATTAATAGTGACTCCTCCAATGCCACGGACCTGCTCGTCATTCTGCGGTTTTATTGTCAGTTGCAACGCTTGCTGGTCTCCCTCGCGCGCTTCACTCCCTGTGTTAATCTGAGATCAAACCATATTACCTTTATGTTCTGAGTGCTATCATCCAAACACAGAGTTAGATGCAGTTTTGTTTAATTGAAGAATTTTTAATTTAAAGTTATAGCGAATCACGACGAATCTCACGAAACTACATGATCATAAATAAGAAAGTCCTGGAGAAATTAAGAGTACTAGAGAATTGATAAACAAGATCAGAGCCAAACGGGTAAGGTAGTTTAGGCATTTCGAAACACGCAAATACAAACTAAAAAGTGAAATAAAAGAAACTTGAGAGGGCTGACATGTGAGAGCAAGACAATAAGTGCTGGGAGGATAACATTAAGAGAGTGGATGAAAAAGTATGTCAGACTGTACTATCGAGACAACACACGTAAGTCATCATAGATACATTACAACATAAATAAGCCGTTGGAGATACAGTTCAATAAGACAAGTAGTTTGAAATGCATTACAACCAACTACCCATATGAAGATAATAACTGATATGTAAAATTATGTAAATACACGTTCTCTTTAAAAAACATAAACCAATAACTGATCGTCGGATCACTCTGAAATGGTTTCATTAAACATTGTGTATCTAAGACAGGGGGATACAATTTCTCCTACTTTTACTTTCAGGTACACGATTTAAGAAAATGTCATGGAAAGTTCGTCTATATCGTGTGCTCATTTTGTAGTACAAGAAAATATTGATGCTGGAGTTTATGGACATGAAAGAACACACAAAAGACCACGCTACTTCAAATATGTTGATATATCTGCCCTTTATGCTGAACTCAGGCCCAATAAGAAACGTTGCCATGGCGATAATGGCACCGGGTGTATAGCAGACGATGAGAATACTGGCTATTAGCACAATCATCTTAACTGTCTTCTGGTCTCTGCTAGATATAGATCCCGTCTGGCCATGGCATGAAGTTATTCTTTCACGCATTGTTGAGCTCTGTCTTAGCTTGATGATCAGGCCAATTGTGAAAAGGATCACACCAGCAAATGATAACGTGCTTAACAAGGAGTGAATAATGTACGAAACGCCTTCTACGTGTATACTGCTACTTGTAAAATTTATTGTAAAAAGTGTTTTGTTTCTGGATGGGACGAACGTCCAACCAAGGTATGACGTAGCGTACTCAGGAACTAGAACGAGAAAGTTGACTAGGTAAATCAAAATGATAATTAGTGTAGTTCTTGATGTAGTAACGAGTTGTTTGACTTTCATGGGAAATGTTATACAGGGAAACCTTTCAGCTGTGATGTATACGGTGATGTTGCTGGTGATTCGACAAAAACCAACTTGGGGCATCCCCGCCAAAACATACATTACATCTATCGGAACCCAAGGAATGTGAGACATTGGAAGGAGAGGGTTCATACATATAGATGACCACACCAAGCTAATCAGGCAGCACAGATCAGAAATTGCAAGGCCAAAGAATGCAATGTTTACAGTAATGCTAAAACCTTGTTTGTAGAAAACGATCATGTTGGATACATTGGCTGTAATCCCAAACAGACCAACAATGTTGCAGATCACCACGAAGTTGACGATTTCAAAATTTCGTAAGTCTTTATCACTGAGACCTATCATCCATTGTTCATTGCTTGCATCGTCAATGTAGTCTTCTATTACAGAGTCAAATGTAGTAGATTTTGGATCACTGGTGTGTGATTCCATACGATGAAAGTATGCACTCAATCTGTTGTACGTTATTGGGCCTAATTATAGAGCCAAATTACAATTTCATCTGTAATAATGTAATTATGTTCTTCTTCAACATCACTACAGACTTGACCTCTTAACGAGAACAATTTTCATCTGCACCATCCGCTATCTTCGTAACTCATTTTATCTTCGCAACCCGTTTCAAAACAGTTTATCTCAAGTAACAACGTACGCAGGTGAACCAATTCAAAGCAACACACAATTCAAACACAAATGTTTGATGGATAGGCTATAATACTTAAAAATAGCAAACAAAGCTTTTTTATTTGATTTTAATTTTAAGTGAAACAGGAATAAAACTGTTTGCAGTGATTGAGTTATCATGCTGAAGAGCGGCGAAAGAGATGCTAACAGAAACCGAAACCCACAGAGAAACGTTTATTTTCATTTGTGAAGTCCCGAAATAGAAATCAGTGTCCGGCAAACAATCTAGCACCTTCCATGGCGTTGAAAAGAAAACAGTGATCACGTTGAAATTGTTGAAAATCACATATAATTTACGCTGATGTGTGCAAATAGAACCAACATTGACAAATTACAGTATTGCCATTATTTAAATATTTCACTCATATGCACATTTGTATCATCAACATCTCATCTTAAATATGAATTAGCTTTGATCAGGTTCCTTTTTGTTTTTCAATTTGGGGAAGCACATGTTTTGTTTTGGTATGTGGCAAATATACTGAACAAATGTGGTGAAATAGATATATTCGTAGACTAGTTATATGCTAGTTCCTGATTTGCTGTTTTCGGTTAATGTTCTGGATTAACTAGACTATTTTAGATTTAGGTAGTAAATCTTAGATTCACATTTCTTGTAATAGTTAACAACAAATACATTTATTTATATATTACCACCAACAAATAATCATGTAAATGAATGAAATGCTAATTAAACTAAATAGGGATAACAACTTCATTCAGTGAATACCAGAACATGTAGTGGATACCGGGACATGTAGTGGATACCGGGACATGTAGTGGATACCGGGACATGTAGTGGATACCGGGACATGTAGTGGATACCGGGACATGTAGTTGATACCGGGACATGTAGTGGATACCGGGACATGTAGTGGATACCGGGACATGTAGTGGATACCGGGACATGTAGTGGATACCGGGACATGTAGTGGATACCGGGACATGTAGTTGATACCGGGACATGTAGTTGATACCGGGACATGTAGTGGATACCGGGACATGTAGTTGATACCGGGACATGTAGTGGATACCGGGACATGTAGTTGATACCGGGACATGTAGTGGATACCGGGACATGTAGTTGATACCGGGACATGTAGTGGATACCGGGACATGTAGTGGATACCGGGACATGTAGTTGATACCGGGACATGTAGTGGATACCGGGACATGTAGTGGATACCGGGACATGTAGTTGATACCGGGACATGTAGTGGATACCGGGACATGTAGTGGATACCGGGACATGTAGTTGATACCGGGACATGTAGTGGATACCGGGACATGTAGTGGATACCCGGACATGTAGTTGATACCGGGACATGTAGTGGATACCGGGACATGTAGTTGATACCATGACATGTAGTGGATACCGGAACATGTAGTTGATACCATGACATGTAGCAATCTCTATACACAAGCAAACATCTATTCCATTTGTTTTAAACAGAAGCTGCAATGCCTCAGACGTTCAAAGATCAGTTCGCATTTCTAACGTGGACCAAATACGTAATGACAATAACAAAAGAACACTGGAAAATCATTTGGGCAATGGCCCACACTGGAAAGAAACTTTAAGCAGAATGTTCAGCACAAGCGTATACGATCAATAGTTCATTCTGCACCTTATCATCAATGACACTTTCCAATACTAAGAATATAGGTCACTGCTTACTTAACTTCTATTCAAATAGGATATATCCATAGATCAATTCAAATTGTACGCAATGCAAACATCCATGTGACACGAAGAAAGTCCACATGTTGTTTTTCCCAGCACTTCATGTGATTCGACCGATCTTCGTGCTTTGAGCCTAAATAGTGAAAACACCAGAACAATTAATCTGACCGGCAGTTTCACATCTTGGTATGAAAATTGTCAGTTGACACTCGGTTTAGATGGATCAAGTCAAGGCAAGATTAGCATTTCTCTTCAAAAGTGTAATATGTTCTCATTTCTATTTATAACTAAAAGGAGGCATGCCATGTTTCAGTCTCGATGCTAAAATACCATGCCTAAATGACAAGTTTACATAATAATTAGGATTCCTTCTATTAGATACACCATGTTCAATTAATCAGGTTATCAGAGTATGAAGAAGTTGTTATCATAATTTGCTGCACTAGCATCTGTAAAATACTATACGTACAGCAACAATTGATCATTCATTGAACATTTGAAGACAAATAATGATTTTGAGTACACAAAAAAAATTATCTGTTGAATATTTCTAGTGAAATTGATATTTTAGACAGTAGGGTACTTAATCAGATAAGAGCTCTCACAGAAATTATTTGTCAAATAATTTTGAATTTATGCGTCACATTAATTGCTATATAAATAACAAATCAGTAATGTTTTCAACTGCTATTACCACACTATCAAACCTAAACATTGCAAAATCTGACGCTTTCCACTCTAAATACATTAGGAACGTAAAAAATGCTTTTCCTATTCCTGTCAATTAGTGTCAGTCTGAATGTCTGGTTGGTAATATAAATGCTTACTCTTTCGATAATACCATAATGGCTGGTTCTCTTCAACAACAAAAATACATGACAGCCTAATTTAAGGCTATTTGTGACTGCCAACAAGTTACAATGTTGCACCTTTGAGGAGATTCAATTATGATTTGACTAATGGAATATGTGTTTATACTTCGGTATGTTAATGTACTTGAGTGTGTGTCTGTGTTTTAAAATGAACACGTATATCTGCGTGAGAGTAAGTATTCGTTCATGTGAACAAACTCAAACATTTATAAATATGTGTTTTAGGATAACGTTTCAAATCTAATTGTTATAAATTGTTCCTGTGTCCCTACGTTTTGTCATTACACTCCATGAACGTGTGCATTTATAGCCCTGCCATCGGTCGCATACAACTAGTACGTCTCAACTATCATATAGATTTCCCCACGTTTCATTACTCGTATAACTCTCGGCAATATGTAGATTACCCAATATAAACATTCACAATGTATATCACATGATATTCGAATTACATTGAATTCTTTGACTAAAGACGCAATGTTCTGTCATAGTATTTCCTATAAGACGTTCATCACCATGTCTATATGATTGATCTGTCATAAAACTGGTTGTAAGGTTGTTTGAGCATGGCTCTCCATTTGGCTTTGAGCTATGCAGCCTTCTTCATTTCAGGTTAGGTTCATACTTTAATGTATCTGCATGCCTGATATGTGAAGGTGAGTTCTGGTAAACCCTTCCTCAGTTTACCCTCGATCGTGTTCTCTAATATATTATGTAGAAGACTTTCACGTCGCATAGTGTGTCCCAGTAAACCAAATAGTCGTTTTATATCTTTTTTTAAATAATTATCTTTTTACGCCTACCTACAGGGAGCCGCGTAGCGCAGTGGTTATCGAGTGGTCCTGGGTTCATTTCCCAGATGAGGCGGTAATGTTTTTTTTTCAGACCGCAATGGCTCCCGGGTCGACCCAGCCTTAAATGGGTACCGGTTCAGTCCGGGAAGTAAAACCGGCGAGGGAGAGGAGATGGCTACCGCCCTAGTATAGCCGAGCCTTTGAAATGTGAGATCGCTCACACCTCTACGGCAGTAATGCTATGGGATATTTTACTTTACTTATGCCTACCTCATTGGCATTTGCTCTTCTTTCTATCAAACTCACTCTATCGAGTCTATGGTACCACCACAGTTCCAATGTAGCCAATCCATTTTAATTCTTCTTCACTAGAGGACGTGTTTCAGCCTCGTGCAGTGAAAATGATCATTATTTGCATCGTATATTTATATTCTTTATATTCTTTGAGGTTTGCAGTTTTTTTTTTCCTGTCAGAGCCTTGTATGCCAGTGGAATCAGGCAATCCTTGTCAAAATGTATTTCTCACTGTGGACATCTTCTGTGATCATCATCATCATCATTATCATCAGGTGCTCTGCCGTTTGGCGTTGGCGATCATGGACCTCATTCCACTTCTATAACGCGGTTCATTTATCAACTCTATTGTTGATTGTCGCCTATGCCATTCTCTGAATCTGTCCAACATCTTCTCACCATCTTCCTATATCCCTGATATATTTCCCGTTGTCACAACGCGCTCCAAGTTGCCTATTCTCATAAGATTCTCAACAAAGGATGACTGCCGTGTTCTGATCCTTGCAATATGTTGTCTTTGTGCATGTGTCTTATCGAGTACTCTATCATTAGTTTTCCATAGCAGTCCTCTGTGATAGGTTGGCCTAAATATGCAAACTGGTGTACCTGTTCGATTATTTGTCCATTGATGGTTATACTCATTTACCTGTGTTGCTTGGCTATTATCATAGTCATAGTCTTCAATGTATTTTTTTTCATACCAAACTCTTTGGCTGTAACGTTAATTCTGTCAAGCAACATTTGCAACGTTGCTACTGATTCTATCAGAATAGCTTGATCATCAACACTTGATGATATTAACTGTGTCAGCTATATTGCAGCTCAAAACAACATTCTCCAACATCATCTCAGAAGATGTACTGGAGGTCGGGGTTCAAATCACGGTAGAGACCGGAATTTTGTCTTATGGAAAATCAGGTGAAAATGTCCCTTTGGTAGTGAGAACAGATTCCCGTGAGCAGTGATGGGCAGGTTAAAAATCACTTGGCAGTTGGAAATCGAAAATCGAAAATAGGAGGCTTACTAGCTTCTGCTCAGACACAATTCAAGTTAAAAATATATTACAATGATGCTAAGAATTTTCGCCCTTCTAGGAGTATGTCGCAAAAAGGAACCTGTGTGGCTATACTATTAGCTCTTGGTTATGATATTAACGTAGTGGCATTGATGGCGTATGACGGATGGAGGGTCTTCCCTGCTCTAATTTACGCTTCCATCACCACCAGTCCAAAAAATAGGCGATCGTATATTCCAGGGGCAACAAAACTAAAGGTTTGTAACATATACTCTGATTGACCTGGCAAGTCACCACCGGATTTTTGCCTGCCAAACCAATTTGAAACAAAGTAGATCAGACCTCTCTACGTCGTCTAAAGACCCAAGTGGACTGAAGATAGAGATAGAGATCTTAGAACATTCGTAATCGAGGATCGATTAAAGCAAGCAGCCCTGCCGTATACCGTGTCAGTTTTGAACATGCATCTATTAGTTTTTCTTTTATTGCAAAAATCACATATTAATCTTTATGCAGGTTCTGGATTAACTTAATACTTGGTTTTCTGCACCTGAAAATTGTATTCAAGAGGCTTGTTGAAGGGTTGTTACAGTCAATGAAGCAGACAAATAGTGATGGTCCTTGATCGATTAGTTTTTTCTGCCAGAAGCTGCAAAGATCCAATGGGATCTCGTCTACCTCTAGCATTACGCAATCCACAGTGGTTGTCGTTTAGTCTTTCTTCTATCTTGCCATTATTTTTCTCCATTACCATTTGTAATATCATTTTAGATGCATGTTGAGCTCTTCGTTGGGAATTGGTTCCATTTTACTGCACTAGAATTAGTTTACAAAGAAATGACTACTGAAATTGTATTGTCCTATCTCCATATTATATTTTTGTAAGAATCATTAATTTACTTAAAACGTAAATTTTGTAAAGTCTCCAACGCTGTTTAAGGAGCACATGTGTGCCTGATCCTTTGTTTTTTTTCAGGATAGGACAACATGTCTTATTAAATTCTTATCTGGTAACAAGCAATCTGTCTTCTATCAATGTTATGTTATTTTATGTTTTTTTTTAGCCTGATGCAAGCCACCATTCCCATTATATTCCTTATATTCTCGCCATTTTGGTCTTTCAACCAATGTTCTACTGGCATCTTACAACCTCGATCTAGTTTATTCTTGAAACGCTTACATTTAACAATGGCATGACTGTATCACGGTTCTTCATTCTGCGTCTTTCCTACGTTTTGTTTATTATTTCAGTTGTTACCCATGGTTTCTTGTTTTCTGTTTTCTTCTTACCAAATTGTATCTATGATGCCTCTTTCACGTCCTCTTTTATAATCGTTCCCTATTGATTTACATTTTCAGTGACTTTTTTTCTTAAGGCATCATTCACTGAGTTTTGGAAGTTAACTCTTTTCTCCATCTCTTTTTAAGCAATTAAATTCTACTTATCTGGTTTTTGTAGATTCCCGTATTTCTTCCATCTTATTTATCATTTCATAATAACACTGTATATAAGATGTAATGCGTTTGTTTTACAGCATTCATGTAACGTACAAATGTTTCTGTAGCAGACATTGTTAAAGTGTTACATTCTTCCTTGTACAATTCCTCCATTTTGTTTAGTGTGTGGGCGAATGGAGGGGGGGGGGGGACTTTCTTTTCTCGCTATCTTTCTTCACCTAACAGATAGCCAGTTACCAATTTATGGTTTTGTCGACTGAAACGTGCTGATAACGTTGATGGAACCCGGTGCCTTTGTTGTGAAAAGCAAGTGTTCTACCAGTTAGACACTAGTATGACTGAATGGTGTAATAAAACGGTCACATTCGATGAGTCACTAGATGAAGGAAATATCATCGTTTTCCTTAAGAGAGTTCTTCTACCTTTTGTAGCCTCGCCTGTAATCCAGTGCCTGTGATCGTGTTTTGTCACCAGCCAACATTCAGCCAACCGCCGTGGACTCGGATGGGAGCGCATTAATCAATAACTGCCTGTTATGTGTCAATATTGCACTCGATGGATTAGTGATCCACAATGTTGCATGCGTGTTACATTAAACGTGTGTCGAGCAGGGACGAGTATGTGACAGCTAGGAAGGATCGCGTACAACGAACGAACTGTGACAGCTATCTGTATCGAAAACACCTCGTTAATTGGTGTCAGAGACATAAAAACCATTGTTCTATCTGTATCGAAAACATCTCGTTATTTGGTGTCAGAGACATAACAACCATTGTTCTTTCTGTATCGAAAACACCTCGTTAATTGGTGTCAGAGACATAAAAACCATGGTTCTATCTGTATCGAAAACACCTCGTTAATTGGTGTCAGAGACATAACAACCATTGTTCTATCCGGAATGAAGAGACGTCTTTTCTGTATATTCAGATATATCATACAATTTTTTTACAATTATTTGTTCTTATGTGTCGCACTTTTTCCTTTCCGCTACTTTGTTTATATCAGTCCATTACTTACTCCCATCTATTCATACCTTGTCACTATCAATAGCAGTGTGTTTACGGTTAGAGAAATAGGTTTTTTTAACTGGATAATAATTTCAGAATGGAATGTATACTATGTTATAGCAAAGTATACAAATGTGCTATGTATAATTTTTATAACGGACGAATCAAATGCTACACGGCATATGAACTCATGAGAGAATGATGAATAACTCAATGCCCATTTAAACGTACGTCAGATTTTCTTATCTTTCTTGCCTGACTTAAAAATGTGAAAAAGTCAATATTCTCACATATCAAATAATTATATGTCTTACCAATTTGAGAAGACGAGCATGGAGCTCCACAATTTCCGCATTTAGTGGTGTTATCAATTCATTTGTTTATTCCTACACTCTTTCATGTTAAACGGCACACTATCTTCTCAATGTGTGTCCTGTGTATACTTTACAGGCAACGTTATATATTGCTCTGAACGTACATTAACACCCAAATGTGTCAAGGTTCTTTCCTGTTAGGCTCTGTGTATGGAGTTGAAAATAGGGAGTCGTTGTCAAATTAAGAGACTGTCTTAAGCAACGATTAACCGTGCGGTTCGAAACATGTCACCCGAGTGGTGCCGGGCTTGGAAATAATAGGACCACGGGAACATCCCTAACTTCTCATAAGAGGCATTTTAACAGTATGGGGAAAATATATTTAAGATAGATGTGAGTTCTGACGCAAACAGTATTGCAAGACCTTGAGGCGTCTAGCGACAAAGCTCGATGGACGATTCAACAATGTATATATAGAGAATTCCAGAAAGTAACTTAATAACATCATCGCCATCATCAAAACATGTTATACCCCATCAAAACATGTTATACCCCATCAAAACATGGTATACCCCATCAAAACATGTTATACCCCATCAAAACATGTTATTCCCCTATGTAGCAAATGTCTTTAAAAAACACACAGGTGCGCCTTCCCTGGTTAACCCGCTCCCTGATATACCTACTTATTGTATGTTCCCTGTATGTCTCAAGCTCTCTTCTCCATGAGAGCTGCGGTATGTCTCTACTTCTCCAGAGACTATCTTGTAATGATTTCAGCGGTTTTTTTGTTAATGCGTGTTATCACCAACACCGGCGATTTCTCTTCACGCCTTTTTCCACAGATATGATCGCTTACGTGATTTGTATCATACCATTGCAATTCCTTTTCTAATCAGGCACACATTATACATTTGTCTTTTTATCTATAGCGTTTGTTATTCTCAATTTTTCAGAATCACACATTGGTACAGCTTTTACATTAACCTTGAAGATTTTTTGTATTTGGGTTCGATTTAATTTATGTTGATCTCCAAAAGTTCCCCAATATAATCAAAGATCATCTCGTGTTTAGTATTCCAATTTTTATAACTGTATCTATACCTTGGAATGTGTCTATATTAGTATAAAGATATATGACTGATTATATATCTTGTAGGAGTGTGTCCCCAGCGGCAATCTGATTGTTGTTAGTTTATTTTCATAATTGTTAATGTTTATTCCTGTTTATTCTCAGTCCTAATTTATATGACTTCTCATCAACTATACGTACTAGCAATAACACGTCAAGAATGACAGAAAATAAAAGCTTTTTTTAAAGAAGGTTCCATGAAAATTATGAAAGAATAATTGATGCATACAATAATGTATACTAGTTCAGTTCCGAAGTAGACAGATCAAATACATGTCTTAAAAATGTATTTTCAAAATAAATATTAAAAAGTATTTATTATACAACGTTGAATGAACACGCATCCCGCATTCGAGAAATTAACCGTCAAAGGTGTCATTGCATCTCTCTTACCAACTAAGCTTTTGATGTTCCTACGTTTCTGGAAATCTTTTTGTTGTTGTTGAAAGTGTGTGGATGTCAGTCAACAGATTAAAGGTGACATTTTATCTCTGATGGTTTATCGGATGAAATTGTTGCTGATAAGTTTTCGTCCAAGAGAATATTAAATGTGTTGAAAATAAGCGTACGTCAATTTTAAAATGTCACATTATTTAATACTAAATGACGTTTGAAATGTAAATTTTGCATTATTGTCAGTATATATAAATATATTTTTCCCGCGTGGATCCCAGAGCCACTTACTGGTGACAAACAAATAGACCACAATGTCAGTATCTGCATGTCACAGAAGTAAACTGACTTGGGCATGGGATTGGCAACTTCATTATATACAATTATTAGCATGTTAAATTACCAAAGAAACCACCTCGTTATGATCACATGAATACTTTAAAACTGATAGTTCTGTCGAGGTGGTCAGTTATGTGGTGACTGAGGCTATATGCGAATGTTGAACTGAGAATGACCATTTGTCGGTATAAGCCCATTTGTAGAATGACCATGTATGTGGTAATAGAAATATACGAGCCTGTCGATTACACGAGAATGTATGCTTTGTACCTTTTATGAACGTGCTACAGCGCGACGGCCAGTTTTCGCTATGTTGTCCGTTGCCATGAACGTGCCACTTAAACAGACCCGTTTAACATATTTGGTACTAACAATTAATTTTGGTTTCTGTTTTGGCTCAATGACTGACAAACACATTTTGTTTCTGTTTATTCACTAATACTGTAAAGCCCAAGATTAGCTTCTGTTTTGGCCTAATGACTGACAAACTCATTTTATTTATGTGCATTCACTTATACAATAACGCCCACGTTTGGTTTCTGTTTTAGTAAATCGACGGACAGACATTTTCTCCTATTTTTGGCAAATCGACTGACCAACGGAGTAAATTATGAGTGTTAATGGTCGATCTGATTGTCTCTTATGTTATTTTGCGCCAACAGTAATGCTTTGTGTATGCTTTAATGAGGAAACATGTTGTCACTAATCACCAGCAGGTTTAAACCAGAGAAGTTCAGTAGTAACTCTGCAGTTTCATTTCTAGTCCTGATACTATGTTTACCCATAATCTCGTCAAAGCATACATTTTAGTTCCCAATTAAAGCATGTATGTCTTAGGTAAAACGGTAAGACATAGCTGAGACAAAACGTATGTATTTCTTTATCATACATCCACACAAACATACACGCACATACAGACACATACACTAATATTCATACAATAATGTGTTTGTTCAGATATCCGATGCACGTTTCGTTGGTCGATCACATACATGGCCCACTGCCGCGACACGGCCCCAGGCTCCGTCCAGAGCCAAGGCGGTTGCTCCTATCTGCCGACGCCATAGTGAAGGGAGAGCGGTCTTTTTTGCGCATTCATCCTGTTGATTAAAGTTCTTTGGCGGTGTTGAACGATCCGTGCGATATCTTGTAAATTGGATTTCTTGATCCAGTCGTATACCATGATCGCGCAACGAAACTCAGTTTTGGTCATATATTTCCGAGATGGGGTGGAGGCCTGTTTTAGAAGAAACCTCTACGCTGTGGATGTAGTCGTGCCATCGGATGTCCCGTATACGCCATTCGTTGCGCTCGTGGAAGGCATCTAGTCGTGTTTGAGTAATATAAAGATTTCAGATGTGCAAAGTAGGAATGGGACCACACTAGACTGCTAGATGTGATTTGTTTTGTTTTAAGGGAAGTCATGCCGTTACTCTCTATACGTTGCCGATCGTGCTTAGCTAAGGTAGCTTGTCCCATCTGCATTGACATATCAGGACGGATGTGCCCATCAGATGAGATCGAGCTGCCGAGATACTGAATTTGTTGATGTTCTCCACAGTGTGACATTGAGTTGCAATACCCTGGAGTGTTGAATAGGAACTGAGGTTCACTGTCTATGGAGTTGTCTGTGAGGAATCGGACTTGTCGTCCTCGTAAGCGGAATGAGTTAAGATTGATTGGTCGATAGCGATACCTTTATGGTGCCCCCCGAGGCGGCCAAGAAGGCAGCTTCGACAGGCTGGCAGAATATATCAGGGGAAAAAAACACAGTCCCGTTTGACATTCGAAAACGTGGGAACTATGTCCAAGAGAGAACCACTCACTGGAATTAGGACACTAGTGTCCTTGTGTGGCTCCTTGATTAGTTCATCAGTATAACAGTGGGGCGGCGTGCCTATTTTCTGGAGAGCTTTCTATAAAACTGACCAATCAACTAAGTCGAAAACGAACTTTAAATCTACGTATGCAGAGCACAAGGGGCGATCAAACGCACGGTACAATTCGCTAATGAAGCACAGAGTAGGGATAGCATCGATGGTATAACGATCACCAGACTGTTGTGGACGACGTTTTGGACTAGAGAGGCTAGTCAATACCACATTGGGAAACACCTTCCCCAGAACCGAAAGTAATATTATTAGCCTCTAAATAATTGCATGATTTGCTTTTCCCCCACCCCACCCCCACTCCCTGATACCTTTGTTCAGGGAGACGATACTTATATTGCGACAGTCGGCCAGGACGTCCTTCATACCTGCAGCAATAGGTCATGGAGGGCGGATCTGATCATGTCGATTGCGACTTTCAACAGCTTCGGCGGGATGTTATTCTGACCTGCCGCAAGCCCATCTCCGAGTTTGCGGATAACGGCAAGAGCCATCTAGAGAGAAAGATAGAGAGAGAAAGATAGAGAGAGAGAGAGAGAGAGAAAGAGAGAGAGAGATAGAGAGGGCGCGTGGGTGTTGCGTGCGTGGGTGCGCGCGCGGCGGTGGGGAGAGGGGGCTTCCGTATTTGGGAAGGATCAGGAGATTGGGCGCTGAGATCAGCACATGTTGTTGCCAGTGGCTGGTTAAGAGGATGTATGTAGTGAACATCCCATCTGTTCGTTACCTCCTCGTTTGACGAGCTCAGAGAACCGTCGGATTAATTAACAAACTCTGATTTTGTCCTTGTTCTTCCTGTCTTTAGGGCGGATGGGCCTGATATCATAGTAGGCACGTACATGAAGAAAGGAGAGAAAGGATACACAGTGTGTTTCAATGTGGGCAGAAGGAGAAATGAACAAATTGATAGCAATCAGCAAGTTATAGTTCAGTAAATGTGAATCGATTTCTACATGGTCTATTATAAGAGTAGGAGTATACTATTAGGCTGTCCACAGTAATTCACCGACTTACTCCAAACATAACACGTATAGTCTGCCACTTTCAGCAAATGACGATTAATATGAATGATTGCAGTTCCCATAGCTCGCTGGTTGGTAACATTCAAAATGGTATTCATATGTCACCCTTCTAAGCTCGACCCACGTTTGATGTAAATTCGCTGAATATTAAACTGCTGGTTTCTCCATTAAGGTATCAGTGTCCTTCATGCGGGCATCAATTGCTTCCACCATATACCTCTTGTTCCAAGTTAGCTAGTGCATATGCAGTGTCCCAGATATGATTGTTTACTTCAATTTGGTGTAATGTCCGTTGGCCTGCTTCTCTTCGCATTCCTTGTAAGGAATTAATATATGACAAACAGCAAAGATGGAGACAAGAAATTGTAAAATCAATAGAGTGGTGGTGTATTCATTCAGCCCAGAGCAAGTATCATTCGCCGGTGGATTCTGTAGCTTCACATATAGCTTCTCCTGCCCTTCAGCCTATTAGTCTGGCTCATCCCCAAGACCTTCCCAACATGGATGTCCCTGCCACGAGTAATACCTCCGCCAGAATAGCTTCTCAGATCATTGGGATACGTTGGTTTTCACCTCAGCAAAGTACGGTTACATGTGGAAATTTTAACATGTACAAATATTATTTTTTTTAACAATTTACCAAAATCATCAGTACCGTTCCATTGAATATACGTCACTGACTGTGTACTTTCCTCTTCTCTTCTTCAATGATGTAAACTTATTAATTGAGAGCGTCGACGTGATTAAAACAAAAATGAACCAAATATAATAAATTGCAGTGTGTCTCAGGATATCAGTATAATCCAATACAATCATCTTGCATATTAAAACTTTATAATACGTTCAGTTCAATACTGGTAGCTATGAGTGACGATGCTGCTTAACTGCATTAAATTAAAAATCGTCTAAGAGTGGTCACTGTCTGCTTATTGTCGTATCTGCATCACCTTAACCAACGTTAGTTAGCTTTACATTGATGATAAACTTATTAACACAGTCATCATAACTCCTAGTGGGAAATATAGATAGATAGATAGTGGGGCAACGGAACAGCATATTAACGATTTACTCAATCAATACAACTGAATGAGTACTACGCAGTGAGCCATCTGGTTAAAGGTGCTGTACTAGTGTGATAGGTCAGGTTGTTGCTGATCGGATTGGGCATACCGAGCAAGAACTTTCAGCACGGGAATGGGGATGGAAGCAGTGGACGCAGCTTTGAGATGGCTTTATGGTTCCTTTTTTAACAAGGGTAGCCATAGGGTTAGACTCTCAATGCTTACTTATGTGGAAACAGAATGGCTAACTAAGATATGGGTGGAGAGGCCTCAAACCTCCATACGTTGACATAAAACTACTGTCCTGGTCATGACGGAATTCAACAATAGAACTGGTAGCATGGCTTCATTAGCGCCCATTATGGATACAAAAATAATGGATAAGGGGAACATTTTGAAGTCTATAAATGACCGATTGTTGAATGATGCCACTTAAATAAATGAATCTAAAATTTACAGGCTGCAAATCTTTGAAAAATAAACTATACTCGAGCGAGTTGGGCGCATGACAGAATGGGACATGAGTGTGTACAATCAACGAGCTACAGAAAATAACAGTGTTCCCACACTTCACTATTTATTTAGAGACATTCGGCACCTATGTGTACGCCCGAAGTGAAAAAAAGGGGATCATTAGGCAGAGAAAAAAAATATGTGTTCTGTGTAAAGTACACAAATTTACACTGCAAAGACGTCAGAAGTTAGGTCAACACCCAGTACATATGCATGACTCGTAAAACAACTCAAATGTACTAATTATTATTGATTTTTATTTAATTGATTTATAAAATGTTATGAGCAGACTGGAGTGGTTTATTGTTTCTGTTTGATTACAACAACAATTAACATGTCGTAGTGGCAGTTGGGCCAGATCAGTTAAAGTGAAAATATTCCTCGCCAGTGGTACAGAATCATAGCAGTGTGGGCAGGAAATGTACCCCTGATGTGAAGGCACCATTTCACGGGGTTTTATATGATATATCTGTTGTTCAGCTGCTGTTTGTGTTGATTCCTCACTTGCCGGTGAGCTTTCACGAAGAGATGTGCCCCAAGTAGCTCGATCTTACACAGTGTAAGGTTTTGTGCCAAAAGCTGTTAGTGATACCTTAAGCGTGTCTTTGGGCAATTCTTTTAACCACCAAGGGAGCATTTATCCTTCAGCGTCTCACCATAAAAAGTATTATTTGCAGCCGATGGGCTAACATTCAGACTACGTAGCTTGTTCAGTGGATCTGTGACTGCATCAGCATAGTATTCGGTCCCCAGTTATTTCAAGAGCGGCGGTATCTTCAGCCATGTCCGAAGAGGTAGCGGTAAATGGGCTGGGAGCTGCCAGTAAATGATATCTGACGGCTTGCCCCAGAACCAGGGAAACATAGTTGACCATAGCTATATTCTCTTTCTAAGTGAAGGCCCTAAAAACAAGCTGCCCCAATGTCGTCTGTCTAAAAGAATTGTGAACACGGAGGGAATGCAAACCAGGTACCAACATTGCCGTGCTCAAATCATATGTATCAAGCCGAAATCGGACAGATATCGCAGCTTCGCTGTAAACGTAGCACAACGACACAACGTAACAAAACATCATTTCCAGGACAATTTCCGAAGAAAAATATCTTCAAGAACTGTTATTGTCCCAGCCTCCATTAATCAGAGACAAAACAAACAGAAGAGAACGACAAGTAACACGAACGCTTCGGGTTCCAAACTGTTTTGGCTCTTTCACGATCGTTAAGTAAATAACAGGCAGGGCTGTGAAGTAGGGCAAAGTAATAGGCACACGTTAATTATCGTTTCATGTTTGACGTTTTAACTTACAACTGTTAAACACAGACTAAGGTGGACGCATACATTTATATAGCCCATTGCCCTTCGGCCTGGACGTTAGCGTACTCTAGTGTACGATTGTAGTAGCAGAATAATTGCATTTTGCATAAAAAGCACATTCTTTTAATTATGACAATGCAGAGGCTACACAACCCGAGGAAACTAAGGCAGTATACCAGAAAACTATTAACAGTCACAATTTTGAGAACCTGTTGATTTCCTATGACAGCATAGGCTGTGAGACACGGGCTGTTACCTAATCATCAAGAAAGAGAACATAGTCTTTGGAGTCGAAATGATATAGAAAGGTTCTCAGAATACCGTGGACCGACAAAAAGAAGATTACAGGCATTGCACAAGAGTTGGGCATAGAGGAGAACTGTCTTATACGTTTCATCATGAACACAAAATTGAAATACTCTGGCCACATAAAAAGACACCAAGGGTTTGATCAAGAGAACTGTTTAAAAAAGTTATTTAAAACGTTATAAAACGGGTGTCACGTATAAAGAGGTTGAAGAGCCTTGATATAGACAATATGTTATCCTCTATATGTAGTCACCGTTACCTGGAAGAATGGGGATTCAAACCTCCGAGTATATATTTCTATTCGTTGGTTTATGTTATTATGGAATTGAATACGTTTTTTTTCCTTATTGTTTAAAGAATAATCTAATTGGCAGATTATTATTTTCCTCCATTAATTAGCTATGACTTATATTACAGTAGGCGTTTCCATAATCAAATCAACTTATTTCATCTTCAAGTGTCATCATCAGCATCTGGTTGATCAGGCCTAAGACTGATTTAAAGGTTGTCTGATCATGTCCCTCCATTTGACCGTATCATCTTCGTCTCTCTTAATTTCAGAATAAGTCCGTAATTAAATGTATGCTTGACTGAGATGTGAAGGTAAGTCGTGGTAGTTCCTTTCCTCTTTATCTTGCGTTCTGCTATCTGTTCTGCCCCATATTGTGTTCCAGCCACCTCAATATTAGTTTTTGAATCATTTTCACCATAGCAAGAAATCGGATGAAGCAGGTCCTAACACCGCTGGAAGAGTGGGTGAACTCATGGCTGGTCAAAATAAACGAGGAAAAAACGACATGTACAATATTCTCGCTATCAAACAAACCCCAAAACACCAAATTAAGTTTTAACGGCAAATGCCTGCAGCCAAACAACCCAAACTACCTGGGAGTCACATTTGATCGGCACATGACATGGAAAAGTCAGATCAAGAGAAACCGAATGAGAGCCAGAGAATGAATGGCAATCATTAGGAAACTTGCTGGCACAAGCTGGGGAGCAGACGAAAGTATACTAAAGAAACTGTACACTGGAAGTGTGAGACGAGTTCTTGAGTATGACATTGTGGCATGGACAACAGCAGCAAAGGCGAACTTCGATAAAATTAGCAAACTCCAAAATCAAGCCATGAGAGTTATAACAGGAGGCATGAAGTCAACGCCAATTGTAGAACTTGAAAAGATTACAAAACTGCAATCCATGACCGACAGAAGAGACTGCAGAGCCCAGCAGCAATCAGAGAAACTCAGAAGACTGACTGACCATCCAATGCACCGAGACTAAACAATTTCGGAAATGGGAAACTAAAGCAGAGAAACTTTGCAGAAATAGCCAAAGCAAAGATGCACAAAGACCCCATGAACGCACTAACAACACCAAAGCCCATCCCTACTGTACGAAAACCTACCTGGAGGCAGCATATATTTCCAGAGGTGGTAGAAAATATACCAGGTATTAGAAACAAAAACTGCAAGACTGAAAAAGAAAGAAGAGATACTACCCTGAGTTACATAACGAAAAACTACCCAAGCATGGACTGGACTCAGGCATACACCGACTGTTAACAAACACAAAACAGAACGGAGGGCAGGAGCATTCCTGAACCTACCAAATGGCAGAAAAATAACACTGCCATTCGCTACTGGAAAATACACAAGCAATTTCAGAGCGGAGGCAGAGGCACTGAGGGCGGCAGTGGAAGAACTGGTGACAGGTAATCGAATGGATGCCATATAGTCCTGCTTACAGATGCCTTGGCCGTAGTCACATCAATAAAAAGTCAGAAAAATACTGAACCAAACGATTTAAGAGCAGTACTCTGTCAACTATGCCAGCAGTCCGCACCAAAAAGGCTAGTGGTACAGTGGGTTCCATCCCACTGCAACATCCAAGGCAACGAGGAGGCAGACAGACTGACAAAAGAAGGTGCAAGACAACCACAACCAGATACTAGTATGACATACGAAGAGTTAAAACGGCTTATTAGAGCTAGATACATGATCAAATGGGAAACCGAACATACCGGCTACACAAAAAACGATGCCTTTTACCAGTTGAACAGAAGAGAGCAGGTCGTGGTCTTTAGACTTCGCACTGGCCACAACAGACTGAGGTACCACCTATTCAACAAATTGAAGATAGGTGACACTGACGAATGTCCGTGTGGTACCGGGAAAACGACCGCTGAGCATTTTCTGCAAAACTGCCCGACATACGAGGATCAGAGAGAGCAGATGGGGCCATCACCAGTGGCAACACTAGACAAGCTCTATGGCAGTGTCGACAGCCTCAGGATGACCGCTGCGTTTTTCGAAAAAATAAAGGTTGATGTCTGACTGCGTACGATGAAGAAGAAGAAGAAGAAGAATCATTTTCAATAAATATTGTCTTTTTGCGACTACCTCAGTGAGGACATTGTAATTGGATATTCTTTCTGTCCAATTCACTTATTTCATTTTACGACCATAAACGTGGCAATTATTGTTTTCTTCCGTTCTTTCCCGAAACTCTTCGAGAATAGCAATTTATGTTTCTTCCTGAATATACTTTTTTGCTAATGAAGTCACTATTTTAATTGCATTCTCATTACTGCATCTTCTTTTATACTGATTGCTTTAAATATTTCAAGTATTCCTGAAAATGTTGCATATAATGTCATCAAATGTGTGTCTGTATTTCGAACTCATACTATAGTAGAGAAAAATATTAATGCTTGAGTTCACGGACTGAAAGCAATACGCAATCGACCAAACTGATACACAAATGTTGATGTACCTGCCCTTAATACTCAAATCTGACCCAACTATGAATGTTGCCATAGCAATAATAGCACCAGGCGTGTAGCAGACGATGAGAACTATAGCTATTAACACAATCATCTTGAACGTCTTCTGATCTCGTCTAGACATACTCAGCTTATTGTGATCCGCAGTTGCATTTTTCCGCCATTTTGAGCTCTGTCTCATTTTTAAAACCAACACAATTGTAAAAATGATGACGCCCACAAATGACGTCATGCTAAACAGAGAGTGTATCACGTAGCAGAGACCATCCACATCCCGTCTGCTGCTGGTAAAGATGATACCGACAAGCGTGTTATTACTCTTAAGGTTATATCTCCATCCGAGATAAGATGTGGCGTATTCAGGAATAAGAGTCATTATATTCACAAGGTAGATCGTACAGATGGTTAGTGTGGTTCTCCTTACAGTGACGAGTTGTTTGACCTTCAACGGCAATGAGATACACAGATACCTTTCAGCTGTTATGTAGACTGTGATATAGCTGCTGATTCGACAGAAACAAACATGTGGCCATGCTCCTGACAAGTACATCACTTCTTCTGTAAGCCACGGTATTTTAGAGATTGCAAGGAGAGGATTTAAGCAGATAGAGGACCACACCAACATGATTAAACAGCATAGGTCTGACACGGCTAGTCCAAAGAATGCGATGTTTACAGTATTATTGAAACCTTGTCTGTAGAATATAATGATGTTGATAATATTAGCTGCAATCCCACACAGACCAACAATATCACAAATAGTCATGAAGTTGACAAATTCAAATATTCTTCTCTCGGAGTCTGTTAAAACTGTTGATAATTCTGCCATTGTAATATAAATGGGATCTTCAGTGACACAGCAGACTTGGCGCAGTACATACGACTTAAGCTCTCCACGGCCACCAGCCGCATATGTGGAATGAAAACTAGCTATCCAATTGTAATGGTACCAATGACGTATAATTTGTATAAGCCATACATGTAATAAAAAGTCTTATATCTACAGTTAATCTTTAATTTATCTTCTAAATAATGGAGTAGAAAGTAGTGCACATTAATTACAACCAGTTTGAAGACACTGCTTACTGACAAGTTCATTAGTGCTTGGAATAAATGGCTTTCCTCTAGTACCAACGGCATGTTCGGTTAAGTTAAGTTAGTTGACATGACGTGTAATAGTAGCAATGGAAGCGTACAAGGTAAAACTTTGATAGCTGTATCTCTTTCGTTAAATGCGTTACGGACATGCGAAAACATAGTTGTCATTGTACTTTTTTTATGTCTTGTTTTAATTCTAAAAAAATATTTCAAATGTCCAGTTTGAAATAACATTGTTCTAAGTGTCCGTAACATCCCTTATATTAGTGTCATACATACTTATCGTCCGCTCTGTAAGTTATAAGGTATAGTTATATAATTATATGCATCTACGTATAGTTTTAAATGAGATACAATTATTTCAATTATATGCTAGCACATGGTGTTTTCTGTAATCTACATGTTTGAGTATTTGTCGAGTAATCACTGTTCCAGCACGAGAGATGGTTCCCTTGCTATCTTTTTCAAACATGTAGTTATGAAAACATAAAGATCCACCTGGCCAATCAATAGTCCAACCTTATGTTAGTCATAACTGTAATACCTTGCCTAGATGTTAAATGTTTTAGTGCACTTCGAAACGAGGTCTGCAACACGTGCTGCCGATTCATGACACAAAACGAATTGTAAGGCGGAGCCAATGAGCATCTTGTTGCTCTTATGATTTGTTTTATTCCTTGATTTGTTTTATTCCTTGATTTGTTTTACTCGACCCTATCAGATCTCATCCCTAACATATTGTGTGTGTGTGTGTGTGTGTGTGCGTGTGTGCGTGTGTGTGTGTGTACGTATACATGCGATAGTGTGAGTGAGTGTATGTGTGTGCGGGTGTCTGTGTGATTGTGTGGAAATGTGCACGGTTGTGTGTGAGTGTCTGTCTGTTTGTATTTATGTGCGTGTGTGTGTGTTTGTGTGTTTTTGTGTGTTTGTGTGTACATCGTCTGTGCGTGCCTTCATGTGTGCACGTTTGTGTGTGTTGTGTGAGTTTGTGTGTATGAGTGTGGGCGCAAGTGTGTTTGTGGAAATGCGGGTGTGTGTTTTTGTGATTTGGGGTGTGTGTATTTGTGTGTAAACGTATGTGTTCATGTGTGTTTTTGTTGGTGTTCGTGTGTTTGAAAGTGCGCGTATTTGTTTGTGTTTTTCTGTTTGTGTGTTTATATGTATGGGTGTGTAGATGTGTGTATGCGTGTGTGTGTGTTTGTATGTTTATGTTTTAGTGTATGTGTTTCTGCGAGTTGTGTTTGTATGTGTGGGTTTGTGTGTCTTAGTGTATGTGAGTATGTGTAAATGTGTGTGTTTGTGTTGTGTTTTGGTGTGAGTGTGTATGAGTGAGTGTTTGCGTGTTTGTTTGTGTGGGTGGGGGAGTTAGTGTGTGGATTTGTGTGTATGTGAGTATGTTTGAATGTGTGTGTTTGTACTGTGTTTAGGTATTAGTGTGCATGAGTGAGTGTTTCCGTGTTTGTATATTTATGTGTGTTAGTAGGTGTTTATGTATTTGTTCTTTAATTTCAAGCTGAATTAATTGTTTAATTATTTGTATTTGTTTTCGATCCCACGATTGCTGTTTTAAAATAAAATGTATTTGTGTCTATCTGACACAAGTCGGCAAATCAGAAAACTATTGGCAAGTGTTTATATTAATGTGGTACAATGTTTTTTAAATATCTGAGCTGAACAAGTTCACATTTGTTATAGGAATCAGCATTCGCGTTGCATATTGGGCAAACTGTCTGAAAACAGGTGTGGCTTTTTGAGTTCTGAAATGTACTATTCTTATTCGTTTCCACGTCTTCCTCAATTTTTTTACTCCCAAATTTGTAAGACTCAGTAACATCAAGTTCATGTTATCATCAATTCTTAATTTTATTCCAGCTGTTTGTTTCTATTGATTGTCACATTATTCATTAATTAATTATAATTTTTTTTTAAATTTTTGTGTGTATTGTTTTGCTTTCGGCTTTTTTCGCTTTTACCCAATGCGGTGTGCGTTCGTAGAACTTTCAATAGCGTTATCTATTTGCTTATTGTTTCTAGATCACTATACTATCACTTGTTCCTTCAATGTTCACACAGTTCAATTGTAGAAGAGTCTATCATTTATTTCTTCTTCTTTTTCTTCTTCTTCGTACGCTGTTAGACATCAACCTTAATTTTGTCGAAAAAAGCAGCGGTCATCCTGAGGCTGTCGACACTGCCATAGAGCTTGTCTAGTGTTGCCAATGGTGATGGCCACATCTACTCTCTCTGGTCCTCGTATGCCAGGCAGTTTTGCAGCAGATATTCAGCGGTCATTTTATCGGTACCACACGGGCATTCGTCAGTGCCACCTATCTTCAATTTGTTGAATAGGTGGTACCTTAGTCTTTTGTGGCCAGTGCGAAGTCTGAAGACCACGACCTGCACTCTTCTGTTCAACAGGTAATATGCATCGTTTTTGGTGTAGCCAGTATGTTTTGTTTCCCATTTGGCTCTAAAAAGCCGTGTTGACTCTTCGTATGTCATACTAGTATCTGGTTGTGGTAGTCTTGCATCTTCTTTTGCCAGTCTGTCTGCCTCTTCGTTGCCTAGGATGTTGCAGTGGGATGGAACCCACTGTACCACTACCCTTTTTGGTGCGGACTGCTGGCATAGTTGAAATTGTTAAAATATCAATATTAAAACGTTATGGTTAAAACAATTATAGTAGAAAGATTGTGCACACGATTTCATCAAAAGGAACATTGAAAAAAATCAGCGTTATCGATTGATTTGACATAGTGCGAAACATTTACTTGTCAAACGTACATTTTTTTTTTTTAATTAAAAGAAATTAGCTACACGACATCGGAATTAATAAAATGGTACTATTTAATTCGAAACTAATCAGATTTGGGGATGAGGTAGCGAGGTCTGGGCTGGACGTCTCGCTCGATTAAGGAAAATGAAGCGTCTGATAACGCCTATCCTTTACAGGTGCAGAGATCGCCGCTGGGTTCACTGTTCGGCTTGCGGGCAGAAGTTTCCATGCCAATGGCCTCTCCTACATTATTGTGTCCTTAGCAGCACCTTCCTGTGGGACCCTCTGTTTCTTAAAAGCTGCTGTGGGCTCATTAGCCTTTGTTGGCAGCCAATCTAAGAAATGGTAAACTCTGACTCTAAATCCCGACCGAAGAATATCGTAAGTCTGTTCAGGTAGTTATCCTAGGAGAGGAGGAACTCTGATTTTAAACCCTCCAGTCCCAGGGAATGTTGGCTAGTCTTGAGACAATGAGAGTATCACCGAATGTCTCGAGTAACTAGCATATGCGGGCAACAACTGCACTGCCTTGAGGAAACCTAAGAGGGGTAAGGCTACTAAAATGAACCCAGACAGAAAATCCGGAAGGGTAGCACCTAAGGCGGATGGTTTCAAAATTGCAAACTCATTCCGGCAGCTCCTGCAGCTGAGAAAAATTGTCATGCTTTGCATTCCTTTGGATTACACCAGTGAGACCGAGAGATAGATCATACAGTTTGGGCAGTGCGTGGTCTACATATTCAGCGCCCAGGCTTGCGCACTGAGAGGCTACTCACAGGGCCTTACACACATTGTCTACAAAGACAGAGACGCCTATGAATCAGATTGTAACCAAACGAGCAAATACCTCAGGCCGTCTAATCAATGGATTGTAGTTAATTGAAATGTATTTAAATGTGCAAAAAATACCAAATGCAATAGAGCATCATACAGAGAGTCTTATTCTAAATATGACTTAAGTAGACATGATAAGGTTTATTATAGAAATTTAAAAAATAGCAAAATTGTATCTGAAAATCAGATACAAATCAGCAACACATCCAATAAGTATGACAAATAAGCCACTGGATGCACTATTTAATGTATCGAGTATTTCAGCCATTTCCACGGAGGCATTCACACTATTTTCGCCTACTATCTAAACCTTATTCTTGAACCAACTTTGGTAACTCCATTTTCAGATCTTGTCAGACGTCTGCTAAATTTATCTTCACCTAACAATTAAACGTAAGTTAACACCTCTTACTAGCTGTCTGTTAACATCTTCACTTCTTGCTAGACGCAGCATTTTTGTTCACCTACTACCTAACGTTTGTTAATTCTGTATTGGCTTGTTTTCTGACGTCCGTAACATTATCCTTACCTCTAACCAGACGTATATTAACATTATCTTGATCTCCAGCCAGACGTATATTAACACTATATCATCTCCTTCATATTTTGTCAGACATCTGCAAAAACTGTCGTCACCTTTGACAAACGTCTGTTAACACCATCTGTACCTACTAGCTATCGCTTATTAACACTATCTTCACCTCTTACCTAACGTAGGTTAACACTATTTCCGTTTTTTTTCAAACTTATGGTAGGTACATATTCTCTTCATATTATTATTTAACGTCTGTTATCACAATCTTTATTCCTCACATAAAGTATGTTAACATTGTCTCCACCTCTAACTCCTACTAAAGCCTCTTATCACAATCTTCGCCAGTTACCTGAAGTTTATTATTAACACTATCTTCACCTCCTGTCTAATGTCTGTTAATACTTTCGTAACATTATGTCTTGAATCATATTTAGTTGAACCTATTTGTTATTTGTTCTAATTGTAGCCATCAACTGCCGTGATCCTGCTGCTCTCCATTCTATGGACGTACTTTGGACCTCCGCTGAGAGCATAAGGCTTTGTGTGTGGTGCATTTTTCTCTTCCTCATGTCCTGAGTATATCACAGTCACCCCTGTTGTCAATAGTACCTTTCCTGACTGAGTCTATCTAGTCTCAGTCCAAGGATACTAATGCCGTATCGCGCCTTCTCTTTTTAAATCTGCGCTGTCTTCCCCTCCTCTCAAATGAATCAAATATTTCAGGTGCCCAGTCTCGAAGGCTTACTTGTCGAAACAAAGTAGTCGGCAGTCCAGCTTCCTTTTTGAGTTTAGCTGAGCAGGGAAAGAGAGATACAGGACCTTTTCCTTCAAGGACGACTATTAGTTTGTTTTGGTTGTCGATGTTGTAACAATTGTTTTTTGATGAGCTGGTCAAACGCTCAACTTTCTACCTTTCTCATCCTGCCCATAGCGGAGAAGAGGGAAACTTCTTCTTCTTCTTCGTTCATCTTCAGATCAAGGTTCCGGTTTCTCTTACAAAGGACACCGTTGTTTGTAAGGCTGTTTCATCTCCATACAGCTTTTGTCTCATATCTATCTGACGAGGCCAGTATTGTTCTCTCTTTTCCAGCGTAAGCGTGCAGCTTTGTAGGATGTGTTCCACGGTCAATATATGCTCCCCACATGGGCACCTGTCATTTGTTCCAATCCTAATTTTGTTTTGAAGATGACCCTTGAGGCTGGTATGCCCAGTTCTCAGTCTGAAGATGATGACTAGCTCTTCTCTAGTTAAGTTATAGTAGCTGTCTTAATTTCGGAAGGCGGGGTGTTGATCAGCCCATTTTACCCTGAAGTTGGCTTTAATTATGGTCTTGGCCTAATTATATGTAATGCTCAGGTCACTTTGTGGGGATGCTCCTCCACACTTTGCTAGTTTGTCTGCAGCGTCATTGCCTTCAATATTGCAGTGGGATGTGATCCACTGTATGACCAACCTTGAGTGTTCTGTTGAGAACTGTGTCAGGGAGAACATAAATTGCTCGATATCTTCATCTTTGTGTTGTTTTATCGCTGCTAATACTGACGCGGCATCAGTCAGGGATACTATGTTTTCTTGAAGGATGTCCGTATTTTGGATTATAAGCTCAGCTGTCGCCTTCAGTGCCTCTGCTTCTGCGCGGAAATTATTGGAATATGTTTCCGTTGTTAATACTCGAGTTTTTTTCTTCTCCATTCCTTAGTCTGTAATAGACTTCTCCACCTCTATTGGATGTCTCTTTGTTAGATGAGCCATCTGTATATACGTGTATCCGGTTTTCTGGTGGGAATACTCTCCTAATGTATTCTTCTGTGATAAATTTTCCTTCTGAATCTGTCTTGAGTTCCCTTTTTCCCTATTCCCTCTATGGTTTCTACCATATCAGGGAAATTGACATTTTTTTCCATGGTGCGATTTGGGATGTTTGTTTTAGATCTCTAATTACTGCCTGGCTTATGATTTGGTCTACTCTTGCAAGTTGTTTTGTTTTTATATGAAGTAGTTTCTCTTTCATCTCCCTCTACCCATCCGATGCATTCTGTCATATATTGGGTGATCAGGCATTCGTTTGAACTTCTCCCCCTGTTGGAGTGTTTCTTTGGTCTGTGGGGGTCTCCATACTTTCGATTCGTGTGATGTTCTAAATTGCATTTATTGGTGTTGTTCTCATAGCTTCAGTGATGATACGTATACTTTGGTTTTGGGTTGTATTTATTTTGTAAACAGTTATTCTTTGTTACTGTGGACCATGCTGCTATCCCGAATTCTAGCACTGGTCTCACATAACATGTGTACATTTTCTTTAGGGTGCCCCTGTCCGCTCCCCATGCTGAGCCTGAAATATTCCTCATTATGACCATTATGTTCTTAACTTTGTTGGTGGCTTTTTTTCTCTAGTTTTTCTATGTCAACCTTGGGTCCATTGTTATTCCTGAGTCAATCAATCAGAGAGACAGAACATGTAGAAACACGAGAAGTATGCACAAACAATAGGTAAACAGAGAGACTGAAAGAGAGTAGGCAAACACGACTGAAACATGCCCCCACAAGAGGGAAACAATCAGAGAGACAGAACGAGTAGAAACACGAGAAGTATGCACAAACAATAGGTAAACAGAGAGACTGAGAGAGATTAGGCAAACACGCCTGAAACATGCCTCCACAAGAGAGAAACAGAATGGCATAGACAGAGAGAGTAATCAGAGACAAAGGAAACATCTCTAAACGAAAGTGAAACAGTCGGAGAGACAGAGAGAGCAGAAACACTAGAACCATTTCCTAACAATAGAGAAACAGGGAAACAGCAGGAAGGTGAGAAGATACACTAGAACCATACGCAAACAGAAGGGAAACAATCAGAGATAGAGATAGAGAGAGAGCGAGAGAGAGAGAGAGCAGAGACACTAGAACCATACACAAACAAAAGGGAAACAATCAGAGATAGAGATAGAGAGAGCGAGAGAGAGAGAGAGAGAGAGCAGAGACACTAGAACCATACACAAACAAAAGGGAAACAATCAGAGATAGAGAGAAAGAGAGCGAGAGAGAGAGAGCAGAGACACTAGAACCATACACAAACAAAACGGAAACAATCAGAGATAGAGAGAAAGAGAGCGAGAGAGAGAGAGAGCAGAGATACTATAAACATGAACAAACAACAAGGAAATCAGAAATAGAGAGAGAGAGAGCAGAGACACTAGAAACGTGGACAAATAGCAAGAAAACAATCAGAGAGAGAGAGAGAGAGAGAGTGATAGAGAGAGCAAAGCGATTAGAACTATGGACAAACAAGAAGGAAACAATCAGAGAGAAAGAGAGGGAGAGAGATAGAGAGAGAACAGAGACACTAGAAACATGAACAAACAACAAGTAAACAATCAGAGAATAGTGAAAAATAATGTGAACTTTAGAAAAAACAGGAGTACCGACGACCAGACCACTTATCTGACCCAGGAAATCAAAGATGACTTTCAGAGGAAAGGCAAACTATTGGCCGCCTTCGTTGACCTTACTAAAGCTTTTGATAAAGTCTGGAAGAAATGACTAATGCTAAAATTAGCGGGCTGCAGAATACCGAGGAAAATGCTTGATTGGATCAAAGACTACTTCCACTCCCGAGAGTCAGGCTGGAAGAACACAGGAGCAAAATAGTCGAACTGCATGAGGGGGTTCCACAGGGAGGATCACAATCCCCTACCTTGTTTATCCTCTTCATTAGTGATCTGCCTAACCAATTCAGACCACACATCCACAAGGCACTCTACGCGGACGATTTGGCCACGTGGACCCAGGCAGAAAGCATTGGAACCGCAAAAGTAAGAATGCAGGAAGCAATTAATGCAGTAAAGAAATGGGCAGACTCATGGGGTGTCACAATCAACAAAAACAAGACCCTCTCAACACTCTTCTCGTTCTCTACAAAGCCAGAGCAGGTCGATCTATATTTAGAAAACAGCCTACTTCCTTGAGAAGACAATCCTACATACCCAGGAATGAGATATGACATAAGATTAACATGGGACCCACACATAGAGGATACTCAAAAGAGGGCCACGCTCAGACTAAGGATGATGAAAAAACTGGCAGGGACAAATTGGGGCGCAGATGCAAACACAGTCAGACAGGCCTACATTGGATGTGTACGGCCAACACTGGAATATGGGATTGGTGCCTATGCAACTGCGGCAAAGACCAACCTACAGAAACTAGACAGGGCACATAATACCGGACTCAGAATTATTACCGGAGGTCTGAGAGCCACCCCAATAAGAGAACTCGGAGCTGTAGCAGGCCTCCAGAGCCTCAGTGAGCGCAGAAAAGAAAAAATTATAAACCTGAATAAAATACAAGCGTCTGAATAAACATCCAATGCAGGGAAAAGTCAATGAATTAACAAAAAAACGGCATAAAATTACAAGCTTCAATCATCTATCTAAAGCCCTTACAGCAAAGAACAATGACATCATATCAAAATGTCCCACGAAGAGTCAAAACGGCTTATCAAAGCCAGATACATGACCAAATGGGAAACAGAACATACTGGCTACACCAAAAACGATGCCTATTACCAGTTGAACCGAAGAGAGCAGGTCGTTGTCTTCAGACTTCGCACTAGCCACAATAGACTGAGGTACCACCTATTCAACAAATTGAAGATAGGGTGTACCGACGAATGCCCGCACGGTACTGGTAAAATGACCGCTGAACATCTCCTGCAGAACTGCCCGACATACGAGGATCAGAGAGAGCAGATGTGGCCATCACCAGTGGAACTGCAAGACAAGCTCTATGGCAGTGGCGACAGCCTCAGGATGACCGCCGCTTTTTTCGAAAAAATAATGGTTACTGTCTGACTGCGTACGAAGAAGAAGAAGATATCAAAATGTCCCACGACGAGTCAAAAAGGCTTATTAGAGATAGATACATGACCAAATGGGAAACAGAACATACTGGCTACACAAAAAACGATGCCTTTTACCAGTTGAACACAAGAGAGCAGGTCGTGGTCTTCAGACTTCGCACAGGCCACAATAGGCTGATGTACCACCTATTCAATAAATTGAAGATAGGTGGCACTGACGAATGCACGTGTGATACCGGGAAAATGACCGCTGCACATTTGCTGCAAAACTGCTCGACATACGAGGATCAGAGAAAGCAGATGTGGCCATCACCAGTGGCAACACTAGACAAGCTCTATGGCAGTGTCGACAGCCTCAGGATGACCGCTGCTTTTATCGAAAAAATACACGTTGACGTCTGACAGTGTACGAAGAAGAAGAAGAAGAAGAAGAGGACATCAAAATGTCCAACGACATAGGAAATGATACAAGTATATACAAACTCAGACCAACAGCCCAACTTCACGGTGGAAGCGAAAATACCAGGTATCGATAGAAAGGGGGAAGAATCAGATCATGCATTGAGAGAAAAAACACTAAAGCATATTGGAGACGCCTATCCTCAACCCATGTGGACGCACGTCTACACAGATGGATCATTAGAGGAAGCTTTAAGGAAAGGAGGGGCGACACTCGGCATACTTCTACAGGATAGAAACGTTATAGAAAAAGCAAGTGCTGCAAGGGCAGCCCTCGACAAATCTAAGAACAGAGCAACAGGTAATAATTGAAGCAGTCAAACTATTGGATGAAAAGGGGTTAAAGGATAACATAATAGAGTGTTTGTGTGACTGCATGGACATTTTGCAGACCACATAAAGAGAACCACGAGATAGTATGGAAAGGGACCTGATATGCCAGCTAAATAAACTCTCAGACCACAATAAAATCATCCTCCAGTAGATTCCAGCTCACTGCGGCACACCTGGGAATGAATGGGCGGACAGACTGGCCAGGGAGGGAAGACAAGGAGAACAATTCACCCACCCATTGTCACTGCCAGAAGTCAAGGCACACATGAACACAAATTTATAAACAGTGGATAGAGAGAACTAACAATAAATACCCACAGGACCGAATCAATAGACCGAATAGGAAACAGTATACCACAATTTTCTGCCTAAGAACAGGTCATTGCAGACTAAATGCACACATGCATAAAATGAAAGCAGCACATACTGCACAATGCACATGTCAGAGAGGACCCCAGACTCCAGAACACATCCTGCAAAATGTCCACTGCACCAAAGCACCCGTGAGAAGACCTGGCCCGAGGAAAGAAACATACCAGACAAACTGTAAGGAACCTTTGAGGATCTGCGACCGACGTGTCACATAATGTAACCGAACACAAAGAAGAAGAAGGAAAACAATCTGAGAGAGAGAGAGAGAGAGAGAGAGAGAGAGAGAGAGATAGAGAGAGATAATATATGAACTGTCAAACTAGATAAGAGGGAAATAACCTCTGAGAGCGAAAGAATAATTAAATATACTTGAATTACTACCCATAGCATTGGACTTTCCTTAGAAAATGAAAATACCCCTCTCTGAAAACAGTGATATCACGTAAACGTTATATATTTGTGTTCACAATTTCAAGCATTATCACGGTGAAGTCTGCAACCAAATTACCATAACGTGCTAAATGAGGGAGTATAGTAAGTCGTGTGTTGTCTCATTAGCAAACATTCATAAAAATAACGTTCACAAAATTCTTCGGCCCAATGCGTCCGACTTCGTCAACAATTTTATATAACGGTCTGCTCCCTTCTGCATTTTTTAAGGGTTTGCTTCTCGGGGTAACGGCCTGTAATGTGTTGAGGAACGAACCCAGCATTTTTTGGTTGTGAGCCGTGTCACTTAACCACTTGCCCACGCAGTCACAAAAAATAAATATGAAATAGAGCAAATCCGTACAAGACAAGGAAGCTTTAGTTTGATAGAAAACTAGCATTATCTGACGAACTGTTTGACGTATGCATGAAGGAATGCTACACTTAGTAAGCTGAAATCACTGCGCTGATCGAGCATATATGTAGAAACTCGAGACTACTTTAATTAAATACCAAACAAATCATGTTTTCAGATACAGCGTGCACAATTCAAGGAAAGGTCGTTGATGTACATTGTAGATTAGAAGTTAAGAAAACCGTCCTCATATCCAAACATAATAACATGTGTCAAGCAACGATTATCTTCTTCTTCGTTCATCTTCAGATCAATGTTCCGGTTTCTCTTACAAAGGACACCATTGTTTGTAAGGCTGTTTCATCTCCATTCAGCTTTTGTCTCATATCTGTCTCACGATGCCAGTATTGTTCTCTCTTTTCCTGCGTGAGAGTGCAGCTTTGCAAGATGTGTTCCAAAGTGAGTTAAATGTAGCAAAGATATTATAAATGGACATATGACCTGTGATAAAACAACAGCTGGCCGTCCACAGCTTGAGTTTAAAGACGCATGTAAGCGGGACATAAATGTACTGGATATGGATCTCACATCCTGAGAAACAGTAGCTGAGGACCAATCCAAATGTAGATACAATCTGAAGAGCCACCTCAGACTGACCACAATTAAGCTCATGCAACATAGACAAGTGAAAGACAGCGCGGTAAGGTAACAGAAAACTACCAAAACTCAGTAGAGAGTTGTTACTCCAACCTATAGTCAGACATGACTGAATTGGGTACTTACTTAGTTATGCAATGACACAATGTAAACGTAGATTCACCAGGAAACAACAAATTATCATATCATGGATAAAATCAGTTATGAAAAGGAATGCAATTCTACAACCAAACAAGTCATAAAGAATATCACAAAAGAAGCATGGCTTAACAGATGATAACACTATCAAAGATAATTTAGACATATTGTCGATTATATTACTAATGGCAGAAGCATCGACATCAGAACATGGTACAGAAGTAACCAGTTTCAGCTTGCTATATACACAGAGTAAAACGTGTCCATATCATCTCTGTTATGTTTCTTCAAAATTCGACGTCTAGTCAATCCGATCAAACCTGTATAGCTCCTTTAGCAAATGACGAAAGGTGTGGAAACTGATGGATCTAGCACTCATGTGGTGTAAAATACTCATATTCTGGCATCTCAGGTACCTTTCTCTGTTTAACTCACAGTTGTTATAACATTCGAAATGTATGTGGATTACTTGTTTATCGATTGCAGTGTCAGTTCTAAGAAGGCGTCACTGATCGACATTATAACGTCACCCTTTTTCATAACCAAATTATCCACTATGTGCACATCTGAGGCGAAAATGACAGCTCGTTAACTGCATGAATTACTGCATACATATGGCAGTAGATCCACACACGCGCAAATGTGTTGAGGCCCTTATGTCTATCCAATGATGACTTAGCCCGCCTGTCTGTACCTTGAGCAGCAAGGATTGAAAGTTCGATTCAATGACAGCCGTCGTTAAACGGGCTTCAATTCTTACTGTACTTCTGGAGACAATTTTTATCAAACCAGAAATTCCCCATCCTGATTTCGCAGTGCGAATCACCTGAACCGTGTACACAACACCATCTTCATTGAAGGTATTATCAATTGCAAGTCTAGCTCCTCTTTCCTATTGCACCAACATCTGTATTTCCTACGAAAGGTGATGATGACTCGGTGTAGACACGTCCTTTTCTCGCCAGTACGGATTTACTATTATCCAATGATTATAATCTGAGCTTTTGTCAGCCAACCAATCATTGTCTCTGCATATACTAAATTAATGATGCTTGATTATATTATACTTCATTACTGTCCGTGTCCACTGCAGAAGGTCATACGGCAAAGGTCCAGTGTATCTCAAGTAATACGGCAGAGGTCCAGTATGTACCCCGTCATACGGCAGAGATCCAGTGTAAACTGGCATACATCCTTCAGCTGTTAGAAACTGAATCACCGCTCGCTGATCAAATTTGGACAGATTCCGAATCACACGCCCCATGTTTTCAACCGTATTTCTTAGGAAACTATGAGTCGGAAGATAATACAATTTTGCAAACTTGACGGTTGGTATGTGCTGTTTACATCAGACGTAACGTCATATTGCGCATCGTACGTACGTTCACTTGGTACAGTTAGGTCCAGTTTCATTTGAACACGCGTCGTATATACAAGGAGCTTGGCTTTAGATGAAAAGCTTAAAAGTAGAATATACATAATGCAATCATGCCTTTGTATTGTAATTTATTAATATGGTTGCTAATGATGTCAATAGTGTCCTCAACGTGCTACACACTGTAGACAAACAACGTAACACCATGACTGCAGTTAAAATATGCCCGTCCCACTATTGACATACAGCAAAGAGTAGTAGCGATCTTTTATCCTTTCTTTTTTAGCAGCAAAGGTGTAATCCCTTCAGAGATTCATAGGTAACAGAAGGTCCAGAATGGTGATGCATGACTTACTTTAGCAAGTGAAGTAGGAAGTTCCAAAAGGGACTGAGTTATGTAACAGACTGTTCACTACCGAGCTAGGGACACCGAGTAGTGACCCCAAAGTCGATGGAGCCGTTGACGGTTGCCTGTGAATAAAATTGCAGCAAATATGTACAACATTCAAGGTTTAGCGCACCACATCATCCATAATGTACTACACTATAACAAAGGATCTGCTTGGTGGATGCCCCGGCAACGTACTCCAGAGTTAAAACAACGAGGCAGTATTGCATGTAAGGAACTTTTGTGGCGCTTTGAAGAAGAGGGTGATGGTTTCCTGTCAAGAATTGTTAAGGAGCAGACATGTGTCCACTACCACGAGCTTGAATCGAAGATGTCGAAAAAGGAGTGCCGAGATTCCTCCTCACTAAAACCAAAGAAGTTCGCAGTCAATGTTCAGCAGTGAAGATTGGGCAGACTATCCTCTGGGATAAACAAGGCGTTATTTTGGAGCACACCATTCCCAAAGGGAACACTGTCACCATTGCCACGTATTTGATCTTCTCAGGAATCATATTCGACCCGCAATCAAATCCAAACGACGTAGACTTCTGAGTAAGGATGTCTTTTTACAACATGGCAATGTTCGACCTTCCAATGCCAGTGCAACAGCTGCAACCATCGAGGACCTCCACTGTCAGTTTCCACCACATCCGCTACACTTACTAGACCTAGCCCATAGGGATTGCCACCACTTCGTAGAACTAAACGAAGGATTGTAAGGAATGTCTTTCAGGTTGGATGAAGAGGTCCAGCATGTGGTGCATGAGTGGTTACACAAGGGGCCGAGATGATTTGTGGTCTGCGGGAATCCATGCATTTTATAGGTGATGTGCATCGCACGCAATGGTTACTACCTCGAAAAATAATACATATGTGTTTCACCTTTTCAGAATAAATGCATCAAAAATATATATTTAAATTTTGATTGTATGTCCCCTCGTGTGTATGTATATATATATATATATATATATATATATATATATATATATATATATATATATATATATATATATATATGTTTGTATAAATAAATTGAATATACATAGGTCGAATAATGTGTTTCATATACATAAAAGGGGTTCAAATTACAACGACAGGCACGACCAATTGGTGACACAGCATTTAAAACAGCAGCAGCACCAGATTCGTAGATACTGTTGACCTTTATTTACATCTTTGAGTACCCGGTTCTTGATGTTTCGTGAACAATCAATAAACAGGCTAAGACAGATCTTCTCCATCTTTGAGTACCCGGTTCTTGATGTTTCGTGAACAATCAATAAACAGGCTAAGACAGATCTTCTCCATCTTTGAGTACCCGGTTCTTGATGTTTCGTGAACAATCAATAAACAGGCTAAGACAGATCTTCTCCATCTTTGAGTACCCGGTTCTTGATGTTTCGTGAACAATCAATAAACAGGCTAAGACAGATCTTCTCCATCTTTGAGTACCCGGTTCTTGATGTTTCGTGAACAATCAATAAACAGGCCGAGACAGATCTTCTCCATCTTTTAAAGCCAGAGTATTGATGTTTGATGAACAATCAATAAACAGGCAAAGGTTAAAAAAAGCACTGATAGAGAGAGGAGGTACATAAGAACACATGATGACTTATATAACGGACATAATGATTACTTATTTAGAAACAGGGACATGAGCACACTTTGATAAATGGATACAACGAAAGAATGAGACACAATGAGTGCTAGCAAATAGAATGGTGTAACGTAAGAATTTGACTGTCACATATTCACAAAAAAGATAAATAGATAGAAACACAGTGAAACTGAAAGAAATAGGCGGGGAAGATAATGGTAAAGAGAGATATCATTCCATAACCGGAGAATGATCCAGAGCTGCACAGTAGTATATAGTTAAAGAGAGATATAAAGACAATAACTAATATGGACATTTTGAGACAGAGAAATAATAATATATAGGTACAGAAGGACAAGTAGACAGTCAGGGAAAGAGAAAAATACAGGGAAGTCAAAAGCACACATTAACTGAGAAAAGTAAAAGTAAGCAGAAAATGAGAGGCAGTGACATATGTTGACAATGAGTCAGCTCGATACAGAGATAGTAGCGAACAATGTGACACAAAACAACATGTATATAGAACGACAGGAATGCTATAAGATAAGTAAGACAAAGCAATAACAGACATAGGGAGACAACGAGAGACAGCGCATTGTCTAGGTTCTGTTTAGTAACACTGTTTTGTCAGTGTTTAATAGGAATGACCAGCAAGACAGGACGACGATCACTAAATGACCCGTGAAAAGAGCACAACTAATAAGAAATTAAGAGTGTGGCACGGCACTTAATGAAGAAGTGATGGAGAAATGTCATAAACGGGCTGAACAATGATATCAATAATTTCATGTCAGTATTTGTAATGTTACAGGCTGGTTACTTCAATAATCGACAATGCCACGAATTCAACACTCAATCATACATCGAGGAGTATGCGTTATTAGAGTTCGAAAGGAGAGTAACATTGTAATCTGACAGGCATATCGCAAGTGCTAACTACGGTGGATGGGCATGGATCAGACTACCCGATACAGTAGAAACTATGAGTCACTGAAGAAGTAAAAGAACTCCATATTCCATGCAGTCTCCACGCAGTGTAGATGTTATGTAAAAAGAAAAATATTTTAACTCCGAAAAACAAACTTATTACTTGAACGTGTAGCTAGATGACTACACCTGCAACACTCCGCCAGGTGCTTCTTACTAACAGGGATTGATGTGGTCGAGAGGTAAGGCACTTGCATATCAAAGAGATGAACAGAAACGGTGGTCGATCGAATTCCGTGCGGTTCAAGTCAAATCTGGTCTCAAAAGTGATGGGACCAGAGTGCCTGCACTCAGAGTGTCTGCATCAAGAGTTATCTTCAGTCGTCTTGACTTATATCTTTCCACTGGGCCAAGCCAGCTCAGCACCTTAAACTGAGGTCGATGACCATCGCAGGTTCTTCCTTACTGTAATCCAAATACAACACACATTACATAATCAAGACACAACCTACTAATTATGTTATGTTATCGATTGCGATGGGCAACTAACTTCATGCAATCTCTAACGATACGATAATGTGGCACGGTCAAATGAGCTGATCAATCATATTCTCAAAGATACATTCTTAGAAAGGAGGGATACCCAATTAGCGCTGGGTTGATACAATGGAGAAATGAAGTATACAACTTTCAGAGAGAGAAACAGTGGGTTCACTATTATAAGTAAATGCATCAAAAGCATTAGCAATACATTGACTCTGACAGCAAACGTCTAGCTTCTGGACTTCCTGCAAGGGATCTGGCAATATTAACAACGATAGGGGCCATGTGTAGTCTCTTTCATCCTAAAACCTGAAAACGTATTTACTTTCCGTGTCTCACACGCTTCGTCACACATCAGTTATCCAATCACTAGCCGCACGGATTGCGCTGTCGTTGTCCTTCAGCAGGTCGCCCATACTGCAAGTCTTCGGGAAGTTTGGCTAGATCATCAGGTGGTCTTGGTTTTGTGTTGCTCCACATTCGCATGTTTCATCATCCCGGTATCCCCATCTTTTTAGGTTATTCCTGCATCGTGATAAGCCAGTTTAGTGACTTCCATGTTGCGTAACGCAAGTGATGTCCAGGCGCATGTTCCTCTTGTAACTCAATGCAGGGGACCTGTGTCAGTCAGCTGTTTGCATCTTTCCTGGATTAGTCAGTTGAGGCTGGGCTGGCTGTAAGAAACTTCGTATTGATTGTAGTCTTGTGCGCTACACCTGATGTCCAAACATAGGAGCCTTGGGTCTACCTGTTTCTTTCTATATCTGACGAGACAATTTTAAGTGTCTTAGGCTGCGTTCCGCAGATTATGGGGTCAACATTCTCACTTGGTGAAGGCCTTAAGCACCTATTGACTATCCGGCCTATCTCATTCATTGCAGACAGACGGTTCTAGGTTTTCCTTCGGGGGAAAGTAGATGGCGAAATCCCCAAAAATTGTCTGGCAGGTGGATTCGTCACGGCACATATGTTGTAAAACATACATATCAACGACCAACCATGAGATACAGAGGTGACAAAGTTCATTTATACTGACGATACATCAATTATAAGAATAATGGAGACGACCTTAAAAGAACATGTTGGCACGGTTAAAATAGGTGACAGGCTTATCACAAACTTCCGATTTTCTTATGATATTGATGTATTGGCAGGCACAGAAAGGGAACTCCAGGAGTTGATTAGTAGCTTGGATAGAGCGGCCCTGAGTTTTGGTATGGAAATAAATGCAGATAAAACAAAGCTCATGACCAATAACATAGCAGGGTTTTAATCTGTAATAGAGGGAAATGGGCAGGAACTTGAGGTGGTAAAACGTTTCAAATATCTGGGATCAATGATCAATGAAGCGGGATCGAAGCCAGAGGTAGTTGCAAGAATAGCACAAACAACAGCGGCGCTGACTCGGCTGAAACCTATATGGCAAGACAAGCGGCTAGCCCTCGGCATAAAAGTTAGACTAATGCGCTCTTTGGTGATATCAATATTTATGTACGCCTGCGAGACCTGGACCATTACAGCAGATATCCAGGGCAGAATACATACAATGGAAACTCCTACATGTTACATATAAAGATCGTGTCACGAACGTAGAAATACGTCAGAGAGTTGAATACGCTATTGGTCGTTTTGAAGATCTGTTCACAGTTATCAAAAGACAAAATATGGCCTGGTGTGGGCACGTCGCGAGGTCCAACGGAATTCCCAACTCGATACTCTTTGGTTCCGTACCGGGACAGAGAGGGCGAGGACATCCAAGGCAGAGATGGGCGGACAACATCACTAAGTGGTCATGCCTTCGTCCCGGTGAGATACGTCAAGAGAGAGGGATGGCGTGGGATTTTGGGAGTGTCTTCATGTGTGCCCCAACGACCTGATGGGTTGCGGGATGAACTGAACTAAACTGAACAGCAATAGTTATCCAAGAAATGGTTTCGAAGAAGTGGATCATGAATTGACAAAACATGAATGATTTGTGTAGATATAGCATGCAAACGTAGGTATTCATTTATCAGATAGAAAGTGTAAACACACTTCAAATTGCCTGTTTTTCGTGTAGTGTGTAGACATCGCAAGGAAAAGTAGCGTTAAAATGAATGGAAACGTTTTCGAAAGTGAATGTGCCGTGAAGAAAGTTAGGGGTGTGGTCTAATGTGATTGGCGAAACGCGAATGTGATGGGCAGGAAGCGAATGTGCTGGACCAAAAACTAATGTGACATGTTGAAAGCGAATGTGCTGGACCAAAAGCTAATGTGACATGTTGAAAGCGAATGTGCTGGACCAAAAGCTAATGTGACATATTGAAAGCGAATATTGTGGGCGCAAAGCTAATGTGCTGGTTGGAAAACAAACGTATGGGGCGAGAAGCGAATGTGCTGGACCAAAAGCGGATGTGCTGAGCGGAAAGTGAATGTGACAGACGAAAAGCGAATGTGCTCGATAGAAAATGAATTTGCCGGACTGAAAGCGAATATGCTGGACCGATTTCGAATGTGCCGAGCAGCAAGTGAATGTGCTGTGTAGAAAGAGGCAAACATTACAGTGCATTTGTAACTTGAAGCACACCGTATTTTGCATGCAACAACATCAAAATATAAGGACTAAAGAAGATGAATTCCAAATATGACCTACCTAAATGAGAAAAAAAATGTACTAATGGTATGTCTTCTTAATGGCAGAATTACCAGGCAATCTCTTATCTTTCTGTCAGTATTTACAAATCGCTTGTCCACCAATATTTGTCTGTCCTGATGATTGTCTTATACCTGTTTTGCAGAAGTTCTTGATTCATTTGTAGTGTGCGTTACAGAAACTACATACACATCAGAAACAATGAAATAAGTTACAAATTAAGTTAATAATTTATTAAAAGCATGTTACAAATGCAACGAGATTTGCATTTGATAATTCTTCTTCATCTTCTTCTTCTTCTTCTTCTTCTTCTTCTTCTTCTTCTTCTTCTTCTTCTTCTTCTTCTTCTCCTCCTTCTTCGTCTTCGTATTCGGCGTTTTACTGAAAAAATGGTGTTGCGACGTTATGTTGTAGTGTACATCGAGGCTGCGACATATGTGCCTTTCAGTGTGACATTTCCGGTTTCAACATGCCATTTTAAAACCTCGTTTGCCTACCCTAATCTATTTCCTAATCTCTCAGGCAGACTGTACTAGCGCAGCCTGGTCTCCATGGCTCAATCTTGGAGGCAGAAAAAGGTTTTGGTCAAATAGAGTTCGCTGACCTGGATGCTAGTATCCAGCTATGAGTCGGTGACCCGGATGCTAATAGCCAGCTATAGTTCGTTGACCTGGATGCTAGTATTCAGCTATGAGTCACTGACCCGGATGCTAGTAGCCAGCTATAATTCGCTGACCCGGATGCTAGTAGCCAGCTATAATTCCCTGACCCGGATGCTAGTAGCCAGCTATGTGTCGCTGACCCGGATGCTAATAGCCAGCTATAGTTCGCTGACCCGGATGCTAGTAGCCAGATATAGTTCGCTGACCCGATTGCTAGTAGCCAGCTATAGTTCGCTGACCCGGATGCTAGTAGCCAGCTATAGTTCGCTGACCCGGATTCTAGTAGGCAGCTATGTGTAGATTGTGGTTGTCAGCTTATTCACTATAATTGCATGTAAAGCCTCAGCTCTGGTTACTATTGCAGGCTTGGTCATCGTTGCTCCACAAACAACTTTTACCGCAATGTGAATTATCACACATGATGAATGACGGATGTATGTTGACGCTGAGCAGAGTAATAATGTCGGGCTATTATTTTCGACACGCAATCATTTGTTCCCCAAAGTAGAAAAATTGCCTGCCAAAACAAAGTATGTCAGATTTTTCAAACCTCATAGTCATTCAGAAACATTGGAAAACATAGGTAGGCATACACATGTCCATATGATTGCATTGTTTAATACCTGCATCTTTATTGCCACCAATATCATGGTACATAGTGTTGTTGCGTTAATCTCCCTTTGTGCACGTACAAAATATGGTAAGTCAATATCAGAAATGTCAGGAAATTCAAAACAATTCGTATACGGTATTTACACAGGCTGATCATAATCTATTTTTAGCCATATAAGTAAAATATACGCAAAGATCCTTGAAAACCGAGATTAATAGTCGAAAGACAATTAAGGTGTAAATGGTTTGTCTTTAGAAAAGGAAGAGGTTCCACAGACGCCCTATTTACTATTAGACATATTTGTGAACAAACTATTGAAATTAGTCAGGAACAGAATATTGTCTTTGTAGACCAGAAAACAGCTTTTGACCGAGCGGATAGAAAAAAACATGAGGGAGATCCTGGATAACGTATGAGTGCAAGGACAATTATTCAAAAATATAATAGCAATGTATACAAAAATCCAAAGTACTGTGAGAACACCAAGCGGACTCACTAAGCGGTTTGCAGTTAAGACAGGGGTAAGACAGGGATGTGTACTATCACCACTTTTGTTCATTGTATACATGAATCAAATAACAACTGAAGCAGAACCAAAAACCACCACAATGAATGAGCTCCTATTTGCAGATGATTATATATGCAGTCTTACGTAATAGACATGTCTGACGCTGTCGAAATCTGCGCTTGCGATGGTAAGCTATTATGATAACATTTCCAAATACAAGTAAGTCGGCTTAATCAGAGAATTCAAAATATTACACTAACTGCCACACTGTTTTGATATGAAATTATAATAAACGATATAAACATTTGCTTGGCAATGGTGATTAGTAAAACTATTCTAAATCTTAGCCTCAATAAGCATTGCCAGGTAATGTAGCATAATTAAGTTCCAAGGATTTAGAGCTGGCTCGGTTGCTGGCCACATCCGCGAGTTTTGTTCGTACAAAAATGAATTCGTGTATTAAATTAAATGACAATCTCACTCGCAAACCCTAGATACAAATCACGAAACATTAGGGTTCACTGGATAGCAGGTTGAGACTCGCTGAACTATAGTATTCAATCCCCATGACGACCTCAACAAGTAGTAATGCTGCCCATTTAATAAATGGTTTGTACTGCTCCACGCATTGTTTAAGCTAATATAATCGTAAATGAAGTTTGTAACTTGCTGATGAAGTTTGCTCTGACATGTATTGGTGATGTTCTCTTTGACTTTTGCCTGTACCATGTATCATGAATACCATTATCATAATATTCAGTATTCAACTAGTGCAAGCGATCATAAATATCTTCAGCTCACTGTCCTTAATTTCAAACAAATTAATATTAATAATTATATTCCTGATTTTCGTCTCTATTAAATGTGGTTAAGTTGTTATAGACATTCTCGTTCTTTTGTTTTAAATTTCTTTTTTCAGAATTTGTGACCGTTCTGATAATATGCTTCTCTCCTCATCTTCTGACGGCATGTTCAAAATGAGATGCCATGTTGTTCTTATTTGTGTAATAACTTGTCATTGTCATAAGCTTGTTGATGTTTAATTCCCACAATGAGTGAGTTAACATTTTTTTTTTTTGCGCCATGAAAAGGGCGTTAAGTGGAGGGTTGAAGTAGCTTTCTCACATCCCGAGCGTGCTGATTAAAGTAAACCGCGGTCCTCCAGGCGGGTGTGCTATGTTTGGCTTCATCTTCGTGACTATCGCTACTACAGGAATCACGTAGATCCATATCTCGTCAGCCAGACTACCTTGAAAATAGCTTGCTTCCAGGGAAAGCTAGATGAACGAGAGATAGTGATCTAGGTCAATGTATTGTGCCTGACCCTGACGCGACGTACTGGTCAATATGTTGTTCCAGGTGGGACTAACGACTCAGTTCCTCTTGCCCAAAGCCTAAATTGTAATATCCTCAATAGTCTCCTTTGCTGCCCTCACGATTCTTATTATGTATATGTTAAACCAGATCTATCATTAAAAGTCATTCTTGTGTTTGTTTAGTGATTGGACATGATTCCCGTCCATGTAATTTCACTGGTTTTTTTACGAGTTCACTTTCGCACTACCTTTGGTAACATTTGTTCATCATCAAAGTTCAATGTAAAGGGTATTCATCAGCAGAGTAACCGCTGGTCTGGAATTAAGTGTTAATGACTTCAATAAAATAACCCACAGCTTGTTTTAGCTGAGACCGCCTGGTCCTTTCTTCGCTACTTGTTTCCTTCCCTAGCCGTAAGGCAGGTATCCATTTACAGCTAGGTCAACTGAAACATGATGATATCTATAGTTAAACCCCATACATTTTGTTGTGAAAAACGCGGTGCCCTACTTCATACATTTAACAGTTGGAACTAGTATCCGCATTGCCTGTGGTGTTGAGTTTGGGAGAACGTTTCTTAGAGATGGTCTTGATTTCTGTCTTCACGTTAACTAAACAGAAGCTTGTTTATGTAGACGCACTGGTCTGCCGGTGTCGTTGTGTATGACAAGGACAACTGTCCCATAGAGAGCATGTCGTAAGAGGCGACTAACTGTGTGACATAGTATAAGACTAGTCATTGTTAGATGGATTGTTTAACGCAGCATAAATGGCGTCTAAAAGGCTCCGAGACTGCTTTGATCAAGTGTTTTAGTCTATTAAGATGGACACCCACATTTGTTAACCACCCTCCGAGCACTTGTCCCAACGTAGGGGAGTAATGAGATGCTCGAGAATAATCGCTAAGGAGGAAATCAACTTCACGGTGACATCCAGCTCTCGCTAGAGCTGGGGCCTGCTCTATGGCATCCGGCCTTGTAGAAGTAAAGGTATATTAAGACTAGGACTCTAAAAATAGCTTACAATAATATCTGTAAAACAGATAAATAATTTGTGTTTGTATAACTATAATAGTATTTTGTGTTTTGCTAATATAGTTGCCTTGGTGATTGAATACACACTTAACATATTGTTAGAGTTACGGCATTGTAAAAGTAAAGTGTTTCCAATCGGTGATTAATAAACATATCCTTTACACTGCGTTTCTACTGCAGGAGGGAGAGAGAGAGAGAGAGAGAGAGAGAGAGAGAGAGAGAAAGAGAGAGAGAGAGAGATAGAAAGAGAGCCACTTGGGTAGACTTGAGCGTGCAAGTAACGCGAGCTGAGACGTGTACATTTACCATGAAAAACGACTCTATTCCACAATTAAAATCATATGCTATATTACATGCACTACACTCGGGGATGGAGGGGGGGGGATGTATGTGATGTCAAGGAGGGGTAGTACCTCTAATGGCGAACATGTCGTGCACTATTTTGGGTAGTTTGTCCAGTATTGGTCCTCACCTGGCACTCAACTCTCACGTATAGCTCTACGTAGCGGCCAGCATGTGGCAGCAGCCACAGCCTGAGCAACGATCCCAACATCACAAGCTAAACCAAGTGAGGAACTAATAAACCTACGGTGATATAGGCCTTGTAGCACTAAAACACCAGAAAAATACTGAACTTAATGACTTAAGAGCAGTACTCTGTCAACTATGCCAGCAGTCCACACCAAAAAGAGTAGTGATACAGTGGGTCCCACCCCACTGTAACATCCAAGGCAACGAGAAGGCAGACAGACTGGCAAAAGAAGGTGCAAGACTACCTCAACCAGAACCTAGTGTGACATACGAAGAGTCAAAAAGGCATACGACTAGGGAAGTTAAGATCAGCGAGTAAAGCAACTGGATATCCTACCTTATATAAGCTCAGTATTATTACACTAACGTCTTTAACAACTGATACGACGTTGTTGTCCAAGGCAAACGACATACGTGTATTTAGATGTCATTTGACTACCTGGCATCAGCCATCTAATGTCTGATTAAATACCAGGATTACAAGTTACAAGTCTCTAACAACTGCATTTCCCGACAGTAGTTACACTACTCTGTGGCAAACTTTTACTTAGTATATTGAAGTCTTAACAATTTCATTCCCCGACAGTAGTGTAACTACTATTAGGCAAACCTTTACTTTTACGTATTTGAAAAGTTCTTGTTTTAATTGATACAAGTCAAACTTTCACATCGGAAAAACTACAAGCCATATTGGAATGATGAATTGCAGAAAGCGGAAGACGAAATCTTCAATGCTAGGAACATGACAGAGAGACAACAATCTTTGGAGGCAATTATCGCCCTCAAACCAATCACGGCGAAATACAAAAGAACACTAAACCAAATAACAAGAAACAGCTGAAAACGAAAAACAGAAAGCCTCAATTTAGATAAAGAAGGGAACAAACTATGGAAGTTAGTCAGAGCCATGAATGACGAAAATCCATCAAACAAACAAATTACCATCAGGCAGGGCGACAACATGCTCACTGGAAAAAAAGCAGCAAATGCCTTTATAGAACAGTATGCCAGAGCAAACCACATTGATGTCCCTACAGATAGGCATACAGACATTAGGGAAGAACAAAAGAGCAACGACAACATCAATATGACACCAGAGGAGCACATGATGGCAAAACTAACAATCAATGAAATGGAAGAGGCCATAAAAACATTAAAGAAAAAGAAATCGCCCGGAAAGGCTGATGGGGTTGGGCCAAACAGCAAAGAGGAAGTTACTATCAGTCCTGAACCAAAGCTGTAAAATGGGAATTGTACCGAAGGCATGGAAAGACGATGTACGTATACCAGTACCAAAGAAAGAACAAGATAGAACAGATCCAAATGGATACAGGCCTATCACTCTACTGAGCTGTGTAGGAAAACTGATGGAGCGTATGATAAACACCAGAATGATGTGGCATCTGGAAGAAAAATACATATTAATTCCACAGCAAGCAGGCTTTAGACAGCACAGATCCACTGAGGACCAGATCACTCTCATAGTCCAGGAAATAGAGGATGCTTAGCAGAAGAAAAAACACCCAGTAGCGGTTTGGGTGGATTTAGAGAAGACATTTGACAAGGTGTGGAAAAGGGGACTTAAAGTCAAGCTACGAAAAAGTGAAGTTTGTGGGAAAATGTACAGATGGAACAGCCACTTCCTCAAAAACAGAAAAGTTCAAGTACAAGGGCAGATGAGCAAAAAGGTGACACTTGTGCAGGGAGTACCCCAAGGGGGAGTACTGTCACCCACACTTTTCCTGGTGTATATAAACAACATCACAGAGAATATACTAAGAAGAATTCACAGCTCCAAGTTTGCAGACGATCTGGCTATGTGGACCTCTGAAAAAATATCACTATAGCAAGCAGTCGGATGTAGCAGGCCCTAACATCGTTGGAGAAGTGGGCGAACTCATGGCTGGTCAAAATAAATGAAGAAAAAACAACATGTAAAATATTCTCGCTTTCAATCAAACCCCAAAACACCAAAATAAGTCTTAACGGCTAATATCTGCGGCCAAACGACAACTCAAACTACCTAGGAGTCACATTTGATCGGCGCAACACATGGAAAAGTCAGATCGAGAGAAATCGAATGAGAGCCAGAGAAAAAATGCAATCATGAGGAAACTTGCTGTCACAAACTGGGGAGCAGACGAAAGTATACTAAAGAAACTGTACACCGGAACAGTGAGACCAGTTCTCGAGTATGGCATTGTGGCATGGACAACAGCAGCAAAGGCGAACTTCGATAACATTAGCAAACTCCAAAACCAAGCCATGAGAGTTAAAACAGGGGGCATGAAGTCAACGCCAATTGTAGAACTTGAAAAGATTACAAATCTGCAATCCATGACCGACAGAAGAGACTGCATAGCCCAGCAGCAAGCAGATAAACTCAGAAGACTGACAGACCATCCAATTCATCAGAGACTAAACAGATTTGGAAATGGGAAACTAAGGCGGAGAAACTTTGCAGAAATAGCCAAATCAAAGATGAGCGAAGACCCTATGAACACATTAACAACACCAAAGCGCATCCCTACTGTGCGCAAACCTACCTGGAGGCAGCATATATTTCCTGTATTGGTAGAAAATATACCAAGTATTGGAAACAAGAACAGCCAGACTGAAAAAGAAAGAAGAGACATAACCCTGAGGTACATAACGAAAAACTACCCAACCATGGACTGGACCCATGCATACACCAATGGTTCTATAAAAAACACAACACAGAACGGAGGGGCAGGCCTATTCCTGAGCCTACAAAATGGTAGACAAATAACACTGTCAGTGGCAACTGGAAAATACTCAAGCAATTTCAGAGTGGAGGCAGATGCACTGACGGCTGCAGTAGAAGCAATGGTGACAAGAAAAAGAAATAACAGCCATATAGTCCTGTGTACAGATGCCCTGGTCGTAGTCACACCACTAAAAAGCAAGAATAATACTGAACTTAATGATTTAAGAGCAGTACTATGTCAACTATGTCAACAAAAACGAGTAGTGGTACATTGGGTTCCATCCCACTGTAACATCCAAGGCAACGAGGAGGCAGACAGATTGGCAAAAGAAGGTGCAAGGCTACCACAACCAGATCCTAGTGTGACCTACGAAGAGTCCAAAAGGCTTATTAGAGCCAGACACATGACCAAATGGGAAACAGAACAGACTGGTTACACAAAAAAACGATGCCTATTCCCAGTTTAACAGAAAAGAGCAGGTCGTGGTCTTCCGACTCAGCACAGGCCACAATAGACTGAGGTACCACCTATTCAATAAATTGAAGATAGGTGGCACTGACGAATGCACGTGTGGTACCGGGAAAATGACCGCTGAACATTTGCTGCAAAACTGCCCGACATACGAGAATCAGAGAAAGCACATGTGGCCATCACCAGTGGCAACACTAGACGAGCTCTATGTCAGTGTCAACAGCCTCAGGATGACCGCTGCTTTTTTTGAAAAAAATCAGGTTGACGTCTGACAGCGTACGAAGAAGAAGAAGAAGAAGAAGAAGAAGAATAAGAGCTTTCACATCAACTAATATTTACCAGTGAACGTAAGGAATGAAAATGTTTTGCGAAGAGATAACAGTTAGCTGGCGGAGATCAATTATGTGTTATTATGTATCCATTTGTCGTGCTAGAGGGCGGTTTAATAACACCTGTCGTTTTCTTCCCCGCGTCTTTAAAGTATACCTTGACTGATAATAGCTGACTGAGATATGCCAGAAACGAGTAGAATGTAGATATGATGAGCGAGTTAGTCACAGGCACAATGACGATATCATATTATTATCGATAATAATAAGTGTGTATAATATGTTAGTTGCGTACAGTTGACAATTTATGACACTGATGAGCGATATTTTTTTTTTCTTACACAAAACATTTACGTGGTTACAAAGACCAGGACAACGATAGAAGTGATATTAGCTGAACATGAAATGCTAATTTAAACTGTCATTGCTGTGATTGTCATGATTCGAGTTAATTGACCTATATTTCCAAATAAGGTTTGACGAGTATCTCATTAGAATTAAAGTTGTATTCTTCAGAGATTGGTGTGCCTGTTGAGTCTGAACTTATCGCAACAAACGCGCTGGTCATTTTGATTTCCTATCTTGTTTTGTTGTTGTTGGTGGTGTTGTTTATTACAATGAGATGTTGTTGGGTGAGATGAAGTGTTAGAGTTTAACTGTACTAGACCACGTCTTGTTTGTTTGGTCGGGTGGCACGTTTCCTTCTTTGCTGTTTTTATTCTCTAACAGAAAACCAGATTCTCGTTTATAGCTAGGTCGAGTAGAGCGTGGCGGGATGCTATTCAAACCCCGAACTATTGCCGTTAAAAATGCGACTCTACCACTGTGCCAGACAAGTTACATAATGGAAAATAGAAATGTAGACTCATAGATTACGCTGTCGTTGGGGTGTCGTAAAGTGTGAAGATTCAATTGCAGTAGGTCATGATCTTTCTAGATCATTTCCCCGCTGCCTTTAACTTCTTGTTGTTAGTCAAATGCCCATTTGTAGCTGGGTGACCTGACAAGATGTGAAACCAGGAAAAAATCGACGAGAAGCAATCTCTCTAATCAAACGTGATGTATACAAGTAGGTCATATCTGTCCGTTCTATCTTAGAACATAGGGCCACACCAGATATTGTCCGTCTGTTCTGTCCCGCCCTCTTTAGTTCCCCCTAAGCTGTCCCGACTAAACGGGTATCCACCTGCACCTTTGCTGCTAGTCGTTTCTCGACTTTACTGCTCATTTCGTTTTTAGTCCAATACCTTTACGGTTATAAAGCCCGGCTTCCTCTTCAGGGTGTACACAACCAATCTCCCTCCCTCCCCCCCCCCCAATGTCCTGCTGTACTGGCTTGTTCTGTTTTTTTATTTTTCATTGCACATATATGTGTGTATCCTTACTTATGGCCACTGTGATGTAAAGTATTGGACGAAGAAAGTTGTTGATGAAGGACTGTAGTGTGGAAATGTTGCCCTTAACTCACATGCCACAATTTCGAACCAAATGGCACGACTGACTTGGGTTCGTCTTAAAAAGCCAGATCATAATTTGCAATGGCGAATCTTGCCGATTTCCATATTGGATGAAGACAGTAAATGTTCTTCTTCTTCTTTTTCTTCTTTTCCTTCTTCTTTTTGTTTTTCTTCTTCATTTTCTTCTTCTTCTTCTTCTTCTTCTTCTTCTTTTTCCTCTTCTTCTTCTTCTTCTGCTTGTTATTCGATTAACTGATTCGATACTTACAGCCTGGTGTAGTTCATGAAGAGGAGTGTGCGTTTCAGGTCTTCGAGGTTTTCGAGCATGGTCGCTTCCCCCGAGCCAGATTGTCTTTCTTTGGTCTGCATAAATAGGACAGCTCTACTGAAAAAGAGGCTTGTAATATTATGGTGTAGTTTGCAGTGAGGCTGTGATATCTGTGCATTTCAGCCTGACACACTGGATTTCAGCATAACTTGTTTGGGTCCCGGTTTGCCTTTCTTCCTCGATTTCTAATCTCTTAGCAAGGCTGCATGATTTCAGTATGTTTCCAGGGCCGCCACTTGGAGATGGAACAGGATCTCGTTCTGTAATAGGTTACCTGCAAAATCTAGATCGTCCGTGTGGTTATTAAATATCCACATATTCCAGTTTTCTTATCATCCTTGTGTGTCGCATAACCCATCTAATAAACATTATCAAGCTTGTTGGAGATAGTCGTCTGGCTAACTTTCGATTTGTGAACGGGGTAGTTAAAAATGGAAACAAAGAGCTATTCACAACATTATTAATATAGACTTGGCACGCTGCTGTGAGTTATCATTGGTACATGTGTTCTATAACTTGTAACTTATAATGTCAAGAGTGAATCTAAGAGAATAACAATTCGACAGTTTAGTTACGTGACAACAGATGTGGTCGTTAGTTTGTTGTTATTAATAAATGCCCACAATGAGTAAGTTTGCTCTTGTTTACGCCCTGAAAAAGACGTTAAGTGGTGGGCTGCAGTAGCTTTCCTTATATCCCGAGTGTGCTGATGAAGAAGGACCGTGGTCCTTAGTGCGGTTGTGCTATGCTTGGCTTCGTCTGCGTAGCGCTCACTACTGCGGTGATCACATGAACTCTGTAGCTCCCACGGTAGCTATGAAAACTTTCCTCAAACTGTGATTTGTACCAATTTGCAGCCGGGCTAACAAGGAGAAGAGAGTATAACATTAAATAAACTCACGACAGGTCCAGTCTGTCAAACCGGTGAGACGTGTTTTGAACCTAGTACTTTTGATTGTTAAACCAAACTCACAACCTGAGGCCAATAGCGACATCCAACTACTCCATCCCACTACTCCATCACACTACTCCATCCCACTACTCCATCACACTACTCCATCCCACTACTCCATCACACTACTCCATCACCTACTCCATCCCACTACTCCATCCCACTACTCCATCAACTTCTCCATCCCACTACTCCATCCCATTACTCCATCCCACTACTCCATCTTACTACTCCATCAACTTCTCCATCCCACTACTCCATCCTACTACTCCATCACTTACTCCATCACCTACTCCATCCCACTACTCCATCCCACTACTCCATCAACTTCTCCATCCCACTACTCCATCCCATTACTCCATCCCACTACTCCATCTTACTACTCCATCAACTTCTCCATCCCACTACTCCATACCACTACTCCATCCCACTACTCCATCTCACTACTCCATCACATTACTCCTTCAACTTCTCCATCCCACTACTCCATCCCACTACTCCATCCCACTACTCCATCAACTTCTCCATCCCACTACTCCATCAACTTCTCAATCCCACTACTCCATCAACTTCTCAATCCCACTACTCCATCCCACTACTCCATCAACTTCTCCATCCCACTACTCCATCTTACTACTCCATCAACTTCTCCTTCCCACTACTCCATCACATTACTCCATCCCACTACTCCATCCCACTACTCCATCCCACTACTCCATCACATTACTCCATCCCACTACTCCATCCCACTACTCCATCACATTACTCCATCCCATTACTCCATCCCACTACTCCATCCCACTACTCCATCACATTACTCCATCCCACTACTCCATCCCACAACTCCATCCCACTACTCCATCACACTACTCCATCCCACTACTCCATCAACTTCTCCATCCCACTACTCCATCCCACTACTCCATCAACTTCTCCATCCCACTACTCCGTCCCACTACTCCATCAACTTCTCCATCCCACTACTCCATCCCACTACTCCATCAACTTCTCCATCCCACTACTCCATCCCACTACTCCATCCCACTACTCCATCCCACTACTCCATCAACTTCTCCATCCCACTACTCCATCCCACTACTCCATCAACTTCTCCATCCCACTACTCCGTCCCACTACTCCATCAACTTCTCCATCCCACTACTCCATCCCACTACTCCATCAACTTCTCCATCCCACTACTCCGTCCCACTACTCCATCAACTTCTCCATCCCACTACTCCATCCCACTACTCCATCAACTTCTCCATCCCACTACTCCAACCCACTATTCCATCCCACAACTCCATCCCACTACTCCATCCCACTACTCCATCAACTTCTCCATCCCACTACTCCATCAACTTCTCCATCCCACTACTCCATCCCACTACTCCTTCACCTACTCCATCCCACTACTCCATCAACTTCTCCATCCCACTACTCCATCAACTTCTCCATCCAACTACTCCTTCACCTACTCCATCCCACTACTCCATCAACTTCTCCATCCCACTACTCCATCAACTTCTCCATCCCACTATTCCATCCCACTACTCCATCCCACTACTCCATCACCTACTCCATCCCACTACTCCATCAACTTCTCAATCCCACTACTCCATCAACTTCTCAATCCCACTACTCCATCAACTTCTCAATCCCACTACTCCATCCCACTACTCCATCAACTTCTCCATCCCACTACTCCATCCCACTACTCCATCAACTTCTCCATCCCACTACTCTATCCCACTACTCCATCCCACTACTCCATCCCACTACTCCATCCCTATACTCCTTCACCTACTCCATCCCACTACTCCATCAACTTCTCCATCCCACTACTCCATCAACTTCTCCATCCCACTACTCCATCAACTTCTCCATCCCACTACTCCATCCCACTACTCCATCACCTACTCCATCCCACTACTCCATCCCACAACTCCATCACCTACTCCATCCCACAACTCCATCCCACTACTACATCCCACAAATCCATCAATTTCTATATCCCACTACTCCATCCCACTACTCCATCAACTTCTCCATCACATTACTCCATCCCACAACACCATCCCACTACTCCATCCCACTATTCCATCACATTACTCCATCCCACTAATCCATCCCACTACTCCATCACATTACTCCATCCCACTACTCCATCCCACTACTCAATCAACTTCTCCATCCCACTACTCCATCCCATTACTCCATCACATTACTCCATCCCACAACTCCATCACCTACTCCATCAACTTCTCCATCCCACTACTCCATCCCACTACTCCATCCCACTACTCCATCACATTACTCCATCCCACTACTCCATCCCACTACTCCATCACATTACTCCATCCCACTACTCCATCCCACTACTCCATCACATTACTCCATCCCACTACTCAATCCCACTACTCCATCAACTTCTCCATCCCACTACTCCATCAACTTCTCCATCCCACTACTCCATCAACTTCTCCATCCCACTACTCCATCCCACTACTCCATCCCACTACTCCATCACATTACTCCATCCCACTACTCCATCCCACTACTCCATCACATTACTCCATCCCACTACTCCATCCCACTACTCCATCACATTACTCCATCCCACTACTCCATCACATTACTCCATCCCACTACTCCATCTCACTACTCCATCAACTTCTCCATCCCACTACTCCATCAACTTCTCCATCCCACTACTCCATCCCACTACTCCATCACATTACTCCATCCCACAACTCCATCACATTACTCCATCACCTACTCCATCCCACTACTCCATCCCACTACTCCATTCCACTACTCCATCACATTACTCCATCCCGTATGAGGTCGGAATGTGTTGGATAGTTTTCCAAGTCAATATAATATAACACCGCATGTATACCTTAACACGCCTCCGTTTTTTTTCCATATTTATGCTAATATTTAGGAAGTGTTTCCAGTAATCTGTCATCACTCCTTCTCATCAGGAAGTTCAAATAAATGAGAAGAATAATCCAGGCGGCTAGTTGCAGAGTAGTTAAAGCGCCAGTCACTCAATCCAACACATGACGTGGTATGTTCGTAAATAGAAGCCGAAGTAGCGCAGTGGTCAGTACACTGGCTTTCTTAACGAACTATCGTGGTTCGATCCAGAGTCGGTACAGGATGTTTCCGAACTTAAAATAGCCTCAGGAGTCTACTCAGCTTCAAATACGTTACCAGAATAGTCTGGAAAAGTAAAGACGGCCGGCGTGATGTTGACCACATCATCGCTGCTGTCCCGTTGGTCAAGACAAATATGAACCTAACATCATGTTCGCAATATCCCCAAATGACGTGTTAATGGTATCTTTCTTTTTGTTTTACTTTATGTTCTTAAATCGCTGGACTTTAGTTCACACAGCTGTAAATGGATAAGTGACTGTTTTTAGTTTGGAAATGAAATGCAGTGATAGAGGCAACATATTTTCCTGTTTCACATAAGCAAAGACCTCTTGGACTGAGGCCATTAATACTTTATCTGCAGTGACAAGAACTCAGTAATATACACATTAGTAATATACAACCAGCAACGACTGATCGGGTGTTTTAAACTTCAGACTGTGATCGAGAGTACATGTGCTTAAATCTTCGGGAAGACATAATCTTGTGTTTTTAATAAAAGCAAAATAAAAGTCGAGTCTGTACAATGCGTGGCATTTGCAGGGGTATGCCGCATTTATTCGTCTGCCCTATTTATTCCTTGATGGACCATACAATTGGAATAAACAAAGAATAGATAGTTTTAGGTATTATGTGCAGCTGAGCAAAAGGACAGAACAAGATACATAAAAATATACGAGATTAAGTCAGTAAATAGACCGCAGACTAATATCGCATAGCTGAAAAAGTAGTTGATAGATTCTAATAGTGGTCAGTAACATTCGACTTTGTAATTACTGTAGGTAGTAGACACTAGATGTCGCTTGTGTGTGTGCGTATCTCAGGTGAAAATAGAGTCTGTGCTCACACATAGTTCAATCAAATATTTACGTGCTAAGGTGCGTCTTTTTTGCTGCTGTTGTTTTTTTTCGGAAGGAGAAGTGGTTGGGTGAAGGTGGGATGGTAAATTGACTTTCTTATAAGAGATACTGATATATAAATCCTTATTGTTTACGGTGTTACGTGTTTGTCGCGTTAAGCGGTGCATAACTGGGTCCATAAATGTTCTCAAGGGTGCTAAACAAATGCTGAATATACATGGTAGTCCTGTACAGTTTGCAATAGAAACATGTGTGCGACGGATGATGGACACGATTCGAGCCGACAGACGAGTGACGACAGACTGTGTAGCAAATGCAATACGTTGTATGCTCACCCTGAGTACGTAACAACGCCATCACGAGTACACAATGAACATAATGGGCTTGTCCTTTCACTGATAAAGCGGTGGGATAAATGTTAACATGTTGGTGAAAATAATGTTAAGAAGCAAGAGATAATGAACATGCAATACTAAATGGTTCGTATCTCGTTGATTGCAATGTTAATTGTCATTTGTGACATATTTACTAACTTGTTCTAGTATAACTGCGAATTATACAGTTAAGTAATAGTTTACAAATAATTCATATAAAACTCAGGAATATATATATTCATAAGCGTGGCACCATAGGCATGCACCATGCGCGTGGCACCCTGTGAGTAGCCTCTCAGGGCGCAAGCCTGGACGCTGAATATGGAGACCCTGGGCTGCCCAAACTGCCGGATGCCCCTCTCGTCCTCGCTGGTGTAATCCAAAGGAATGTAACGCATGTCAATTTGGAACCATCTCATATGCAGGAGCTGCCGAAACGAGTTAGCAATTTTGAAAATATCCGCATTATGTGTTACCACTCCGGATTTTCTGTCTGGGTTTACTTCTGTAGCCCTACCCTCTCCTGAGGTTTCCACAAGGCAGTGTAGCCGTTGCCCGCAGATGCTAGTTAATCAAGACATCCGATGATACTCTCATTGTCTCAAGATTAGATATGATATAATATAATTAACTACTATTTAAGAGTGAACAAATACGATACCAACGGACAGAAATGGTCGTCAAAACTCAGAGACAAACGGAACTGGAAGTCAACTTGACGTCAGAACGGAAACATTTGGTCGTCAGATCTCACAAAGGAAATATCTCTACATGAACAAGACTACATTGTACAGTCAAACTGAATAATGAACACGACCTCTTTGTGGCAAAAACTAAATTCACTTTGTAATCAGCTCACAAAGAAAGTATTGTACTACAAGTTTAATAATATTTTACTCCACTTCGTGCCTTGTAGAGCCCAAGGTCACTGCTGTAGATGGATCATTAATTGACACCAGAGGCAAAATATTTTGTCTACTCCTACACTGAACATTTATGTAGTTATGTATTAAAGATAATGAAATTTCGCTTCCCGTTCGTAACTTTAATAATCCGTCATTTACGACATTTAAAGGGATGCAGGGATGATATTCCCTCACACTTTGCTCCCCACTTTTGCTATTTGCTAAAACAGACTTCGCATCTATGAATTTTCTATGATCTTGTGATGCTGATTTTTCTAAACATATAACATTTAACAAATTAAAGATCAAATTAACAGAAGTGGAAGGAACAGCTAAAGGGAAAATAACTAACTTTATTTAAAATTATCGCATTCATAGCACTAGTATGTTTTTAATGCTTGTGATAAAACACATTTGTCATTACACTGATGCCTATACTTTATGTACACAAATGTGCTTTGGCCTGCGCCAATTTATGCATTGATGTCACCGATAACACTCCCGCATGTACTTCACAATAGGGCAATCCCTTGTGCAACCTTGAACCAGCCGCATACCTTCATTATGGATGCGTTTTAACCTTTCACACTGTGCTCTTGATAGTGTGAGGATGCCCAGTCCGTAATCGAAAACCGATAGCATAACTTGACGAAATAGGCTGAACTAAAGATGATGTTCTTATTTAACAGCAACCATAGTCTTGAGTACTTCTAGCGATCGCTTACATATGTGTACGGTCTGGTCAACATGTCAGTTATATAAGATACTTATACACTAAAGCTGGCAAAGATGGCGCCATAACTGACTGCGAGTCTACATTTCTCTACTGTTTTGGATCATTATGGATGCCGCTAGACCACGGATTTGCTGGAATTCACACTAGTCGACGACTTACACTTGTGTTCACAGAAACGTGGTGTTGTTTTCCGTCTGGGATTGTTATTTCGTTCTATTTTTGTGATTTCTTCCAACCGTTTATCCTGGTCTGGACGCCGGCTGAATAGCACTACGCTTATACCTGTGTCGTATTTCACGGGATAGTTCTGCCGGTTCATCTTCACGAATTTGACGTGTGGGAATTTTAGATTCTACTATGATGAGCTGAATACAGCTGGGGAGAGATGCCAGACTCACTCACACGCTGAGTGTTGTCCATACGACCTCTTGTGGTTATCGAAAAGGCACGACAAACTGCGTTAGATACCATCCCACCTTTCTTCCCTGCGAGTTTCATGTTTACGGAAAGGCTTCGGTGGTAACCCTGAGGCAAAATCTGCATCCTATGCTATCTCCAGTCGTCTCGATTAATGTCTTGCCCCTGGCAAAAGGTAGCTTAGGATCTGTGAGTGAGGTTGACAAAAGGCGCAGTTTCTTCCTCACTTTAATCCAAATCACCGCGCAAGTCACCCATTTCAGCGGACACAGCAAGAGATACGACTGTCCACACGGCTGAACAAAGAGAGTGGTCTTCATCACTTGTGATGGACAACTATTTTTTTTGTATACACTAACATCAATACATGAGACAACACAGAAATTATATAACTTGCAGCGTTGCAAAAATACAAACTAAAATAGTATCCCAGTTAGAGAAAGGCCGTTTTTGCCATCATGTCTCTGCATACGGATTAATACATGTCCTTCATTTGTTGTCTTACCTTATTTCGGGTTTTAGCCCAGTGCCGTGGTATTTCGCTTCTCTCGTGGCCCAAGTAACCTTTTTCGTCATGTTACGGCATGTTCTTTTACGCTGTCTATCCACCTTTTCCTCGGTCTACCTCTCGCCCATCTTCCTGATATTCTCCTGTAGAAGGTTGCATGAACAATATGGTCTCGCTGCATTCTCACAATGTGGCCAAACTAAAACATCAAATTATGTAATATTATCATCTCATGGGCTGCTAACTACATTTTCCGTAGGAAAGAGAAAGATAATGGCACGTCCTGTAAATGTTGACAACCGGCATGCGCTTTGGTTGCAATCGCATTATATAAATAGGCATATGGCATGCGGATTAAACAGCTATGGCTCAGGCGGAAAAAAATGTTGTATTGACACGATGCTCATTCTCAAGAGAGTAAAGGTGTATATGAAACCTTTGCCATGATACCTTTTATTTGGACAGCATTCACCGACTAAATGGTTCAGAGATATGTACTCTAATCAAATAAGCTATATTAAGACTCGATGCCTTTCACACGCGCAACCAGCGACTCATACTCGGTATCCACTAGTTTGATCTTGTCCGTAATGTCGAGGTCACTACAATGACGGGTCTTCTTCCATCTCGTACACTCTGGTCTGCCGCCGTCTGTCTGTGTTCGACTAGAACAGGAAGTTCCGGCTCACCAGATCATGCTTAAATCAGCAATGGTCTCCCACCGGCCGGCTGGAAGCGTGCCAATGGCCGCCCCCGTTCTGTATGGCTCGAGTAGATATCAGTCTGGACGAGGTTTGGCTACATGCCTCAGCAGCTGGGCATGGTAGTGGTCGACTGACGCAACGGGGCGTACATTCCTAGGCGAACATTATTAGTATGCACCAGGACATTATATAGACGATACAATCAGCTTCCTGCCTATCAAGTCACATCGTTCCAATCATCAAACTTCTATATACATTTATTGCATTCAGTGTTGGCCAACAACAACTTTTGAGATGAAAACAAGAGTTTGACATTGATGACCGTTACTAATCATTATTTTCTTAACTAAACTTGACTGGTGATTTGGCAGGCCACCACAAAGAGCATCCATTAATACGATGGACGTTATTTTCTACAGTGGACATTCTGAAATGCGCAGATGAAATTGCACTATGTACACATACAAATCAACATATTCAAGAGAAAAATGAAAGCTTGAGAGCATGTAACCAACAGAGGGAAAAGAACGTTAACATAAAGAATACAGAAGTCATGACATTAAATATTTAAATCCCACTTCAATTAAAATAATAAATAAAAAAAGACACATGCTGATACCTGAGCAGTACAGTTACACCAGGTATTGGGGCAGATAAAGACATAGACAGCAGAATAAACTAGTCAGAATAGCTAAGATGCTGAGCAGGGCATGAGCTACAGTGGTCATCGACCTATAGCTGACTGCTATCATCAGGTCCAGCGAACAATAGCTACCAAGACCCTTCTACACCTCGACGCGGTGATCCTGGATAACAGACTGCAGCAGAGCAGCCTGGCTAAGGAGAAGGGATCTGAGAGGGAATGCTAGCCCGGTACTCACAAAATGATTACTGAAGTCGGATGTGTTGGACCAAAAGGTGCAAACTATCGCAGTAAAGCTGTGAACTTCGACACATCACATTCAGTTATCTCGATTACATTCTGCTACTTAAGTCCTTTCATGGTTTGGTAGCGGCAGATTGAGAACGAACGAAGCCAAGCCAAACAACTTTTAGAAGTTTGGCAGCAGAGTATAAACATCAAACTTAGAATTGATTAGCGCAATTTACGGGCGTATGCAAGATATTTGAGAGTACAGGAAAAGAAATATCAATATTGTCATCTTTTGTCACAAATTGTCTAGAATTCTTCTTTATTTTTCCTTGTTGCTGTACACTAACAGCAATCGAGAAGTGCTTATCGGGAAGGATCATCAAGTCATACACACCACGCCATCACAGTCTGTTGGAGCTAGAATTGGATCGGCAATTTAATAAGAAGATAACCATCACTTGAATCCCTATGAGATGGACCCCAAGGGAAAAATGAAAGAAAGGCTGACCTAAAACAACCTAAAAAAGCCTATTTGACATTCATGATTCAGAGTTGGGGTAGAGCATGTCTGCACACTGGATGAAATGAGTTTGTTGCTGCCCTTGCGATGTCATTGATTGATTTTCCAGTCACTGGCCAATAATCTATGAAATATACCCGAAACGTTATTTGAAAAGAATTCTGGGCAGTAACGTAGGTCATTTCTTTATTTTAAAAAAATGTAAAATGCCCTTAATGCGGAGGAATATATAGCAGTAGTGAATAAAGTCACACCAGTTGCCTATGCAGGTGTCATGCAATGTGCATGTTCTGTTTGTAAAAACGTTGCCTCAATAATGTAAAATTACCCTACTTTGCTGGTGTTTAAACCAGTGTCTCATGATTACGAGATCGGTATCCAACCCACTCCACCACTCGTTTCTCATCTTATGTACAAAATATATTGTTTTCAAATGAGCCTGCACCAAGTATTCACACAGTACCATATCACGTCGCAAGAAAGTCAACCGAGCACAAAACCACGTTATCATTACCAACATTTTAATATTCTCACTTTTTAACTTTATAAAGCCTCAGTAAAAGTTATATCAAGAATTCTTATCATTCTAGTCATGCTTTGTCTCCAGACAAAGCATAGGTGTCATCATAGTCAATTCCAAAATGCGTGACTATACTCTCCATCAATTTTCTCGAAGACGACTTGATGTATAGCATTGTTTTTCTTTGCAAACAGCCTTAAATTTGACATTACCTTATCTTATCATTTTATGTTGGATTATTCCGAAGGAAACGTAATTTTAGCCTATAGCCATAATTGGTATATATTATTTATAATTTTCAAAACAGTTTGACACATACATTATATTTTACAGTACTACGCAACAAAAGTGTGTCAAAGAAGTATTCTTGACCACTGACCGGAGCCCACGCAAGTTCTGTGGTGTTAAGATGTGGATGGTAAGGTGTGAGTCTAGGATCAGTGTGACCATTCTCAGAACTGATTTTGTCAAACAGTTACATCTTTGTCTGATTAGTCTGTCTCGCAAGCTGCAATAACTCACGTTTTAAATGTCGTAACAAGTAACATTTTTATTTGCAAGCTCCGTCATGTTTTGTTTTTGTTGTGATTGATGAAGTTGGAATATTGCCTTCCTGCATTACACAATTATAAAATGATGCATTGTCTATTAAAGGGCATGACGGTTTATCCAGAGTGGAGAGTAGTATGTTACCTATCCAATCCCTGAAAAGGTGTCCACTCATGTCACTGTTGCAGCCTCTACTAAATGGAGACTTTGCTTGAAAATGAAGTTCTGCTCCACGAACACGCAAAGGGATCAAGATGCTGAGCAGCGCATGAGCTGCAGTGGTCAGCGACCCATATCTGCCAAGACCCTTCTACATCTCCACGCGGTGATCCTGGATAACAGGCTGCAACAGGGCACAATGGCTAAGGAGAAGGGATCGAAGAGGGAATGCTAACCTGGTACTCAAAAAATGCTTGTTGAAGTCGGATGTGTTGGACCGAAAAGTGCAAATATCGCAGTCAAGCTGTAAACTAATGACATAACGCATTCCGTTCGCTGGACTACATTCTGCTACTTAAGCCCTTTCAGGGTTTGGTAGTGGGAGATTGAGAACCAACGAAGAAGAAGAAGAATGACACGCCCATACTCTGCCCTGCCAGCACGCGCTAGCATAATTCGTTGTCCTTTGCTACTTGGACTTTCCATTCCATTGATTCCGCCCAGTGATTGCCATTTTTTCTTCATAGGTGTAGTAAGCATTGACCCATGCTTCCTTTAAATATACGATATCTAAGTCTTCCAAACTTGCCTTACGAATTACGTGTGGCCTTTCACAAACAATTTTCTTGCCTCTGAAAGATTTACCAAAAGTGAAACAGCTACCTCCTACAACACACTAAAGAGCAGTTTTGTAATATGTCAATATCCCATTAGTTGTACTTTAAGTTTACGAAGAGTAATAATTTCATTTTCCAGAATAATTATCAAAATGTCATGTCCAATCACATCTTTGTTGAAATCATCTGTTTTTCTTTTCCTAACTTTACAGATTGTGAAGGTCCTGTCATTTCCACCGAAAAAAAAAGATTTATTTTATGCATATACCGAGTGCATGCTGTGTTGTATTATTAGATTATTAGATGTCCTGATACACTCGAACCCTGCAGAAGTCACTATACAATAGTAAAGCCACCATCAGCATAGTGATCGATTTGCACTGCAATCTCAATATGATTTTAGTATTGAAGTAGCTCCTTCGATCTGTTTTCCAGAAAAACGGATTACATATTGATTCGCCACTGTAATATGATAACGTCACTTTCACATTGCACACCATTAATAACACCATGGGCATTTCAAAATTCTAAAACAGATCATTGCAGAATGGACCATTTTATATATTTTCAATACCCGTTATCTGACTTGTAACTTCTTCTTCTTCTTCTTCTTCTGCGTACATAGTCAGACAGTAACCATTATTTTCTCGAAAAAAGCGGCGGTCATCCTGAGACTCTCGCCACTACCATAGAGCTTGTCTTGCAATTCCACTGGCAATGGCCACATCTGCTCTCTCTGATCCTCGTATGTCGGGCAGTTCTGCAGCAGATGTTCAGTGGTCATTTTACCAGTACCGCACGGGCATTCGTCGGTACACCCTATCTTCAATTTGTTGAATAGGTGGTATCTCAGTCTGTTGTGGCCAGTGCGAAGTCTGAAGACAACGACCTGCTCTCTTCGGTTCAACTGGTAATAGACATCGTTTTTGGTGTAACCAGTATGTTCGGTTTCCCATTTGGTCATGTATCTGGCTTTGATAAGCCGTTTTGACTCTTCGTACGTCATACTGGTATCTGTTTGTGGAAGCCTTGCACCTTCTTTTGCCAGTCTGTCTGCCTCCTCGTTGCCTTGGATGTTGCAGTGTGACGGAACCCACTGTACCACTACCCTTTTTGGTGCGGACTGCTGGCACAGTTTGCAGAGTGCTGCTCTTAAGTCATTAAGCTCAGTGTTTTTCTGGCTTTTTAGCGCTGTGACTACCTCGAGAGCATCTGATCTGACTTGTAACTGAATTACAACTTTGAGACGTGAGTACTTTTTGAACTGAACACGGGAATGTGTGTATCTAACACTTTTAAATGCCTGTCCTATCAATATCAATAGCGTGTTACTAAACCTATAAAAGTATATTACAACAGGAAAATAGTTTTTAATTGGCAGAAAATAGCTCATCGAGGTCATGACTATAATTAGTTCACACACAACATGTCATTACAATCAGTCAAATGAATACACAATTATAAATCGCTAAGGACGGCACGAATTTTGGAACGGAGTCTTGCATAGCTTGAATGTGCAATTTTGCACTTGTGACTTATAACAGGTTATTGTATCTCTTGCTAGCACTGACAATAAAGTAGCTTCGAAAATATCCCGTTTACAGACCACGGGCTAATTGAGAATGTGCCAGGCTTTCTTGACATAGAGATGTGCATCCCGTCTGTACTTCCCAGGCTAGCTCTGGTACCCACCTTTTGCAGTTGACCCCGGAACACCTTGCTATCGATTAAATATTCTGCATTAATTAGGGATTGAACCTACGTCGCTCAGCTGGGCAGGCAGTGGACTAACCAGTGTGCCACCGTGGCTCTCAATAATTTGCAATTAAAAGTTTTTGTCTGACTCAGACAATGTGAATAGTTTGTTATTATGTGACCAGTCTCCTACTTAGACAATGTGAATAGTTTGTTTTTATTTGATCAGTCTCCTACTTATACAATGTGAATAATTTGTTATTATTTGATCAGTCTGTTACTTGGACAATGAATAATTTGGCATTTGTTTGATTCGCCGCTTACTTGAACAACGTGAATAATGTGTTATTATTGGATCTGTCGGTAGCGTAAACAACGTGAATAATATGTTATTATTGGATCGACCGCTTACTTAAACAACGTGACTAATTTGATTTCAATTGTTCAGTTGTTTACTTAAAGTAAATAATGTGTTGTTATTGGATCAATCAGTTACTTAAACAAGGTGAATAATTAGTTATTATTGAAACAGTCGGTTCCTTAAACAACGTAAATAGTTTGTTATTATTGGATCGATCGATTATTTGGACAATGAATACCGTGTCACTTGTTTGATTATTTGGAAATTTGGATACGAGAAGAAATTGTTATTAATTTCATTCGTCCGTTACTTTGGCAAAGAGAATAGTTTGTAATTACATTCATCTGTTTGTAATATAATGGTATGAACACGGTTCAGATACTATTAACTGTTGGTAGCCCAAAATTATATTTCACATGTGAATAGTATTTAATTTCTTTCTAGAGATCGATAGTGGTATATGAAAACAAGACATAAAATTACAAAAGAACATACGTTTAACTAGACGTTGAAGGGCAAATTGGCTTCTGACAAATGGAAGCACCAACAAATAGTACCCAGATTGCTTTAAATTATGAAGACGCTCTGCCTGGTTCCAATGGTATTCTGGCGATAAAAGCAGACAAAATTCTGAGCAATGAAGGAAGATTTATTTTTGAAATAATCAACTGTGTCTGTATATGTGGCGTTGGTAGTTTGTTTGGGATTACAGCCAACATCATCAACATCATCATCTTCTACAAGCAAGGTTTTACTAATACTGTAAACATCGCATTTCTGGCACTAGCCATCTCTGATCTGTGTTGTTTGATTGCCTTGGAGTGGTCATCAACTTGCATGAATCCTCTTCTTAAAATATTCGATGTTCCTTGGGTTCCAGTTGAAGTGGGATACCTCTCAGCAGCCTGGCCACACGTTTGTTTCTGCCGAATCACTAGCTACATCACCGTATACATTACAGCTGAAAGGTATCTATGTATCGCATTACCACTAAAAGTTAAACAACTTGTTACGCCCAGGAGAACTATTCTAGCTCTCGCTCTGATTTACCTCCTCAACCTGGTTACCCTTGTTCCAGAATACGCCACGTCATATCCTGGTTGGAGATTCGTGGCTGAAAGGAACAGAACTCTTGTGGGGATTATCTTTAGGAATAACAGACAGAAAGTGGAAGGAATATCATTCGTCATTCACGCTTTCTTCAGTACGAGTTCTTTCGTGAGCGTAATATTGTTCACGATCTTGTTAGTGATCAAGCTGAGAAATAACTCAAAATGGAGAAAAGAGGCAACATCCGGCCACGATCAACGCGGGTCTATGTCGGGCAGAGATAGAAAAACTGTCAAGATGATCGTGTTGATATCCACCATTCTGATCCTATGTTACATACCTGGCGCCATAGTCTCTTTGCTAACCTTCCTAATTGGGCCGGATTTTAATATTGGGGGCAAATACATCAACATGGCAATCGGAGCTTGGTCTATCGCGTATGCCTTCCAAGGCATCAACTCCAGCATTAACATATTTCTGTATTATAACATGAGCTCAAAATATAGAGAAACATTCAATAATATATTTATGAAAACAAAATGAAAGCTTTCAAAAGTTAAATGACGTACCTATATTGAGCGATATAATATAAACAAGGAACTGAAACGGCTGGGTAAAGTTCACTTAATGTGAAACAGAGATTGGAGCATTGACGGAATAGATAGGATTAGTTTTTTTTTTAATGTATACAATAAATTCGCAAACAATTCCGAGTTAGATATATATAATTGTGGAACAATGTGACGCCTACTGAAAAGCGAGGCAATGCATGATACTTTTCTATTAAATAAACACGTCGTAGAAAAATTAGAAAAAGTATAATATATGTGTATTTTAAAGTAGAATATATATCATACAGCGTTCTAAATTGAACAATTTCAAATCCAGGGGTCGATTCACCTCAAGGATAATAACAAAGACGCACCAGTCAAGTGGGATCATCTCACTTAGACTACTATTACATGGCTATGATAGTTTTACATTACACAATTGGTCGTTCTTTATTTTGGGGGATTAATTTACAGGCATTTCCTTGTTTGACTGTGAACTGGTCGGCAAAATTAATTGGGATAGCAGGCTAATTTAGGTTTATAAAAAAAAGAAGATCATGCAGAATAAAAAGGAAATCTTCTGTTCAAATTATACACAGTAAAAAAGAAACAGATATTATTGTAACTCTGAAATTATTAATCAATCATCAATCGCTTCCCTCCTACCTATGCATAAGCCCTAAACAAACACATACCAAACCTTTCTATCTTTCGGGTACACGTCCAGTTGGTCCCACGTCAGATCAGCTTCCGCCTTGTTTGCGGCTAGTTCCCTGCTCTTAGTGCACATGGAGCACCCTCTAATTCTCTTGAACTTTAGACAACATATACTCAATGAGTATGCAAAGATCAGTTTGGAAACCATGATCACCACTTCCATTTTTCAAATTTAAGCGCATTGGCAACATAAATAATATACTTATTAAATGTATCAGTAATTTAAATACATACGTACATTTTATTAAGTGAATGTCATAAGCAGCAGAGAACAGCATTGTAACAGACAAGGCCTACAAATTATCTAGTCACCCCTTGTCACTGGGCCGAATATGCATTACCGCCTCGTATAGCCAACTTATCCGTCTGTTCTGACTGAAAACTGATTCTGTAATCATAAAAACATGGTTAATCATTTATTGCATAGTCTTGTCATTCTTCTTCTTCTTCTTCTTCTTCTTCGTTCATTCTCAATCTCCCACTACCAAACCCTGAAAGGGCTTAAGTAGCAGAATGTAGTCCAGAGAACGGAATGCGTTGTGTCGTAGTTTACAGCTTGGCTGCGATATTTGCACCTTTCGGTCCAACACATCCGACTTCAGCAAGTCTTGTCATTCATATCATGTATCTACAAATCTAACTATGGCTAAATTTTATAAGCAGAGGATGCCCTTCTATCACTTCTTTACCAAATCTGATCAGTATGGTGTCCTTTTACAGCACGCCAATGTTCTGAATCTTTGAATCGACAAAAAATGGGCGTTTTCCCGCCGTGGTTCAAAGAGTCCGGACATTGGAAGTGACCTCGGTATTTATAGAAAACTTCTGGGTCAACACAATAGAAACAAATCAGCGCATGCGAATTCAAGCTGGAAATATGATATACTTCCTTTCTGCCGGTTCATTCTGCCCTAGAAAGACACTAGCCATTTTTTGTGTCTATTTTGAAAGTCAGATTGTCGCTTTTCTCGATCGATATAGAAAACTCTGCAATTGCTGATGAATTTCTTTTTGATAGTGACTCCGATGATGGGGGGTTGGTCGGGTCTTGTAGCACCGATAACGTTGCTGTTCCACGATTGAGTGGTGCAGGAGATGCAGAAGATGAGGAGGAATCTGATTCTTCTAGCAGCGAGAGTGGTAATGAACCAGAGGTAGGTATACCTTCTCGTTATGATCACGACTGGCTTTGCAGCTTCGAGGAAATTGCTAGGCCTAGTGGTGTTGATCCGGAGATTTCTGAAGCAGGTTTGTTTGTTTTTTTTTTACTGCAGACATTATTGAATTGTTTGTAGTAGAAACAAACAGATATGCTGCCTCTATGAAAGAGAAGAAAGGTATCGATGCCACCCCATCATCACGTGTGGCATTGTGGAAGCCTGTCACTGTAGATGAAATGAAGGCGTTTCTTGCTTTGATGCTTGTCATGGGGTTGGATAAACGATCTTCATTTGACTTGTACTGGTCAAGTGATATACTCCTAGAGATAACAGGGTTCAGAAGTGTTTTGCCCAGGAATAGGTTCTTGAGCATATTGTCATTTTTTCACCTTGTCGACAACACCACTGCTGCACCAAGGGGACATTCTGACCACACCAAAGCCTTCATAATTCAGGGCTTTGTTGACACTATCATTCCTTTGTGGCAACGATATTTCAAACCCTCCAGTGAGGTAGGTGTTGATGAAAGGATGATTTCTTTCAAGGGTAGGACCAGCCTTATGCAGTACATGCCTAAGAAACCCTCAAAGTGGGGAATGAAGGCATGGGGCCTAGCCGACTCCAAGACTGGCTACCTCTGGAATTGGCAGCTGTATCTGGGGAAGGAAGACAATATTGACCGATCTAAAGGTGTTGCTCAACATGTTGTGGGTTCTTTAATTTCCCCCCTGTATGGTAAGGGTCATGTTGTATACATGGACAATTTGTTTTCTTCTCCAGCTCTTTTCCGTGAGCTCCATACACACCAGACAGCTGTATGCGGTACACTTCGTTGTAACCGACAAGGTGTACCTCCAGTGATAAAGGCTGCGAAACTCAAGGCTGGGCAGCCCCCCATCACCAAAAGAGATGGTGCTCTTACATACATTTCCTGGTATGATAAGAGACAAGTCAATATGTTGACTACTGTCCATGGGTTGCAATCCTTCACAAAGACCGTGCAGTCGAAACACCACCCCGATCATGTGCGGGTTGTCGACAAGCCATGCACTATCGAAGCCTACTCCAAGCACATGGGAGGTGTTGATCGCTTAGACAAGCAGTTGACATACTACCTGCATTCCCACAGGAGTACCAAATGGTGGAAGAAAATATTCTTCTACATATTTGAAGCCAGCTTCGTCAACGCGCTTGTGCTTTGGAGGGCGTTGCATCCCCAGCGTTTGAGGGCAGAGCAATTTCGCCTTCGAATTGCTCATGGACTTCTTGAGGGGTACCAGTCTGGTGTCACTTGCAGACGAGGACGCCCTTCTAGTGTTCCATTATACAGGCTGGTGATGGGAGACCACTTTCTCATGATCACAGAGAAGCGACAACCTATTGGCCAAGTCGCTACTGTATATTGTGTAGTCTGTTCCGACAGAAAAAATAAGAATCGGCACCAAGTGAAATTTGTATGTAAGAAGTGTAGGGTACCGCTGTGCCATTACCCATGTTTTGAACGGTATAACACACTTGTGAATTTTAAAATTCCTTGTCACGCAACCCTTCATCGAGAGTAGGTGAGTCAAAATGTTTGTAATGTTGCCAACATTTTACCTTTCCCTTTTTGCTTCTCAAAAACTAACATACATACAACAACAAAAACAACACCAACACATTCTTTATCCATTTATTTCTATACTCACAAAAAAATCATATCAATAGACCAGCAAATAACAATTGTAAAGGTTCTCAGCCAAAAACCATCGAAAACTATGAGGAGCTCAAAAATAATGCGGTTGCAGGGGAAATCGCGTCCTTTTTTAATGCGGAGTGCTAAAGGTTTTAAGTGAATGTCATAAGCAGCAGAGAACAACATTGTAACAGACAAGGCCTACAAATTATCTAGTCACCCCTTGTCACTGGGCCGAATATGCATTACCGCCTCGTATAGCCAACTTATCCGTCTGTTCTGAATTATGTCCCCTTTCACGTGAAAGCAAATGTGGGGAAAAGTGCAGACTGAAAACTGATTCTGTAATCATAAAAACATGGTTAATCATTTATTGCATAGTCTTGTCATTCATATCATGTATCTACAAATCTAACTATGGCTACATTTTATAAGCAGAGGATGCCCTTCTATCACTTCTTTACCAAATCTGATCAGTAGGGTGTCCTTTTACATCAGGCCTAAGAGAAAGACCTTTAAAATACGCAGCTACGTTTCTACCTCTTCTATCACAAATCTCTCACATTCGTTGGGGTAAGTTCAATGTCTCTTCCATAAGACAATAAGGTTCAATGCATATGTAACTCACGGTGGGACCTCCTGGTCAGCTCTTTCTGCAAAGCCTTGCGTCTCAGCCTTTATCGGACTCTCCTGCTCCTCCTCAACTCACCTATCCAACTTGCCCGCTGGTCAAGAGATACTTATGTCACCACGTCGTTGACCAGCTCGTAGTTTGTGTCTCCGATTGGTTTGTACTTCATGTCAATATGTCAAGTTCTGCATTTATAGAACCCTTACCAACTTTACGTTTAGTAATTTCGGGCCCAACCACAAACAGCTCAACCCCGACCAATCATCATGTGTCCCATGGACACAAGCGCTTGGGCGAACAACTTGTGATAACGTGTCATCAAATCATAAGTAGCTCAAACACCCACTGGTAGCGGTAGATTCAGAACAAACGAAGCCAAGCCAAACACTCACTGGTAGCGGTAGATTCAGAACGAACGAAGCCACGCCAAACACTCACTGGTAGCGGTAGATTCAGAACAAACGAAGCCAAGCCAAACACTCACTGGTAGCGAAAGATTCAGAACGAACGAAGCCAAGCCAAACACCCACTGGTAGCGGTTGATTCAGAACGAACGAAGCCAAGCTAAGCCAAACACCTACTGTTAGCGGGAGATTCAGAATGAACCAAGCCAAGCCAAATACCTACTAAATTAACTACCAATCTAACGAAGTCTTTTTACCAGATTTAGCATGTGATGTTCACATGCTGCTGAAGACCTAAACTTAGAAAATAATCTCCCGATAATAACAAAAGTAAATTCCTACCATGGTCAGATTTTCGGACAATGAAAACCCAGGTCGGCTTTGTTAAAAATAATCAATGTACCTAACCTCTGACTGACCTCTCCAACGTAGAGGTTCAACACTGCATTTGGGATATCTAATCAGCTTTTACTAACATCAGATTCTATTAATTTGCAGTGCGGTTTTAAAGGAATACTTTTTACTAGACGATGTTACCAGCCCCATGCACAACATTATTTTGTCGACTTTTACGACATGCAAGGAAGACTACAGTTTTAGTAATCTGTTTACCCCAGGAGCCACTGGGGCAAATTGTTTATTAACAAAAATAACGAGATTGATTTTGTTATCATCTATGCCTCATAATGTAAACATCCCCTGCTTCCAAGAAGTAATTGGTTGATGAACGTCATCCATCCTCACACACGTAGTGTACACGTAGTGCACGTTTCACAACAAACTAATAGTAAAGGGGCATCAATCATATATCGTGTCTATCCGCACGGTGGTCGTTCAAGTGTAGGACCCCTTATAGGAGCCATGAATATAGTTTGCATACTGCAGATGTCACCACGCAGTGAGAGGGCAACATGTCTAGTCTATTGATGTAGAGACACTATGATCCTATCCGGGGTCTTAACTTGTGTTAGCTGATAAGGTGATTTGTATCCTAATGATTGGGTCACTGTGTCTCGATGGGTTTATTGTTAGTACCTACTATTATGGTTTAACATGTGTTTACATTAAAATTTTGTTTTTATTAAAACTGCAAGCCTCACGATGTTGTGTTTCCGTTATGTTCTGTTGTGATACGATTCGACGTAATCGCACCCCAGACAGATCCATAAGTGCCCAGTCTATTTAAGAAAATAGTAAACAGTGTATAGTGTAGATACCGATGGTATCTGTAGCTCGGGGGTTGTACAACCAATTGGTTGTAGATACGTCTGGTTCGTTCTCGCAGGTGACTCTTTGGTGGACCAGAGTATGATTTCACAATCGTGCAATATGTGCATTACTAATTCAAAATGCCACGTTTATCCATTTTCAATGTCCCTCCTGCGTATGCCAGCTTTTTTATCCAGCAAACCCCAGGATGACCAGGACAGTAGATACACACAAGTTCCCGGAGGCTCGAGCCCCCTATATCCACTATCCACGCATGTCACAGCCAGTTCTTCCGAAGCAATAATTAAGAGCCAAGGACGAATACGGCCCTCATTAAAGAGGTACAAGACAATCAGAGCCGAAGTCACTGCATCGATCTCTATTAGGATGCTGGAGAATGTTGTCAAGTATGTACCGCTTCTCTCAGCATTGACTCCGTCTCTCACTCTAGCAGAGAAGCACAACTGCGTTTCTTCCCGAGTAGTACAGATCCATCAGTATATTGTTGTTGTAGTTCAATGCCCTCAATGAGTATGTTTACTCTTTTCAGCGCCATGAAAAGGGCGTTATGTGGCGGGTTATCTTCACATCCCAAGCGTGCTAATGAAGGTGAATCGCGGTTCTCCATGCGGTTGTGCTGTGATTGTCTTCATCTGCGTGACGCTCATTACTACCGTAATAACGTTGATCCACATCTCGTCAGTGAGACTGACTTTAAAACTGCATGTTCTTAGGGAACACTACATAGTCACGTTTTATTTGTTTAACCTCGATGTTTGCTTTATCACTGTATCAGCCTCTACATTGTCAATGAGTGTTCTTAATTTGATTGTATATCTGCAGAACAGTTGCCCTCTTGATCTGAACAGTAAAGCGTATTGATAGAATAATAAACAATATATTATGCTGACACTTACGTTTATAAACAACAAAAGGCAAGTTTCATTGGCACAGGTCAACAGAAGATAATTTCTTTCAGTTTTCCATGACATATGAGATGCTTGGCAAGAGAGAAAGTTGTACGGGTAGATATTGAGAAATCATTCGAACTGTCTGGAAGTACGAACCCCAGTTTGTATTACCAAGTGTATGTGACATAATGTATCATTAAACAAGTGAATAATAAATGATTTAGGGGACGGCGTTGGCTAGTGGTTAAGTGACAAGGCTCACAACCCAAAGGTGCTGGGTTCGGTTCCAATCACAGCTCCGGCTATTACCCCGGGGAAGCAAACCCTTAGAAAATGCAGAAGGAAGCAGGGGAATGCTGAAGTCGGATGCACTGGGCCGACAGGCGCAAAATAAAAACCACAGTGCAACGCACACCGCCTAGGGGAATAGAGAAAAAGGTGAACGCAACAAAAAAATTATAATTTAAGTTGGCTATCCAGAAAAAGTGCAAGTACATGACCCAATCATTCAAAGGAAATGTTCAAACAGTGTGTCTCTTCAAGTTTTACTCTAAATACAGTGAAATTATTACTGCTGAACGCGTTGACTGCTTCCGAGAAGTGGTTAAAACAATGATTTCAGAAGATAAACCAACACAAAACAAGTGTCAAGTTGAAGTTTCTTGAACAAATCATTAATTTTTGGTTTTAACTGATCAAATTTCCACAGCTTTAAAGAACGCATCGTCAATAAACTTGTCCATGCTGTAGTGGTGGTGCAAGCTGTATAGAAACATCATAAATTGCATGCAAATTTAAAAGGGGCAGTAAAATGGTCTTCGTTTATCTTCGTTGTTCGCCCTGAACTGACCATATCTATTTGTATTCCTTAATACACATTACAGTCAGGCTCATGCTTATCTCGTTGCCATTTATCTCTCACATAGCCACATTCATTTATCTCATGAACGTTATGTCTCCTTCAGGCTTGTCTCTTTGCCAAACAGTTTATCTCTCACATAGCCACATTCATTTCTCTCATGAACGTTATGTCTCCTTCAGGCTTGTCTCTTTGCCAAACAGTTTATCTCTCACATAGCCACATTCATTTCTCTCATGAACGTTATGTCTCCTTCAGGCTTGTCTCTTTGCCAAACAGTTTATCTCTCACATAGCCACATTCATTTCCCTCATGAACGTTAGGTCTCCTTCAGAGTCATGTCATTCACATTGTCATATAACAGCATACATTTCCCTCATAAACTCTACGGTCTTCAGAATTCTCTCAGCGCCATGTAGTTTTTACCTCATATAACCACATACATTTCGCACATAAACGATACCGTTTATTTCATAAGTATTTCAGTGTCATGTAGTGTATCTCTCAAATAACTACATATATTCACATAATAACGATACGGTCTTCTTTAGACTTCTCTCATCGCCAGGTAGTTTATCTCTCATATAACCACAAACATTTCCCTCACAAAAGTTACGGTCTCCTTCAAACGTATCTCTTTGCGTTACAGTGCCTATCTAACATAATCACACAGGTTTCTCACATTAACTGTACGGTCTCCTTTGCCGTCTCTTATTGTGATTTGGTGAATCCATTACCTGCGATGGAGTGGATCATATCACTCTTTTCACTCACGGAGCGGACATGTATTGAACAATGGTTCCAAGTTCTATTGCCTTTTCCACATACGAATTGGTTTATGTGTCCATTTTTGTTATGTTGTAGATGTAGCTCCGAAGTTATAGATGAAAGTTCATCTCCAGGAATTCTCAGTGATAAGAAAATAACCAAAAATAATAATATATTGAGGATGCAGCGTTACTAAAGATCACATATTGTTTATAATACACACTTGAATGTCTCAGATAACGGGCTGGAACGATTCAAATACCATCCATTAGGCTGTAAGACAATATGATTATATTATAAACATTAAGATGGCATTCCCAGTTACGGCGCCATCTTTGCGGGTTACATGTTTACGGAAAGGCTTCGGTGGTAACCATGAGGCAAAATCTGCATCCTATGCTATCTCCAGTCGTCTCGATGAATGTCTTGCCACTGACAAAAGGTAGCTTAGGCTCTGTGAGTGAGGTTTACAAAAGGCGCAGTTTCTTCCTCACTTTAATCCAAATAACAGCGCGAGTCACCCATTTCAGCGGACACACCAAGAGATACGACTGTCCACACGGCTGAACACAGAGAGTGGTCTTCATCACTTGTGATGTACAACTATTATAAGACACAAAATATGTTATCCTTTTCAAACTATATATAAAATGGAACAAATGTCACACTGGCATCGAAAATAATACAACAGAAAAGTCTGAGAGGGGTGAAAGAAAGATATAGAGTATGTACGTAATCACTTTCCAGGACAAATTATGTCTCGAAATATATGAATAAATTCATGTCAGAGAATATAAGATTACTTGAAAGATATATAATGCAAGAGAGATAGATGCACATCGCTAGTGTTAAAGAGAATCCGCACCGATGTACAAATAGTTGAAATTGTAATAATAATGCAGGCATGCAGTATCAACAACTAAAACACAATCAAGGGATTAATATTAGCGTGGTCAAACGTGATCTGCACATGCTAGCAACGCACCCCCACAAAAATGCAAACATTCTCCTTAAACCTATCCTCTTTTCATTAAATATGTCTGTAACATGTGATTGGCGTAATTACAATTTAAAATGTAAGGTTCATATATTCAAATGACAAGAAAATATACATGAAAAGAATAGACGAACCTTGAATGAGTAATTCTCTTATAAAACATCAAAGTTTGTCCCATCAATCTTGAAAGATGCATACAATCTAAGGATGTTTTATCGTTAGTTGCATATTAATTTAAATCTTTTAGAAAAGAGTTTCCATAGTGATATCAAACAAATACAACTAAATGAATATATTATTTAGGAGTAGTAGCTTGTGTTGTCTTTTTCCTTGCGGCGTTGTCTTCTCTGTGTTGCAATAGTGTCGCTTTACCAAGCGTGAGCTGGCCATTCAGGGTACATCTCCATCTAGATCGGTCTGCAGCTTCGTCTTCCAATGAGCTCAGTTCCATATCCGGGTCCTTCATATCACATTTGAACACATATGTGAACCTGAACTGTGGTCGACCAATTGTCCTCGTGCCATTTCCCAACTGTCTATAGAGGATATCTTTGGCAATGCGACCATCTACCATGCGACGAACATGACCAAACCATCGTTGTCTTCTCTTCCCAAGTAGAGTGTACTTGCTTGAAAAACCAGTGTGAGAGTGCATCTCTGCATTTGTCACACTTTCCCTCCAAGTGATTCCAGAAATGGAACTCATCAGCCGTAGGTGGAAGGTCTTAAGCATGGGCTCTTGTTTGGCATACGTTGTCCAAGTCTCGCTGCCATATAGAAGTGTGCTTACAACACACGCGTTGTATATCATGGCCTTGGTTTTATTTGTCACTTTCAGGTTTTTCTAAACACGCGTTTTGAGGTGAGCAAATATAGCCGCAGTTTTGCCAATGCGACTGTTTATTTCTGGGTCTAAAGAGAGCGTGTAATTCTTCTTCTTCTTCGTACGCTGTCAGATGTCAACTTGCATTTGTTCGAAGAAAGCAGCTGTCATCCTGAGGCTGTCGATACTGCCATAGAGGTTGTCTATTTTTGGCACTGGTGATCGCCACATGTGCTTTCTCTCGTCCTCGTATGTCGGGCAATTTTGCAGCAGATGTTCAGCGGTCATTTTCCCTGTACCACAGGTGCATTCGTCAGTGCCACGTATCTTCAGTTTATTCAGTAGATTATACCCCAGTCTGGTGTGGCCTGTGCGGAGTCTGAAGACCACGCCCTGCTCTCTTCTGCTCAACTGGTAATAGGCATCATTTTTTGTGTGTAGCCAGTGTGCTCTGTTTTCCATTTGGCGATGTATCTGTCCCTAATAAACCGTTTGGACTCTTCGTAGGTCACACTAGCATCTGGTTGTGGTAATCGTGCACCTTCTTTTGCCAGTCTGTCTGCCTCGTCGTTGCCTTGAATGTTACAGTGGGATGGAACCCACTGTACCACTGCTCTTTTTATGCCGACTGCGGGCATAGTTTATAGAGTACTGCTCTTAAATCATTAAGTTCTGTATTGTTTTGGCTTTTTTAGTGCTGTAACCACGGACAGGGCATCTGCAAACAGGACTATCTGGCTTTCATTGCTTTCGCCTGTCAGCATTGCTTATACTGCAGCCTTCAGTGTCTCTGCCTCCTTTTTGAAATTGCTTGAGAATTGTCCAGTTGTCACTGACATTTTATTTTTCTGCCATTTGTTAGGCTCAGGAATACCCCTGCCCTTCCATTCTCTGTTGAGTTTGTTACAGAACCGTCGGTGTATGCATGGGTCCAGTCCATGCGTTGGTAGTTTTCCGCTATGTAAAGTTAAGGGTTATGTGTCTTCTTTCTTTTTCAGTCTGGCTGTTCTTGTTTCCAATACCTGGTATATTTTCTACCACCTCTGGAATGATATGCTGCATCCATGTGGGTTTACGTACAGTAGGGATGGGCTTTGGTGTTGTCATGGTGGCCATAGTGTCTTCGCTCATCTTTGCTTTGGCTATTCCTGCAAAGTTTCTCCTCTTTAGTTTCCCTTTTCCAAATCTATTTAGTCCCTGATGCATTGGATGGTCTGACAGTCTTCTCAGTTTCTCTGCTTGCTGCTGGGCTCTGCCGTCTCTTCTATCGATCATGGATTGCAGATTTGTAATCTTATCAAGTTCTACAATTGGCGTTGACTTCATGCCTCTGGTTTTAACTATCATGGCTTAGTTTTGAAGTTTGCTAATTTTATCAAAGTTCGCCTTTGCTGCTGTTGCCCATGCCGCAATGCCATACTCGAGAACTGGCCTCACTCTTCCAGTGCACAGTTTCTTTAGTATACTTTCGTCTGCTCCCCAGCTCGTGCCAGCAAGTTTCCTCATGATTGCCATTATCATTGATTAGGAATCCCAGAATTGATGCAAAGTCTTGACGTGGCATCTACTTCCTGTCCCAGAGCATGTATTGTCAGTGTACATGTATGTATGTATGTATGTATGTATGTATGTATGTATGTATTTATGAATGTATGCATGTATGTGTGTGTATATATGTATATATCGATGTACTAATAAATAGGCCCCGTTTAGATAAATATACTGAAACATAATCAGGATGTAACATTCATAAATGTCCCATATAAAATGCGCAATAAATACATCAATCTTGATTACGTAATTCTCTTCCAAGTATTCGGTTTGGTGCTGTCGCTCTATGTGGCAGGACAATCTCGTGACTTTATTTCACATTCAACCTGTTACTACAAACAATGTCCGTCAATACCTGTCTGTATCTAGAGCTCATTCTGTAATACAAAACAATATTGACACTGGAGTTGATGGACTGGAATACATACGCGAAAGACCAGGCTGATGAACACACATTTATGAACCGGCCTCTAATATTAAATTCAGGTCCGACTATGAAACTAGCCATTGAAAGTACAGCACCTGGCGTGTAACAGATTATAAGAATGGTAGCGATCAACACAATCATCTTGACAGTCTTCTTGTCTCGAGTAGATGACACTCGCTGATCGTTGTTTGAAGTTGCCACTTTTCTCCACTCCGACGATTGTTTTAGTTTTAAGACTAAGAGCAATGTAAAGATGATGACACCAAGGAAAGCTGTAGTAGTTAGGAAGAAATGAAAGATGAAAATTATACCCTCCAGGTTCTTTCGGCTACTGGTAAAAATGACAGCAACCAAAGATGTGTTACTTTCAGGCACGAATCTCCATCCAAGATAAGAAGTAGCGTACTCTGGAACAATAGTCATTAAGTTCACAAAATAGATGCCAACGATAATTAGCGTGGTTCTCTTTGCCGTGACGAGCTGTTTGACTTTCAGGGGCAAAGAAATACAGAGAAACCTTTCAGCTGTAATGTACACGGTGATATAGCTTGTAATTCGACAGAAACATACATGTGGCCAGGACGCAGAGAGGTACATGACCTCTACTCGAACCCATGGAACACCAATGGCTGCAATTAGAGGATTCATGCACATGGATGCCCATTCCAAGGCAATTAGGCAACACGTATCAGAGATAGCTAGTCCAAGAAATGCTATGTTTACAGTATTTGTGAAACCTTGTTTGTAGAAAACAATTGCATTGATACCATTGGTTGTAATTCCAATTAGACTAAAAAGTCCACATATTATCCCAAAATTTACGCCTTCGAAGATTAGTCTTCCTTCGTCGCTCAGAATTTTGGTATGGTGCTGTATTTTCACATTGCTGTAGGAACCTTCGATGTATGCATCGGTTGTAACACGCTCCATTCCTAAGTAGTAACTGATGCTCTCAAGCCGTTACATCGTCTCTGAAGCTTAGAGTCTTGATAGCGCTTTCATAATGTTCAGATCTTTGAAATTAGTAATGACTATTTCACTGTAATAAATGAAAGTCAAGAAAAAGGATATATTAGTAAATTAAAATAAAAAAATAATTAAAATTAGTTTAGAACAAATCTATTAGAGAGTTGACTGATTACACTAAAACATAAACAAATATTTCACTTTATCGTAATTACTTTATGGTCGTTTATTGAATTTTTTTTTTAACAAATGAAATTGCTGTTTACTGTATATGCCGTTTCTCTCTAACCAGTTATAAGTTGTCAGTAATAATAATGTTACTACTTTATGTAAAGGTTGGCGGCGTTTCAACCAATTGGGAGACATTAATCAGATGTAAAAAAACCACCCTTCTTAATCAGAATAGCTAAAGGCAAATATGATCATTAAAAAACATATTTTATATTTATATAGAAGGTGCAGGTGCGCCCATGGCAATAATTGCTATCCGGGGTGAAGATAACTCTTCATGGTCTAAACCATAGTCTATGTTAGGTGAGGGACCAGTTATCTTCCTTGATGTTTATACCTTCTCCAACTCATACGTCAGGTACCTATTTACAGCTTGGTCGACTGGAGGAGTAGTCGGACGTGGAACAAACAACTCTCGAATTTGTTTCTATCCGTCCCGGATGTCGACTCCTGGCGCAGCGTCATCCCAGTCTTATCAAGTCAGATCACTAGCAACTAGGCTACACTCTCCACTATATAGCAGTTGTTATGTATTCAGTCCATAACTGGTGATTTGTTTCTATGGCATCTGTATATCGTTCCCTAATTCTTGAATCAGTATGTTGTGTTTTAGATGATCCTTGTCTCACAGGAGGTAAGACCAGAGTGCCTACATCCCGAGTTACCTCCAGTCGTCTCCACCAATAGTCTTGCCACTGATTCAAGGTAGCTCGGGATAAGATTGAGAATGGTGACCAGCGTATATTGGTTCTCACTATAAAATAAATACAGCGCACATCACATTATTAAAACAAAAACCGTCTGATGTTATGGCCATCATCGCTTCGCATTAGTCAATAATCATAGATGTAAAAATAGGAGTGTGACAAGGACGTGTGTTATCCCCTTGACTCTCTAATATATATATATATGCATAGAACAAATATTCGAAAATAACGCATGTGTGCCAGGGCTTTTCCTTTGAGGAGTGGCAATGAATAACCTGATATAATAGAATGATAAAGTTATTTTAATGACATAAAGAGCACAATAATTGCAGGAACTTGATACAGCAATAAACACAACAAGCCAAGAGTTTGAATTAGACATAAACATTAAGAAAACAGAAGCTACGATATGTGGCAAAAGTTACAATAAATCATATGTGCAGTTAAAAAAACAACTTACTGTAACAGGTGCAGAATGTCCTCTATATATTTCTTATAATAACGGGAAAATGCAGATAGGAAAAGAAATCAGAAAAAGTATAGGTATGACTGGTCAAGTCGATATTCAGCAACACGTGAAAGATACTGACATACTATAAAAGGTAATACATAAATTGAAATTTATAATTATGAAGTGTTATGTACACTCTTGATTACTTCATGTGTACCAAATAACAAGTTGTAAAAGAGTATTTAAGCTTTCTAAATGTGATAATATGATAGATTGGGTCGCATTTTTTTGGGAAAGATAAGGAAACGGATGTCGATATATTGAAAACATTAGGGTAGAAAACGAATTAAAGGACGACATCAAGGTTAGATAGTTAAGATATTTTTACCATATAGCAAATTGAATACCATTTTAGAGGGTATGGTAGATGGTAGTCGTTCAAGAGGCAGACAACGTTATAAGTCAGCGGATAACATCATGAGGTAAACAAGAAAAAAAATCTGTCAGATTGCAAACTACGACAAGAGATAGAATGCACTGGAGATCCATTCTAGCTGAACTTGAATGAACCGAACTAGAGTATGTTGAATGCATTCTATGTCAATGTCCTGTTAATACGTAATCAATGTGTTACACTATCTCGTGGCTGTTCCATGTGTATAATGTTTTGATATGACTTTCCCTGTGTTTGAAAATGGTGTTGTTATTACTAGACCACTATTAGTGCATTCGTTTGTAAGATCTTCTACATTGCTGTTGAAATATCTAGTAAGGATGGAAAGTGCGTGGCCAAAAGGTTTCAATGCCTGTTCGCGGACAAGGAGGGCAGTGGATCGAATCCCCTGTAAATAATTTTGTTGTCTGCTGCGGGTAAAATAAACAAACATTTCCAGCACACGACATGGCGACAGAATTGACGAAAGCGACCTGTAGTCCTCAGTCTAAAATTCTTTCGTCTAACCCAGAAATGGAAATAAATTCGGACGACAGTTTTAAAGAAAATGATAAGTCTCACCGAACTCCCTTAAGCAATTTTAACTATCTCACTCCTGGCAACGATGTGAGAGTTGCTTTGAAAATACCGCAGTACTGGAAGAACTGTGAACGTTGTTACATATACGATCGCCAATAATTCATTATAAATTAAACGATACATTCTAATTACGAGATTTAAGCGGTAAATTAGTCTTCTGTCATCTCGAAGACATTTTCATCCGAGATTCGGTTGTTGATAGACGTATTTTTTAGGTGTTTGTATACTTTTTGTATCGTAATCACAAACATTTAGTTTCCCTTTGCTATGGCTAGGCATTTCCTAACAAGATAATTGGATCGTCATGTCCCAGACCACTGTGCTTATTCATTTGGCCTGGCTTGTCATGGTGCAGAAATGCGGGTTCTCTGTTGCCAGGTATGCTCAGCACAGATATGGTTCCTTCTTAACCACAGAGGGTGCATGCGTATTGTCCAATAGGAGACACATTTGAACAAATGGGTTACTGTTAAGGTTTTAAGAATAAAATCCACTTTATATAGTACCTCATCTACTAAGTTAAACAGTATCGTGGTGTTCGGTATTGTAGCTCACGTAAGAGACTGTCAGAGCGGACCCATGCCTAACTACTGAAGGTGTGTGTGGGGATGGATGCACTGAGTTTGGTTTCCCAGGTTTGCTACTCTAAATCCGTTATGTTTAATCTGGGAGTTCGCTCGACCAAATATCAGGACTACCAATAAGAGGATTCGGTTCTTCACCACAAACAACGGTCTGTGAGCATGAGAGGATATCTACACTAATCTACTTACACCACAGGGGTTGTTCTTCACATGATAACAATATTCCTAGGTCTATGGTGTGGCAGGGCTGTCTGTGCCACAGATCTGGTCCAAGGGTTGTCACGGCCTTCGTGTCCTACTCACCGTCTGTGCCACAGATCTGGTCCAAGGGCTGTCACGGCCTTCGTGTCCTATCACCGTCTGTGCCACAGATCTGGTCCCAGGGCTGCCACGACCTTCGTGTCCTACTCACTGTCTGTGCCACAGATCTGGTCCAAGGGCTACCACGACCTTCGTGTCCTACTCACTGTCTGTGCCACAGATCTGGTCCAAGGGCTGCCACGACCTTCGTGTCCTACTCACTGTCTGTGCCACAGATCTGGTCCAAGGGCTGTCACGACCTTCGTGTCCTACTCACCGTCTGTGCCACAGATCTTGTCCAAGGGCTGTCACGGCCTTCACGTCATACTCACCGTATGTGCCACAGATCTGGTCCAAGGGCTGTCACGGCCTTCGTGTCCTACTCACCGTCTGTGCCACAGGTCTGATCCCAGGGCTGCCACGACCTTCGTGTCCTACTCACTGTCTGTGCCACAGATCTGGTCCAAGGGGTGCCACGGCCTTCGCGTCATACCCACTGTCTGTGTCACAGAGTTAGGCCCATCTGTTTTTTGTCGTGTCGATAACAGCGCAAATGGTATTTCAATATAAATTATTGGTGACATATATGAGTTGGTTCCCTACTCTGTATTTGTGGACAATGTTCCAGAGTCGTGCCATGATTATTGAAATGGCTTAGTGAAGTCGACAAAAACATGGTAAACTTCATGTTGGTATTCGTTTTTTAAAATCACTCCGTGCTGTTCAGTTTGACAAACCGAGGATGTAATTGATTTTTGTGTATGGCATGGCAGCTTCTCACAGTCGACCCAACTGTAAATGGGCACCTGACGAAGCCTGGGAAAAATGAATGAACCGCAGTGGCTTACAGGGTGTTTGCGATTTATCGTTGACACTTGGAATAACGAAAGATATTACTTATACACGGAGGCTCTCGAATGCAACGACGTCGGTTGTATGACCAATTTTTCAATAAAAGAGTGTATTTATCTACGTCCAATAGAGCCTAGCCGCATTGTCGTTCAAACAGGCGAATCAAATCACCACTGTTTCTGGTCCCATTAATGGAATTGAGCAGCTGAAGATGGGGAGTTAAAAACCAATCGTTTTTACAAAATGAGTTTGTAAGATCGAAACAGTACACTATATTATATGTTGACATCCCCATATATATTCGTCCCTTCTTCTATGATTCGCTGGTTCTGTATTGTTGTTAATTTTTGTCCCTGATGAAGGCCTATTAGTCGAAGTGTAGGTTCCGTTTCTGTTTCCATCTCGATGCTGACTCTGACCATACCTTTTTTTTTACTTTAATTAAATTTAAATTTAATTAATTTTAATATTGTGTCACTCAAGTTTTCTTAAGATACAAACACAACATTTCTCGGTTGCCTTTTGCAACACCTTCGGCATATTGTAGAGATAATAATCAATTCAACCATGGTACCAGTCGTGTGATTAAAATAACTTGTAAATGATACTGGTGATGTTTCCGCGTCGATGGATGGCTGCAATTTACCGCCAACATCATCTATCTCTTGCCTTCATGTTATGCTCCCACAGACTGTTGTCAATCAATATATGTATGCCTTTCCACTTAAAACGTTGTCTTCTTCTTCGTCACCTAACGTGCACCTTTCCGGTCAGCAGTGGTTTGTGTCTCTTTATGTGCTAACACTATTTGATGTGCAGACCTTTTGTCTTCATCAGCATATCTTTTCGTATTACTAATTTCGTGCTTGCTTTTTCTTCCATGAGGTGCAGCCTGTCCTTCTGCATTTCCCCATTTCATAGGCTTCAACTGTATTAATAAGCTGGTTGTTCATCGTCCATGTTTCTCACACAATTGAGCAAAGCCGAATATGTATATAACACCTGACTACTCCTTTTCAGTGTATTTGTTATTTGTCTGGATCTCAATATAGTTTATGTTATTAAATGTTTTGATCAATCATTTTCTCTTCTTTACTTCCATCTCATATCAGCCGTCATCTGTTACGATCTGCTCAAGGCACACGACGTTTTTTACCTGTTCCAGCATCACTCTGTTTACTGTGAAGTTCAATGTGGACTTTACATTTAGTATGCTAAGTACAATTTTTCTAAAGTAAATGTCCAAACCAAAATATATGTTTCTGTTATTGTTGTCTCTACCAGTTCCTGCAATGCCTGCCTACTTTCAGCAAATAATACAGTATCAGCACCATAGCATAGATTGTTAATTATCTTATCGTTGATAATGTAGTCCTGACATCCACTCAATATGTCTGAAAATTCAATATATTTACATTTTCTTTCTATGTTATAAAGATGATGAGGTCGGCAGATATAAAGAGGTCAAGAAAGCGATACAACAAAAGATGAGAGAGGCGAAAGAAGCGTGAATTTATGAGCAATGTATACACATCGAAGAGAGATTAAACAGGAATGACGCCGAAGGAGCATACAAGGTGGACAAAGAACTGGTCACACCAAGACAAGGCAGGAACTTTATGATCCAGGATAAAAGTGACAAGTGACGTATTGAGCACAATGACCTACTGGCACGATGGACAGAGTACTGTTTCGAGTTATCAAACTATAAAAGACGGAACGAACCTGGGAAAACAATAAGTCCAACAACAACAACTTTAGAGGATAACCAACTGATAACGAAGGAGGGGGTAACTGCAGCGGAAAAGACATTGCGAGGAGGCAAGGTGTCCGGCGTGGACAATATCCAAGCAGAGCTTTATTACAGACAGGTGGGGAGGGAGTGGTGGAAGGCCCGACACATATCTGCAACAAAATATGGGCGACAATAAACTGGTCGGACACAAACGCATGGACAAAATCGATGGTTTTACCAGTATCTTAGTCTATAAACCTTAAGATGTGCCAACATTACAGAACAATAAGCCTCATCAGCTACCCTAGCAAAGTAATGCTTGGAATAATCCTCTACCGATTGAAACTCAAGCGGAAAACATCATTGCCGAGGAGCAAGCAGGGTTCAGACAGGGAAGAAGCACTAAAGAACAGCCTTTTAATATCAGACTGCTCAACGAAAAATATCTAGAACAGCAGAAAAAATGATCATTTGTTTGTTGATTTATAGAATGCGTTTGATAGGGTATGGCATAAAGCGCTATGGGCAACCATGAGGATGTATAAAAACAACGGAAATATTATAACGGTCCTTGAATACCTGTATGACAAGGCGTCCAGCGTAGTTCTTGTGAATGGGAGGCGAGGGGACTAGTTTCGCACATCGGTTGGTGTGAGACAGGGCTGTACACTCCCCCCAACACTTTTTAAACTTATTTCTTTGTGAAATTATGAGTGAGGCACTTGGGGGTCATGTTGGTACTGTAAAGATAGGGGTCCGAAACGATTACCACCCTTTGTTTTGCAAATGACATCGACAGGTTGGTGGGCACAGAATCGGAATTGTAGGAATGGGTCAGAAGGCTCGATGAAACAGCTCTTGTCTATGGGATGGAGATTAACGCTGGAAAGACAAACATTTTTGAAAAACAACGTCGATGTCTTCAACAGAAGGATAACAGCTAATAGCCAGGAATTCTAAGTTGTCGACCTTTTTAAATATCTGGGTTCGATCGTTAGTGTTAAAGGATCAAAATATGAGGTGTTGGCCAGAAAAGCACAGACAATAGCGGTGCTTGCACGGCTTAACAAAATATGGCCAGTTAAACGGTTAGCACTATTCAGGAAAATCAGATGAATGCGTACATTGGCCATGTCATTATTTTTCTGAGATTGTGAGACATGGACAATTATAGCTGACCTGCAGCGGACGATATAAATCTTGGAGCTGAGATGTTTCCGGAGACATCTTAATAATGATCGAGTTAGAAATGGGGAAATACGGGAAAATAATTACAACACCAATAATGCCTATTGAAGACATCTTGGCAACTGTCAAAAGAAAGAAACTCGCTTGGTACGGTTATATATTGAGATCAAATGGTCTTGCAAATACGATCCTGCACGGAAAGGTGCAAGGCAGACGACAAAGAAGTCGTCCGGAAAAGAGGTGGGAGCGTAACATAAAAGAATGGGCCAATCTCCGACCAGATTAAGCACAGGCAGCGACCGCCGACAGAAAGGGATTATGTGTGGTTGTGAGGATGTCTTTATATGTGTCCAAACGACCTAACTATTTACAGGATGACATGACATATTAAATATGTAAGGTGATAACACGACCCCGTATCTAACACATTATTTTATATCAATATCTGCTAAGGAGCTCTTTCCTGGTCGTATTGTTGCTACATGTTCCCACTATACTCGTACATTACTGATTAGTCGAATACCTTTTCTTTCCGGGCCAATCACTTGTAGTGTTATAAATAACGAACACAACCTGGCACACTCAAAATGTCGGCTATCTGAAGTCTATTTCATGATCAGTGATTTATAAGTAGAGCTACACAACGGATATATGTTTTACTAGGCAATACCGCTACCCATTCAACAATCAATGTAATAATGTCAATGAAATAGAGTTGGCCTGTTCAGAATGTGTTATAATAAGTTGTTCAACACGAAACGTGGAAGACATCGCTTAGTCTAATTGCGTACATGCCATGATAATAGTGTGGTTTTATATTGCTTTGTTAATGTGGGTTATGTTGAGGAAAACGAATCGTTGTGACACGTCGCGCGGCGATAAAGTATACTTCATTATGTCAGAGACCGACCTACTCTTAGCGTCAAACTAACAATTCGAATGCCCAATAGGAAGCGCAACGGATATTATTTAAAATCTCTTGACGTCTCACATCGTGATGCCATACATTCACAGTTTCATACAATCAAAAATTAATTTTCCTTATAATACATTTACTTAGTTATCTGTGATTTGTGCGCTACGCGATAATTACTGCTGTATGGTGAAGTATGTCATTTTATATGACACATCGTTGCATAGCTGTACATCCTCTCCCCAGGTCATCCAATGTGACACCGCGCCATACTTTATTCTTTCCAATAATTGTAGACCTTAGCGACTCTCGCATTATAAACTATAATGTGCGGGTGGCTACGGGCAAGAGTTTTAAGCCAAACTTTAGTTGAACGATATGTGTTTCAGTTTTCAGGAACGGACAAAAACAATGAGGAAGTCAACTAAACGTCTGCAACATAAAGAAATAGCGTGTTTCAACTATCAGTTAATTCATCCTGCTAGAAGAAACGTCATCGATAGTTGTGTATAGTGATGAGTCATTAAGAATGGAATTCTGGTAGACATGACGTGATATCTTCCTCGTCTTTTCTCGTCTCCCTTGGTTGTAGCTCAGTGTCGTGGTATGTATTTGTCTTTCTCCTCTCTCGTGGCCCGAGTAACATTATTCCCCATTTTACGCAGGTCTCGTTTACGCTGTCTATCCACCTTTTCCTCGTTCTATCTATCGCCCTACTTCCTGATGGGCTCCTGTAGACGGTTGCATGACCAATGTGGTCTGGTTGCATTCTCACAATGTGTTCAACCCAATTCATTCTCCCTTGTTTGATGTAGATAGGGAATTGTTCCATCTTTCTCCAGAATACTCACATTTGTGCTTATGTCTCTTCTGGTGTTGTGTTGTTAGTGACCTTTCATAGTGACATGCATATGGTTAATCGCACTACTTCCTCACTCTTGGCAATGTTTCTGGTAGATGATTATTTTGACTTATATTGTATCTCGAGGAATATTAACGAGTATAGAACTAAGCCTCAAGTTCAAATTTTTTGAACAAATCTTCCATGTTTGTTTTAACTAATCTATTGTTCACAGCTTTAAAGAGCGTTACCGTCCATAAATGTTTGCATTCTTTTGTAAGGGTACAGCCTATATAGAAACATCAGAAATTGCCTTCAAATTTACAAGGGTCAGTAAAACGATATTCGCCGTTTATCCTGAACTGGCCGCATCTATTTGTGTTCCTTAATATACATAGCAGTCAGTCTCGTGCTTCTGGCATAGTCATACAGTTATATGTCATATAACCATATGAATGTTCCTTAAAAAATCTACAATCTCCTTCACACTTCTCTCTGTGCCATACAGCTTTCTGTTACCTGTGCCGGAGTGGATCATATCACTGTACTATCTCGTGAAGTTTACATGTTTGGAGAAAATGGCCAACTGTTGTATTGTTTTTTCTACAGGAGAATAGGTATACGTGTTCATTTTGTGATGGTGTAGGTGAACCTTGTCAGTTATAGATAATAATTCAACTACAAGAATTATCAGCGGTAAGAAAATAACCACACAAAAAAGGAGATTACATCCAGTTTATAGCTTTACAAAAGATCAAATATTGTTGATAGCACAAACACGTATGGCTCAGATACTGTGCTGGAACGTTATATCAAAAACGCAGGCTGTCTCTAGAGACTAGAAACAATAGATTATAATAAAATCGGATTAAATTGGAAATCTTCATATGTCAAATGTAAGTTCCCATTTAAACTGTATATAGAATAAAACAAATGTCAAACTGGCACAGACATCAGCACAACAGAAATGTATGATCACATAGAAGAGAAACATAGAGGGGATGTGAGAAAGATAGAGAGTGTTTATGTTATCATTTTCCAGACCCAAATATGTTTAGAAGTTAATGAATAAATGCATGTCAGAGGATATGAGATAACTTGAAAAAGAGACAGTTTAAGAGGGATAGATGCACATCGCTAGTGTCAATGAGAACCCGCACCGAAGTACAAATATTTGGAATTGTAATACTAATGATGGCATACAGTATACATAACTAAAATAAAATCAATGGATTAATATTAGCATGCCAAACGTGATCTGCACGCGCTAACAACGCACGCACACACATATGTGTGTTTATTCATAAATCTACTCTCTGTTAATTAAATATTTATGTAACACGTGATTGGTGTAATCACAATTTACATTTTTACGTTCATATAATCAAATGACATGAAAATACACATGGAAGCGATATGTGCATATTGAATTAGTAACTCTCTTATAAAAGATCAAAATTTGGCCCAATCAATTTTTAAGGATGCATACAGTCTAATGATTACTTTTCGTTAGCTGCGTATCAAGTAAAATCTTTGAGAAAATATTGTATATGGTGATAGTAAACACATACAACTAAATTAAAATCTTGTAAAGATTAAATCTATAAGCAATACAAGACAACAATTAAAATAATATAAGAGGAGTAGGTGTAAACATCCCACAGTGCTCAAAACACTCGCATATATAAAAGCACAATCTCTTACTCCCTCTCTTTCTCTCTTTCTCTCTCACTCTCTCTTTCTCTTCTATGTATATATCTATATATCTGTCTATCTATCTGTCTATATGTCTGTCTATCTATCTATATGTCTATCTATCTGTCCATATGTCTGTCTATCGGTCTGTCTGTCTGTCTATCTATCTATCTATTTATATGTCTATGTATCTACCCATCTAACCATAGATCCATCTATCCATCTATATATCTATATGTTGAAGTTTCATTTTGTTTCGTGTATTTAAATAAATTCTCTCCGGAAAGCCCTGGAAGGTATCGGCACTCCTGCCCCACTGCTGAATTTGAAAGAGAACTACACACGGCCACCGGTGCCAGAGTCTGTCCACACTATTTTGTAACCAACGGCACTTAGTGGCTGATGTGGTCAGTATCCCCCCGGCCGCCTTTGCTTCCCAGACTGAACCGGTACCCATTTAAGGCTGGGTCAACACAGGAGCCATTGCGGTCTGAAAAACCATTTCCGCCTCAACTGGGAAATAAACCCAGGACCACTCAGATGCGAAGCCAGCTCGCTAACCACTGTTCTACACAGCCTCCACCAGGGCATTAATATTGACAAAACACGCATTACAGACCTCGCCTATGCTGATGACATAGTCCTAGTCGGCTCAGACAACGCGGCTCTGCAATAGTCTCTTGAAAGAAACTTGATCCCGAAACATCGAACCTGTTTCTTTCAATATCATGACCCAAATCAAAAATTCAGAGCCTTGGGTCTGACACGGGTCCTCACAGCATTCTTGCCAATGGTCACACGGTGGAGTGCCCCAATGCATTCACATACCTGGAGAGTTCTTCCTCATCCGTCGGAGGCAATGCGATTGACATATTAAGGACTATCGGCTTGCTGCCCACGTTATGAACGACATTCACAGTGTGTGGCATAATGACATACTCTCTCTCGGATCAAAAATCATCTATTTTTTAGACGTGTGTGTTTCCTGTCCTCCTGTATTGTTCAGATACTTGGGCCAAAATTAAACAGGGCATATCAAGATTTGATGCATATCAGTTTGTCCACCAATCGACGCCTGCTTGATATCCGGTGGTTTGATTTCGTCCGAAATGTCGAGGTGTCTGCAAAGGAGAATCTTCCCTCCATCTCGGACACTCTGGTCTGCCACCGCATTTATGTGTTTTGTCAAGTGGTTCCAGCTCACCAGATCATGTCCAAGTCAGCTGTGCAACAACGATCTCCCACCGGCCGGCTGTGAGCGTGGGAGGGGACATCGTTGTTCTACATGGCTCCGACAGATAGCAGTCTCTCCCTTGGCATTGAGCGAGGTTTGGCTAAAAGCGTCAGCAGTTGGACACAGTAGTGGTCGATCGACACAACTGGCCATAGACGCCTAAGCGAATATTATTATTATTAATTGATTAGGACATCGATATATATATATATATATATATATATATATATATATATATATATATATATATATATATATATACATCTATATATATATATATACATATATATATATATATATATATATATATATATATATACATATATATATATATATATATATATATATATATATATATATATATATATATATATCTGATTATCGATATAAATCGATTACCAAATCAATTGTCCTCATTTATTTAAATACACGAAAACACAATCAAGCGTTACCATTCACAAAATTCTAAAATAATATGTGCAATCAATACATAAATCTTGAAGGCATGTATGTCTTCCAAGTAATATGTTTGGCACTGTCGGTTTTTTTTTAGGTAGAACAATCTCATAACTTTATTACACATTCAACCTTTTACTACGAATAATGTCCGTCAATACCTGTCACCACCTAGAGCTCATTCTGAAATACAAAACAATATTGACACTAGAGTTGATGGACTGGAATACATACGCGAATGACCAGGCTGATGAACACACATTTAGGAATTGGCCTCTAATATTAAATTCAGGTCCGACTATGAAACTAGCCATTGAAAGTACAGCACCTGGCGTGTAACAGATTATAAGAATGGTAGCGATCAATTCAATCATCTTGACAGTCTTCTTGTCTCGAGTAGATGACACTCGCTGATCGTTGTTTGAAGTTGCCACTTTTCTCCACTCTGACGATTGTTTTAGTTTTAAGACTAAGAGCAATGTAAAGATGATGACACCAAGGAAAGCTGTAGTAGTTAGGAAGAAATGAAAGATGAAAATTATACCCTCCAGGTTCTTTCGGCTGCTGGTAAACATGAAAGCAACCAAAGATGTGTTACTTTCAGGCACGAATCTCCATCCAATATAAGAAGTAGCGTACTCTGGAACAATAGTCATTAAGTTCACAAAATAGATGCCAACGATAATTAGCGTGGTTCTCTTTGCCGTGACGAGCTGAATAATTCAAGGCAGTTAAGTAAAATCTAATATAGAGTTGACTGATCTTATTGTGTTTAAAACACATATTTAACTTTATCATAATAACGTGATGGTCGTTTATTGAAATGGTGTGTTATTAACAAATACATTCATTATTGACTTTGTTCTCTCTAACTAGTTGTAATTTGTAAATCTTATTATTTCTTTCTTTTATGACTGTTTAGTTTTTATCAATTGGAATACATTTATGAAATGTAAAAAAATTATACGCTTTAGTCAGCGTACAAATATATACATATATATATATATATATATATATATATATATATATATATATATATATATATATATATATATATATATATATATAGCTACTTTGCTCTTTCCTTCCAACACATTAGCATTGCATCAGCTGTTATGCTGTCCATAATTGGTGATTTATTTATAGGACATATGTATATCTTTTCCTGTGTGGAATCAATCCTTTTTTTTCTAGATGATCTTTGGGTTTTGGGATAAATATTGATTGTCTTTGATGACCAGGTTGAGTTTACAATTTAGTGGAAGTACTCTTTATATCGTTGTTTAATATTGGGTATCCGTTTTAATTATTAATTTATATTACGTGTAACTGGTGCTTTTGTCTTTTGACATGTGGTAAACATTTTTATCCGAAATGTAATTGTTGATTAATAGCATTTGTAATATGTGTGTATACTTTATTTATGGCAATCACAAACATTCCGTTTCCCATTACTGTGGCTAATCATTTCCCTTCAAGTTGATGATTTGTTTCCCTATCCGACAATTAGTATCGCCTGATTAGGATTATATCATCCTTCTAAATGACTATTGATAATAGCAACGTGACAGAAAAGACTGAGCTGAGGCACATAGGTGTTCCATGTAGGTGAGCGCTTCCCTAATCAGCTATTGTACAGGCGTGGGACAGGCAAGTGCTCGTCCAGGCAACAGAAAAATCATACAAATATTATATGCAAGTGTCTCTGTTACTTTAACATTGGTGTCGCCTCCTAGTTATTCATCTTCGGCTATTCCTTGATCGTCATGCTAAATTTGCGATGTGTGGAATTAAGCCTGCCAGGCAGTGCTGCAGATTTATTTTGTTACCAGCAAGAGCATGTATGGCGTCAACGACTTGTAGGCTTAGGATGGTGTTAACCTATACTTTCTGTTCCATTATGGCCATCCAGAGCATCTGCGATAAGTTCTCCCAGAAATAGATGATTAAAGGAAGTTTTCTAATGCTAAACCAATCTCCTATTCTTTCACGGCGTTGTCGAGTTGGTGAGTGTGTGGTAGAAGCTTCTTCTTCTTCTTCTTCTTCTTCTTCATCGTACGCAGTCAGACAGTTACCATTATTTTTTCGAAAAAAGCGGCGGTCATCCTGAGGCTGTCGACACTGTCATATAGCTTGTCTTGTGTTGCCACTGGTGATGGCCACATCTGCTCTCTCTGATCCTCGTATGTCGGGCAGCTCTGCAGCAGATGCTCAGCGGTCATTTTCCCGGTACCACACGGGCATTCGTCGGTACCACCTATCTTCAATTTGTTGAATAGGTTGTACCTCAGTCTATTGTGGCCAGTGCGAAGTCTGAAGACAACGACCTGCTCTCTTCTGTTCAACTGGTAATAGGCATCGTTTTTGGTGTAGCCGGTATGTTCAGTTTCCCATTTGGTCATGTATCTGGCTTTAATAAGCCGTTTTTACTCTTCGTACGCCATACTATGTGGTAGAAGCGAGTAGATCCATTACGTAATTGAGAGGACTCATTAGCAACGATACAAGGTACCGATGCCAAGGCAGGGTTCACTGCGTTCCTTCCCTGCCACCCATCGTTTGCTGATTAGGCTCATCTCTCCTAGGCTATAGACCTATATACAAATGTTCCAGATAACTGAATCATCTCATCCTGGCCCACTTGGCCTGTATGTTTGGCCTCGTTTGTAATGATGCTTCGAATGCACATTCTCGTTTCCCAGGTCTGTTCAGAAGGGTGCTCATTCCCTACTAACCACAGTCGGTGCATGCGCATTATCCAGTTGGAAACACATCTGTACATACGGGTTACTGACAAGGTTTCAAGAATAAAATCGGTATTATATAGTACATCATCTACCAAGGTAAACTGTAGCTTTGTGTTAGGGCTTATAGCTCACAGGAGAGACCGTTAGAGTGGACTCATGTCTACCTTCTAGTGGTGTGTACGGGGCTGGTTGCACTGAGTTTGGATTCTAAAGTCTGCTCCTCTAAATTCGCCTTGGTTAGTCTAAGAATCTTCTCCTCTAAATTCGCCATGGTTAATCTAGGAATCTTCTTCTCTAAATTCGCCATGGTTAGTCTAGGAATCTTCTCCTCTAAATTCGCCTTGGTTAATCTAGGAAGCCGCTCTCCCAGATACCAGGACTATCTCTAGGAGTATGTCGTTCTTCACCACCCACAACGGTCTGTAAGCATGGGAGGTTATCTACACCAATTTACTAACACCACAATGATTACTCTTTTCATGAAACAAAATATCACAAGGTCTATGGTGTGGCAGAGCTGCCACGGCCTTCCGTTCACTGTGATGTTCAATGTGGACTTTACATTTGGTTTGCTTTTTATCATATTTTTTGTTGTCATAAAGTTAATGTCTAAACCAAAATACCTGCTTCTGTTGTTGATTTTCTCTACCAGCTCTTGCAACTCTTGTTCACTTTCAGCCAACAATACAGTATCAGCAGCATAACATAGATTGTTAATTATCTTTTCGTTGACAATGTTATCCTGGCATCGACTCAATATGTCTGAAAATTCAATCGGTGTACATATTAAATGAGTAAGGTGATAACACGGTCACGTATCTAACACCTCTCTTTGTATATCAATATCTGCTGATTAACTTTCCTAATCGAATTGTTGCCACATGGCCCCAATATACATTACTAATTAGTCGAATTTCTCTTAAATCTAGGCCATTCTCTTTTAGTGCAATAAATATCAAACAAATACTGGCACATTGAAAAGATAAGCTATCTAAAGTCTCTCTATTATCCGTGTTTTATATGCAGAGCAACAAAAACGATATATGTGTTAATTGCCATTACCGCTACCCATTCAACAATCAATGTGTAATAATGTCAATGAAAGAGAGTTGGCCTGTTCAGAATTTGTTGATAATAAGTTGTTCAATACGTGGAATACATCGCTCAGTCTAATTGCGTACATGACATGACGATAGTGTGGTTGTATATTGCATTGTTAATGTGGGTTATGTTGATGAAAACTAATCGTTGTGACACATCACGTCGTGATAAAGTATATTTCATTATATCCGAAAATGGCTACACTTATCGTCAAAACTAACAATTCGAATGATCAGTGGGAAACACAGTGAATATTATTACATATCTCCTGAAGTTTCACATCGTAATGTGATAACTTCACAGTTTCACACAATCCAAAATGAACTTCCTTTACAATAAATGCACTTAGTTATCTGTGATTTGTGCGCCACGCGTTAATTACTGCTGTATGATGAAGTATGTCATTTTATATGACACATCATTGCATAGATGTACACCCTATCCCCAGGTCTTCCAATGTGACTCAGCACCATACGTTATTCTTTCTAATAATTGTAGCCGTTATTTATTCTTGTATTATAAATCATTATGTGCGGGTGGCTACGTGCAGGAGTTTAAAACCAAACTGTAGTTGAATAAAATATGTCTCAGTTTCCAGGAACGGACAAAACCAATGACGAAGTAGACAAAACGTCTGCAACATAAAGAAATGGAGTGCTTCAAATCACAGTTAATTCAACTGCTCAAAGAAAAGTGGTCGATAATTGTGTATAGTGAGCAGTCATTAAGAATCAGCATCTGGCAGACAGGACGTGATATCTGTTTCTATTTTCGGATCACTTTCTACCGAGTTGTAGCTCAGTGTCGTGGTATGTATTTGTCTTTCGCCTTCCTCGTGGCCCGAGTAACATTATTCCCCATTTTACGGCAGGTTTCCTTTACGCTGTCTATCCACCTTGTCCTCGTTCTACCTCTCGCCTTACTTCGTGATGGGCTCCAGTAGAAGGTTGCATGAACAATGTGGTCTGGTTGTGTTCAACCCAATTCATTCTTTGTTGCTTGATGTACTGTAGGTAGGAAATCGTTCCAACCTTCTCCCGAAGACTCACATTTGTGCTTCTGTCTCTTCTGGTGTTGTGTTGTAAGTGAACTATAGTAATTGCATGAATATGGTTAATCGCACTAGTCCTTCACGCTTGGCAATGTTTGTAGTAGATGGTCTCATTGACTATTATTGTTTACCGAGGAATATTAACCAGTATGGACCTAAGTATTCCTGACTGTATTGCAATGTGGTATTACTCAGTAAGCTAACCTCATTGATGATCAAAGTGTCGATCCCGAACTAGCTTTAAGGCTGCTGTAACACAGCCAGTCACCAAAGTAACGGTGTAGATGTCAGGTGTGATCTAGTTCACCACCAGTGTGTTTTATCTGGCCGTGACGTTAGTCTTGCCTCCAGGAACTTAGATAAGAAATGCTCAGCAAGAATAGAACCCCAAAAGACAATCAAACATAAAAGCACATGGCAACACTTTACTGACCTTTCAGTTATCTAATATATTATAACTAATCAAACGATAATAAACTAGATGCAAGCACGACGTCACCACTGCTTCAATAGCACAACATGAACTTGGTAATAAATCAACAAATGAGAAACATTACATCAATACTTCTTTGTTTCTAGTGTCAGCATTGATCTATTTCCAAGGCACAGAAAAAGGCAATTACAAAGGGAGACATTAAATAAATGAAAAACAAAGCACTGTCACCAGGGGAGATATAATTATTTAATCAGAAATGTGAGAATGCTCTTCCAATGACTACATACTAAGTTCGAAATATGGCAGTTTGGTCATATAAAGGAAATGAAACCTCAGTACAACAGCAGCAGTTTGGTCATCTAAAGGAAATGTAACCTCATTAAGTACAACAGCAGCAGTTTGGTCATCTAAAGGAAATGTAACCTCATTAAGTACAACAGCAGCAGTTTGGTCATCTAAAGGAAATGTAACCTCATTAAGTACAACAGCAGCAGTTTGGTCATCTAAAGGAAATGTAACCTCATTAAGTACAACAGCAGCAGTTTGGTTATCTAAAGGAAATGTAACCTCATTAAGTACAACAGCAGCAGTTTGGTCATCTAAAGGAAATGTAACCTCATTAAGTACAACAGCAGCAGTTTGGTCATCTAAAGGAAATGTAACCTCATTAAGTACAACAGCAGCAGTTTGGTCATATAAAGGAAATGTAACCTCATTAAGTACAACAGCAGCAGTTTGGTCATCTAAAGGAAATGTAACCTCATTAAGTACAACAGCAGCAGTTTGGTCATCTAAAGGAAATGTAACCTCATTAAGTACAACAGCAGCAGTTTGGTCATATAAAGGAAATGTAACCTCATTAAGTACAACAGCAGCAGTTTGGTCATCTAAAGGAAATGTAACCTCATTAAGTACAACAGCAGGAAAATAACAGAGCTGACAACGATGGACGGAACACACTTGGACAAAGAGAAGCAACTTCAGGTCTCCCTTCGTTCAACTGTACATTTGAATAAAAATGTAAGTAAGAAAGTTCAACTATTTGGGCAGTTCTTTTTTTTTTTTTTATAAAAGACATTATACAGTAGACATATAGCAACTTCGCTTGCAAAGAAGTAATCTCACCGTAAACTTAGAAAGCAGCGTAGCGCAGTGGTTAGCGCCCTGGCTTCGCGTCTGAGTGGTCATGGGTTTATTCCCCAGTTGAGGCGGTAATGTTTTTTTCAGAAAGCAATGGTTCCCGGGTCGACCCAGTCTTAAATGGGAACCGGTTCAGACCGGGAAGTAAAAGCGGCGAGGGAGAGGAGATGGCTGCCGCCCTCATATAGCCGAGCCTTTGAAATGTGAGATCGCTAATACCTTAAACCTCTACGGCAGTAATGTTATGGGTTACTTTACTTTAAACTGCAACTCTCGCTACAAAGGACGTGTTAGAGACGTGATTATACGAGGCCTAATCCTTGACCAGGTAAAATAGCCAGTGATTTTCCTCGTCTCACTGCTTTTCAATAATTTTATAGCAGGCGTTACCAACCTTTCAATACGAGAGCTACCATGAATTAAAGTGGGCCAAAGCATGACAATTTATTTTTTTAGTGGATGAATACTTTTAGAGTTTTAGAGATGAGAACAAACAATTATTTTAATGTTATGTAGGTAATTCGTTGTTGTTGATGATTACCACAAACATCATTCTGTGTCACACTGCATCCTTGAGAATGTGTGTGCACGCATGACTGGTCGGCCAATGTGAGAGAAGGAAGTTATATCACATGACTAGAAAAAACGTCATGTTCAGCTGGTACTGGCATTCTCAATGCTAATGACTGTCTAATCGTGTTTCTATTCATGGCTGTTAGCAACTAAAAGCCATTGCTGTATGCACTGTCCTCCTTGACCACGTGTTGCAAAGCGTATCCATTTTAGACGAGGTTTTCCCAGGTGGCTGTGTTAGTTTGACAACAGTTGTGTTACTACGCAAACGTTCACATAGACAATTGCTTACACAGACAATTGGCCCTACAGACAATTACTCATCCAGACAATTACTCACACAGACAACTGCCCCGTACAGCTAATTGCTCACACAGACACTTGTTCACACAGACAATTGCTGACGCAGACATTTGACCCTACATAATTACTCACACAGGCAATTGCTCACACATACAATTGTGCACACAGATAACTGTTCACACAGACAACTTCACACACATACAATTACTCACACAGACAATTGATCACACAGAAAATACTCACACATTAAATTAGTCAACTGTTGGGTTTTAAATATATTTTAATCTTTTTTCTAAATACTGTATTTGTACATACCATTTGTCTGTTTATCTTGCATTCGTGTGAGAATGTTTTGAATTATTTGCATACCATATTTTAGTATGCATAACAAGGTCACTCGGATTTGATGTACTGCAATTTGTATCAATGTGCTCTAATGCGTCACTGAACCCACTTTATCAAAATATTGTTAGTAATTCAAATTAAATGTATTGTTCAAGTTATGATATTCAATTTGCTTGCTGCATTTTGGGCAAAAAACGTGTGCTCAGTCTTCAGCAAATGGCATTAAGTGTCGATACTGGTGATCCAATAGTTCTAGTCGCCCACCTGGCTGCACATGCTCACGGTCGACTCTCTCAAACACCCCTCCATACTTGACTGACAATTTGTGTTTTACATCTTCAGTCTGCGGAATGCCAGTTCATTGATACATGTGTTAGCGTCCAAGTTAGTGGCCCATTCCAAGCAAAGATGGCGACGCCACCATATGGTGTTATCTTCAACCTCACCTTCTGGTTCCAAACTGCCTTGGGCCAAAGGCAAGATTTAAGTCAAGACGATTGGAGGTACTTCAGGATGCATGCATTCTGGGCCATGAGGCCATGCTCTCCAGCTCAATCATTGATATGATCACCAGCGAGACCAGGAATACAGATACACACACGCTTCGGAAGGGTTGACACTGCTAGCAAATGTCAGAAATCTACGCATGTCATTGTCAGTCATTATATATATTAAGAAGCAAAGATTCGGAGCCCGAAAACGATGGCTGCACACTCAGATCTGAAGTCATAGCTCGGCCTTGCCCATTACTTTGTCAGATAAACGTCCATTTTCTCCCCGAGTAGCAACAATTTAAAGTTATTTATATAGCAGCATCATCATCCAGTGTATTATTACCACACTTTTGCTTCACCTAGCGGCCAGCATGCAGCAGCGGCCACACCCCGGGCAACGGTCTCGACATGACCGGCTAAACCAAGTAGGGGTCGCCGATGGGCTTAATAAACCCACGGTGATACAGTGATTGACTACCTAAGCATTTGAAGACTGGATTCGATGGACTGCGCGGAAGAACAACTAGCTGGTCAACGGGCAGCAAGGCATCTACCAGAAACTCGCTGTGGAACGTATGGAGCATGGCTAGACACAGAAGATCCCTTTGGTTGACTACTGCATACGAATTACTGCTCGTCTTGAAGATATCTTGCCACTGGATCAAATGGAATCATGACGAGAGAGTGAAGCTGACGGTGCACAACCCTCACTCACTTAAATCCAATTCACAAGCAAGTCATATTGTCATCTCATCACAGATGGCAATGTAGTCCTCGTCGGAAACGATGGACAAACAACAACAACAGCCTAACTTATAAATGCAGGATGGGTGGTGACTCGGATGAAGTCTGCCATTTCATCACTCGCACTGCTTGTTTTATCTATGGCATCCCGCTTTTAATTCTCATTCCATTGACACATGTAGGATTGTAGTATAGTAGGCTCCACCTGTCTGAGATGACTCACGTGTAGTCGATAGGCTTGGTCAGAGTATTTCTTTAGATTTTATAGACAAGACGACGCCTGTTTCGTTTTTCCAGTGTGGGGAACCTTTGTGCAATCCTAGGCAAATAACTTTCCTTCATTGTGGATGCGTTTCAAGATGTCATGCTTTGACCATGAATATATTAGAATACCCAGCCAAAAAAAGAATGACCGACAAGGTGAATTGATGGCAAGAATAACAACCTTTTGCTACTCCAGGATCACAGTTATCAGGGTTTGGAGTGAAGTCAGTTGTCAATGACACCTCTAAATGATTTAATCGTCATTGTGCTTGTATGACATACTGCGGTCAAAGCTACTCACGGATATGTCATCGTATAGTGCCTTTCAATGACACATCCATCAAGCATAATGTCATTGAAGCCACACTTATACCTGCAATGGTGCAAGTCCGGAATGGGGAAAGACAATGCAATCAACTCAAATACATACTGAAACGTATCGATATCAAATTCATACTGGGAAAATATATGCAGAAATATGTGCACACAAAATAAACACATATTTCGTTTTAACTTCAGCTGAGCAAAAACGCAATTCTGCGTCCGTATTTCGTGGACTGCACTGATACCTTATTTACCCTAAGACGACTAAACGGGAGAATAAGGGAATATGACAACCATTTCACAATTAGATGTACCGATCAAGAGAAAGTGGACAACGTGATAGATTTGTTCCGTTTGAATACACATGTAAAGAGAAAGGTTTGTTGGAACCACATATGTTTTTGAGATAAAAGAAATGGGATCAAGATGCTGAGCAGCGCATGAGCTACAGTGGTCAGCAACTCATAGCTGGCTGGTAGCGTTAGGGCCAGCGAACCAGAGCTACCAAGACTCTTTCTACACCTCCACGCGGTGATCCTAGATAATAGGCTGCAGCAGGGCAGACTGGCTAAGGAGAAGGAACGAAGAGAGAATGCTAACCCGATATGTCAAAATGCTTGCTAAGTCGGATGTGTTAGACCAAAAAGTGCAAATATCGCTGTAAACTACGACACAACGCATTCCGTTCTCTGGACTACATTCTGCTACTTAAGCCCTTTTAGGGATTGGTAGCGGGAGATTGAGAACGAACGAAGCCAAGTCAAGCCAAGCCAAATAGCAGGTATACAGTTATTTCCCCATTGCAGTTCATCTTTAACACAAACATAATAACAACAAAAGCAAGCTGAGTTGAAACACCAAAATAGGATCCGAAATTAATACATAGACTACTGTTTGCCGAGGACCAAAATCGTGTGTATGACTATAAAAATATACTGTAAAAATATATGAACGAGTTTAACACAACCTTTGGCAAATGTAACATATAAATGAGTGCACAGAGAAGAGCAGCTAATAGGATTAGCAGACCATCAGGCCCACTAATTATATTAAGTGCAAACAAAAATGCACTTCAGTGGACCGGCGTATCTGTGAAGTCTTTGTTTAGGAGACGGAGAGCTTGATATAGGAATTGAAACACGTTGATGTGACATATTAGTTGTCGTGACTTCTTAAAAACGTTAACATCAGCTTCACAACTAAACAACTGATAAACATTGCATTTTTACGAACTCTGTGATATCAGTGTCACACATTGTCTTTATACAACGCGATATAGAAGAGAGGGGGACCCAGTGGTTACAAGGTAAGGTGTTCGCCTCGGCTGCTGGAGTTCGCGGGTTCAAATAACGGTGGAGACCCGGATTTGTTCACGTGGATCATCTGGTAAATATTTCCCTGATCTCTGAGTAGTGAGATCAGACACCCGCGTGGAGTGGGGCTCACGTTAAAAATACATTAGCAGTTGGAAATCGAAAAGAGTAGACCTAACGGTGGCTGCTCGGGCAAAATTAAATTTGAAAATGTATTCAAATTATTCTAGGAATATATGAGAGCATATGTCGCAAAAAGGGAATTGTGTGGCTAAGACCTTGAGGTATTGGTTATGTGGTTAGCGAAGCGGTTTAGATGGCGACTGACAGGCTGCGGGTCTACCTTGCTCTAATTTACGCTTCCACCTCCAGCAGTCTCAAAAATAGACGATCGTATATTCTAGGTGCTAACAGATGATGGTAAGTCACCTGGCAAGTCACCAGTGGATTTTCATCTGCGAAAAAAAATGAAAGAAAGGAGATCACACCTCCAGACGAAGTATAACGACTTAAGTGAACTGAAGATATATATATATATATAGAAAGAAAAAAGAAGTAAATAACGACGTACGGAATGTAGTGCATAAGAAAGGTAATTGGTGTCACCTGAAGAGACATCAAATGAAATGAGGCCATTGCAAATATGGTATAGACTACCCCTTACACTGAATAGAGTTATAGACATAAATAGCGATGGTTTGAAGATTTCAAAGGAATGGAACCGTATTCATTCTACTGCGCAGTTATAACACAAGCAGTTTTGACAAATGGTCACAAGTGAGTCGTCGCAGAAGATTGGTGGATGAAATGATAGTAATCCTTCGATTTGGGCAGCCCAATTTGTCCCAGAAAGAGCCCTTAAGCTCCCCAAGTTGGTCACCGGCACAAGTGGACAGAGAAATGAATTGAGTTGATAAACGTACTACCCTACATACCATTATCCTTAGTCACTGACTCACAGCCAACTTGGTACCGTTACAGATGCCTTGTCAGGGGTTTTCGGTGTATTGGTTCTCTTGACTGTCCTGTAAGGCTCAATTGCTCCAGACAGCGGCATTCACTAAACGCAATAAGCCTACTTCTACAGTTTGAACTTTGGATATGAGTCCTATCTATCTCAGCTCTATATCCAGTGTACTGCCATTTTATAAAGTTATGGGTCAATAATATAGATTTGATTGGTTCAGTTAAGTCGTTTTTGATGATATTTTACGATGATGGTGATTGCAACACTGTATCTGGTTGCTGTTGAGAATTCCCAATGACATGAGAAAACGCCTTCTTTTAAGTAGGTGCCCAAACATCCCCCAGTCATTAACATTATCAAGGACTGTATGAAAGTCACGGAACGTTGATATGAGGTGTGCAGATTTGATGCTTTAATGAAGTAGATGTTCGTGACTCTGGTAATAGTTATGATGATTGTTACATCCTCTCCCTGGCTACTGTCTCAATTAGCTCATAAAATACTAATGTGTGAGGACATGTGTGCCATTCTTATCCTGGAGATCCCGCATACAATTAAAGAACGTTTCCAATAGTTTGCTTAAATTTGTGCAAAGAACAACATTTTTGGCAGACAACATTAGATCATGCATGGTCTTGAGAATTAGGGAGATGTGTTTATGTGCAAGGCCCCATTTATGACCCCGTGTCATAAACTTTGTTAAATTACATCCCGTACAGTTAATTTGCCTTACTACTTGTACATTTTTTGCACTGCTCTTTTGATCATTTTACACACTCCACACTCCACTCCTGACCTCATCTCACTCGACCTCACACCCTCCAAAACGATATCTAAAACGTCATGGGCTACCCAATGTCTCAATTTCCTGTTTTATGTTTTGGACCATCAACCAATGTCAGCATGTGGCCAGATTTCCACTTTTTGGTATGAATGTAACTGGTTGCATCTTTCATTTTTCAGGGTTTCAAATGCAGTTCTTACAGTTTGGATCACTTTCCATTTTCTGCAAATCTTCAGTGTTGACTGGATGTCCGGACTACATCCGCTGATGAAAATTGCAGCACTGTTGCTTCAGTGTTGACTGGATGTCCGGACTACCTCCGCTAATGAAAATTGCAGCACTGTTGCTAGTCTGCCTTATCCTGCTCTGTATGTTTCTACGCATACCCAAAATTAGACATGTAGCAGTAAATGTATGGACTTTAATCATAGAAGTACAACCTCACGTCTCGTCTGCACAGTGACGGTATTTCTTGTTGTGTGTTCTTCGTTTCCGAAGAGAAGCACGTTGTCATCTATCAATCCTGGAGTGAATTTGTTTGTGTGTCCTTCGTTTCCGAAGATCACCACGTTGTCATCTGTCAATCCTTGAGTGAATTTGTTTGTGTGTCCTTCGTTTCCGAAGAGCACCACATTGTCATCTGTCAATCCTGGAGTGAATTTGTTTGTGTGTTTTTCGTTTCCGAAGAGCAACACGTTGTCATCTGTCAATCCTGGAGTGAATATGGAGGTTACTGATCACACTAATCCAAGCCCGAACATGTCATCCACACTGATAGCAGAGAAACACTGTCTGGCCGTTAGACGGATACAACTCGTATCTTGCCTTTGGTGTCGCTCGTCTCCGTGCAGCTTTCTTGGTTCGTATCTGCTCTTTAATCACCTTGCCAGCAGAGATTTTACTAGGTTAAGCAGAACGATCAGCAGCAATGGTCTCAGAATTTTCAAGTTCAATCTCCTAGTTCTTCATTGAGGCTTTAGGAGTGTCTTTGTAACGTTTTATTCGGCACCTGCGAGTTCGTTTGCCTGACGTAAGATCAGCGTATTTTATTTGGAAGCCGCTAAACTGACATGCGGGCAACATGGCCAGTTCCTCTAAGCTGCGATTGGCTGTGTGGATGCGTGTTATGCCAGCCCTCCGAAAGAACTTCTACATCTGCGATCGAATCTTGCCATTTTATTTTCAGCAATATCCTTAGGCAGCCTAGATGGTTTTGGTTGAGCTTCTTTCATGTCGACTGTACACAGTTCATGTTTCACATGGGTATAGAAGAGTTGGAAGGACGACTGCCGCATAAACCTTCAAATTAATTATACGCTGGATTTCTTTCCGGTATACAACTGTGGATCTTAGTTTTCCAAAGGCCACACACGATTTGACACTTGTCGAGTTCACTTCATCATCAATAATGACTGCTCTGGAGAGTGAGTTGCGAAAGTATACAAAGCGTTCCACCGATTTTAACTTATGACTATTGATAGTGATAGATGGTTCAACGTATGGTGATTTGTTTAGCGATTCAGTCACACTGGTAGAAATAGTGAGACCGTAGTTATTTTCAAGCTGCTGCAGAAAGATCAACAGTACGTTGGATTTCAGTTTCTGCATTGGAATTGAGACCGCAGTCATGAGCAAAGAGAAGTTCACATATGGTCTTAATGTGTCCTTGTTGTTCTTGCCTGCAGTCTCCTCAGATTGAGGAACTCAACGTCTCGGTAATAACGGACTTTGACTCCAACATCACTGTCTCTGAATGCATCTGTCAGCATGCCAGCAAACATCATGCTGAAAAGGGTTTAGGCTAGAATGCTTCCATGTTTCACACTATTTGTAACACTGAAGGGCTCAGAGAATTCACTATTATCTTAAACTCGAGACAATATGCCGTCATGACATTTCTTGTACGCTTCCAACTGTTTGTGCCCCTCACAGCTGGATAATTTTCAGCACATCACATTGTGATCTTGACAGCACGAGAGGGCGCAGTTGATCATTCCTCAAATAACAGGAACAACTAATGGCATACGAAGAGAAATAATATACGTTTCAGTTTAATCCGAATATGTTTGTCACAGAGTTTATACTCCATATTGCGATCACCCCAAACTTGTGTATCGTTCAACGTGTACCACTGTATCTGTAACACTTTACTGTGACTCGCATAATTTGAGTTTTTGACATATTACGATAAAGTAAAGTTCGGACATCTTTCAAAGTGTAACACTTTTATGTGAATTGCATAATTTGAGTTTGTATTACATATTGTGAGCGGCTGATTAGCGCTTTAGTAGAACACTCGTTTTCACAGCAAAGGTACGGTGTTCAACTTATGGTTAGGTAAAAAAAAGGCGTGAGGAAGAGATCTGGTTTCCTCACATCCCAAACTAAGCCGTCTGATGTCTCAAACATTCCATTCCTGACCAACGGTCAAGTCTGTTAAAGGACTTCCCTTACATGTAAGACATATTGTGATAAACCATAACTCGTACATCTTTAAACGTGAAACACTTTCATGTACCTCCCATTATTAGTGTATATATGGCATATTGCGATACACCCTATGCGATTTTGCTACAAACTCTATGCGACTTTGCAATAAACCCTAACTACGACAACTTTAAACGTGTAACACTTTACTGCGTCGCATAATTAATCTAATGCTAAGAAGTCCTATCCACAATGTGCACTAGTTTAATACAGACTACCACGCGCAATTCTTTATAAACATGAATCGCCTATTAGCTTGACTTCCCGAGCCACGGCGAATTAATTTGTAATATTGCAATGTGATATTTACCTTTTAATGTTTACGTCAGCCTTGCATATACTTGCATCTATGTTTTTTTAACACCAATCACCGTGCATGAAGCAGAAACAAGTGCTCTCCAGTTTGAACGGAGTGGCAATACATGTCTTGGTTCTTGAAAAGGGTGATCAAAAAGTCTTTGCGCACACAATGTTCCCCATCATACTGCCCTCCTGGAGAATGACTGCAAAGGCAGCCATTGTGGTAATGGTGTTATCTGTTGACGAGCGTACATTCTTAATGGATCATGTGATTGTGTGTGCGCAAAGATGTTAATCTCACAATATTCTCAACAAACAAATGGGCTAGGACAGGAAGTAGATGTCACACAACTCTTTACATCAATAATTATAAAAGCCAGAAAATGACAATTAATACCAAGGACATAGCGTATAATGCATGTGTCAGCACGTTTCTAAGTAGCAGTGACCAAGATGGCGGTGCGTTTTTGTGAACTCCACAAAAGACAGTTTACAATCAACAGTTTGGTTTTTCTTGAGGGAAATACACGATATGATTCAACGTTTAAATATAAAGTATTGACACATGTTGCTGGTGTGTAGGATGACTGTTGTTACCAGTTGCTGTGTGTTTCGTCAACTAGAGGCATGCTGGATTAGCGCATGTGTTATCATTGTTATGTGACATTTAATGTGAACATAGCAATTGTTTTGATTTAACGGCTGTCTACTTTAACGCTGTCTATCTTGTTTGTGAAACCTGCCATCCTTATATCGTGTGCGATTTCATAGCCAAGGTCGTGCAAGTGGATCGTCTGCAACAATGGATTAGTTATTCAGTTGTGATTGCCATTGACTAAAATATTGTGATGTGTAGCTTTGGTTCATGCACATTTGGCTAGATTACCTTCGCTGCCTCCTGTGGCTTTTATGCAGGGCGGATTAATCAGAGTGCGCCTGTCAATGTGTGGGTGGCTTTGACTTTCACTTTGTGAAAAATCTTGAACATTATTTAATACTTATAGTTCCCTGTACAATTTGTTATGAACATAGAGATATAGCTCTGGTCTTCTTACATTCCTAATTTATTGGACATAACACCCCCGCTGCATTGCGGGATAGTTGTTCACAGATAAAGCTTCGGGACTAAAACTTCAAAAAATATGTACCTTGTGCTTTCTCCATTCGTCTCGATATCGTCTTGTCACTGATCAGAGGTAGCCCAGGACGAGAGAGAGAGATTGACAAATTGCGCAAACTTGCTCACTTTAATCCAAATCCCTGCCCAAGTAACTCTTTTTGGAATTTCAGCAGACATAGCTAAGGGAAAATATTTCCAAACGGCTAAACAGATGTGGGGTCATCATTACACTCATCATATGGTAGCGAAACGTGGACAACCTATGCCAAGGAAGAGCATAGGCTTTGCATCTACCATACACGCGCCTGCAATGTATTTTGATATTTCTTGGAGAACAGAGGGACAAATGCAAAGATGCAATTCTCGCCAGTCTTCCAAGAATATACACTCTCCTTTGACAGCGAAGATTACGATGGTTTGGTCATGCTTCTCGCATGTGAGATGGTCATATATCCAAAGATATCTTAGAAATGCAGTTTACGAATGGAAGAGAACAGTCGGCGGACAACAGCTGAAGTTCAATTATGTGTATAGTTGTGATATGAACACATCCTTGAAAGACGATGCTGCAGAACTCTCCTTCCGTAGATGTACCAAGGAAGGCCACCTCGCGCTTGGAGATAAGGAGCTCTTGCACAACAGAGAAGTAAAACGACAACGCAACAAGGAGAAAGACAACACAACAAAACTAAGTAGAGGGTTTTGTCTACCACTGAAAGTTTTTGTCATCCAATAGTCAGTCATGACTGAAAGGGGCTACTATATATTTCCATAGTTTTATTAAACTTTAAATTAAGAATAGAGCAACTCAAAATTATAATGACTGCTAAGATGACCGAGCTCGCGTTAAAGTTTGGATGGTCTCTTATTAAATTAGTCAAATCTGTCAAGTTATAACAGTAATTTTACAATATATAATCCCATAATATTAAAAATAATATACGAAATATTTTTTTTTAAATACAGAGAGTACATAAGATGTCGACATTACACAGTTGCTTTTACAGATTATTATGGCGTTTGACTGTGAAGCACCAAGCGTTGTGGAATTTCATAAGAGACATGGTATTCCCAATCCGCTTGATTCAACTAATCGAATCACTATACCGGGAACAACAAGCAGCGGTCAGAATAGCCGGCGTAACGTCAGTCTGGTTGGAAATTCAAAAGGGCGTTCGATAGTGATGAATACTCTTACCTGATCTATCTATTCAATATATAAGCAAAATCCATACTGAGATTCATAATTCTTCACGTAGAGAACAGTTTCCGGATACTAGGTGTTCACTATTTGAATATGTGGTACATATAGAGTACGAGTTGTTCACTATTTGAATCTGTGTTACATATAGAGTACGAGTCGTTCACTATTTGAATATGTGGTACATATAGAGTAATAGCTATTCACTTTTTGAATCTGTGTTACATATAAAGTACTGGTTGTTTACTATTTGAATCTGTGTTACATATACAGTACTGGTTGTTCACTATTTGAATTTGTGTTACATATACAGTACTAGTCATTCCCTATTTGAATCTGTGTTACATATATAGTACTAGTTGTTCTATTTTTAAATCTGTGTTATATATTAGAGTATTAACTAGAAATATATATATATATATATGTTGATTACTCAAATTGTTACAGTGTCAGCCAAAGTGTAGCCATCATCCAATAATTAGTCTACGATTTTGGTTCTTCATTATTCGGCAGACAAACATGAAGGTAAATTTCGCCATAAAACGTTTGGGTTTCATTACTGCTTCCACAATCCCTGTTGACCTAGAAGAAGGGAAATGTGTAATAGGGCTTTCAGTAATTCTCTAAGTAAACTTGTCACGAGAACCAATTTACAATAGCATGTTGCAGTGCTGTCCTGTTAAGAACCAATCTATAAGGTTCACTTACTTACTGTCATGTAGGCAATCGTATTCTAATGGCCTTATCTGACTTATACCAGCTATTCGCCCCTTCCTTATTTTAACATATACATACTAACGCTTATTTCCTTATGAAATACAAGATCATTCATTCACTGCATATACCCTAATCTAAATCAGAGATGATAAGCATGAGCTTTGTAGAACTATGAACCTAATATCTAGTTCTGTCTTTATCGTATACTTTTTACCACCCTATGTGCATCTATATCATCTTGTTTTACAATTAATTACCTATCAAAATGTGTGGTCATGTGGTGCGCTTCGGCCGTTGACGATGTAGTTGATCTCTGACGGTCTATTTACTTCCTTCGTCGGCCCTGCACTGCGGAACACAAGCTTCTTACCAAGTTCGATGGTGTGCTCCCTGGGGGTTTCATGGTACACCTCAATTTCGACACGGATTTCAGGATTGTATCCCAGGTGTTTGCAACACCCTTTCGACAGAGACTTCGTTCTGACTGTATCACTTAAAGTGATCAGATTTCTCGTTCATGTAGCTGGAGGAGACTCACTATTCATTGCATTAGGCAAGAACGCAATGCCTTAAGGAGCATAGAGAATAAGCTTCCTAGCCAGCTCTGTCTGACCTGTTTCCTGTCCTGGTTTCAATTGCCCTTTAGGTACCTCCCTAATCAACATGGTCACTGATCACAAAGTACTGCTGTCCCTGCACTCATGCAGAACTAGACACCCAAATCACTATCGTGCATTTAACACTTATCAATCTGACAAGTTCCTCTCACTGAAACATATCCACTAATCTGTCTTTCTCGTCACTTCTTTCAATCTGAAAATGACAGTTTGTTTTGTCGTCAAATTATGTGTCGTAGAATATCCCTACTCCCATTTCTATAACTCTAGGTAATACAGCAAATAGGCTGGTACAATCCCTGCAACTTACTACAGTAAATATTTCAAGCTCGAGTTGTTAATCCAAACCCAGCCTTGTCAATAACTGAGCAACGTGCGTGACCTTGGTTAGAACATCCTCACCTGTCCTGAAATATCCTATTATTGTCCCTACTAAAGTCGGTTCTCCGAGTATAAGTTACTAGCCACAACTTCTATGTTTCATGAAACTCTTACAAATGATTTGGTACGTTTTGTATCATAATGTCAAGATGACAAAAAATTATTATAATGTTGTGTAGGTAATCCTTTGTTGTTGATGATTACCACAAACATAATTCTGTGTCACACGAAATGCTTGAGACTGTGTGTGCTTGCGTGACTGGTTGGCCAATGTGAGAGTAGGAAGTTCTTTTACATGACTAGAAAAAACGTCATGTTCAACTGGTACTGGCATTCTCAATGATAATGACTGTTTAATCGTGTTTCTATCCATGGCTGCAGATCTACCGTCTTGCAGGTACAATTACCCATTCATGAGTGCATATAAGACTAGATCTGCAGTGACGTGACATCACCAGTAAAAAACAGAAAGATGAAAAGTACATAAAACGTGGACCATCTTCCGTGTTATATAAAGTCAGATTTTATGACGGAATTGTCGGATGTGCTCCGCAAGAAGTATTTCACAGTATCCAACTATAGCAGCATGGAAAGGCACTACAACTAAACAACGAGTCCCTGTCAGCCTGGCACTACTCCACAAAAACCACGCATATTGGATGTCAGTCCAACCAGGTTGGTATCTCGAAATGAAGATATTAACAATGGCACTGACGCATAATTTAGCATTTCGATCCTGATGCTCCCTACACACATTGATGTTATGGACGCACAAGACAATTTGCCATTTGTCGTCCTAACGAAAATAAAGCTGCTTATCAAACACGGAAAACTCAAACTTATATGCAATTACCTTGCAATCACGGCACTCCTTACATAGGTTTTGCAAAACTACCTAGCATACGTTTACAAACCCTCACCCTCTCATCTTTGTCTAGCTATCCATGTTCAATGAAAAAGTACACCAGACATGAATAGAAAAGGATATGGCGTTAATAGCAACAGAACGCATGAAGAAGGAGACGTTAAGAACAATAGAAAACCTGAAGTAGAAGACGTTAAGAGCAATAGAAAACCAGAAGTAGAAGACGTTAAGAGGAATATAAAACCTGAAGTAGAAGACGTTAAGAGCAAAAGAAAACCTGAAGTAGAAGACGTTAAGAGCCACAAAAAACCTGAAGTAGAAGACTTTAAGAGCCACAAAAAACCTGAAGTAGAAGACGTTAAGAGCATTAGAAAACATGAAGTAGAAGACGTTAAGAGCAATAGAAAACCTGAAGTAGAAGACGTTAAGAGCAAAAGAAAACCTGAAGTAGAAGACGTTAAGAGCCACAAAAAACCTGAAGTAGAAGACTTTAAGAGCCACAAAAAACCTGAAGTAGAAGACGTTAAGAGCAATAGAAAACATGAAGTAGAAGACGTTAAGAGCAATAGAAAACCTGAAGTAGAAGACGTTAAGAGCAAAAGAAAACCTGAAGTAGAAGACTTTAAGAGCCACAAAAAACATGAAGTAGAAGACGTTAAGAGCATAGAAAACATGAAGTAGAAGACGTTAAGAGCAATAGAAAACCTGAAGTTGAAGACTTTAAGAGCAATAGAAAACCTGAAGTAGAAGACGTTAAGAGCCGCAGCAAACCTGAAGTAGAAGACTTTAAGAGCAACAGAACGCCTGAAGGAGAAGACGTTAAGAACAACAGAAGGTCTGAAGGAGAAGACGTTAAGAGCAACAGAACGCTTGAAAGAGAATACGTTAAGAACAATTTAAAACCTGAAGTAGAAGACGTTAAAAGCAACAGAAGGCCTGAAGTAGAAGACGTTAAGAGCAATAGAAAACGTGAAGTTGAAGTCGTTAAGAGCAATAGAAAACGTATGTTAGAAGACTTTAAGAGCAATAGAAAACGTGAAGTAGAAGACTTTAAGAGCAATAGAAAACGTGAAGTAGAAGACGTTAAGAAGAACATAATGCCTGAAATAGAAGACGTTAAGAGCAACAGTAAACCTAAGTAGAAGACGGTAAGAGCAACAGTAAACCTAAGTAGAAGACGGTAAGAGCAACAGTAAACATAAGTAGAAGACGGTAAGAGCAACAGAAGGCCTGAAGTAGACGGCCTTAGAATGGTTATGAGATAGGAGACACAAATAAGAACATTGGTGTAGCTAAGTTGATTCAAAATGTCAGAATAGAACCAGAAGTGCGAGAAATATACCATTCATCTAAGTTCTTATAGCACGCTCTGTAAGTTCTGGTACATGCGTCGAAGGATACATGAGAAAAGTACAAGCGAGCTCGATTCCAGCCTATGACTCAATAGGGGCATTTATGAAGACATAGTAGAACGGTGTGTGTGTTTCTTGATTGACATGCTGCTCAGACAGATAGGGATGGTGGACGCGGAATGTGAGGATCAGTATTTTTGTAGTAGAAAACAGTGATGAATCTTAAGTAGATCTTATAATTGAGGTTGATGTGAAATGTGTATTACATGAATTATTTCATAGGGTTTGCAAAAGAATACCTTGATAAAACAGATCTTCGAAATGTTCCTAAGGATTTCAATATTAGAATGATCAAAGAAACGATGTCTTGGGACCGGCTCCACAGCTACATATGTGCACTTTCTTAACTTGTCACGGACTCTACACTTTAAAGCGGTTATAACAATATTACCTAACAAAATGTACGTACCCATTTATATGAGTAAACAGGGGCCAGAAATTGAAAGTCATGTCTTGTGAAATGAGAACGAAGTAGGCAACGCTCCATTAGTTGTTAGCGATGTTCACGAGAAATAATTGCAGCGGTTCAGTTTTTTTTCCCTTGGGTGCATGTCGAGAAGAAGCACTTATGAAATAAAGCACAAAAAAGCCAATGCAAAATCGGTCTTCCAGAGAATGAAGATAATCTTGTACAATAAAAGTATATCATTGGATTTTAAAAAAAAGAGTTATTGGATGTCACGTGTAACCAGTACAGAGATACGATAGCGAGTCGTGGACAATCAGCAGTCACGTACATGTATCATTGGAGGCAACGAAAACGGCATTTTGCAGAGTAATGTTGAAAGTTCCATAACCTTTATAGAAATCGAAAAACAGGGTTATTGATGAAGCACAGACACAAAGACAGCTTATGGCAAAAATCACGACAAGGTAGTCATTCTTTCCTGGGCATGTCATACAAAAAGGCAGGTAGAAACACACGGTGACAACGGGCAGAATTGCTGGCAAGAGGGACAGAGGCAGGCAAAAGAGAGAAACTATTGAACAGCTTGAATTTATGACATGGGAGGCGATCAACTGCAGAACTCATAACCGACACACGAGAGAAAGGAAAATGGAGGTCCATGTTCGTCAACGTCATTCGGAAGAGCACTTGATGAGGATGACTTGTCTAACCTGATGGTTATATGACGTAGATGTGATGTTTGAGGGGACTGTGGAATCGGCCTACGGGAACCGAGTTGAATAGCAACTGCCGTGCTAGAAATACATTGTACTCCGCTTGAGATAAAAAACAAATGAAGATATGCTACGAACATACGGCACTAACATTGAGTTATCTGCTCCGATCTGCACTGTTAAACGTTAAGTCAATAAAAGTAGAAACCATTTAACCGACAGCCAAATGCCGACATTTGAATATGATGTCATCACAAAGAAGATTGGCTGCGGTAGGTAAAGGTTGATCAAAGACATACATAATCAATTTCATAACAGTTAGGGTTGTCCATCTATCGATCAATCCCAGTATGACGTGTGTGATGTCGGACTCATTGAAGAACGCAGTAGTAGACAAATACCTCTCTGACGTTACCATTCATGAATTCGTCACCGAGAGACGTCACATTAAAAAATGCATGGGAATAACATTTAGTGTCATCCTGTCATAAAGGTTCCATGCCGATCAAACTATTGATGACACAGCCGATGTCTAGCAGCACATAAGCCAATGATTTATGTAATGGTGGGTGATCAATTTATAGTTATTCTGTGTTAATAAGATTGGTCAAATGTGTAGTATCTTAGTGGATGGTCATCCTTGCCATGTTGTTGTTGTTGAATGCCCACAATGAGTAAGACTGCTCATATTTGCGCCCTGAAAATGGTGTTAAATGGCGGATTACAACAGCTATACTCCACATCCAGAGCGAGCTGATGAAAATTGACCGAGGTTTTCCATGCGACTGTGCTTTCCTTGGCCTCATCTGCGTGTCGTTCACTAATATGAGGATCACGTCGATCCCTTACTTTCGTAAATAGGCTTCCATGAGAACAGCCCGTTTTCCTAGACACCTGTGTGGAAGTGTGGTAGGCCTCTGGTACAGAATGAATTACATGAAGATGACTAACGTCTCAACAAAACAAATATGCTGGGACATAAAGTAGATTCCACTTAACACAGATAATTATAAACAGTGACTAATGTGCACCAATTCACATGCTTGGTGTCCCTCATAAAAGAATAACTCTTTCTAGATCCAGAAATAGACAGTTGCATTGTCAAAGCTGCAGCTACATTTGTTCGTCTCACAACGTGTATTTTGGGGATAACCAGAAAGATACAATGAAAACCAAGGCAATGGTTTAAAGTTGTGTTTATATAATGTGTCGCTAGCAGGTACCTACCTATATGTTAGCGGAACTTGGGCAACCTATGGAAAACGAGATCAAAGACGTAACCCCTTCCGTCTACGTCGCTTGCGATTCCTTTATATAAATTACATGGAGGGATAGAGTGACGAATGCAGAGATGCACTCTCGCACCGGTCTCTCAAGGAAGTACACGGTGCGTAATCAACGGATACAACGCTGTGGTGTTCATGTTCATCGCATGGATGATGGTTGCAACCACGGGATCAAGATGCTGAGCAGCACATGAGCTGCAGTGGTCAGCGACCAATAGCTGAATATTAGCGTCAGGGCTAGCGAACCATAGCTGCCTAGACCCTTCTACACCTATCCTGGATAGCAGGCTCCATTAGGGCAGACTGGCTAAGGAGAAGGGATCGAAGAGGGAATGCTAACCCGGTACTCAAAAAATGCTTGCTGAAGTCGGATGTGTTGGACCAAAAGGTGCAAATATCGCAGCCAAGCTGTAAACTACGACACAACGCATTCCGTTCTCTGGATTACATTCTGCTACTTAAGCCCTTTCAGGGTTTGGTAGCTGGAGATTGAGAACGAACGAAGAAGGAGAAGGTTGCAACCACAAATATATCTTCTTTGGCCAGATGAAGAATTACAAATCAAAAATCGACCAACCACAGCTGCGTTTTAAGGATGTGTGTATTTGTGATGTGAAGACCCTTGCCCTGAGTCTGACATCCTGGAGAGATGATGCTGCGAACAAGTGGGTATTTACCTCAAAGAGCTACCTCTTGCTGGGTAAGAGGAAACTCTTGAAACACTACTGAGTGATTTGATAACGTCGCAGGGGGAAAGAAGACCAATACGTCATGATAAGAGTTACCTCTTCCTGATCGCATCATCCTAAAGTCAGTAATGCATGCAAGAGGCTAACGCTACTTTTACCAACGTAAGGCTGATGCAGATATGGACAGGCGAGGTTGCGAAACAAAGTAATATCATAATGCTTTTCCCTGCCCTATGTTACCCTGATCCTGCGTTATGTCCTAAGTGTCTCCCGTGACGATACAGTTTTCCAGAGAAATTCTTTGCAGAAGGCGCACGTTGTCACTTAGCTGATTTCATGAAGCCGGCACTTGTAGAAAATGGTATGAAGTTTATCTTTCCCATAGCAAAGCTTGTCTGTCTTTTCAGTATAATGGGTCTTTTTAACATTTAGCATCTGGATTTGCAGTATTCGGCCAATGTGTATATTTGGGGAAATATATAGCAGACACGGAGGACAGCTTAATCATTATCACTTGAGATGTATGCGTACACCGTTTAGGATCAGATGAAAGGACACAGTGCCTGACTGTGGAATTCGTGATAAAACTAACATGTTGAGCATCCTTCAGGTTCTGCAAGTAAGAAACCAGATAAGATGGACGGGGGTTATCGTTAACATGCACTATGAGCTCATCACGAAAGAAGGGTTATACAACAAGCTCAGCACAGGCATCCGCTCATCCGGAGGGCACATGTAAATGTTTCTAAAAAGCTTGAATACTGACGTCACCTACTGCGGGTTTTCTTGCAAATAACCGTCCCACAGGGCGCACTTGTATCCCGCAAAGTGCCCAGATGGCAGAGCGTAATCCATCGCCTAGGCTCAGAGAAAGTGTTCCGCCCGAAAGAACAGACCACACGACGCTTCCATAGATGACTCATCAAATGAGGGCTGATCATCAGCAAATTCTGCCTTGCCAGGATAGGTCTAGAATCACATGAGAACACATCTCGCAGCACAAGTCTGATGATGTCGTCATCTTCGCTTGCGATGGGCAGCTTGTATTATTACTACTATTAGTCAGTTCAAATTCTGAATATTATCACTTGGTCTGTGTTTAGTAATGAGTTGTCGGTCTCTATTATATTACATTGTTGTTATCCTTGTCCCAAGTTTCTGCTGTTCGTACCATGGAACCGACAGACGTGCAATACATCTACTATTGTTTGGTTGTCTGATCCCTCAAATTGGTGAAGGCCATTCTGTGCGATTTATAAACTGACAAATAGATGATAATTAGATAAGAAGTTGTCAGTTCATATTTGAATATTGTCACTTGATATTTTATTGTTAATGAGCAGTATACGCCTATCACTTTAGATTATGTGTGTTGTCTACGCGATATGATTTAGCCGTGTATTACATAATTGTTTTAACCTTAGCATAATATATACGAACGAATACATATTTAGATATTAGTTAATGCTTTAATATGTGTACAAATATGGGTGATTTTGCAACACAGAAAGCAAACATTGATTATATATAGAATGACATGTCATTATTAAGCTGCTATAGCTTTCACAAAATTGATATAAACAGTGTCATGCCATATTCTTTCTCGGATGACACTTTCACGTTCATAATACGTATTTGTATTTGGTCATCTTTCTTGATACTGGCCATGCCAGTAATAATATCATTTAGGTCGTTTATATCCCACAATTATTTGAGATTCAGTCGTACCAACTGTGTGCATAATATTGCGTTACATGAGTCACTGTTGTTGTTATTGATTGCCCTTTGAAATGTGTGACGCCAGGTGTATATGATTTCAGACATTCAAAAAAATGCATTGTGTTGCTGCTATATTGGACAGTTCCTGCTAACAACTAGTGGTCCAATAAAGTGAAGCTTTCTATTTAGTGGAAAAACACGGCATTCAATCATATACATAGTTATTTTAGATTATGCCAAGGCGTATAAGCCAGAACAATAAACGGTATTCCAGCCTGAAATCTTCAGCTGATCTTAAAAACGGCAAACCTATAAGGTCTGAACCTTTAGCTAGTAACTATAATAGAAATAAATAAACAAATGTATACAATAAAAAACACAAAGGCATATCTACACACACACACATGGATATATATAAAGTTTCATCGGAAAGGAACACAACAATCTATAAGAATTTGGGGCAGCCCGTATGGTAACATTTACCTGAATATATTTGTGAAATTCTAGAATAAGTGGTTTTTGGACTGGTAGTAATATACTTTAGTAATTTTTTTAAAAATTACAGCAGTACATATCATATGTCTTAACATGGAAATAGAACCGAAGCAGACTGCTCGTCTAACTAGAATTTCGATTTTGGTATTAGGACTGCAGTGGGAGGTACATTATTACTGAGAAAATCGAACAGTGTAAGTATTCAAGTGGACAGTAATTATTAATTACGGAAAAATGTAGGTAAATTGTTTCGATCACTTTTAATGGGGTCTGTCCAGCTTTTCTCAGAGTATCTAATATAAGTTATAATATATAATATAAGTTCTAATATCTAATATAAGTTTTAATATATAATATAAATTATAATATATAATATAAGTTATAATATATAATATATAATATAAGTTATAATATCTAATATAAGTTATACTATATAATATGAGTTATAATATATAATATAAGTTATACTATCTAATATAAGCACATATGTTCTCCTCCGTGTGTTCTGTGAGCTTCATTTGCCTATTTTCTTTCTCCAGGATTCAACGACAAAGATTGCCTGCTGATACCTGGCTCTGAGCTTTCACAGTGTTTGTCTGATCCAATGTTACTATATTTATCATATTTCCTGTACTGTATGGGTTTTGTTCTGTTCTGTTCTTTCCAAAGAAAAGCTTTCGTGCGTAACCTTGTCTAGCCCTTTCAGGCAAATAATAATTTTCAGGGATTCCTTCATAAAAATCTTGTAATATTAAGTTGGGTCATTCGCTTTTCTCCCACTTCATATAATATAACAGAAACGATTTTACATTTAAGTTGAGCATATTTAGTTTAGTGCAGTTTTAAAACTCATCTAGAGTGTCATATGGTTTTGGGATCCTATTTATTGTAGATGCCCGTGCATGCGCACCGCTTGTCTTGTTCATGATACTCCCTAGGTAGAATAAACTCCCAATTTGCGAAAACTCTGTAGATATGACAAGCTATCTAAATATAGAAAGTTATACACTTATCAGAAGCTCTATAATTATCATAGACACTCTAAGTATCAGAAGCTTTCTAGATGTTAGAGACGCTCTAAGTATCAAAGACACCCTAAGTATCAAAGACACTCTAAGTAGCAGATGAACTATAAGTATCAGAAGCTCTATAATTATCATAAGCTCTATAAGTATCATAATCTCTCTAAGTATCCGAAGCACTCTAAGTATCAGAAGCTTTCTAGATATTAGAGTCGCTCTAAGTATCAGAATTTCTCTAAGTATCAGACGCACTCTAAGTATCCGAAGAACGATAAACATCAGAAACACTCTAAGTATCAAAAGCTTTTTAGATATTAGAGTCGCTCTAAGTATCAGAATCTCTCTAAGTATCCGAAGAACAATAAACATCAGAAGCACTCTAAGTATCAAAAGCACTATAACTATTCAAAGCTCTAAGTATCAGAAGCACTCTAAGTATCACACACACTCTAATCATTAGAAGCTCTCTAAGTTTGAAAAGCTCTTTAAGTATCAGAAGCTCTCTAAGTATCACACACATTCTAACTATCAGAAGCTCTCTGAGTATGAGAAGCTTTTTCAGGATCAGTATTAGAACCACTCCAGATTCGATTTTAGGAAATATTCTTTTAGTCAGAGAGTGATGTCTGCTTGGAATGAATTTCCAAGGGTGGTAGTGGAGGCAGGGACAGTTAATGTATTTAAGAATAAACTGGATGCGCATAGCTTTTAGAGCAAGGTGATGTAAATGTAACTGGTTGTTTACAGACTCTACAGGGTCTTCTAAACCAGAATAAAGACGTTAAGTTTAGTTAAGTATCAGAACTACTTTAAGTATCTAACGCACTCTAAGTATCAAACGCCCTCAGGTTATCAGAAGTGCTCTTCTTACTTATTTTCCGTGTCCAAGCACCACATCATAATTCATTTCATGCATCCAGTATTTAGCGACATGGATTGCCTTGTCAATTACCTCCAGTATGTCGCACCTATTGCATGTTTTCTGGAGTTCGGGGCAGGTCATCAGGTTGGCAGGGCACTGTATTGCGCCATAGTTACGTGTGTCATCATTTGTGTATCCTCAACGTTTCATATTCCTCTTGCTCCGTAATTCACCAGTTCTCAGTCTGTTCAGCGCCTACCATGTATTGTATGATAGATGATGTCCTGAGGCAGGTTCCTTCTAACGTTGCGTCTTTGGCGCCTGCATCAGTTCGTGCTATCTCCCGATACCGCGGCTTTCAGGGCTTGTCTGTGTCGGATTTGTTGACTTTAGAAAACTATATCTGGATTTGAACCTTGCGCTCTGTAATTGAAGTCCAAATATTGGGTATTTTGGGTAATGCTCCTGTTTTTCTCGTTCAATTTCTGCTGCGACGTTTCTTTGGATCTCGGGTGGTGCTAAGCCAATTATGGGTAATTTATATCGCTGATATATGTTTGTAGGCACCCTGATACAATCTGAACACTTTATTTATTGATGTGTCAACTTGTTTCACATGGACACAGACGTTCCAGACTAAAGCATCGTATTCCCCTACCGAATAAACATAGGGCAAGTGCCTATGTCCAAAGTCTGATGGTTGTGGCCACCACTCCTCCACCCACTCCTCCCTCCCACACCTTCCCAGTTGGCGTCGATCAGTTTTCGGATCATATTATTTCTTGCATATCTTACGCCTTGTTTTCTGACTTAACACCTAGATAGATGCAGTGTTCAAGCTCCTGCCCTTGCCACCTAATCTAAAGTTTTCTTTTTACCTCTCTGTTTCGTGAGGGGTTGGGGGAGGGGGATTTGGCACATACCTGGGTTTTACTAGAAATTGGTTTAATAGGATTCTCGTGGTAATATTATGTAAGGACATGGGAATATCATAGTATATATGTTATATAGAATAGTTGTTAGGACACTTTCGTGTGCCAAGTCCCTGTTTTGGTTTCATCATCTGCTATTTTCTTCACAAAGTGACATGTAATCGTCTAATTTGCAGGAAACAGTTGATGCTATTTGGCAGGTGCCAGTTTTTTGTCATGGTGTCACCTTGCGAGTAATCTAAGTATCAGACATTCTCTAAGAACAGAAGCTTTCTAAGTATCAGAAACGCTCTAAGTATCAGAGAATCTCGAAGTATCAGTCGCCCTCGAATTTTCAGACGCGTGCAACGTATCAGAAGTTACTAATTATCATACTATCTCTTGGTAACAGAAACACTCAAAATATCAGACGCACTCTTAGTATCAGACGCACTCTTAGTATCAGACGCACTCTTAGTATCAGACGCACTCTTAGTATCAGACGCACTCTTAGTATCAGACGCACTATACGTATCAGACCCACTCTAAGTATCAGAAGATGTCTAAGTATCAGTACATGTCTAAATATCAGAAACAAAACTCTTAAGGCATGATGCACTCTGAATATCAGAAGCACACAACGTATAAAAAACGAAATTCTTTAGGTATGATGCACCCTATAAGTATCAAAAGCTATTTAGGTATAAGAAGCACTCAACGTTTCAACAGCTCTTGTGTAAGTATCAGACACACTCTATGAGAAGCCCTCAAAGTATGAGAAACACTCAAAGTATGAGAAGCACTCAAAGTATGAGAAGCACTCAAAGTATGAGAAGCACTCAACGTATGAGAAGCACTCAAAGTATGAGAAGCACTCAAAGTATGAGAAGCACTCAAAGTATGAGAAGCACTCACAGTATGAGAAGCACTCAGAGTATGAGAAGCGCTCTATCTAGGAAATCTCTACACCCAATCTATTTGTGTTTCGCTGAGAATAATATTCATCGCGTTGTTGTCCGCAATAATTTTACAATTGTTGTCTTTTATGTATGGGTCATCATTTGCTGTGATATTATTTCTAGTGTCCCTGTTTGTTTCTGCATTTACAGTTGACTGTAATACAGTAGCAATGTATCGTTGCTGAAGTCCAGATATTCTAGCTGTTGATAAGGTTCACTGAAGTTTTAAAAAAGGTATTAAATAAACTAGCAGCAGGAACATACATGTGACTCAAGAATAGCTCTGACAAACTCCGTATTTAATGTTTATTGGTTCTTCAAGTTGTCAATTGCGCAAAAACTTTGCACTTATGTTCTAGTGCAGTTGTTTTGTTGTGCTGTTGAAATATTCAGTAATCCCGTAGTACTTTATTAGCTACATGACCTGAAACCAGCAAGACCCAGCGTATGTATTTCAGTCATATTGTGAAGATATTCTCGAACAAAGGTTATAAGTCACACGTTTGTATCATTGTCACTGACAACTGAAAATCTAGTCAAACGTTATTTGTATTCCATTTGTATCTCTTGACTATCATATAATAATTATATAAGTATCACAAACAAATTGAACTATTTCAGTAGAAAACTTTCAAATCTACACATATCATATGTTCATTTCAAATGTCATGGTAAACTGTAAATTTCAAATTATGTTTTTATGTGAAAGCCACAGAACATAGTGACAGGTGCATTAATCCAAGCTGTCAAATCTTGTTTTAGACTTTCACAAAGTGTTGTCACAGAGTGCAAGTGAAACCACAGAACATAGTGAAGGTGCATTAATCGAAGCTGTCAAATCTTGTTTTATATAGTATGCATGGTTGATGAACATACTTTAATCCCATTGAAATGGGAAAAAGATCACCCTGGCCATATAAAAACGATGCCTATCACTCTCTCCAGGCGAGATCAGGTGATCATTCTCAGGATACACAAAGGACACAACAAACTGAGATGCCATATATACAAAAAAGTTCTTCTTCTTCTTCTTCTTCTTACGCTGTCAGACATCGACCTTTATTTTTTCGAAAAAAGCGGCGATCATCCTGAGGCTATCGACACTGCCATAGAGCCTGTCTAATGTTGCCACTGGTGGTGGCCACATCTGCTCTCACTGATCCTCGTATGTCGGGCAGTTTTGCAGCAAATGCTCAGCGGTCATTTTCCCGGTACCACACGGGCATTCGTCGGTGCCACATATCTTCAATTTGTTGAATAGGTGGTACCTCAGTCTATTGTGGCCAGTGCGAAGTCTGAAGACCACGACCTGCTCTCTTCTGTTCAACTGGTAATAGGCATCGTTTTTTGTGTAGCCAGTATGTTCGGTGTCCCATTTGGTCATGTAATTAGCTCTAATAAGCCGTTTTGACTCTTCGAATGTCATACTAGTATCTGGTTGTGGTAGTCTTGCACCTTCTTTTGCCAGTCTGTCTGCCTCCTGGTTGCCTTAGATGTTGCAGCGGGATGGAACCCACTGTACCACTACTCTTTTTGGTGCAGACTGCTGGCATAATTGACAGAGTACTGCTCTTAAATCATTAATTAAGTTCAGTATTTTTCTGGCATTTTAGTGCTGTGACTACGGTCAGGGCATCTGTAAGCAGGAATATATGGCTTTCATTCCTTTTACCTGCCACCATTTCTTCCACTGCCGCCCTCAGTGCTTCTGCCTCCGCTCTGAAATTGCTTGTGAATTTCCCAGTAGCGAATGACAGTGTTATTTTTCTGCCATTTGGAAGGCTCAGAAATGCTCCTGCCCCTCCGTTCTGTGTTGTGTTTGTTACAGAACCGTCGGTGTATGTATGGGTCCAATCCATGCTTGGATAGTTTTTCGTTATGTAGCTCAGGGTTGTATCTTTTCTCTCTTTTTCAGTCTGGCAGTTTTTGTTTCCAATACCTGGTATATTTTCTACCACCTCTGGAAATATATGCTGCCTCCAGGTAGGTTTTCGTACAGTAGGGATGGGCTTTGGTGTTGTTAGTGCGTTCATGGGGTCTTCGTGCTACTTTACTTTCGCTATTTCAGCAAAGTTTCTCCGCTTTAGTTTCCCATTTTCGAGATTGTTTAGTCTCTGGTGCATTGGATGGTCAGTCAGTCTTCTGAGTTTCTCTGCTTGCTGCTGGGCTCTGCATTCTCTTCTGTCGGTCGTGGATTGCAGATTTGTAATCTTTTCAAGTTCTACAATTGGCGTTGACTTCATGCATCCTGTTATAACTCTCATGGCTTGGTTTTGGAGTTTGCTAATTTTATCGAAGTTCGCTTTAGTTACTGTTGTCCATGCCGCAATGCCATTCTCGAGAACTGGTCTCACTCTTCCAGTGTACAGTTTCTTGAGTATACTTTTGTCTGGTCCCCAGCTTGTGCCAGTAAGTTTCCTCATGATTGCCATTCTCTCTCTGGCTCTCATTCGATTTCTCTCGATCTGACTTTTCCCTGTCATGAGCCGATCAAATGTGACTCTCAGGTAGTTTTGGTCGTCGTTTGGCTGCAGGTATTTGCGGTTAAGACTTAATTTGGTGTTTTGGGGTTTGTTTGATAGCGAGAATATCGTACATGTCGTTTTTTTCCTCGTTTATCTTTTGACCAGCCATGAGTTCGCCCACTCTACCAGCGATGTTAGGGCCTGCTGCATCCGATTATTTGCTATGGTGAGATTCTTTTCATAGGTCCACATAGCCAGATCGTCTGGAAACATTGAGCTATGGACTCTTTTTGGCAAATTCTCTGTTATGTTATTTATATACACCAGGAAGGGTGTGGGTGACAGTACTCCCCCTTGGGGTACTCCCTGCTCTTTTGTCACCTGTTTGCTCATCTGCCCTTGTACTTGAACTCTGGCTGTTCTGTTTTTGAGGTAGTAACTGATCCATTTGTACATTTTCCCACAAACTTAACTTCTTCGTAGCTTGACTTTAAGTCTCTCTTTCCAGACTTTGTCAAATGCCATTTCTAGGTCCACCCAAACCGATACTGTGTGTTTTTGCTCCTGGTAGGCATCTTCTATTTCCTGGGCTATGAGGGTGACCTGATCCTCAGTGGATCTGTGCTGTCTAAAGCCTGGTTGCTGTGGAATTAGTATGTTTTTTCTTCCAGATGCCACATCAGTCTGGCGTTTATCATACGTGCCATCAGTTTGCCTACACAGCTCAGTAGGTTGATAGGCTTGTATCCATTTGGATCTGTTTTATCTTTTCCTTTCTTTGGTACTGCTACAAGTACTGCGTCTTTCCATGCCTGGGGTACAATACCCCTTTTCCAGCTTTGGTTCAGGACTGATTATAATTTCCTTTTTGCTGTTTGGCCCAGCCCCATCAGCATTTCGTTTGTTATCCCGTCTTTTCCGGGAGATTTCCTTTTCTTTAACGTTCCCATGGTCTCTTCCATTTTATTCATTGTTAATGTTGCCATCATATGCTCTTCTAGTTCCATCATGATGTTGTCGTGCCCTTTTAGCTCTTCACTAATGTCTGTATGCCTATCTGCAGGTACATCAATGTGGTTTGCTCTGGCATAATGTTCAACAAAGGCGTTTGATGCTTTTTTTTCCAGTGAGCAAGTTTTCGCCCTGCTTGATTGTAATTTGTTTGTTTGATGGAGTTTCATCATTCATGGCTCTGACTAGCTTCCATAGTTTGTTCCCCTCTTTGTCTAAATTGAGCCTTTCTGTTTCGTTTTTCCAGCTTTCTCTTGTTTTTTGGTTTAGAGTGTATGTGTATTTCGCCGTGGTGGCTTTCAGGGCGATATTTGCCTCCATAGATTGTTCTCTCTCTGCCATGTTCTTAGCATTTGTGACTTCATCTTCCGCTTTCTGCAATTCATCATTCCAATAGGGCTTATAATTTTTCCTTGCCACTCTTGGGATTGTTTCAGTGGCAGCTTGCATTATTGTTTTGCTTAGGCTTTCTACCATGGCCTTCATTTTGTTACTCCGTGTGTTGATGGTTTCACACAGCCCATCTGTCAGGCTTGTAAATCTGTCCCAGTTGGATCGTTTGTAATTCCAACTTGGGTGCGGTTTTATTTCCTATGAGCCTATTTCCATATCAACTTCTAGCCTAATTGCCCTGTGGTCGCTACCTGCCAATTGGTTTAGCACCTGGCGGTTTATTTTGGGGTGAATGTCCACCGTGGAAAAGGTCAAGTCTGGAGTAGAGGTGGTATGCCATGTTCTAGAATAGCAGCTAGGGCTATCCTCCGGCCTATTGATTACTTAGAGATTTTTGTTAATTTCCAAATCTTCCACTTCGTCATCTCTGCTGTCTGTGTCCGAGTATCCCCATCTCTCCGAGTGGCTGTTGAAGTCTCCAGCTAGTATGCAGTTGGAGTCTTTGACTTCCATAATCGAGAGCGACAGGTCTTTGTTTGGTGGTCCGTACAGGTTAAAGATGCAGATCTTCGTTTCTTGAGCCATTATGTCAACTGATACAATTTCTGCTTGTCCGGTGTGATTGACAGCTACCGCGCTACTCGGTATGAAGTTACTTGTCAGTATCAGAACCCCTCCTTTTTGACCTTCTCTATCCAGACGGAAGGTCTGGTATAAACTGATTGAGAATTTATGGTTGCTGTTGAGGTGCGTTTCTTGGATACATGCCACGTCAATCTTACCTTCATGCAGGTGATGTGTTAGGGGAAGCTTTTTGTTAATGACTCCCTCCGCATTCCACGGTAGTATTCTGAGGGTCTTGTGTTTTTGATACAATAAGTTCAACATTGGCACTACGGGCATTTGTACCTGCTGCACAGACCCCCATAATTGCAAAACACATTATGCAGTCCTGTCCATCGTATGTCGATAAAAAGAAGTAGCATTTGGCCCCAACCAGTGTCCTTCAGTGAGAAGATGTATGGAAGTGCGCTACGTTTCAAATCGACTGCTGCCTCTGTTAGAGTCATTCAAGTCGAGGTCTGAAGACGAACGAGAAGAAAGAAGAGGAAGAATTATATTATATTGACTTTTTTGTTTACACACTTTTATTGCAGTAAATATAGACACATCAAAATATTTCTTCGGAAAGCAGCAGACAAAAAAAAATAGAAGTCCTGGATTACAAAGAAATAAAAAAGAAAAAAATTGAAGAGCAGTAAGAACACTCCAAAAGAGTCCACTAGGTATAGGTTAATAAATGGAGAAATAAGGTTCAAAATGAAAGAGACAAAATATTTGGCGCACAAACTGAAGAATATAAGCTTGTCAAAGATCTAGTAAAGACTATACACTGAAGTAGTTTGACAATACAGTACAAGAATGGAAAATGTCTTACAGAAGACCAGGATGTAATGACAGGCTGGACGGGGTACTGCTCGGAGCTATACAATAAAGAGTGTCAGGGTGAGCCATGAAAAGTGAGCGCCCCCCACCCCCTTACATCCTGGGATTTACGAAAATCAACCGATAACCAAAGAAGAGATGGCTCTAGGAGTGAAGAAAGAAAAAGCTGATGGAGTTGATAATATCCGGCATAGCTCATACAGGCGAGTGATGATGAAATAATTGACATCCTCACATGCATCTGATATATCTTCTTCTTCTTCTTCTTCGTACGCTGTTTACAGCGATATTTACGTTGCACTGATTTAATTTGTTAGCCAGTGGCTCAGTGCATCCGATTTCAACAGGCGTTTCTGTAGGGTTGCCCTCCTTAGCCTTTGGCTGTCCCCAGCCTAACTGCAAGGCAGCAGTTGTTTTTGGTCAGAGTTGTCTCTCTTGGGAAGTTGTCTTGCAGGACTATCGAGTCTTCCCTACTCGTGTCTATAGCGTTTGGAAATGATATGATGGACTATGTACTAGTTTGTACTATCCTGGAAGAGAGGCAGTCCAGTGTGACTTTTTCCCAGGATCGTCACGTCCTGCCAGAAACGTAGCATATGCATATGAGTGAGGTATCTTTTTGCTCGCTCTATTTTCTCGGCTCATCTGCAGTGATGGTACGCCTAGCATTCCCCGCCACCCGGGAGCTTGCCACCATGGGACAGGAGGTGCAGTGTCCGCTGGACTGCATCTCTTCTGCGTCCATTGGAATGACTGATAGCAGACAGATGCAAAGAGCGAGGAAGGAGTGCATTTTACCAGGTGCATTCCTGCGGCTCGATCGGGCCGGGACACAAGCCCCATCCATGTCGTAGCCTCCCATCTCAGCGGTGCTGAGATTTTGGGCGGGATTCTGGCTTAGAGGCGTTCGGCCGTAATCCCTCAGATGGTAGCTTATCAGCCAAGCACGTGGACCAAATGTCAGCGACCTGTGATTCCTCTCGAAATAGTGCATTTGACCAGGTGACAAGCCTAGTCTTGCACGGAGATGTTGTCCGCCTAGGGAGCGGACATGGTCAAGGGTTGAGTCTCAGCAGTTCGCAGTGAGGTAGCTGATCTACTGCTTAGGGTACCCGACCGAGAACTAAGTCTTCTACAAATGATTTCATTCCTCATCGCCGTATGGGGTGAATATCGAGCAGCTTCCCGCCCGCTTTTATCAGCGGACGGCAGAGACCTCATTCTGCGGCTTGACCGGGCGGGGCTGGAGCGTGACCCCGAGGTCCCCACCATGTCGAAGCCTCCCTTTGCATTTGTGCTGGGCTGCTTTTAGGCGGGATTTTTGGCTTAAAGGCGTTCGGCCATAATCCCTCACCTCGAACCGTTGGCTTATCCGCCTAGTACGTGAACCAAAATGTCTGCGGCTCCTCTCGGGCTTAGCAGGATTACCGTAGCAGAGCATTGTCATTTGTAGGGTAAAGCTGACCTGTCTTCAGAGGGTTTATTTCCAGCACCCGTTCAATATTAGCCAGACCGTATCAATAGAGGGCTTTTAGTTTGTCAATGGCCCAGTTTCTAGAGCCTGCGATTTCTGCAGGGTAAAGACCAGATTACCGTAGCAGGCGCTCTTTCATTTGGGGGTTTTGAGACTGACCTGTTTTCCGTGGGTCTAATACCAGCACATGTTCACTATTAGACCCCACGAAGGTGCTCTCTTTTGACAGTCATTCTACACTATTGGCGTGTTTAGTCAATTTTAGCCTCAGGCTCCACTCCTGATAGTGCTCTTCCGTCAATTCCTTTATCAAACACTGGATGCAGACCAACCGAGCCACAGAGGGCACAACCCCAGATTTCTGAGGGTCTAAATCCAGCACCAGTTTCATATTAGACCCCAGAAAAGTGGTCTCGGCATGTCAGTCATTTCAGTGTTGGCCGTGTTGAGTCAAATTAAGCCGATGGCTCCACTCCTGGTGGTGCCCTTCCGTCAATTCCTTTAAGTTTCAGCTTTGCAACCATACTTCCCCCGGAACCCAAACACTTTGGTTTCCCGGAAGCTGCCCGCAGAGTCATCGAAGCAACTCCTGCGGATCGGTAGTCGGCATCGTTTATGGTCAGAACTACGACGGTATCTGATCGTCTTCGCGCCATTGACTTTCGTTCTTGATTAATGAAAACATTCTTAACAAATGCTTTCGCATTAGCTCGTCTTGCGGCGATCCAAGAATTTCACCTCTAACGCCGCAATACGAATGCCCCCGTTTGTCCCTGTTAATCATTACCTCCAGTTCCGAAAACCAACAAAATAGAACCGAGGTCCTATTCCATTATTCCATGCACCATTATTCAGGCAGCCGAGGCCTGCTTTGAATACTCTAATTTTTTTCAAAGTAAACGCGCCGGCCACCCAGGACGCTCAGCGAAGAGCACCCGTGGGAGAGAGCCGGCATACGGTAGGGCAGGAGACAACGGGCAGTGAACCGGCGCGAGCCGGACCGCCCGCCTGCGCCTGAGATCCAACTACGAGCTTTTTAACTGCAACAACTTTAATATACGCTATTGGAGCTGGAATTACCGCGGCTGCTGGCACCAGACTTGCCCTCCAATAGATCCTCGTTAAAGGGTTTAAAGTGTACTCATTCCAATTACGGGGCCTCGAAAGAGTCCCGTATTGTTATTTTTCGTCACTACCTCCCCGTGCCGGGAGTGGGTAAGTTGCGCGCCTGCTGCCTTCCTTGGATGTGGTAGCCGTTTCTCATGCTCCCTCTCCGGAATCGAACCCTGATTCCCCGTTACCCGTTACAAACATGGTAGGCATGTCACGTACCATCGACATTTGATAGGGCAGACATTTGAAAGATGCGTCGCCGGCACATGAGGCCATGCGATCAGCACAAAGTTATCAAGAGTCACCAGTGGGGACGCCGCAACCCCGCTAGGGGAAACAACGATTGGTTTTGAACTAATAAAAGCGCTCTTTCCGCGAGGGTCGGAGCTTGGTAAGCATGTATTAGCTCTATAATTGCCACAGTTATCCAAGTAGGATCGTGTCATCTAAGGAACCTCGACTGATTTAATGAGCCATTCGCGGTTTCACCGTGAGACAGTGTGAACTTAGACATGCATGGCTTAATCTTTGAGACAAGCATATGACTACTGGCAGGATCAACCAGATATCTGTCGGAGACGTACGTACAGCACACACCGGTCGGCGGAGGAAGGGTGTGTGAAAAGCCTCACTGGGATCATAAGTCAATAATGTACAATCTCAAGACCAATAAATCAATATCAGTATAGGCGAGGCAGTCTCATTTAGAATAACAATTAGGCCCTTACACTATCAGTCAGCTATGGCTCGATGACCGCTGCAGCTCATGTGCTGCTCACCATCTTGATCCGGTATTTACTTGATTTTGAAGAAATATGCTCATGACAATAATAATGGGCTTATCGCCGTCGATGAGAATAACCATCATCATCATGTGTCATACTGCGCCCTTAAGTCTGTGGGCGGATGTGTGCATGACAGATTAAGCCAACACCAGCTGGTGCTGGTTTTCTTTCTACTCTATACTTCCCCCTGATCACCCGTCGACCCTCGCTAACTGCATGCAAGGGTCTTTTTTGGCCTCGCCTTTTTCAGGCTAAACGATTTACTGCCAGGATTCACTGAATCGCTTTTATTGACGTCCAGGTGATCGCCTTACATCGCTAAGCTCGTTAAACAGAAGTTTCTTTTGGAACCTTTCACTTGACATTCAAGAAACTTGGCCAGTCTATCTCCCTTTAAATTTCTACAAAAGTGTATGAATAGTGTAGTAGTAATGAAAAGAGTATGGTTATTTGTGATGTGGTCTTGTAGCCAATTTGGAGTATGTGTCATGTAGACATAATTCAACCTCCTGGCGTGTTTGGCGTACACACTCCAGCTCTCTCACCCATAGATCAGGGTTTAGAGACTGGCCGGATGTTTGCCAATCAGATTAGTTGCTTTTTAACAATATACTTCATTTAAACATTCAAATCTTCTTCGGGCAATATCAGGTAGTTCTATTTACTCATGTTTATCTTCTTTTTCTTTCTCTTCTTTTTCTTCTTCTTTCTCTTCTTTTTCGTCTTCTTTTTTTTCATCGTCTTCTTCTTCTTATTTTATCTTTCTCTTCTTCTTTTCTTTTTCTTATTCTTTCTCTTCTTCTTCTTCTTCTTTTTCTTCTTTTTAATCCTTCTTTTTCTAGCTCACCGACAATTGTATTAAGTCTACACGTAAAGGCCAGTTCTATGGACAAAGTCTACTGTGGTGGGGAGTTCTTCAAGACTCTCACAAAAGTGTGTATGTATGGGTTCATCTCCGTGGGTCAGTATTCACAACGCAGTTGCTTTAGCATGTTACAGTCTTGACAAAGAAAGGGTTCTGATACTAACACGTAACTGCATACCAAGGAGCGCGGTAGCTGTCAATCACACTGGATAAGCAGAAATTGTAGGACTCGACATAATGACACAAGAAACGAAGATCCGCATCTTCAACCTGTATGGCCCACCCAACAAATACCTGTCGCTCTCGGGTATGGAATTTAACAACTCCAGCTGCCTAGTAGTTGGAGACTTCAACAGCCACTCGGAGAGATTGGGATATTCGGACACAGACAACAGAGGGGATGAAGTGGAAGACTGGGAGATAGACACAAATCTCTATCTGTTCAATAGGCTGGAGGACAGTCCTATCTTCTATTCTAGAAAATGGCATACCACCTCTGCTCCAGACTTGGCCTTTTCCATGGTTGATATTCACCACAAAATAGACGGCCAGGTGCTCAACCAATTGGCAGGTAGCGACAAAAGGCCAATTAGGCTAGAAATTGATATGGAAGTAGGCCCACAGGAAATAAAAGCGCTCCCACGTTGGAACTATAAACGAGCCGACTGGGACAGATTTGCAATTCTGACAGATCGGCTATATGAAACCATCAACACATGGAATAACAATATGAAACCTATGGTGGAAAGCCTAAGCAAAGCAATAATGCAAGCAACCACCGAAACCATCCCAAGAGGGGCAAGGAAAAACTACAAGCCATATTGGATTGATGAATTGCAGAAAGCGGAAGACGAAGTCTCAAATGCTAGGAACATGGCAGAGAGAGAACAATATATGGAGGCAAATATCGCCCTCAAGGCTATCACGGCGAAATACAAAAGAACACTAAACCATATAACAAGAGACAGCTGGACAAATAAAACAGAAAGCCTCAATTTAGATAAAGAAGAGAACAAACTATGGAAGTTAGTCAGAGCCATGAATGACGAAACACCATCAAATGAAAAAATTACCATCAAGCATGGCGACAACATGCTTACTGAAAAAAAAAGCAGCAAACGCCTTTATAGAACGAACACTATGCCAGAGCAAACCACATTGATGTCCCTACAGACAGGCACACAGACAATGGTGAAGAACAAAAGAGCCACGACAACATCAATATGGCACCAGAGGAGCTCATGATGGCAATACTAACAATGAATGAAAAGGAAGAGGCCATGAGAACTCTAAAGAAAAGGAAATCGCACGGAAAAGATGGGATAACACGAAATGCTGATGGAGTTGGGCCAAATAGCAAAGAGGAAGTTACTATCAGTCCTGAACCAAAGCTGGAAAAGGGGAATTGTACATCAGACATGAAAAGACGCTGTACTTATACCAGTACCAAAGAAAGAAAAAGATAGAACAGATCCAAATGGATACAGGCCTATCAGTCTACTGAGATGTGTAGGTAAACTGATGGAACGTGTGATAAGCACCAGACTGATGTGGCATCTGGAAGAAAAACACATACTAATTCCACAGCAAGCAGGCTTTAGACAGCACAGATCCACTAAGGACCAGATCACTCTCATAGCCCAGTTAATAGATGATGCTTACCAGAAGAAAAAACACACAGTAGCGGTTTGGGTGGATTTAGAGAAGGCATTTGACAAGGTGTGGATAAAGGGACTTAAAGTCAAGCTACGAAGAAGTGAAGTTTGTGGGAAAATGTACAAATGAATCAGCGACTACCTCGAAAACAGAACATCCATAGTTCAAGTACAATAGCAGATGAGCAAAAAGGTGACACTTGAGCAGGGAGTACACCAAAGGGGGTACTGTCACCAACACCTTTCCTGGTGTATATAAACAACATCACAGAGAATCTACCATGTTTGCAGACGATCTGGCTATGTGGACGTCTGAAAAAAAATCTCACCATAGCAAGCAATCGGATGCAGCAGGCCCTAACATTGTTGGAGGAGTGGGCGAACTCATGGCTGGTCAAAATAAATGAGGAAAAAACAACGTGTACGATATTCTTGCTTTCAAACAAACCCCAGAACACCAAAATAAGTCTTAAATGCAAATATCTGCGGACAAACGGCAACCAAAACTACCTGGGAGTCACATTTGATCGGTGCATGACATGGAAAAGTCAGATCGAGAGAAACCGAATGAGAGCCAGACAAAGAATGGCAATCATGAGGAAACTTGCTGGCACAAGTTGGGGAACAGACGAAACTGTACACTGGAAGAGTGAGACCAGTTCTCGAATATGGCATTGCGGCATGGGCAACAGCAGCAAAGGCGAACTTTGATAAAATTAGCAAACTTCAAAACCAAGCCATGAAAGGTGTTCACCGCACGCTGCTGCCCATTGGTGATCATTCTTATTCAGCAAATGATGTTAACTGTAGATACAAATTGTTCCTGTATATCAACGGTTGTGTCATGTTCTGATGCCCATCGCAGGCCGTGATGGCGACTATGTCAAGACAGGTTTTTGTTAATCGTCTAAGGGAAAGTTGTTAGCCATTTGTGTGCTATGGTCTCCCTTGTCAAGTGTATGTCACGTACCCCTTCTCGGAATAATGTTTTTAAATACCTAAAATACAATAGCAAAGAACCAGTTATATAAAATAGTTAAAAAACAAACACAAACGTGCATGTGTAATATGTGTCTTTCTTAACAATTTCAATAGAAATACAATACATTTAAAATAGAAGAAAGTTAATTTCATTATTGTTTGAATGAACGTGCTGCGTATATATGCAAGGCTGAAGAACGGGTCACAAAGATCAAGAAATGCTGACCGCGTAAAGGCTTGTTGTTTCTCTTTCTCGAAGAGGATTCAACTGGTGTGTTGTACAAACCACACGTTTGCCATGTTATACATCTAATCGGTTTCGATTTGTTTTTCGTTTTTGCTACAAATGTCGAAAATCCATATTTGCAGAGATATATTGTTGGAAATGGAATGAAAACTTGCATAGCTCGCTTTACAAGATAAGGCTAGTTACTAACTGCATTGTAGATAGTCTGTTCACACCAGGACTGTGTCCACGTGCGATCTAGCCCGGTGGGTCTAACAACTAGCAAAATGTAAAAGTACTGATGAGCGTAAACACAACTCAACGAAGTCCAAAATCTATACCTGAATTTAAAGTACAACCAAGATTACGATCACAGGCAAGGCAAAGACCAAACCTAAAGTTATTTTAGAACAACAGAAGATTGAGAAAGTCACAAGCTTTGAGTACCTCGGCTCAGTTATAACGCCAATGTCTACGGCACTGCAGAGGTTCAATAAAATGAGAAACTGATGACAGAACATTAATAAAATGAAAATAACTATTCTGTGAACTTGCATTATACCGATGAAGACATACGGATGTGAAACGTGGACCCCCACACAAACACTTAAGAAAAGGATTGCATCTTTTGAACTAAAGGACTAGTTAGTAAACAACATCTTGTCTCGAAAGCTAAAATAGTTTCTTCTGCTTCTTCGTTCGTCTTCAGACCTCAGCTTCAATGATTTTAACAAAGGCAGCAGTCGATTCAAGGCTCTGTACGCTTCCGTACAGCTTCTCGTGGAAGGACACTGGCTGTTGCCAATTGTTACTTCTTTTGTCGGTATACAGCGGACATGACTGCAAAATATATTATGCCTTCATGGGGGCTGTGCCGCAGGCACAAATCTCTGTAGTGCCAATCTTGAACTTGTTGTACAGATGGCATCTGAGTCTGTTGTGACCTGTGCGTAGCCGGAAAATGATCACCTGGTCTCGCCTAGAGAGTTGATGGTAGGCATCGTTTTCTATGTGGCCAATGTGATCCTATTTTCCATTTTGCACTGTACGTTGTCCTGATGAATGCTTTAGTTTCATTGTATGTGATTTCTGTATCACTCTGCTGCAGCATTCCTCGCTCTCTGGCGAGTTGTCCGCCTCCCCGTTGCCTGGAATGTCTCAGTGGGCTGGTGTCGATTGGACTGCTTTTTTTTTATCACTGGGCTCTTGAGGGCCATTATACTGCTAGGTTGTCTGTGAAAATGACCACTTGCTTTGCTGTATAATAGTTTGACCATATCAAACGCCATACTGACCTAGAAAGAACGATACAGGAGGGTTTGGACCTTGGAAAGCGGGGCTGAAGCAGACCGATGAAAAGATGGAAACAAGAAATCACGGAGGTCCTGACGATGACAACGATAGAGACGATACTTCTGGCTTGAGATCGAGTTACAGATCGGTTGTTGTGAAAATGATTTTCTGCAAATGACATGCAACATGATGATGATGAAGATGATGATGATGATAATAGTGATGATAATGATGAAAGTGAGCGATTTTTTGTGCTTTGTAATAATGCTTGTTATGGTATACAAAAATATATGTGACTTTATTGTTGACGTAGATCTAGCAAATACTATTTTCATTTATAAACATCATTGCATAATTTCAGAAGTGCCGGTTATGCTAGCAATCAGCTAGAGGTTAGTGATATTTAAGATAATATCTGTTGGTAACTGAAACGCTAGTCCAGTCAAGCACACCATATTGTCCAGGGCGTTGCGTCAGGGTCAATCACAATGTTTTTCGTCCATCACGAGCCTTTACTTTTTTGCCAACTTTAACCAGTGGCAAGAAAAAGTCAGGACGACTAGATATGAGCTCGGGTGCAGTGGTTGACCACGGATGCTCAAGTGCCTGGCTGTGTTCTGTGCAGTTCACACCGATCAGCACATTTACATCCCGTTCTCTGGACAACATTCTGCTACTTAAGCCATATCAGGGCTTGGTGGTGCAAGATTGAGAACGAACGACCCTAAGCCAGCAAGCCAAATAATAAAAAAACAGAATGCGAAACTGGAGAAAACACTAAAAAGCTATATTTCTTTTTTTTGCCTCGTTTACCGTGGTTCCTAAGAGGCAGTATATTGTTCTGTGTTTTGCACTTTAGAGCCTGGTTAAACCATATTCAGCACGAAATTTAATAGGTGTACGACCCTGTCAGATCAGGAATCTGAACACATACATGTTTTGTTTGTGAGCCATCGAAACTTCGCAACCACGTATGAACACTTCTATAAAAGCTTAACACATGCAATTCCAAATTCATATCTTTTCTATCGTTATCGCTGCTTGTTTCAAATCTATCAATAACATGACCTCTCATAGTGTATCCGGGGTCCCTTACTGAGAATGGTAGAATATAACCGCCACAGAATACTGTTACAGTAGGTCAAGGGCAAACAATCTTAAGGTGAGCTATGTATGTATTTCTCCTGAGTGGCCAAAACATTCATTGCATGTTGAACGCGAGGACTAAGAGTTGTCCATGGATCTTCCTTGTTCGTCTTCAGACCTCGAATTCAATTACTCTAACGAAGGCAGCAGTTGACTTGAGGGTCCGAGCACTTCTGTACAGCTACTCGTGGAAGGACACTGGTTGTTGCCAAATGCTACTTCTTGTCGGTAAACGATGGGCAGGGCTGTAAAATGTGTTCTGATGTCATGGGGGTGTGCCGAGAAGATAGATGGCCAGCTAGAGTCGTTGCCTTGTGTTTTAAGTCAAGTCAGGTACTCCTCATACTCAACCATTGTCTTTCGTGTTGATCGTCCACGGCAACGTTTGGTGAGTCTCGGGCAGCGTGGAGGAAGACGGAGTAGAATCGAAATGTCTCAGCCAGGTGTTCTGCGGGAGACTCCATTAGTGGTGAGGTCTTGTATTTCGTATAGTGTAAAGTGCAGAAGCTGCAACAAAAGAAATACTATTTGTAAGATTATGTGTTTATATTAATCTTAGTCTTAGTAGACCTGTAATTCTACAAGGGAAGATGACCATGTGGAGGTCCCAGCTGTGGTGTGAGCTGGATAAAGGAGGGATGAGGATTTCCTGCTTAGCGTGTTAGGCTCGAGCAGCTTATTACTCCGCTGTGTTAAGACAAGTGCCAAGAAGTTTGGTTAATAGATTTGCGAGTCCATCTTAAAAGACTCAAACACTAGGCCAACTTGACACGCAGCCTGTTAGGCGCCATCTATGCTGCTCTTAACAAACCAACTAAGCATGGCCGGTGTTGTGTCATGTCACACAGTTAGTCGCCTCTTATGACATGCTCTATGTAGGGCATTGGTCCTATTTTTGTCATTGCCATACCCAAAGATCCAGAATCATTCGGGATGTTTACTGTAGTACGCCGTCCATACAGTGGGCTAGAGGACATATATTGCTTATACAGAGAATACTAGTTGTTTTTGCTTGTGAATGCACATAGCGACAAAGGGGCATTTTGCTACTCAGATATTTAGCTCGCAATATCACTAGACCTATAAACGAATCAGAATGTAAACATGCAATTCCCTAGTAGTGGATCCAACGGGAAGCATCGACTGGTTCATTTCTTCTTCTGCTTTTTTGTGCGTCTTCAGACATCAACTTCAATGACTCTAACGAAGTCATCAGTCGACTCAAGGCTCTCTACGCTTCTGTACAGCTTCTCGTGGAAGGACACTAGCTGTTGCCAAATGCTACTTCTTTTGTCGGTATACTGTGGACATGACTGCAAAATATGTTCTGCCTTCATGGGGGCTGTGCCGCAGGCACGAAGGTCTGTAGTACCAATCTTGAATTGAACTTGTTGTACAGATGACATCTCAGACTGTTGTGACCTGTGCGTAGCCGGAGAATGATAATCTATGTGGCCAGGGTGTCGTTTTTTTCTTCAATTTTGCAGTGTACGTTGCCCTGATGAATGCTTTAGTCTCATTGTATGTAATTTCTGTATCTAACGTAGGTTAGGTTCTTGATTTTGTTCCATAGCGGTATTTTAACCATTCCTATCTATTTTTTATACTCCACAGGCGATAAGAGAGAGACTGGAACATGAGGGAACTACGTTTTGAACTCTCCCAGTTTTACAACTATAATCGCTCAGCAATTTATAGAATGTACAGACCGACACTATGGAAATAGTATCTTGCTATCCACATGTTAACAAACTGACCCTAGGCATTACAGTTCTAACTAGTATCTTACTATCCATATTTTAACAAACTCACCCTAGGCATTACAGTCCTAGCTAGTATCTTACTATGCTACATCAAGTTTTAATGTCATATATATAATATCTTACTATCCACAGACTATCATTCCAGAATAAAATTTTGATGTCCTACACAGTATCTACCCAAGCACATGGTAACAGTCTTTTATATAATACCTTACTATATGAATATTAACATACAGACAATAAACGGTATTGTCCTACAAAGTATCGCACTATCCCCATTAAACATAAGTTCACTGACTCGAAACTTTACAGTCCTACATTGTAATTTGCTATCTATATATTAACAGATCAATACCAAGTTTTATTGTTCTTCAAAGTATTGTACAATCCCAAGGGCATCAGACTGACAGACAGCTTTAATGTCTTACACAGGATCTTACAATCCCCATATTAACAAACCAACTCTAGATTGAATGCACTGCACAGTATCCACTATCCAGATGTTAGACTTACCCAAAACTTTGATGTCCTACATAGTTCCTTACTTCCACCATGTTAACAGGCCAACACAGAGTTTAAATGTCTTACAGAGTATCTTACTTTCCACAGGTCAACAGGCCAACATAGAGCTTGAATGTCCTACAGAGTATCTTACTATCCACATGTCAACAGGCCAACACATAGCTTGAATGTCATACAGAGTATCTTACTATTCACAAGTCAACTGGCCAATACAGAGCTTTAATGTGCTACAGAGTATCTTACTATCCACATGTAAACAGGCAAACACAGAGCTTGAATGTCCTACAGAGAATCTTACTAACCAAATGTTAACAGGCCAACACAGAGCTTGAATGTCCTACAGAATATCTTACTATCCACATGTCAACAGGCCAATACAGAGCTTTAATGTGCTACAGAGTATCTTACTATACACATGATAACAGGCAAACACAGAGCTTGAATGTCCTACAGAGTATCTTACTAACCCAATGTTAACAGGTCAACACAGAGCTTGAATGTCCTACAGAATATCTTACTATCCACATATCAACAGGCCAAGACAGAGCTTTAATTTCCTACAGAGTATCTTATTATCCACATGTTAACAGGACAACATAGGGCTTGAATGTCCTACATAGTATTTTACTAGCCAAATGTCAACAGGCAAACACATAGCTTGAATGTCCTACAGAGTATCTTACTATCCACATGTCAACAGGCCAACACAGAGCTTGAATGTCCTACATAGTGTTTTACTATCCACATGTCAATTGGGCAACATGGCTTGAATGTCTTACAGAGTATCTTACTATCCACATGTCAACAGGTAAACACAGAACTTGAATGTCCTACAGAGTATTTTACTATCCACATGTCAAAAGGCAAACACATAGCTTGAATGTCCTACAGAGTATCTTACTATCAAAAGTGTCAACAGGCCAACACAGAGCTTGAATGTCCTACAGAGTATCTTACTATTCACAATTCAACTGGCCAATACAGAGCTTTAATGTGCTACAGAGTATCTTACTATCCACATGTAAACAGGCAAACACAGAGCTTGAATGTCCTACAGAGAATCTTACTAACCAAATGTTAACAGGCCAACACAGAGCTTGAATGTCCTACAGAGTATCTTACTATGCACATGTTAACAGGCCAACATAGAGCTTGAATGTCCTACACAGTATTTTACTATCCACATATCAACAGGCAAACACATAACTTAAATGTCCTACTGAGTATCTTACTATCCACATGTTAACAGGCAAATACAGAGCTTTAATGTGCTACAGAGTATCTTACTATGCACATGATAACAGGCCAACACAGAGCTTGAATGTCCTACAGAGTATCTTACTAACCCAATGTTAACAGGCCAACACAAAGCTTGAATGTCCTACAGAATATCTCACTATCCACATGTCAACAGGCCAAGACAGAGCTTTAATTTCCTACAGAGTATCTTACTATCCACATGTTAACAGGCCAACATAGAGCTTGAATGTCCTACAGAGTATTTTACTTGCCACATGTCAACAGGCTAACACATAGCTTGTATGTCCTACAGAGTATCTTACTATCAACATGTCAACAGGCCAACACAGAGCTTTAATGTCCTACATAGTGTTTTATTATCCACATGTCAATTGGGCAACATAGCTTGAATGTCTTACAGAGTATCTTACTATCCATATGTCAACAGGTCAACACAGAACTTGAATGTCCTACAGAGTATCTTACTATCCACATGTCAACAGGTGAACACAGAGCTTGAATGTCCTACAGAGTATCTTACTATTCACAAGTCAACTGGCCAACACAGAGCTTGAATGTCCTACAGAGTATCTTACTATTCACAAGTCAACTGGCCAACACAGAGCTTGAATGCCGTACATAATATCTTACTATTCACAAGTCAACTGGCCAACACAGAGCTTGAATGTCCTTCAGAGTATCTTACTATTCACAAGTCAACTGGCCAACACAGAGCTTGAATGTCCTACATAATATCTTACTATTCACATGTTAACAAGCAGACACCATGCTTTACTGTTAAAAATAATATCTTACTATCCACGTGTTAACAAACCGACAGTAAATGTTAATGTCCTACACACTATCTTACTTCTTCTTCTTCTTCAACAAATTCACGTTGATGTCTGACAGCGTACTTCGAAGAAGACATCTTACTGTACCCATGTCATCAGCCCGACTCTGAGCTTTGCTATCCTACATGATATTGTACTATCCACATGTTTTAATGTCATTCATAGCATTTTACAGTCTCCATGTCAACAGACTAACACAAAGCTGTAATGTCCTAATATAAAATCTATCTTTCTAAATGTTAGCAGACCTAATAGCAAGCTGTAATGTACTACATAAAATCTTACTATCTAAATGTTAACAGACCGATGCTATTCGCTAATATCCTACATATTATCTTACTGTCACCATGGGGACGGTGTGGCCTAGTGGTTAAGTGGCACAGCTCAAAACCCAAAGGTGCTGGATTCAATCCCCATCACAGCGCCGCTACCCCAAGGAAGCGAATTCTTAGAAAATGCAAGAGGAAGCAGACCCTTACATAAAATGCATGTTGAAGTTGGTAGCACTTGGTCGACAGGCGCAAAATAAAAACCACAGTACAATGTACACCACCTTGGCGATTAGAGAAATAAGGCGAACTCAAAAAAACAAACAAACAAACAAACTGTCACCATGTCAACAGAATTACACTAAGCTTCAGTGTCCTATATATTATCTTAATGTCCTCATATAACCAACCGATTCTTTAGATTTAATGCGATACATATGATCTTACTGTCTACATATTAACATACTGTCTGAGTATCCCAACAGTAACATACACGAACAGTCACCTAACTTTACTGTCCTGCATAGCATTTTACAATCCCCATGTTAACAAACCTACCTAAAAGTATTAGTGTCCTACATAATATCTTACTGACCCCACTTTAACAGATCTAAACTGAGCTTGACGGTCCTATAAAATATCTCACTGACGCCTCTTCAACAGATCAAATCTGATTTTTAATCTCCTACATAGTATCTTAGTATCAGCATGACAAAAGATGAAGGCTAACACTGAGCTTTAAGGTCCTAGGTAGTATCTTACTGTCTGTATATTAACAGATGGACACCAAGATAATTGTCCTGTAAAGTATCATACTATCCCTATCTTAGCAGGCCGACAACAAGCTGTAATGTCCTACATAGTACATTACTAATTTGCATGTTAATAGCCGAAAACAGAGCTTTTGGCATAGATGACGTACATAGTATCTAACTATACAACTGTTAGCAGACAGACACTGAGTTTTATTGTCCTATGTAGCATTAACTGTTTGCATGTTTACAAACCATTCCCATTTGTTAATGTCCTACATGTAATCTTACTGTCCAGAAGTTAACATACTAACACAAAGCTTAAATGACCTACTTTTTATATTTATGTACAAAGATAGCAGTCTGACACAAATCTGTAATGTCCTACCTCTTGTTTTCCTATCCACACGTTATAACAGAATGAAAGCAATCTTCACTTTTCTACATAACATCAAACTACCCACTTCAAAACACACAGACAGTGAACTTTCATGGCCTACTTATTTTCTTAATATCCACATGTTAATATACATCAACTGAGAAATAATGTTGTATATATTTTCTCACTATCCACATGAAAACAAACCAACCTCATGAACAGGTGTCCTAAATAGTATATTTTTCCCCCAGGTAAACAGACCAAAACTGAGTAGTAATGTCCTACATAGTATTTTACTCTCCGCTTGTTAACAGACCAACACTGATCTGTAATGTCCTTTATAGTATCTTACTATCCCCAGGTCAAAATACCAACACAGAGCAGTAATGTCCTACATAGTATCTTACTATCCGCGTGTTAACAGAATGACAGCTAGCATTACTTTACCTCATAGTATTGTACTATCCACTTGTTAGCATACGAACAGTGAGCTTTCATGTCCTACATATTTTCTTAATATTCAAATGTCAATGCATAACAGCCGAGATGTAAAATTGTATATATTATCTTTCCCCTTGATAAAACATCAACACTGAGCTGTAATGTCATACATAATATCTTACTAATCATCATGTTTACAGACCAACACAGAGAACATGTGTCCTACACAATGTCTTAAAGTTCACATGTATTAACAGACCAACACTGAGAACATATGTCCTACATAATATCTTACAGTTCACATGTATTAACAGACCAACACTGAGAACATGTGTCCTACACAATATCTTACAGTTCACATGTATTAACAGACCAACACTGAGCTTTTCTGTCCTATTAAGTGTGAGACCTTCCATTTGTTAACAAACAGAAACCAATAATAAAGTTCCTAAACAGCATCCTGCTGTCCGCATGTCAATAGACCAACAACGAGCTGTAATGTTCTAAATAAATTTTTACTATCAATACATTAACAAACCCGCACTGAGCCTTATCGCCAAAATAAAAGTATCTTCCTTTCCCCCCAAAAAGAGATGCAGTAGACTTAATTATTTTATTTGACTATCACAGTGCAAACAGAATCACACCGTGGTTCAATGTCCTTTATATTATCTTGATATTCACAGGACAAAAGAAGTAGACGGACAACAAACTCTACTGTCCCACATAGTATCTTACTTTCCACCTCTCAACTAACTGACCATGTCCGTTAATGTTGTACATATTATACTACTAATCACATGTTAATAGATCCACACTGTGCTTCAAAGCCCTACATTTTATCTTTGAATCCCCATGCCAGAAGAACACTTAGCTTTACTGTTATACATACTATCTTACCATCCACATGTCGACAGACCAGCACCAAGATTTGCTACACTAAATATTATCTTACCATCCACATGTTAACAGACCAGCACCAAGATTTGATACCCTACATATTATTTTACCATCCACATGTTAACAGACCAGCACCAAGATTTGATACCCTAAATATTATCTTACCATTCACATGTTAATAGACCAGAACCGAGATTTGATACCCTACATATTATCTTACCCTCCACATGTTAACAGACCAGCACCAAGATTTGATACCCTAAATAATATCTTACAATCCATTTGATAACTGACCAATACTAGGATTGGATACCTTACATATTACTTTACTATCCACATGGCAACATATGTAGATCGCCATGTAATTTTACAGTCTTACGTAGTACCTACAATCCATAAATTAACAGACCAACACCAAAATGTGTGTTCTACATAGCATTTTACTTTCACTGTGTTTTAGTGAAATGAGATACCAAAGAATGCAGAGCTGAGGCAAAAGCTATGGTGCAGCCACTATGTCCTGGTAAAGATTATGGACTGCATCATGATTACTGGCTTGCAGATATAACATGACCAAAGGATCCTGAACGCAAAGAGGAATAAAGAATTTGTGCACGCTAGAGGACTACAATTGAGTTTTAATGTCCTACATATTATCTCTTTATCTACATATTAACAGATAGACACTAAGATTTAATGGTGTACATATTATCTTACTATCCACATGTTAGGAGTCAGATACTGAGCTTAAATCTCTTACATAAGGTCTTACTATTTACAAATCAACAGATGCAAACCAACTTGGAGATTTACTGTCTTGAAAATATCTTACTATCCACATGTTAGTAGACTAACACTCAGCTTTAATGTCCTACATAATATCTCACTATCAACATATTAGCAGATTGACACCAAGCTTTAATCTTCTACATGGTATTTTACTATTCACATGTTAGCACACCAACTGCAAGCTTGTTAGCATTCTAATGCAGAGCTTTGATGTCCTACATAGTATCTCACTATCAACATATTAGCAGATTGACACCAATCTTTAATCTTCTACATGATATTTTACTATTCACATGTTAGCACACCAACCGCAAGCTTGTTAGCAGTCTAACACAGAGCTTTGATGTCCTACATAGTATCTCACTATCAACATATTAGCAGATTGACACCAATCTTTAATCTTCTACATGATATTTTACTATTCACATGTTAGCACACCAACCGCAAGCTTGTTAGCAGTCTAACGCAGAGCTTTAATGTCCTACATAGTTTCTCACTATCAACATATTAACAGACTGACACAAAGCTTTAATCTTCTACACTGTATCTTGCTATCCATATGTTAACACACACAGTGACACAGCAATATTTACGTTCGTACATATAATCTTACTTCCCACATGTTAACCACAATAGCATTATCAACTCTCAAACCCTTCGACGGTTTGCAAAGATTGGCCTTTTCAAACAAGCTAAACGCCTACTGTGTATGTATTTGCTTAATGGATGAATCAACAACAACAGAACCAATCGAAGGTGTTTTGCAATCAATTCTAGAGCTGCATTTATAATGCCAGTATGAACAGTACGTAATAAGAAGTTTTGGAAATATGTCAATACTGTAGGGTTTTACACAATTGTACACACACGCACACACAAACGTAAAGAAATATGTGCATTCGTAAAAAAATGTATGTTTACAATAATAAGATATGTATTTCTACCATGCTTTCAATTTGGTGTATGTTAATAGTGTCAGTATTCGAATATATCATAAATACACAGAGTGACAGCAAAGAGCAATTTTATCAATACCTGGGCTTTAGTAATGTGTACTTTAATATCTGTTTGTTTACATTTGTTAATATGGCAACTTATGCGTCTTGTGAAATAAAGAAATAAACAAGAAACAAACACACACTGGAATAAGGTTCAATTTAATGTTTACGTATTTCTTATGCCACATTATGAATATTATGTTTACATATATTCAGCCAGCAGTAAACATGCAAGATTCCATATGGCTAGTGTTATTAAAATGATGGTAATGGGTGTCCTGTTCTAAAAAAATGTACAGTTTAAAATTTGGATATGTACAATGAGATTAACAATCTATAAATGGTATGTTAGAGAAATGTATAACATAAAAGTCTACATACATTTGCTTTTACATATCCAAGCTTGAACAATTTAAAAGTAGCACACACGCTTAACCATAAACAACTTTCAGCACAGGATCTTTGATTAGCTAGATAACAGTTTCACGGCCTAGTAGTGAACTGTATTTACACGGTCAATGATTACTTCGTCATAAGGGCAATGTATTCAAAAGAAAGGGATGTAATACATGCACTACACTAATATAAATCATTTAATAATTACATGAAAATAAAGCAAATACTTATAATAGTTACGGTTGCGTATAATGGAGCATACCATACGAAATTTACCTTTCGGAAATTTCTAACATTTTTTTGCATTTTATGAATATTATTAAATTCATTTTAAAAACAATATGCGAGTCGCTGTCACCACAAGAGAGCTAACTTAAACAGGCATCAGCATATATGCTAACTCTAACCTTACTATTAACAGCTACAGGAGCAGCCAGTGTTGTCTTCTGCCAGTTACTTGTCTAGTTCGCTCCATGACTTCGACGCCGGTCAAGGTTCAAGGTTCAGCTCTTGTGATAAGCACGGCTTTGCTGTCACAATCGTCGCCGACGAGCGCCCGGGGTCGCGAGCTGTTCCTCCCCATATGTCGTGCACGAGGACGACAACAAGCGTGAGAAATTTGGTCGGGTGGATAATTAACACCTATCGCCTTCAGTGTACAGATGCCAATGTACACGTCCATGTGGTTCTGGTGTAGGGCCATAGCTCACTCGTTCTAAGGTTTGTAACCTGGATAAAGAGGGGAGACGCCCAAGCCAGAACCTCTCACGCAAATTTTTTATGATGGGATAACTCTTAGTTATACATTTTTTGTATTTGTTTGGTTATGTCCCTCGCTGTGTTCAAAGAAACACTGGATGTCAACAACATCGGCGACGAAGATGGCACACGACATACAACTACACCCCCTTCCACGCCTTCTAACGACACAAGTTGATAGAAGATGATGAGGATGATGATGATAATAATCATGACAATAATAATAACAAAACATTTGCCATTGACCTACAATAGAACAATTAGATAGATGTTTAAGCATACAACCATGAAGGAATGATTATTCCGTGAGATAAGCAGAAGAAAAGGTGTGATTCCCATTAAGACATGTTATTAGAGGAAACATAAGACCACACTATATGTACATGTAGAGCGTAGGATACAACGTTGGTAGAGTGGCTGCTTCTTTCCGGCTGCAACTTGTTCCAGCCAACCCAGCTGTAAACGAGTACCAGATTTACTGTTAGGAGAAAGGATAGAGGAACAGGAATTGGTTTTCACAAAACCTGAAGTTTTTGGTTTGATTAGAGGTTTCAATTTCTGGATTCTGTGACGAAGACTTGCCCTTTTCTACCACAGACTGTTGTCCTTTGTGCGGTATCATGTCGTATTGACCAGTTCATGGATTCGTATGTGTATCAGAACAATGAAGATTCTAGTACCTCATCCCTGGCGGTAATAAAAATAAATTTATATATCAGTGATATTGTAAGCCAAGACATCGAGGAAGGGAACTGGCTATCCCCATCTGATAAAAGCTAAAACCTCTTATAGAGAAGTTTCTACCACAGCATCCCCGACTACATTATGTTTATACTACTCGATGTATCCATGAATGTAAACAGCAAGTTGGCTGTGTTTGTATTCTGACATTCTTTCCTTGACATAATGAACAGTTTCTTGGGCGGATTGTCGCTACGGTTGGCACGTTCTAAATGCATGTTTTTGCTCGTGAGCTTCAATCCCTTCTGTATTTTGTGTTGGCCTTTAACTGGTAGTGGGCGGGGTACATTGAAATGTCTTATATTATCACAGCAGTTCATATTTGTCACACATTAGTTGGTAGTCAGCATTGATTGCTGAGAGTACAGAGAACCAAGAAGACCAAAGTAGAGAGAGAGAAAGAGAGAGAGGAGGAACAACAGAAATATGAATATTGTTAGATGACTGTTAATTTGTGCAGGTGTTAAAAACAATTCGAGGTAAATCTTCTTCTTCGTACGCTGTCAGACGTCAACTTGAATTTTTTCGAAGAAGGCAGCTGTCATCCTGAGGCTGTCGACACTGCCATAGAGCTTGTCTAGTGTTGCCACTGGTGATGGCCACATGTGCTTTCTCTGGTTCTCGTATGTCGGGCAATTTTGCAGCAGATGTTCCGCGGTCATTTTCCCTGTACCACAGGTGCATTCGTCAGTACCACCTTTCTTCAGTTTATTGAAGAGATGGTACCTCAGTCTGTTGTGGCCTGTGCGGAGTCTGAAGACCACGACCTGCTCTCTTCTGTTCAACTGGTAGTAGGCATCATTTTTTTGTGTAGCCAGTATGCTCTGTTTCCCATTTGGCCATGTATCTGGCCCTAATAAACCTTTTGAACTCTTCGTAGGTCACACTAGATTCTGGTTGTGGTAACCTTGCACCTTCTTTAGCCAGTCTGTCTGCCTCATCGTCCACTACTCCAGCGATGTTAGGGCCTGCTGCATCCGATTGTTTGCTATGGTGAGATTTTCTTCAGTGGTCCACAAAGCCAGATCGTCTGCAAACATGGAGCTGTGGACTCTTCTTAATATATTATCTATTATGTTGTTTATATACACCAGAAAGTGTGGGTGACAGTACTCCCCCTTGGGGTACTCCCTGCTCCAGTGTCACATTTTTACTCATCTTCCCTTGTACTTGATTTCTGGCTGTTCTGTTTTCGAGATAGTGGCTGACCAATCTGTACATTTGTCCAGATACTTCACTTCTTTATAGCTTGACTTTAAGTCCCTCTTTCCCCACCTTGTCAAATGCCTTCTCTAGATCCACCAAAACCGCTACTGTATGCTTTTTCTCCTGGTAAGCATCCTCTATTTTCTGCGCTATGAGAGTGATTTGATCCTCAGTGGATCTGTGTTGTCTAAATCCTGCTTTCTGTGGAATTAGTATGTGTTTTTCTTCTAGGTGCCACATCAGTCTGATGTTTATCATACGCTCCATCAGTTTACCTACACAGCTCAGTAAACTGATAGGCATGTTTCAAATTTGGATCTGTTCTATCTTTTTCTTTCTTTGGTACTGGTATTCGATGTAAATGATTTTAACATGAAAAGCAAAAAAGGTAATCCTTTCGCAATCATTGATGTCGAGGTTGAAGTGTTAGAGACTTCACTGTACTAGGCCTCAGCTTTTTATGAGGTGGAATGGCCAACTCATGTAGTCGCCACATTTCCTTCAATGATACTTAGCCACGTACATGTTTAGTTATTAATGAGAATATCATTTGACAGAGTTGAGAGTAAGTAAACACGATTAGAAATGTGAATCAGTTTCTACAGCTTTATGAAAGTGGTTAGAGTTAGTGTGTGACTTTATCTATGCCGAGATAGCATTTCTTGAAATCATTCCTCCTGCACAGTTTATAAGAATGAAATAGCCGATATCCTGACTTCAAAAGCCATATCAGCATGTTGTTGTTATTGTTGTTGTATTTATTGTTGTTGTAGAATGCCCGTAATATGTAAGATTAATTTTGTGTGCGTCCTGTAAAAGAGGTTAAGTGGCGGGCTGCAACAGGATGTAAGAATAGCCTTGAGAGTTTGAAAGATTAGTTGGCAGGGGCATAAACTTAAACATAAAGATACACCTAAGTACCTAGGAATTACAATGGATCGCACATTGTCCTACAAAGAACAATGTGAAGCGGTAAAACAAAAAGTTAGCACAATCATAAAACGTACTGAGTAAGCTAACAAACACGGCATAACTTAACTTAACATAACGTTTTTATATTGGTTTAGAAAACTCATCAGAGTCTGTAGACAACCAGTCCCATTTGCATTACCCTGCTCTAATAACTATGTACATCATATTTATTCTTAAATGCATTAACTGTCTCTGCCTCCACTATTTCCTGGGGCAAAGCATTCCAAGCATTCACCACTGTCTGAATTTTAAAAAAATGTCCTGTGTCCAATTTGGACCTTTCGTTACTTAATTTGTATCTGTGCCCTCTTGTTCTCGCTGGTGGTTGTATTTTGAAAAACTTGTTATAGTCTAATTTAACTTTTCCTGTGATTATCTTATCAACTTAGATTAAGTCAGGTTTAATTCTTCTCTTTTCTAGACACTAATGGCCAGTTTTTCTGAGTCTTTCCTCGTAACTGTAATTCTGGAATCCCACTATCAGTTTTGTCGCTATTCTTTGTATCCTTTCAAGCATATTTATAGATCTTCTACGATAAGGACTCCACATCTGTACACAGTACTCCGATCTAGGTCTAATTAATGCTTTATACAGTTTGTCAATCATCTCATTACTCCTATGTTAAATATTTCTTTTTTTAAAATTATACCTAACGTTGCATTTGACTTATTCACTGCTACCTGGACTTGCTCACTCACCTTACCTGTATGCTCTATTATTACCCCTATGTCCCTTTCATTATCTATCATTCTAGTATTGTTCTCGCCAATTCTGTAATTTTGTTCCATTTTTTACTTCACACCACTCAGAGTACTCCTTATTTATGTCAATCGCTGTCTTCTTCCCGTTAACCAACTTTCAATCCAATCGGCAACCTGCCCATATATCCCATGTGATTTTAACTTTTTAAATAATCGTTGATGAGGTACTATATCAAAAGCCTTTGCAAAATCTAGATAAATAACATTCACTGGTTCTCCCTTATCTATGATTTTAGTAATCACCTCCATGCACTCCAATAGATTTGTTAAGCACGGTCTCCCTCTAGTAAACCCATGCTGACTATTTCTGATTAGATTTAACATGTCTAGATGCATTACAATGTTTTCTTTCATTATTGACTCTAAAAATTTACAGACTATGCACGTTAAACTTACTTAATTAGCTGGATCTGATTTCTTTCCTCTTTTGAATAAGGGAATCACTCCTGCATCTTTCCAATCTCTTTGAACAATCCATTTTGCAAGTGATTGAGAAAATAATATAGCCAATGGCTTAACTAGTTAGTCTATACTTCAAATAGCATTGATGAATGGATACCATCTTGATCTGTACATTTATCCACTTTTAATCCTTCCAATCTTTTTAGAACCATTTCCTCCGTAATATAGAATGATTTTAAACGCACTATTTCCATTTGACATTTGAAAATATGTATAGGCTCTGGTATCTTGGAGGAGTGTTCTTTTGTATAGACTGTGCCAAAGTATTGATTTATTAGATTAGCTATCTCCATATTTTCTCTGCTTATTGTCACTGTACTGTCTATAAGAAAGCCTACCTTGTCTTTAGGTCTTTGTTTATTTCTAACATTAGAAAAGAAGTTTTCACCATCAGTCTTGATCCTATTAGTAAATTTTTTTTCGAAGTCTATTTTTGCTGCTTTATTTACATTCTGAGCTATGTATTGCTTGTCCAAATATTTGTAATATATTTCTTTTGATTTACTTGCCTTTATATACATTGTCCAGGCTTTATTTTAAGCTTTTGTACATTTAGCTACAAATCTAGTAATCCACTTTTTATGATTGGTGTTTACCTTCATACATGGAACATATTCGACTTTTAGTTGTTCTAAAAGTGTTTTGAAACGCTCTGCCTCTTGTTCAACGTCTGTACCTCTGACAATATATTTCCAGTTTATGTGGCTGTCTGTATCTTTCATCTTCTGTACATCTGTCTTAGAGTAGTCGTATGCTCGCGAGTGTATATTTACATACATTGTAAAGGCTGTTATATGATATATTTTATGGACAACTGATCACTGCAGCTAAAGGAATCGACTACCCTACACCGCGATTTAAGGACGTATTCAAGATGGATATGACGTCATGCGACATCCAAGCCGAAAGCTCAGGATTGAGTCGATTGCAGACAGTCAGTTGGGAGGTGCACAGTAGTTGCCGACGCTTGTAGAGGCCATCTGGATCCAGAGAAATGGGCACGACTGAAAAGATCGGGGAACACCCCGACAAGTCAGCCTCCTCAGCCTAGTTGTACGATCTGCGACAGGGACTGCCACTCACGTACCGGCGTTTGCAGCCATAGCAGACTGTGTCGAAATACGGGAGACAGAGTTGGGCAAACTTCGCCAGGGCGCCAGGCGCATGATGATCAGTTACTGAAACGCCAATAAACTGATGAATATAAAAAATGTATTTACTTGTCTTGGCTTGGCTTCGTTTGTTCTCCATCTCCCGCTACCAAACTCTGACACGGGCCTCAGTAGCAGAACGCAGTCCAGAGAACGGAATGCGTTATGTCGATATTTGCACCTTTCGGTCCAACACATCCGACTTCAGCAAGCATTTTTGAGTACCGGGTTATCATTCCCTCTTCGATCCCTTCTCCTTAGCCAGTCTGCTCTGTTGCAGCCTGTTTTCAAGAATACTGCGCCGACGTGTAGAACGGCCTTGGCAGCTCCGGTTCGCTAGCTCTTACACTATCAGTCAGCTATGGCTCGATGACCGCTGCAGCTCATGCGCTGCTCACCATCTTGATCCGGTATTTACTTGATTTTGAAGAAATATGATCATGACAATAATAATGGGCTTATCGCCGTCGATGAGAATAACCATCATCATCATGTGTCATACTGCGCCCTTAAGTCTGTGGGCGGATGTGTGCATGACAGATTAAGCCAACGCCAGCTGGTACTGGTTTTCTTTCTACTCTATACTTCCACCTGATCGCCCGTCGACCCTCGCTAACTGCATGCAAGGCTCTTTTTTGGCCTCGCCTTTTTCAGGCTAAACGATTTACTGCCAGGATTCACTGAATCGCTTTTAATTTCTACAAAAGTGTATGAATAGTGTAGTAGTAATGAAAAGAGTATGGTTATTTGTGATGTGGTCTTGTAGCCAATTTGGAGTATGTGTCATGTAGACATGATTCAACCTCCTGGCGTGTTTGGCGTACACACTCCAGCTCTCTCACCCATAGATCAGGGTTTAGCGACTGGCCGGATATTTGCCAATCAGATTAGTTGCTTTTTAACAATATACTTCATTTAAACATTCAAATCTTCTTCGGGCAATATCAGGTAGTACTATTTACTCATGTTTATCTTCTTTTTCTTTCTCTTCTTTTTCTTTCTTTTCTTTTTCGTCTTCTTTTTTTTCTTCGTCTTCTTTTTCTTATTTTATCTTTCTCTTCTTCTTTTCTTTTTTTATTTCTTTCTCTTCTTCTTCTTCTTCTTTTTCTTCTTTTTTTCCTTCTTTTTCTAGCTCACCGACAATTGTATTAAGTCTACACGTAAAGGCCAGTTCTATAAACAAAGTCTACTGTGGTGGGGAGTTCTTCAAGACTCTCACAAAAGTGTGTATGTGTGGGTTCATCTCCGTGGGTCAGTATTCACAACGCAGTTGCTTTAGCATGTTACAGTCTTGACAAAGGAAGGGTTCTGATACTAACACGTAACTGCATACCGAGGAGCGCGGTAGCTGTCAATCACACTGGATAAGCAGAAATTGTAGGACTCGACATAATGACACAAGAAACGAAGATCCGCATCTTCAACCTGTATGGCCCACCCAACAAATACCTGTCGCTCTCGAGTATGGAAATCAAGAACTCCAGCTGCCTAGTAGTTGGAGACTTCAACAGCCACTCGGAGAGATGGGGATATTCGGACACAGACAACAGAGGTGATGAAGTGGAAGACTGGGAGATAGACACAAATCTCTATCTTTGCAATAGGCTGGAGGACAGTCCTATCTTCTATTCTAGAAAATGGCATACCACCTCTGTTCCAGACTTGGCCTTTTCCATGGTTGATATTCACCACAAAATAGACGGCCAGGTGCTCAACCAATTGGCAGGTAGCGACAAAAGGCCAATTAGGCTAGAAATTGATATGGAAGTAGGCCCACAGGAAATAAAAGCGCTCCCACGTTGGAACTATAAACGAGCCGACTGGGACAGATTTGCAATTCTGACAGATCGGCTATATGAAACCATCAACACATGGAATAACAATATGAAACCTATGGTGGAAAGCCTAAGCAAAGCAATAATGCAAGCAACTACCGAAACCATCCCAAAAGGGGCAAGGAAAAACTACAAGCCATATTGGATTGATGAATTGCAGAAAGCGGAAGACGAAGTCTCAAATGCTAGGAACATGGCAGAGAGAGAACAATATATGGAGGCAAATATCGCCCTCAAGGCTATCACGGCGAAATACAAAAGAACACTAAACCATATAACAAGAGACAGCTGGAAAAATAAAACAGAAAGCCTCAATTTAGATAAAGAAGAGAACAAACTATGGAAGTTAGTCAGAGCCATGAATGACGAAACACCATCAAATAAAAAAATTACCATCAAGCATGGCGACAACATGCTTACTGGAAAAAAAAAAGCAGCAAACGCCTTTAAAGAACGAACACTATGCCAGAGCAAACCACATTGATGTCCCTACAGACAGGCACACAGACAATGGTGAAGAACAAAAGAGCCACGACAATATCAATATGGCACCAGAGGAGCACATGATGGCAATACTAACAATGAATGAAAAGGAAGAGGCCATGAGAACTCTAAAGAAAAGGAAATCGCCCGGAAAAGATGGGGTAACACGAAATGCTGATGGAGTTGGGCCAAATAGCAAAGAGGAAGTTACTATCAGTCCTGAACCAAAGCTGGAAAAGGGGAATTGTACATCAGACATGAAAAGACGATGTACTTATACCAGTACCAAAGAAAGAAAAAGATAGAACAGATCCAAATGGATACAGGCCTATCAGTCTACTGAGCTGTGTAGGTAAACTGATGGAACGTGTGATAAACACCAGACTGATGTGGCATCTGGAAGAAAAACACATACTAATTCCACAGCAAGCAGGCTTTAGACAGCACAGATCCACTGAGGACCAGATCACTCTCATAGCCCAGTTAATAGATGATGCTTACCAGGAGAAAAAACACACAGTAGCGGTTTGGGTGGATTTAGAGAAGGCATTTGACAAGGTGTGGATAAAGGGACTTAAAGTCAAGCTACGAAGAAGTGAAGTTTGTGGGAAAATGTACAGATGGATCAGCGACTACCTCGAAAACAGAACATCCATAGTTCAAGTACAATAGCAGATGAGCAAAAAGGTGACACTTGAGCAGGGAGTACACCAAAGGGGAGTACTGTCACCAACACCTTTCCTGGTGTATATAAACAACATCACAGAGAATCTACCAAAAAGAGTCCACAGCTCCATGTTTGCAGACGATCTGGCTATGTGGACGTCTGAAAAAAATCTCACCATAGCAAGCAATCGGATGCAGCAGGCCCTAACATTGTTGGAGGAGTGGGCGAACTCATGGCTGGTCAAAATAAATGAGGAAAAAACAACGTGTACGATATTCTCGCTTTCAAACAAACCCTAGAACACCAAAATAAGTCTTAAATGCAAATATCTGCGGAAAAACGGCAACCAAAACTACCTGGGAGTCACATTTGATCGGTGCATGACATGGAAAAGTCAGATCGAGAGAAACCGAATGAGAGCCAGACAAAGAATGGCAATCATGAGGAAACTTGCTGGCACAAGTTGGGGAACAGACGAAACTGTACACTGGAAGAGTGAGACCAGTTCTCGAATATGGCATTGCGGCATGGGCAACAGCAGCAAAGGCGAACTTTGATACAATTAGCAAACTTCAAAACCAAGCCATAAAAGGTGTTCACCGCACGCTGATGCCCATTGGTGATCATTCTTATTCAGCAAATGATGTTAACTGTAGATACAAATTGTTCCTGTATCTCAACGGTTGTGTCATGTTCTGATGCCCATCGCAGGCCGTGATTGCGACTATGTCAAGACAGGTTTTTGTTAATCGTCTAAGGGAAAGTTGTTAGCCATTTGTGTGCTATGGTCTCCCTTGTCAAGTGTATGTCACGTACCCCTTCTCGGAATAATGTTTTTAAATACCTAAAATACAATAGCAAAGAACCAGTTATATAGAAATAATTAAAAAACAAACACAAACGTACATGTGATATATGTGTCTTTCTTAACAATTTCAATAGAAATACAATACATTTAAAATAGAAGAAAGTTAATTTCATTATTGTTTGAATGAACGTGCTGCGTATATATGCAAGGCTGAAGAACGGGTCACAAAGATCAAGAAATGCTGACCGCGTGAAGGCTTGTTGTTTCTCTTTCTCGAAGAGGATTCAACTGGTGTGTTGTACATGTTAGACATGCTGCCATGTTAGACATCTAATCGGTTTCGATTTATTTTCGTTTTTGCTACAAATGTCGAAAATCGATATTTGCAGAGATATATTGTTGGAAATGGAATGAAAACTTGCATAGCTCGCTTTACAAGATAAGGCTAGTTTACTAACTGCATTGTAGATAGTCTGTTCACACCAGGAATGTGTCCACGTGCGATCTAGCCCGGTGGGTCTAACAACTAGCAAAATGTAAAAGTACTGATGAGCGTAAACACAACTCAACGAAGTCCAAAATCTATACCTGAATTTAAAGTACAACCAAGATAACGATCACAGGCAAGGCAAAGACCAAACCTAAAGTTATTTTAGAACAACAGAAGATTGAGAAAGTCACAAGCTTTGAGTACCTCGGCTCAGTTATAACGCCAATGGCTACGGCAATGCAGAGGTTCAATAAAATGAGAAACTGATGACAGAACATTAATAAAATGAAAATAACTATTCTGTGAACTTGCATTATATCGATGAAGACATATGGATGTGAAACGTGGACCCCCACACACACACTTAAGAAAAGGATTGCATCTTTTGAACTAAAGGACTATAGAAAAGTGCTCAAAATACAATGGATAGCAAAAAGGAAAAATGCAGATATCCTTAACTTAACTTAACGTCCTTAAACTGGTTTAGAAGACTCTGCAGAATCTGTATACATACAGTTTCATTTCATCACCTTGCTCTAAAAGCTATGCGCATCCAATGTATTATTAAATGCATTAACTGTCCTTCCTTCCCCTACCTCCCTTGGCAATGCATTCCAAGCATTCACCACTCTCTAATTAAAAAAATATTTCCTAATATCTATTCTGGACCTCTCTTTAGTTAATGTATAACTATGCCCTCTTGTTCTATTTGGTGGCTGTTGTTTTTTTTTAAAAACTTGTTATAGTCTAATTTATCCATTCCTCTGATCATCTTATAAGCCTGTATTAAGTCACCACGAATTCTTCTCTCTTCTAGACACTGTAGGCCGGTTTTTCCTCATAACTGTAATTCTGCAATCCCACTATCAGCTATGTCGCTCTTTTTTGTATTCTTTCCAGCATGTTTGTATCCCCTCTATGATAATGACTCCACGCCTGTACATATAACTAAAAAAAAAACAAAAAAACTAATGCTTTATACAGTTTGACTATCACTTCCTTGCTCCTATGTTTAATATTTATGTTTATCATACATAACATTGCATTTGCCTTTTTAATTGCAACCTGAATTTGCTCACTCACCTTACCTGTATGATCTAGTATAACTTCCAAGTCCCTTTCCTTATCTATCTTTCTAATATTGTTCTCTCCCATTATGTAATTATGTTTCATATTGGATCTACCCATGTGGATGACTGTACATTTATCTACATTAAACTCCATTTGCGAACCTACAAACCCCTCTCGAATTTTATCTAAATCCGATCTCAATATATCCACATCTGCTTGAGATATAGATAAAGATATATATATATATATATATATATATATATACTATAGATCCTACTTAATTTCAAGCAAAATTGGTTAGTAAACAACATCTTGTCTCGAAAGCTAAAATAGTTTCTTCTGCTTCTTCGTTCGTCTTCAGACCTCAGCTTCAATGATTTTAACAGAGGCAGCAGTCGATTCAAGGCTCTGTACGCTTCCGTACAGCTTCTCGTGGAAGGACACTGGCTGTTGCCAATTGTTACTTCTTTTGTCGGTATACAGCGGACATGACTGCAAAATATATTATGCCTTCATGGGGGCTGTGCCGCAGGCACAAATCTCTGTAGTGCCAATCTTGAACTTGTTGTACAGATGGCATTTGAGTCTGTTGTGACCTGTGCGTAGCCGGAAAATGATCACCTGGTCTCGCCTGGAGAGTTGATGGTAGGCATCGTTTTGTATGTGGCCAATGTGATCCTATTTTCCATTTTGCACTGTACGTTGTCCTGATGAATGCTTTAGTTTCATTGTATGTGATTTCTGTATCACTCTGCTGCAGCATTCCTCGCTCTCTGGCGAGTTGTCCGCCTCCCCGTTGCCTGAAATGTCTCAGTGGGCTGGTGTCCATTGGACTGCTTTTTTTTTAATCACTGGGCTCTTGAGGGCCATTATACTGCTAGGTTGTCTGTGAAAATGACCACTTGCTTTGCTGTATAATAGTTTGACCACATCAAACGCCATACTGACCTAGAAAGAACGATACAGGAGGGTTTGGACCTTGGAAAGCGGGGCTGAAGCAGACCGATGAAAAGATGGAAACAAGAAATCACGGAGGTCCTGACGATGACAACGATAGAGACGATACTTCTGGCTTGAGATCGAGTTACAGATCGGTTGTTGTGAAAATGATTTTCTGCAAATGACATGCAACATGATGATGAAGATGATGATGATGATGATGATAATAGTGATGATAATGATGAAAGTGAGCGATTTTTTGTGCTTTGTAATAATGCTTGTTATGGTATACAAAAATATATGTGACTTTATTGTTGACGTAGATCTAGCAAATACTATTTTCATTTATAAACATCATTGCATAATTTTAGAAGTGCCGGTTATGCTAGCAATCAGCTAGAGGTTAGTGATATTTAAGATAATATCTGTTGGTAACTGAAACGCTAGTCCGGTCAAGCACACCATATTGTCCAGGACGTTGCGTCAGGGTCAATCACAATGTTTTTCGTCCATCACGAGCCTTTACTTTTTTGCCAACTTTAACCAGTGGCAAGAAAAAGTCAGGACGACTAGATATGAGCTCGGGTGCAGTGGTTGACCACGGATGCTCAAGTGCCTGGCCGTGTTCTGTGCAGTCCACACCGATCAGCACATTTACATTCCGTTCTCTGGACAACATTCTGCTACTTAAGCCATATCAGGGCTTGGTGGTGCAAGATTGAGAACGAACGACCCTAAGCCAGCAAGCCAAATAATAAAAAAACAGAATGCGATACTGGAGAAAACACTAAAAAGCTATATTTCTTTTTTTTGCCTCGTTTACCGTGGTTCCTAAGAGGCAGTATATTGTTCTGTGTTTTGCACTTTAGAGCCTGGTTAAACCATATTCAGCACGAAATTTAATAGGTGTACGACTCTGTCAGATCAGGAATCTGAACACATACATGTTTTGTTTGTGAGCCATCGAAACTTCGCAACCACGTATGAACACTTCTATAAAAGCTTAACACGTGCAATTCCAAATTCATATCTTTTCTATCGTTATCGCTGCTTGTTTCAAATCTATCAATAACATGACCTCTCATAGTGTATCCGGGGTCCCTTACTGAGAATGGTAGAATATAACCGCCACAGAATACTGTCACAGTAGGTCAAGGGCAAACAATCTTAAGGTGAGCTATGTATGTATTTCTCCTGAGTGGCCAAAACATTCATTGCATGTTGAACGCGAGGACTAAGAGTTGTCCATGGATGTGGCAATCTCAAAATGTACAAATTATCGCTACCCTACTGCAAATAACTAGAAAAAGTCTTTCCTAAAAGCTGGTTACGGTAAGTCAAATACAATGCTGGACCTATGCTTCAACAAAAAGAGATGAGTGATCTTGATTTAACTTAACTTAACGTCTTTATACTGGTTTAGAAGACTATGCAGAGTATGTACGCAACCAGTTTCATTTACATTTCCTTGCTCAATAAGCTATGCGCATCCAATGTATTTTTAAATGCATCAACTGCCTCTGCTTCCATCACTTTCTTGGAAATGCATTCCAAGCATTCACCCCTCTCTGACTAAAGAAATATTTCCAAATATCCAATCTTGACCTTTCTTTATTTAATTTGAAGCTATGCCTTTTTGTTCTGATTTGATTGATTGAACTCCATGCATGTATTGAAAGGCGTGACTAAAGAGAGTTGTGCATGAGGATAGCAACCTCAACATGCAAGTAAACTGTTACATAAACTCCTACTGCAAGATCATGCAAAGCTTTTTGCTGAAGTCATCTTGATGGAGTTTGACTGTACTTGTACTGATGTGCTTCGGCTGGCGCGAAAAAAATGTCAAGAAAAGAGATCTTCCTTGTTCGTCTTCAGACCTCGAATTCAATTACTCTAACGAAGGCAGCAGTTGACTTGAGGGTCCGAGCACTTCTGTACAGCTACTCGTGGAAGGACACTGGTTGTTGCCAAATGCTACTTCTTGTCGGTAAACGATGGGCAGGGCTGTAAAATGTGTTCTGATGTCATGGGGGTGTGCCGAGAAGATAGATGGCCAGCTAGAGTCGTTGCCTTGTGTTTTAAGTCAAGTTAGGTACTCCTCATACTCAACCATTGTCTTTCGTGTTGATCGTCCACGGCAACGTTTGGTGAGTCTCGGGCAGCGTGGAGGAAGACGGAGTAGAATCGAAATGTCTCAGCCAGGTGTTCTGCGGGAGACTCCATTAGTGGTGAGGTCTTGTATTTCGTATAGTGTAAAGTGCAGAATCTGCAACAAAAGAAATAGTATTTGTAAGATTATGTGTTTATATTAATCTTAGTCTTAGTAGACCTGTAATTCTACAAGGGAAGATGACCATGTGGAGGTCCCAGCTGTGGTGTGAGCTGGATAAAGGAGGGATGAGGATTTCCTGCTTAGCGTGTTAGGCTCGAGCAGCTTATTACTCCGCTGTGTTAAGACAAGTGCCAAGAAGTTTGGTTAATAGATCTGCGAGTCCATCTTAAAAGACTCAAACACTAGACCAACTTGACACGCAGCCTGTTAGGCGCCATCTATGCTGCTCTTAACAAACCAACTAAGCATGGCCGGTGTTGTGTCATGTCCCACAGTTAGTCGCCTCTTATGACATGCTCTATGTAGGGCATTGGTCCTATTTTCGTCATTGCCATACCCAAAGATCCAGAATCATTCGGGATGTTTACTGTAGTACGCCGTCCATACAGTGGGCTAGAGGACATATATTGCTTATACAGAGAATACTAGTTGTTTTTGCTTGTGAATGCACATAGCGACAAAGGGGCATTTTGCTACTCAGATATTTAGCTCGCAATATCACTAGACCTATAAACGAATAATGCGAATCAGAATGTAAACATGCAATTCCCTAGTAGTGGATCCAACGGGAAGCATCGACTGGTTCATTTCTTCTTCTGCTTTTTCGTGCGTCTTCAGACATCAACTTCAATGACTCTAACGAAGTCATCAGTCGAATCAAGGCTCTTTACGCTTCTGTACAGCTTCTCGTGGAAGGACACTAGCTGTTGCCAAATGCTACTTCTTTTGTCGGTATACTGTGGACATGGCTGCAAAATATGTTCTGCTATCATGGGGGATGTGCCGCAGGCACGAAGGTCTGTAGTACCAATCTTGAATTGAACTTGTGTACAGATGACATCTCAGACTGTTGTGACCTGTGCGTAGCCGGAGAATGATAATCTATGTGGCCAGGGTGTCGTTTTTTTTTTCTCCATTTTGCACTGTACGTTGCCCTATGAATGCTTTAGTCTCATTGTATGTAATTTCTGTATCTAACGTAGGTTAGGTTCTTGATTTTGTTCCATAGCGGTATTCTAACCATTCCTATCTATTTTTTATACTCCACAGGCGATAAGAGAGAGACTGGAACATGAGGGAACTACGTTTTGAACTCTCCCAGTTTTACTACTATAATCGCTCAGCAATTTTTATAGAATGTACAAACCGACACTATGGAAATAGTATCTTGCTATCCCCATGTTAACAAACTGACCCTAGGCATTACAGTTCTAAATAGTATCTTACTATCCAAATTTTAACAAACTCACCCTAGGCATTACAGTCCTAGCTAGTATCTTACTATGCTACATCAAGTTTTAATGTCATATATATAGTATCTTACTATCCACAGACTATCATTCCAGCATTAAATTTTGATGTCCTACACAGTATCTACCCAAGCACATGGTAACAGTCTTTTATATAATACCTTACTATATGAATATTAACATACAGACAATAAACGGTATTGTCCTACAAAGTATCGCACTATCCCCATTAAACATAAGTTCACTGACTCGAAACTTTACAGTCCTACATTGTAATTTGCTATCTATATATTAACAGATCAATACCAAGTTTTATTGTTCTTCAAAGTATTGTACAATCCCAATGGCATCAGACTTACATACAGCTTTAATGTCTTACACAAGATCTTACAATCCACATATTAACAAACCAACTCTAGATTGAATGCACTGCACAGTATCCACTATCCAGATGTTAGACTTACCCAAAACTTTGATGTCCTACATAGTTTCTCACTGCCACCATGTTAACAGGCCAACACAGAGTTTAAATGTCTTACAGAGTATCTTACTTTCCACGGGTCAACAGGCCAACATAGAGCTTGAATGTCCTACAGAGTATCTTACTATCCACATGTCAACAGGATAACACAGAGCTTGAATGTCCTACAGAGTATCTTACTATTCACAAGTCAACTGGCCAAAACAGAGCTTTAATGTGCTACAGAGTATCTTACTATCCACATGTAAACAGGCAAACACAGAGCTTTAATGTCCTACAGAAGATCTTACTATCCACATGTCAACAGGCCAAGACAGAGCTTTAATTTCCTACAGAGTATCTTACTATCCACATGTTAACAGGCCAACATAGAGCTTGAATGTCCTACACAGTATTTTACTATCCACATATCAACAGGCAAACACATAACTTAAATGTCCTACTGAGTATCTTACTATCCACATGTTAACAGGCCAATACAGAGTTTTAATGTGCTACAGAGTATCTTACTATCCACATGTTAACAGGCCAACATAGAGCTTGAATGTCCTACAGAGTATTTTACTAGCCACATGTCAACAGGCAAACACATAGCTTGAATGACCTACAGAGTATCTTACTATCAACATGTCAACAGGCCAATACAGAGCTTTAATGTCCTACATAGTCTTTTACTATCCACATGTCAATTGGGCAACATAGCTTGAATGTCTTACAGAGTATCTTACTATCCATATGTCAACAGGTCAACACAGAACTTGAATGTCCTACAGAGTATCTTACTATCCACATGTCAACAGGCGAACACAGAGCTTGAATGTCCTACAGAGTATCTTACTATTCACAATTCAACTGGCCAACACAGAGCTTGAATGTCCTACAGAGTATCTTACTATTCACAAGTCAACTGGCCAACACAGAGCTTGAATGCCGTACATAATATCTTACTATTCACAAGTCAACTGGCCAACACAGAGCTTGAATGTCCTTCAGAGTATCTTACTATTCACAAGTCAACTGGCCAACACAGAGCTTGAATGTCCTACATAATATCTTACTATTCACATGTTAACAAGCAGACACCATGCTTTACTGTTAAAAATAATATCTTACTATCCACGTGTTAACAAACCGACAGTAAATGTTAATGTCCTACACACTATCTTACTTCTTCTTCTTCTTCAACAAATTCACGTTGATGTCTGACAGCGTACTTCGAAGAAGACATCTTACTGTACCCATGTCATCAGCCCGACTCTGAGCTTTGCTATCCTACATGATATTGTACTATCCACATGTTTTAATGTCATTCATAGCATTTTACAGTTTCCATGTCAACAGACTAACACAAAGCTGTAATGTCCTAATATAAAATCTATCTTTCTAAATGTTAGCAGACCTAATAGCAAGCTGTAATGTACTACATAAAATCTTACTATCTAAATGTTAACAGACCGATGCTATTCGCTAATATCCTACATATTATCTTACTGTCACCATGGGGACGGTGTGGCCTAGTGGTTAAGTGGCACAGCTCAAAACCCAAAGGTGCTGGATTCAATCCCCATCACAGCGCCGTTACCCCAAGGAAGCGAATTCTTAGAAAATGCAAGAGGAAGCAGACCCTTACATAAAATGCATGTTGAAGTTGGTAGCACTTGGTCGACAGGCGCAAAATAAAAACCACAGTACAATGTACACCACCTTGTCGATTAGAGAAATACGGCAAACTCAAAAAAACAAACAAACAAACAAACTGTCACCATGTCAAAAGAATTACACTAAGCTTCAGTGTCCTATATATTATCTTAATGTCCTCATATAACCAACCGATTCTTTAGATTTAATGCGATACATAGGATCTTACTGTCTACATATTAACATACTGTCTGAGTATCCCAACAGTAACATACACGAACAGTCACCTAACTTTACTGTCCTGCATAGCATTTTACAATCCCCATGTTAACAAACCTACCTAAAAGTATTAGTGTCCTACATAATATCTTACTGACCCCACTTTAACAGATCTAAACTGAGCTTGACGGTCCTATAAAATATCTCACTGACGCCTCTTCAACAGATCAAATCTGATTTTTAATCTCCTACATAGTATCTTAGTATCAGCATGACAAAAGATGAAGGCTAACACTGAGCTTTAAGGTCCTAGGTAGTATCTTACTGTCTGTATATTAACAGATGGACACCAAGATAATTGTCCTGTAAAGTATCATACTATCCCTATCTTAGCAGGCCGACAACAAGCTGTAATGTCCTACATAGTACATTAGTAATTTGCATGTTAAAGCCGAAAACAGAGCTTTTGGCATAGATGACGTACATAGTATCTAACTATACAACTGTTAGCAGACAGACACTGAGTTTTATTGTCCTATGTAGCATTAACTGTTTGCATGTTTACAAACCATTCCCATTTGTTAATGTCCTACATGTAATCTTACTGTCCAGAAGTTAACATACTAACACAAAGCTTAAATGACCTACTTTTTATATTTCTGTACAAAGATAGCAGTCTGACACAAATCTGTAATGTCCTACCTATTGTTTTACTATCCACACGTTATAACAGAATGAAAGCAATCTTCACTTTTCTACATAACATCAAACTACCCACTTCAAAACACACAGACAGTGAACTTTCATGGCCTACTTATTTTCTTAATATCCACATGTTAATATACATCAACTGAGAAATAATGTTGTATATATTTTCTCACTATCCACATGAAAACAAACCAACCTCATGAACAGGTGTCCTAAATAGTATATTTTTTCCCCCAGGTAAACAGACCAAAACTGAGTAGTAATGTCCTACATAGTATTTTACTCTCCGCTTGTTAACAGACCAACACTGATCTGTAATGTCCTTTATAGTATCTTACTATCCCCAGGTCAAAATACCAACACAGAGCAGTAATGTCCTACATAGTATCTTACTATCCGCGTGTTAACAGAATGACAGCTAGCATTACTTTACCTCATAGTATTGTACTATCCACTTGTTAGCATACGAACAGTGAGCTTTCATGTCCTACATATTTTCTTAATATTCAAATGTCAACGCATAACAGCCGAGATGTAAAGTTGTATATATTATCTTTCCCCTTGATAAAACATCAACACTGAGCTGTAATGTCATACATAATATCTTACTAATCATCATGTTTACAGACCAACACAGAGAACATGTGTCCAACACAATGTCTTAAAGTTCACATGTATTAACAGACCAACACTGAGAACATATGTCCTACATAATATCTTACAGTTCACATGTATTAACAGACCAACACTGAGAACATGTGTCCTACACAATATCTTACAGTTCACATGTATTAACAGACCAACACTGAGCTTTTCTGTCCTATTAAGTGTGAGACCTTCCATTTGTTAACAAACAGAAACCAATAATACATTTCCTAAACAGCATCCTGCTGTCCGCATGTCAATAGACCAACAACGAGCTGTAATGTTCTAAATAAATTTTTACTATCAATACATTAACAAACCCACACTGAGCCTTATCGCCAAAATAAAAGTATCTTCCTTTCCCCCCAAAAAGAGATGCAGTAGACTTAATTATTTTATTTGACTATCACAGTGCAAACAGAATCACACCGTGGTTCAATGTCCTTTATATTATCTTGATATTCACAGGACAAAAGAAGTAGACGGACAACAAACTCTACTGTCCCACATAGTATCTTACTTTCCACCTCTCAACTAACTGACCATGTCCGTTAATGTTGTACATATTATACTACTAATCACATGTTAATAGATCCACACTGTGCTTCACAGCCCTACATTTTATCTTTGAATCCCCATGCCAGAAGAACACTTAGCTTTACTGTTATACATACTATCTTACCATCCACATGTCGACAGACCAGCACCAAGATTTGCTACACTAAATATTATCTTACCATCCACATGTTAACAGACCAGCACCAAGATTTGATACCCTACATATTATTTTACCATCCACATGTTAACAGACCAGCACCAAGATTTGATACCCTAAATATTATCTTACCATTCACATGTTAATAGACCAGAACCGCGATTTTTTTTTTTTTTTTTTTTTTTTGCGTTCGCCTTATTTCTCTAATCCCCAAGGCGGTGTGCGTTGCACTGTAGTTTTTATTTTGCGCCTGTCGGCCCAATGCATCCGACTTCAGCATGCATTTTATGTAAGGGTCTGCTTCCTCCTGCATTTTCTAAGGGTTTGCTTCCCCGGGGTAACGGCAGGTGCTGTGATGGGGATCGAACCCAGCACCTTCGGATTGTGAGCCGTGCCACTTATCCACTAGGCCACGCCGTCCCCTGAACCGCGATTTGATACCCTACATATTATCTTACCCTCCACATGTTAACAGACCAGCACCAAGATTTGATACCCTAAATAATATCTTACAATCCATTTGATAACTGACCAATACTAGGATTGGATACCTTACATATTACTTTACTATCCACATGGCAACATATGTAGATCGCCATGTAATTTTACAGTCTTACGTAGTACCTACAATCCATAAATTAACAGACCAACACCAAAATGTGTGTTCTACATAGCATTTTACTTTCACTGTGTTTTAGTGAAATGAGATACCAAAGAATGCAGAGCTGAGGCAAAAGCTATGGTGCAGCCACTATGTCCTGGTAAAGATTATGGACTGCATCATGATTACTGGCTTGCAGATATAACATGACCAAAGGATCCTGAACGCAAAGAGGAATAAAGAATGTTTGCACGCTAGAGGACTAAAATTGAGTTTTAATGTCCTACATATTATCTCTTTATCTACATATTAACAGATAGACACTAAGATTTAATGGTGTACATATTATCTTACTATCCACATGTTAGGAGTCAGATACTGAGCTTAAATCTCTTACATAAGGTCTTACTATTTACAATTCAACAGATGCAAACCAACTTGGAGATTTACTGTCTTGAAAATATCTTACTATCCACATGTTAGTAGACTAACACTCAGCTTTAATGTCCTACACAATATCTAACTATCAACATATTAGCAGATTGACACCAAGCTTTAATCTTCTACATGATATTTTACTATTCACATGTTAGCACACCAACTGCAAGCTTGTTAGCATTCTAATGCAGAGCTTTGATGTCCTACATAGTATCTCACTATCAACATATTAGCAGATTGACACCAATATTTAATCTTCTACATGATATTTTACTATTCACATGTTAGCACACCAACCGCAAGCTTGTTAGCAGTCTAACACAGAGCTTTGATGTCCTACATAGTATCTCACTATCAACATATTAGCAGATTGACACCAATCTTTAATCTTCTACATGATATTTTACTATTCACATGTTAGCACACCAACCGCAAGCTTGTTAGCAGTCTAACGCAGAGCTTTAATGTCCTACATAGTTTCTCACTATCAACATATTAACAGACTGACACAAAGCTTTAATCTTCTACACTGTATCTTGCTATCCATATGTTAACACACACAGTGACACAGCAATATTTACGTTCGTACATAAAATCTTACTTCCCACATGTTAACCACAATAGCATTATCAACTCTCAAACCCTTCGACGGTTTGCAAAGATTGGCCTTTTCAAACAAGCTAAACGCCTACTGTGTATGTATTTGCTTAATGGATGAATCAACAACAACAGAACCAATCGAAGGTGTTTTGCAATCAATTCTAGAGCTGCATTTATAATGCCAGTATGAACAGTACGTAATAAGAAGTTTTGGAAATCTGTCAATACTGTAGGGTTTTACACAATTGTACACACACGCACACACAAACGTAAAGAAATATGTGCATTCGTAAAAAAATGTATGTTTACAATAATAAGATATGTATTACTACCATGCTTTCAATTTGGTGTATGTTAATAGTGTCAGTATTCGAATATATCATAAATACACAGAGTGACAGCAAAGAGCAATTTTATCAATACCTGGGCTTTAGTAATGTGTACTTTAATATCTGTTTGTTTACATTTGTTAATATGGCAACTTATGCGTCTTGTGAAATAAAGAAATAAACAAGAAACAAACACACACTGGAATAAGGTTCAATTTAATGTTTACGTATTTCTTATGCCACATTAATAATATTATGTTTACATATATTCAGCCAGCAGTAAACATGCAAGATTCCATATGGCTAGTGTTATTAAAATGATGGTAATGGGTGTTCTGTTCTAAAAAAATTTACAGTTTAAAATTTGGATATGTACAATGAGATTAACAATCTATAAATGGTATGTTAGAGAAATGTATAACATAAAAGTCTACATACATTTGCTTTTACATATCCAAGCTTGAACAATTTAAAAGTAGCACACACGCTTAACCATAAACAACTTTCAGCACAGGATCTTTGATTAGCTAGATAACAGTTTCACGGCCTAGTAGTGAACTGTATTTACACGGTCAATGATTACTTCGTCATAAGGGCAATGTATTCAAAAGAAAGGGATGTAATAAATGCACTACACTAATATAAATCATTTAATAATTACATGAAAATAAAGCAAATACTTATAATAGTTACGGTTGCGTATAATGGAGCATACCATACGAAATTTACCTTTCGGAAATTTCTAAAATTTTTTTGCATTTTATGAATATTATTAAATTCATTTTAAAAACAATATGCGAGTCGCTGTCACCACAAGAGAGCTAACTTAAACAGGCATCAGCATATATGCTAACTCTAACCTTACTATTAACAGCTACAGGAGCAGCCAGTGTTGTCTTCTGCCAGTTACTTGTCTAGTTCGCTCCATGACTTCGACGCCGGTCAAGGTTCAAGGTTCAGCTCTTGTGATAAGCACGGCTTTGCTGTCACAATCGTCGCCGACGAGCGCCCGGGGTCGCGAGCTGTTCCTCCCCATATGTCGTGCACGAGGACGACAACAAGCGTGAGAAATTTGGTCGGGTGGATAATTAACACCTATCGCCTTCAGTGTACAGATGCCAATGTACACGTCCATGTGGTTCTGGTGTAGGGCCATAGCTCACTCGTTCTAAGGTTTGTAACCTGGATAAAGAGGGGAGACGCCCAAGCCAGAACCTCTCACGCAAATTTTTTATGATGGGATAACTCTTAATTATATATTTTTTGGATTTGTTTGGTTATGTCCCTCGCTGTGTTCAAAGAAACACTGGATGTCAACAACATCGGCGACGACGATGGCACACGACATAAAACTACACCCTCTTTCCCGCCTTCTAACGACACAAGTTGATAGAAGATGATGAGGATGATGATGATAATAATCATGACAATAATAATAACAAAACATTTGCCATTGACCTGCAATAGAACTATTAGTTAGATGTTTAAGCATACAACCATGAAGGAATGATTATTCCGTGAGATAAGCAGAAGAAAAGGTGTGATTCCCATTAAGACATGTTATTAGAGGAAACATAAGACCACACTATATGTACATGTAGAGCGTAGGATACAACGTTGGTAGAGTGGCTGCTTCTTTCCGGCTGCAACTTGTTCCAGCCAACCCAGCTGTAAACGAGTACCAGATTTACTGTTAGGAGAAAGGATAGAGGAACAGGAATTGGTTTCACAAAACCTGAAGTTTTTGGTTTGATTAGAGGTTTCAATTTCTGGATTCTGTGACGAAGACTTGCCCTTTTCTACCACAGACTGTTGTCCTTTGTGCGGTATTCTTTCCTTGACATAATGAACAGTTTCTTGGGCTGATTGTCGCTACGGTTGGCACGTTCTAAATGCATGTTTTTGCACGTGAGCTTCAATCCCTTCTGTATTTTGTGTTGGCCTTTAACTGGTAGTGGGCGGGGTGCATTGGAATGTCTTATATGATCACATCAGTTCATATTTGTCACACATTAGTTGGTAGTCAGCATTGATTGCTGAGAGTACAGAGAACCAAGAAGACCAAAGTAGAGAGAGAGAAAGAGAGAGAGGAGGAACAACAGAAATATGAATATTGTTAGATGACTGTTAATTTGTGCAGGTGTTAAAAACAATTCGAGGTAAATCTTCTTCTTCATACGCTGTCAGACGTCAACTTGAATTTTACGAAGAAGGCAGCTGTCATCCTGAGGCTGTCGACACTGCCATAGATCTTGTCTAGTGTTGCCACTGGTGATGGCCACATGTGCTTTCTCTGGTTCTCGTATGTCGGGCAATTTTGCAGCAGATGTTCCGCGGTCATTTTCCCTGTACCACAGGTGCATTCGTCAGTACCACCTTTCTTCAGTTTATTGAAGAGATGGTACCTCAGTCTGTTGTGGCCTGTACGGAGTCTGAAGACCACGACCTGCTCTCTTCTGTTCAACTAGTAGTAGGCATCATTTTTTTGTGTAGCCAGTATGCTCTGTTTCCCATTTGGCCATGTATCTGGCCCTAATAAACCTTTTGAACTCTTAGTAGGTCACACTAGATTCTGGTTGTGGTAACCTTGCACCTTCTTTAGCCAGTCTGTCTGCCTCATCGTCCACTACTCCAGCGATGTTAGGGCCTGCTGCATCCGATTGTTTGCTATGGTGAGATTTTCTTCAGTGGTCCACAAAGCCAGATCGTCTGCAAACATGGAGCTGTGGACTGTTCTTAATATATTCTCTATTATGTTGTTTATATACACCAGAAAGTGTGGGTGACAGTACTCCCCCTTGGGGTACTCCCTGCTCCAGTGTCACATTTTTACTCATCTTCCCTTGTACTTGAACTCTGGCTGTTCTGTTTTCGAGATAGTGACTGACCAATCTGTACATTTGTCCAGATACTTCACTTCTTTATAGCTTGACTTTAAGTCCCTCTTTCCCCACCTTGTCAAATGCCTTCTCTAGATCCACCAAAACCGCTACTGTATGCTTTTTCTCCTGGTAAGCATCCTCTATTTTCTGCGCTATGAGAGTGATTTGATCCTCAGTGGATCTGTGTTGTCTAAATCCTGCTTTCTGTGGAATTAATATGTGTTTTTCTTCTAGGTGCCACATCAGTCTGATGTTTATCATACGCTCCATCAGTTTACCTACACAGCTCAGTAAACTGATAGGCCTGTATCAAATTTGGATCTGTTCTATCTTTTTCTTTCTTTGGTACTGGTATTCGATGTAAATGATTTTAACATGAAAAGGAAAAGGTAATCCTTTCACAATCATTGATGTCGAGGTTGAAGTGTTAGAGACTTCACTGTACTAGGCCTCAGCTTTTTATGAGGTGGGGTGGCCAACTCATGTAGTCGCCACATTTCCTTCAATGATACTTAGCGACGTACATGTTTAGTTATTAATGAGAATATCACTTGACAGAGTTGAGAGTAAGTAAACACGATTAGAAATGTGAATCAGTTTCTACAGCTTTATGAAAGTGGTTAGAGTTAGTGTGTAACTTTATCTATGCCGAGATAGCATTTCTTGAAATCATTCCTCCTGCACAGTTTATAAGAATGAAATAGCCGATATCCTGACTTCAAAAGCCATATCAGCATGTTGTTGTTATTGTTGTTGTATTTATTGTTGTTGTAGAATGCCCGTAATATGTAAGATTAATTTTGTGTGCGTCCTGTAAAAGAGGTTAAGTGGCGGGCTGCAACAGGATGTAAGAATAGCCTTGAGAGTTTGAAAGATTAGTTGGCAGGGGCATAAACTTAAACATAAAGATACACCTAAGTACCTAGGAATTACAATGGATCGCACATTGTCCTACAAAGAACAATGTGAAGCGGTAAAACAAAAAGTTAGCACAATCATAAAACGTTCGGAGTAAGCTAACAAACACGGCATAACTTAACTTAACATAACGTTTTTATATTGGTTTAGAAAACTCATCAGAGTCTGTAGACAACCAAGCCCATTTGCATTACCCTGCTCTAATAACTATGTACATCATATTTATTCTTAAATGCATTAACTGTCTCTGCCTCCACTATTTCCTGGGGCAAAGCATTCCAAGCATTCACCACTGTCTGAATTTTAAAAAATGTCCTGTGTCCAATTTGGACCTTTCCTTACTTAATTTGTATCTGTGCCCTCTTGTTCTCGCTGGTGGTTGTATTTTGAAAAAACTTGTTATAGTCTAATTTAACTTTTCCTGTGATTATCTTATCAACTTAGATTAAGTCAGGTTTAATTCTTCTCTTTTCTAGACACTAATGGCCGGTTTTTCTGAGTCTTTCCTCGTAACTGTAATTCTGGAATCCCACTATCAGTTTTGTCGCTATTCTTTGTATCCTTTCAAGCATATTTATAGATCTTCTACGATAAGGACTCCACATCTGTACACAGTACTCCGATCTAGGTCTAACTAATGCTTTATACAGTTTGTCAATCACCTCATTACTCCTATGTTAAATATTTCTTTTTTTAAAATTATACCTAACGTTGCATTTGACTTATTCACTGCTACCTGGACTTGCTCACTGACCTTACCTGTATGCTCTATTATTACCCCTATGTCCCTTTCATTATCTATCATTCTAGTATTGTTCTCGCCAATTCTGTAATTTTGTTCCATTTTTTACTTCACACCACTCAGAGTACTCCTTATTTATGTCAATCGCTGTCTTCTTCCCGTTAACCAACTTTCAATCCAATCGGCAACCTGCCCATCTATCCCATGTGATTTTAACTTTTTAAATAATCGTTGATGAGGTACTATATCAAAAGCCTTTGCAAAATCTAGATAAATAACATTCACTGGTTCTCCCTTAGCTATGATTTTAGTAATCACCTCCATGCACTCCAATAGATTTGTTAAGCACGGTCTCCCTCTAGTAAACCCATGCTGACTATTTCTGATTAGATTTAACATGTCTAGATGCATTACAATGTTTTCTTTCATTATTGACTCTAAAAATTTACAGACTATGCACGTTAAACTTACTTAATTAGCTGGATCTGATTTCTTTCCTCTTTTGAATAAGGGAATCACTCCTGCATCTTTCCAATCTCTTTGAACAATCCATTTTGCAAGTGATTGAGAAAATAATATAGCCAATGGCTTAACTAGTTAGTCTATACTTCAAATAGCATTGATGAATGGATACCATCTTGATCTGTACATTTATCCACTTTTAATCCTTCCAATCTTTTTAGAACCATTTCCTCCGTAATATAGAATGATTTTAAACGCACTATTTCCATTTGACATTTGAATATATGTATAGGCTCTGGTATCTTGGAGGAGTGTTCTTTTGTATAGACTGTGCCAAAGTATTGATTCATTAGATTAGCTATCTCCATATTTTCTCTGCTTATTGTCACTGTACTGTCTATAAGAAAGCCTACCTTGTCTTTAGGTCTTTGTTTATTTCTAACATTAGAAAAGAAGTTTTCACCATCAGTCTTGATCCTATTAGTAAATTTTTTTTCGAAGTCTATTTTTGCTGCTTTATTTACATTCTGAGCTATGTATTGCTTGTCCAAATATTTGAAATATATTTCTTTTGATTTACTTGCCTTTATATACATTGTCCAGGCTTTATTTTAAGCTCTTGTACATTTAGCTACAAATCTAGTAATCCACTTTTTATGATTGGTGTTTACCTTCATACATGGAACATATTCGACTTTTAGTTGTTCTAAAAGTGTTTTGAAACACTCTGCCTCTTGTTCAACGTCTGTACCTCTGACAATATCTTTCCAGTTTATGTGGCTGTCTGTATCTTTCATCTTCTGTACATCTGTCTTAGAGTAGTCGTATGCTCGCGAGTGTATATTTACATACATTGTAAAGGCTGTTATATGATATATTTTATGGACAACTGATCACTGCAGCTAAAGGAATCGACTACCCCACACCGCGATTCAAGGACGTATTCAAGATGGATATGACGTCATGCGACATCCAAGCCGAAAGCTCAGGATTGAGTCGATTGCAGACAGTCAGTTGGGAGGTGCACAGTAGTTGCCGACGCTTGTAGAGGCCATCTGGATCCAGAGAAATGGGCACGACTGAAAAGATCGGGGAACACCCCGGCAAGTCAGCCTCCTCAGCCCCGTTGTACGATCTGCGACAGGGACTGCCACTCACGTACCGGCGTTTGCAGCCATAGCAGACTGTGTCGAAATACGGGAGACAGAGTTGGGCAAACTTCGCCAGGGCGCCAGGCGCATGATGATCAGTTACTGAGACGCCAATAAACTGATGAATATTAAATGTATTTACTTGTCTTGGCTTGTCTTCGTTTGTTCTCCATCTCCCGCTACCAAACCCTGACACGGGCCTAAGTAGCAGAACGCAGTCCAGAGAACGGAATGCGTTATGTCGATATTTGCACCTTTCGGTCCAACACATCCGACTTCAGCAAGCATTTTTGAGTACCGGGTTAGCATTCCCTCTTCGATCCCTTCTCCTTAGCCAGTCTGCTCTGTTGCATCCTGTTTTCAAGAATACTGCGCGGACGTGTAGAACGGCCTTGGCAGCTCCGGTTCGCTAGCCCTTACACTATCAGTCAGCTATGGCTCGATGACCGCTGCAGCTCATGCGCTGCTCACCATCTTGATCCGGTATTTACTTGATTTTGAAGAAATATGATCATGACAATAATAATGGGCTTATCGCCGTCGATGAGAATAACCATCATCATCATGTGTCATACTGCGCCCTTAAGTCTGTGGGCGGATGTGTGCATGACCGATTAAGCCAACACCAGCTGGTGCTGGATTACTTTCTACTCTATACTTCCACCTGATCGCCCGTCGACCCTCGCTAACTGCATGCAAGGCTCTTTTTTGGCCTCGCCTTTTTCAGGCTAAACGATTTACTGCCAGGATTCACTGAATCGCTTTTATTGACGTCCAGGTGATCGCCTTACATCGCTAAGCTCGCTAAACAGAAGTTTCTTTTGGAACCTTTCACTTGACATTCGAGAAACTTGGCCAGTCTATCTCACTTTAAATTTCTACAAAAGTGTATGAATAGTGTAATAGTAATGAAAAGAGTATGGTTATTTGTGATGTGGTCTTGTAGCCAATTTGGAGTATGTGTCATGTAGAAATGATTCAACCTCCTGGCGTGTTTGGCGTACACACTCCAGCTCTCTCACCCATAGATCAGGGTTTAGAGACTGGCCGGATGTTTGCCAATCAGATTAGTTGCTTTTTAACAATATACTTTATTTAAACATTCAAATCTTCTTCGGGCAATATCAGGTAGTACTATTTACTCATGTTTATCTTCTTTTTCTTTCTATTCTTTTTCTTCTTCTTTCTCTTCTTTTTCGTCTTCTTTTTTTTCTTCGTCTTCGTTTTCTTATTTTATCTTTCTCTTCTTCTTTTCTTTTTCTTCTTCTTTCTCTTCTTCTTCTTCTTCTTCATTTTCTTCTTTTTTTCCTTCTTTTTCTAGCTCACCGACAATTGTATTAAGTCTACACGTAAAGGCCAGTTCTATGGACAAAGTCTACTGTGGTGGGGAGTTCTTCAAGACTCTCACAAAAGTGTGTATGTGTGGGTTCATCTCCGTGGGTCAGTATTCACAACGCAGTTGCTTTAGCATGTTACAGTCTTGACAAAGGATGGGTTCTGATACTAACACGTAACTGCATACCGAGGAGCGCGGTAGCTGTCAATCACACTGGATAAGCAGAAAGTGTAGGACTCGACATAATGACACAAGAAACGAAGATCCGCATCTTCAACCTGTATGGCCCACCCAACAAATACCTGTCGCTCTCGAGTATGGAAATCAAGAACTCCAGCTGCCTAGTAGTTGGAGACTTCAACAGCCACTCGGAGAGATGGGGATATTCGGACACAGACAACAGAGGTGATGACGTGGAAGACTGGGAGATAGACACAAATCTCTATCTTTTCAATAGGCTGGAGGACAGTCCTATCTTCTATTCTAGAAAATGGCATACCACCTCTGCTCCAGACTTGGCCTTTTCCATGGTTGATATTCACCACAAAATAGACGGCCAGGTGCTCAACCAATTGGCAGGTAGCGACAAAAGGCCAATTAGGCTAGAAATTGATATGGAAGTAGGCCCACAGGAAATAAAAGCGCTCCCACGTTGGAACTATAAACGAGCCGACTGGGACAGATTTGCAATTCTGACAGATCGGCTATATGAAACCATCAACACATGGAATAACAATATGAAACCTATGGTGGAAAGCCTAAGCAAAGCAATAATGCAAGCAACCACCGAAACCATCCCAAGAGGGGCAAGGAAAAACTACAAGCCATATTGGATTGATGAATTGCAGAAAGCGGAAGACGAAGTCTCAAATGCTAGGAACATGGCAGAGAGAGAACAATATATGGAGGCAAATATCGCCCTCAAGGCTATCACGGCGAAATACAAAAGAACACTAAACCATATAACAAGAGACAGCTGGAAAAATAAAACAGAAAGCCTCAATTTAGATAAAGAAGAGAACAAACTATGGACGTTAGTCAGAGCCATGAATGACGAAACACCATCAAATACAAAAATTACCATCAAGCATGGCGACAACATGCTTACTGGGAAAAAAAAAGCAGCAAACGCCTTTATAGAACGAACACTATGCCAGAGCAAACCACATTGATGTCCCTACAGACAGGCACACAGCCAATGGTGAAGAACAAAAGAGCCACGACAACATCAATATGGCACCAGAGGAGCACATGATGGCAATACTAACAATGAATGAAAAGGAAGAGGCCATGAGAACTCTAAAGAAAAGGAAATCGCCCGGAAAAGATGGGGTAACACGAAATGATGATGGAGTTGGGCCAAATAGCAAAGAGGAAGTTACTATCAGTCCTGAACCAAAGCTGAAAAAGGGGAATTGTACATCAGACATGAAAAGACGCTGTACTTATACCAGTACCAAAGAAAGAAAAAGATAGAACAGATCCAAATGGAGACAGGCCTATCAGTCTACTGAGCTGTGTAGGTAAACTGATGGAACGTGTGATAAACACCAGACTGATGTGGCATCTGGAAGAAAAACACATACTAATTCCACAGCAAGCAGGCTTTAGACAGCACAGATCCACTGAGGACCAGATCACTCTCATAGCCCAGTTAATAGATGATGCTTACCAGGAGAAAAAACACACAGTAGCGGTTTGGGTGGATTTAGAGAAGGCATTTGACAAGGTGTGGATAAAGGGACTTAAAGTCAAGCTACGAAGAAGTGAAGTTTGTGGAAAAATGTACAGATGGATCAGCGACTACCTCGAAAACAGAACATCCATAGTTCAAGTACAATAGCAGATGAGCAAAAAGGTGACTCTTGAGCATGGAGTACACCAAAGGGGAGTACTGTCACCAACACCTTTCCTGGTGTATATAAACAACATCACAGAGAATCTACCAAAAAGAGTCTACAGCTCCATGTTTGCAGACGATCTGGCTATGTGGACGTCTGAAAAAAATCTCACCATAGCAAGCAATCGGATGCAGCAGGCCCTAACATTGTTGGAGGAGTGGGCGAACTCATGGCTGGTCAAAATAAATGAGGAAAAAACAACGTGTACGATATTCTCGCTTTCAAACAAACCCCAGAACACCAAAATAAGTCTTAAATGCAAATATCTGCGGACAAACGGCAACCAAAACTACCTGGGAGTCACATTTGATCGGTGCATGACATGGAAAAGTCAGATCGAGAGAAACCGAATGAGAGCCAGACAAAGAATGGCAATCATGAGGAAACTTGCTGGCACAAGTTGGGGAACAGACGAAACTGTACACTGGAAGAGTGAGACCAGTTCTCGAATATGGCATTGCGGCATGGGCAACAGCAGCAAAGGCGAACTTTGATAAAATTAGCAAACTTAAAAACCAAGCCATGAAAGGTGTTCACCGCACGCTGCTGCCCATTGGTGATCATTCTTATTCAGCAAATGATGTTAACTGTAGATACAAATTGTTCCTGTATCTCAACGGTTGTGTCATGTTCTGATGCCCATCGCAGGCCGTGATGGCGACTATGTCAAGACAGGTTTTTGTTAATCGTCTAAGGGAAAGTTGTTAGCCATTTGTGTGCTATGGTCTCCCTTGTCAAGTGTATGTCACGTACCCCTTCTCGGAATAATGTTTTTAAATACCTAAAATACAATAGCAAAGAACCAGTTATATAGAAATAGTTAAAAAACAAACACAAACGTACATGTGATATATGTGTCTTTCTTAACAATTTCAATAGAAATACAATACATTTAAAATAGAAGAAAGTTAATTTCATTATTGTTTGAATGAACGTGCTGCGTATATATGCAAGGCTGAAGAACGGGTCACAAAGATCAAGAAATGCTGACCGCGTGAAGGCTTGTTGTTTCTCTTTCTCGAAGAGGATTCAACTGGTGTGTTGTACATGTTAGACATGCTGCCATGTTAGACATCTAATCGGTTTCGATTTGTTTTTCGTTTTTGCTACAAATGTCGAAAATCGATATTTGCAGAGATATATTGTTGGAAATGGAATGAAAACTTGCATAGCTCGCTTTACAAGATAAGGCTAGTTTAATAACTGCATTGTAGATAGTCTGTTCACACCAGGAATGTGTCCACGTGCGATCTAGCCCGGTGGGTCTAACAACTAGCAAAATGTGAAAGTACTGATGAGCGTAAACACAACTCAACGAAGTCCAAAATCTATACCTGAATTTAAAGTACAACCAAGATAACGATCACAGGCAAGGCAAAGACCAAACCTAAAGTTATTTTAGAACAACAGAAGATTGAGAAAGTCACAAGCTTTGAGTACCTCGGCTCAGTTATAACGCCAATGGCTTCGGCAATGCAGAGGTTCAATACAATGAGAAACTGATGACAGAACATTAATAACATGAAAATAACTATTCTGTGAACTTGCATTATACCGATGAAGACATACGGATGTGAAACGTGGACCCCCACACAAACACTTAAGAAAAGGATTGCATCTTTTGAACTAAAGGACTATAGAAAAGTGCTCAAAATACAATGGATAGCAAAAAGGAAAAATGCAGATATCCTTAACTTAACTTAACGTCCTTAAACTGGTTTAGAAGACTCTGCAGAATCTGTATACATACAGTTTCATTTCATCACCTTGCTCTAAAAGCTATGCGCATCCAATGTATTATTAAATGCATTAACTGTCCTTCCTTCCCCTACCTCCCTTGGCAATGCATTCCAAGCATTCACCACTCTCTAATTAAAAAAATATTTCCTAATATCGAATCTGGACCTCTCTTTAGTTAATGTATAACTATGCCCTCTTGTTCTATTTGGTGGCTGTTGTTTTTTTTTTAAAACTTGTTATAGTCTAATTTATCCATTCCTCTGATCATCTTATAAGCCTGTATTAAGTCACCACGAATTCTTCTCTCTTCTAGACACTGTAGGCCGGTTTTTCCTCATAACTGTAATTCTGCAATCCCACTATCAGCTATGTCGCTCTTTTTTGTATTCTTTCCAGCATGTTTGTATCCCCTCTATGATAATGACTCCACGCCTGTACATATAACTCCAATTTAGGTCTAACTAATGCTTTATACAGTTTGACTATCACTTCCTTGCTCCTATGTTTAATATTTATGTTTATCATACATAACATTGCATTTGCCTTTTTAATTGCTACCTGAATTTGCTCACTCACCTTTCCTGTATGATCTAGTATAACTTCCAAGTCCCTTTCCTTATCTATCTTTCTAATATTGTTCTCTCCCATTATGTAATTATGTTTCATATTGGATCTACCCATGTGGATGACTGTACATTTATCTACATTAAACTCCATTTGCGAACCTACAAACCCCTCTGGAATTTTATCTAAATCCGATCTCAATATATCCACATCTGCTCGAGATATAGATAAAGATATATATATATATATATATATATATATATATATATATATATATATATATATATATATATATATATATATATATATATACTATATATCCTACTTAATTTCAAGCAAAATTGGTTAGTAAACAACATCTTGTCTCGAAAGCTAAAATAGTTTCTTCTGCTTCTTCGTTCGTCTTCAGACCTCAGCTTCAATGATTTTAACAAAGGCAGCAGTCGATTCAAGGCTCTGTACGCTTCCGTACAGCTTCTCGTGGAAGGACACTGCCTGTTGCCAATTGTTACTTCTTTTGTCGGTATACAGCGGACATGACTGCAAAATATATTATGCCTTCATGGGGGCTGTGCCGCAGGCACAAATCTCTGTAGTGCCAATCTTGAACTTGTTGTACAGATGGCATCTGAGTCTGTTGTGACCTGTGCGTAGCCGGAAAATGATCACCTGGTCTCGCCTGGAGAGTTGATGGTAGGCATCGTTTTCTATGTGGCCAATGTGATCCTATTTTCCATTTTGCACTGTACGTTGTCCTGATGAATGCTTTAGTTTCATTGTATGTGATTTCTGTATCACTCTGCTGCAGCATTCCTCGCTCTCTGGCGAGTTGTCCGCCTACCCGTTGCCTGGAATGTCTCAGTGGGCTGGTGTCCATTGGACTGCTTTTTTTTTAATCACTGGGCTCTTGAGGGCCATTATACTGCTAGGTTGTCTGTGAAAATGACCACTTGCTTTGCTGTATAATAGTTTGACCACATCAAACGCCATACTGACCTAGAAAGAACGATACAGGAGGGTTTGTACCTTGGAAAGCGGGGCTGAAGCTGACCGATGAAAAGATGGAAACAAGAAATCACGGAGGTCCTGACGATGACAACGATAGAGACGATACTTCTGGCTTGAGATCGAGTTACAGATCGGTTGTTGTGAAAATGATTTTCTGCAAATGACATGCAACATGATGATGAAGATGATGATGATGATGATGATAATAGTGATGATAATGATGAAAGTGAGCGATTTTTTGTGCTTTGTAATAATGCTTGTTATGGTATACAAAAATATATGTGACTTTATTGTTGACGTAGATCTAGCAAATACTATTTTCATTTATAAACATCATTGCATAATTTCAGAAGTGCCGGTTATGCTAGCAATCAGCTAGAGGTTAGTGATATTTAAGATAATATCTGTTGGTAACTGAAACGCTAGTCCGGTCAAGCACACCATATTGTCCAGGACGTTGCGTCAGGGTCAATCACAATGTTTTTCGTCTATTACGAGCCTTTACTTTTTTGCCAACTTTAACCAGTGGCAAGAAAAAGTCAGGACGACTAGATATAGCTCGGGTGCAGTGGTTGACCACGGATGCTCAAGTGCCTGGCCGTGTTCTGTGCAGTCCACACCGATCAGCACATTTACATTCCGTTCTCTGGACAACATTCTGCTACTTAAGCCATATCAGGGCTTGGTGGTGCAAGATTGAGAACGAACGACCCTAAGCCAGCAGGCCAAATAATAAAAAAACAGAATGCAATACTGGAGAAAACACTAAAAAGCTATATTTCTTTTTTTTGCCTCGTTTACCGTGGTACCTAAGAGGCAGTATATTGTTCTGTGTTTTGCACTTTAGAGCCTGGTTAAACCATATTCAGCACGAAATTTAATAGGTGTACGACCCTGTCAGATCAGGAATCTGAACACATACATGTTTTGTTTGTGAGCCATCGAAACTTCGCAACCACGTATGAACACTTCTATAAAAGCTTAACACATGCAATTCCAAATTCATATCTTTTCTATCGTTATCGCTGCTTGTTTAAAATCTATCAATAACATGACCTCGCATAGTGTATCCGGGGTCCCTTACTGAGAATGGTAGAATATAACCGCCACAGAATACTGTCACAGTAGGTCAAGGGCAAACAATCTTAAGGTGAGCTATGTATGTATTTCTCCTGAGTGGCCAAAACATTCATTGCATGTTGAACGCGAGGACTAAGAGTTGTCCATGGATGTGGCAATCTCAAAATGTACAAATTATCGCTACCCTACTGCAAATAACTAGAAAAAGTCTTTCCTAAAAGCTGGTTATGGTAAGTCAAATACAATGCTGGACCTGTGCTTCAACAAAAAGAGATGAGTGATCTTGATTTAACTTAACTTAACGTATTTATACTAGTTTAGAAGACTATGCAGAGTATGTACGCAACCAGTTTCATTTACATTTCCTTGCTCAATAAGCTATGCGCATCCAATGTATTTTTAAATGCATCAACTGCCTCTGCTTCCATCACTTTCTTGGAAATGCATTCCAAGCATTCACCCCTCTCTGACTAAAGAAATATTTCCAAATATCCAATCTTGACCTTTCTTTATTTAATTTGAAGCTATGCCTTTTTGTTCTGATTTGATTGATTGAACTCCATGCATGTATTGAAAGGCGTGACTAAAGAGAGTTGTGCATGAGGATAGCAACCTCAACATGCAAGTAAACTGTTACATAAACTCCTACTGCAAGATCATGCAAAGCTTTTTGCTGAAGTCATCTTGATGGAGTTTGACTGTACTTGTACTGATGTGCTTCGGCTGGCGCGATAAAAATGTCAAGAAAAGAGATCTTCCTTGTTCGTCTTCAGACCTCGAATTCAATTACTCTAACGAAGGCAGCAGTTGACTTGAGGGTCCGAGCACTTCTGTACAGCTACTCGTGGAAGGACACTGGTTGTTGCCAAATGCTACTTCTTGTCGGTAAACGATGGGCAGGGCTGTAAAATGTGTTCTGATGTCATGGGGGTGTGCCGAGAAGATAGATGGCCAGCTAGAGTCGGTGCCTTGTGTTTTAAGTCAAGTCAGGTACTCCTCATACTCAACCATTGTCTTTCGTGTTGATCGTCCACGGCAACGTTTGGTGAGTCTCGGGCAGCGTGGAGGAAGACGGAGTAGAATCGAAATGTCTCAGCCAGGTGTTCTGCGGGAGACTCCATTAGTGGTGAGGTCCTGTATTTCGTATAGTGTAAAGTGCAGAATCTGCAACAAAAGAAATAGTATTTGTAAGATTATGTGTTTATATTAATCTTAGTCTTAGTAGACCTGTAATTCTACAAGGGAAGATGACCATGTGGAGGTCCCAGCTGTGGTGTGAGCTGGATAAAGGAGGGATGATGATTTCCTGCTTAGCGTGTTAGGCTCGAGCAGCTTATTACTCCGCTGTGTTAAGACAAGTGCCAAGAAGTTTGGTTAATAGATCTGCGAGTCCATCTTAAAAGACTCAAACACTAGACCAACTTGACACGCAGCCTGTTAGGCGCCATCTATGCTGCTCTTAACAAACCAACTAAGCATGGCCGGTGTTGTGTCATGTCACACAGTTAGTCGCCTCTTATGACATGCTCTATGTAGGGCATTGGTCCTATTTTTGTCATTGCCATACCCAAAGATCCAGAATCATTCGGGATGTTTACTGTAGTACGCCGTCCATACAGTGGGCTAGAGGACATATATTGCTTATACAGAAAATACTAGTTGTTTTTGCTTGTGAATGCACATAGCTACAAAGGGGCATTTTGCTACTCAGATATTTAGCTCGCAATATCACTAGACCTATAAACGAATAATGCGAATCAGAATGTAAACATGCAATTCCCTAGTAGTGGATCCAACGGGAAGCATCGACTGGTTAATTTCTTCTTCTTCTTTTTCGTGCGTCTTCAGAAATCAACTTCAATGACTCTAACGAAGTCATCAGTCGACTCAAGGCTCTCTACGCTTCTGTACAGCTTCTCGTGGAAGGACACTAGCTGTTGCCAAATGCTACTTCTTTTGTCGGTATACTGTGGACATGACTGCAAAATATGTTCTGCCTTCATGGGGGCTGTGCCGCAGGCACGAAGGTCTGTAGTACCAATCTTGAATTGAACTTGTGTACAGATGACATCTCAGACTGTTGTGACCTGTGCGTAGCCGGAGAATGATAATCTATGTGGCCAGGGTGTCGTTTTTTTTTCTCCATTTTGCACTGTACGTTGCCCTGATGAATGCTTTAGTCTCATTGTATGTAATTTCTGTATCTAATGTAGGTTAGGTTCTTGATTTTGTTCCATAGCGGTATTTTAACCATTCCTATCTATTTTTTATACTCCACAGGCGATAAGACAGAGACTGGAACATGAGGGAACTACGTTTTGAACTCTCCCAGTTTTACTACTATAATCGCTCAGCAATTTTTATAGAATGTACAAACCGACACTATGGAAATAGTATCTTGCTATCCCCATGTTAACAAACTGACCCTAGGCATTACAGTTCTAACTAGTATCTTACTATCCATATTTTAACAAACTCACCCTAGGCATTACAGTCCTAGCTAGTATCTTACTATGCTACATCAAGTTTTAATGTCATATATATAGTATCTTACTATCCACAGACTATCATTCCAGCATTAAATTTTGATGTCCTACACAGTATCTACCCAAGCACATGGTAACAGTCTTTTATATAATACCTTACTATATGAATATTAACATACAGACAATAAACGGTATTGTCCTACAAAGTATCGCATTATCCCCATTAAACATAAGTTCACTGACTCGAAACTTTACAGTCCTACATTGTAATTTGCTATCTATATATTAACAGATCAATACCAAGTTTTATTGTTCTTCAAAGTATTGTACAATCCCAATGGCATCAGACTTACAGACAGCTTTAATGTCTTACACAAGATCTTACAATCCACATATTAACAAACCAACTCTAGATTGAATGCACTGCACAGTATCCACTATCCAGATGTTAGACTTACCCAAAACTTTGGTGTCCTACATAGTTTCTCACTGCCACCATGTTAACAGGCCAACACAGAGTTTAAATGTCTTACAGAGTATCTTACTTTCCACAGGTCAACAGGCCAACATAGAGCGTGAATGTCCTACAGAGAATCTTACTATCCACATGTCAACAGGATAACACAGAGCTTGAATGTCCTACAGAGTATCTTACTATTCACAAGTCAACTGGCCAATACAGAGCTTTAATGTGCTACAGAGTATCTTACTATCCACATGTAAACAGGCAAACACAGAGCTTGAATGTCCTACAGAATATATTACTATCCACATGTCCACAGGCCAAGACAGAGCTTTAATTTCCTACAGAGTATCTTACTATCCACATGTTAACAGGCCAACATAGAGCTTGAATGTCCTACACAGTATTTTACTATCCACATATCAACAGGCAAACACATAACTTAAATGTCCTACTGAGTATCTTACTATCCACATGTTAACAGGCCAATACAGAGCTTTAATGTGCTACAGAGTATCTCACTATGCACATGATAACAGGCCAACACAGAGCTTGAATATCCTACAGAGTATATTACTAACCCAATGTTAACAGGCCAACACAGAGCTTGAATGTCCTACAGAATATCTCACTATCCACATGTCAACAGGCCAAGACAGAGCTTTAATTTCCTACAGAGTATCTTACTATCCACATGTTAACAGGCCAACATAGAGTTTGAATGTCCTACAGAGTATTTTACTAGCCACATGTCAACAGGCAAACACATAGCTTGAATGTCCTACAGAGTATCTTACTATCAACATGTCAACAGGCCAACACAGAGCTTTAATGTCCTACATAGTGTTTTACTATCCACATGTCAATTGGGCAACATAGCTTGAATGTCTTACAGAGTATCTTACTATCCATATGTCAACAGGTCAACACAGAACTTGAATGTCCTACAGAGTATCTTACTATCCACATGTCAACAGGCGAACACAGAGCTTGAATGTCCTACAGAGTATCTTACTATTCACAAGTCAACTGGCCAACACAGAGCTTGAATGTCCTACAGAGTATCTTACTATTCACAAGTCAACTGGCCTACACAGAGCTTGAATGCCGTACATAATATCTTACTATTCACAAGTCAACTGGCCAACACAGAGCTTGAATGTCCTTCAGAGTATCTTACTATTCACAAGTCAACTGGCCAACACAGAGCTTGAATGTCCTACATAATATCTTACTATTCACATGTTAACAAGCAGACACCATGCTTTACTGTTAAAAATAATATCTTACTTTCCACGTGTTAACAAACCGACAGTAAATGTTAATGTACTACACACTATCTTACTTCTTCTTCATCTTCAACAAATTCACGTTGATGTCTGACAGCGTACTTCGAAGAAGACATCTTACTGTACCCATGTCATCAGCCCGACTCTGAGCTTTGCTATCCTACATGATATTGTACTATCCACATGTTTTAATGTCATTCATAGCATTTTACAGTCTCCATGTCAACAGACTAACACAAAGCTGTAATGTCCTAATATAAAATCTATCTTTCTAAATGTTAGCAGACCTAATAGCAAGCTGTAATGTACTACATAAAATCTTACTATCTAAATGTTAACAGACCGATGCTATTCGCTAATATCCTACATATTATCTTACTGTCACCATGGGGACGGTGTGGCCTAGTGGTTAAGTGGCACAGCTCAAAACCCAAAGGTGCTGGATTCAATCCCCATCACAGCGCCGTTACCCCAAGGAAGCGAATTCTTAGAAAATGCAAGAGGAAGCAGACCCTTACATAAAATGCATGTTGAAGTTGGTAGCACTTGGTCGACAGGCGCAAAATAAAAACCACAGTACAATGTACACCACCTTGGCAATTAGAGAAATAAGGCGAAGTCAAAAAAACAAACAAACAAACAAACTGTCACCATTTCGACAGAATTACACTAAGCTTCAGTGTCCTATATATTATCTTAATGTCCTCATATAACCAACCGATTCTTTAGATTTAATGCGATACATAGGATCTTACTGTCTACATATTAACATACTGTCTGAGTATCCCAACAGTAACATACACGAACAGTCACCTAACTTTACTGTCCTGCATAGCATTTTACAATCCCCATGTTAACAAACCTACCTAAAAGTATTAGTGTCCTACATAATATCTTACTGACCCCACTTTAACAGATCTAAACTGAGCTTGACGGTCCTATAAAATATCTCACTGACGCCTCTTCAACAGATCAAATCTGATTTTTAATCTCCTACATAGTATCTTAGTATCAGCATGACAAAAGATGAAGGCTAACACTGAGCTTTAAGGTCCTAGGTAGTATCTTACTGTCTGTATATTAACAGATGGACACCAAGATAATTGTCCTGTAAAGTATCATACTATCCCTATCTTAGCAGGCCGACAACAAGCTGTAATGTCCTACATAGTACATTACTAATTTGCATGTTAATAGCCGAAAACCGAGCTTTTGGCATAGATGACGTACATAGTATCTAACTATACAACTGTTAGCAGACAGACACTGAGTTTTATTGTCCTATGTAGCATTAACTGTTTGCATGTTTACAAACCATTCCCATTTGTTAATGTCCTACATGTAATATTACTGTCCAGAAGTTAACATACTAACACAAAGCTTAAATGACCTACTTTTTATATTTCTGTACAAGGATAGCAGTCTGACACAAATCTGTAATGTCCTACCTATTGTTTTACTATCCACACGTTATAACAGAATGAAAGCAATCTTCACTTTTCTACATAACATCAAACTACCCACTTCAAAACACACAGACAGTGAACTTTCATGGCCTACTTATTTTCTTAGAAATAATGTTGTATATATTTTCTCACTATCCACATGAAAACAAACCAACCTCATGAACAGGTGTCCTAAATAGTATATTTTTTCCCCCAGGTAAACAGACCAAAACTGAGTAGTAATGTCCTACATAGTATTTTACTCTCCGCTTGTTAACAGACCAACACTGATCTGTAATGTCTTTTATAGTATCTTACTATCCCCAGGTCAAAATACCAACACAGAGCAGTAATGTCCTACATAGTATCTTACTATCCGCGTGTTAACAGAATGACAGCTAGCAATACTTTACCTCATAGTATTGTACTATCCACTTGTTAGCATACGAACAGTGAGCTTTCATGTCCTACATATTTTCTTAATATTCAAATGTCAACGCATAACAGCCGAGATGTAAAGTTGTATATATTATCTTTCCCCTTGATAAAACATCAACACTGAGCTGTAATGTCATACATAATATCTTACTAATCATCATGTTTACAGACCAACACAGAGAACATGTGTCCTACACAATGTCTTAAAGTTCACATGTATTAACAGACCAACACTGAGAACATATGTCCTACATAATATCTTACAGTTCACATGTATTAACAGACCAACACTGAGAACATGTGTCCTACACAATATCTTACAGTTCACATGTATTAACAGACCAACACTGAGCTTTTCTGTCCTATTAAGTGTAAGACCTTCCATTTGTTAACAAACAGAAACCAATAATAAATTTCCTAAACAGCATCCTGCTGTCCGCATGTCAATAGACCAACAACGAGCTGTAATGTTGTAAATAAATTTTTACTATCAATACATTAACAAATCCACACTGAGCCTTATCGCCAAAATAAAAGTATCTTCCTTTCCCCCCAAAAAGAGATGCAGTAGACTTAATTATTTTATTTGACTATCACAGTGCAAACAGAATCACACCGTGGTTCAATGTCCTTTATATTATCTTGATATTCACAGGACAAAAGACGTAGACGGACAACAAACTCTACTGTCCCACATAGTATCTTACTTTCCACCTCTCAACTAACTGACCATGTCCGTTAATGTTGTACATATTATACTACTAATCACATGTTAATAGATCCACACTGTGCTTCAAAGCCCTACATTTTATCTTTGAATCCCCATGCCAGAAGAACACTTAGCTTTACTGTTATACATACTATCTTACCATCCACATGTCGACAGACCAGCACCAAGATTTGCTACACTAAATATTATCTTACCATCCACATGTTAACAGACCAGCACCAAGATTTGATACCCTACATATTATTTTACCATCCACATGTTAACAGACCAGCACCAAGATTTGATACCCTAAATATTATCTTATCATTCACATGTTAATAGACCAGAACCGAGATTTGATACCCTACATATTATCTTACCCTCCACATGTTAACAGACCAGCACCAAGATTTGATACCCTAAATAATATCTTACAATCCATTTGATAACTGACCAATACTAGGATTGGATACCTTACATATTACTTTACTATCCACATTGCAACATATGTAGATCGCCATGTAATTTTACAGTCTTACGTAGTACCTACAATCCATAAATTAACAGAACAACACCAAAATGTGTGTTCTACATAGCATTTTACTTTCACTGTGTTTTAGTGAAATGAGATACCAAAGATTGCAGAGCTGAGGCAAAAGCTATGGTGCAGCCACTATGTCCTGGTAAAGATTATGGACTGCATCATGATTACTGGCTTGCAGATATAACATGACCAAAGGATCCTGAACGCAAAGAGGAATAAAGAATTTGTGCACGCTAGAGGACTAAAATTGAGTTTTAATGTCCTACATATTATCTCTTTATCTACATATTAACAGATAGACACTAAGATTTAATGGTGTACATATTATCTTACTATCCACATGTTAGGAGTCAGATACTGAGCTTAAATCTCTTACATAAGGTCTTACTATTTACAAATCAACAGATGCAAACCAACTTGGAGATTTACTGTCTTGAAAATATCTTACTATCCACATGTTAGTAGACTAACACTCAGCTTTAATGTCCTACATAATATCTCACTATCAACATATTAGCAGATTGACACCAAGCTTTAATCTTCTACATGATATTTTACTATTCACATGTTAGCACACCAACTGCAAGCTTGTTAGCATTCTAATGCAGAGCTTTGATGTCCTACATAGTATCTCACTATCAACATATTAGCAGATTGACACCAATCTTTAATCTTCTACATGATATTTTACTATTCACATGTTAGCACACCAACCGCAAGCTTGTTAGCAGTCTAACACAGAGCTTTGATGTCCTACATAGTATCTCACTATCAACATATTAGCAGATTGACACCAATCTTAAATCTTCTACATGATATTTTACTATTCACATGTTAGCACACCAACCGCAATCTTGTTAGCAGTCTAACGCAGAGCTTTAATGTCCTACATAGTTTCTCACTATCAACATATTAACAGACTGACACAAAGCTTTAATCTTCTACACTGTATCTTGCTATCCATATGTTAACACACACAGTGACACAGAAATATTTACGTTCGTACATATAATCTTACTTCCCACATGTTAACCACAATAGCATTATCAACTCTCAAACCCTTCAACGGTTTGCAAAGATTGGCCTTTTCAAACAAGCTAAACGCCTACTGTGTATGTATTTGCTTAATGGATGAATCAACAACAACAGAACCAATCGAAGGTGTTTTGCAATCAATTCTAGAGCTGCATTTATAATGCCAGTATGAACAGTACGTAATAAGAAGTTTTGAAAATCTGTCAATAATGTAGGGTTTTACACAATTGTACACACACGCACACACAAACGTAAAGAAATATGTGCATTCGTAAAAAAATGTATGTTTACAATAATAAGATATGTATTACTACCATGCTTTCAATTTGGTGTATGTTAATAGTGTCAGTATTCGAATATATCATAAATACACAGAGTGACAGCAAAGAGCAATTTTATCAATACCTGGGCTTTAGTAATGTGTACTTTAATATCTGTTTGTTTACATTTGTTAATATGGCAACTTATGCGTCTTGTGAAATAAAGAAATAAACAAGAAACAAACACACACTGGAATAAGGTTCAATTTAATGTTTACGTATTTCTTATGCCACATTATGAATATTATGTTTACATATATTCAGCCAGCAGTAAACATGCAAGATTCCATATGGCTAGTGTTATTAAAATGATGGTAATGGGTGTCCTGTTCTAAAAAAATTTACAGTTTAAAATTTGGATATGTACAATGAGATTAACAATCTATAAATGGTATGTTAGAGAAATGTATAACATAAAAGTCTACATACATTGCTTTTACATATCCAAGCTTGAACAATTTAAAAGTAGCACACACGCTTAACCATAAACAACTTTCAGCACAGGATCTTTGATTAGCTAGATAACAGTTTCACGGCCTAGTAGTGACTGTATTTACACGGTCAATGATTACTTCGTCATAAGGGCAATGTATTCAAAAGAAAGGGATGTAATAAATGCACTACAATAATATAAATCATTTAATAATTACATAAAAATAAAGCAAATACTTATAATAGTTACGGTTGCGTATAATGGAGCATACCATACGAAATTTACCTTTCGGAAATTTCTAACATTTTTTTGCATTTTATGGATATTATTAAATTCATTTTAAAAACAATATGCGAGTCGCTGTCACCACAACAGAGCTAACTTAAACAGGCATCAGCATATATGCTAACTCTAACCTTACTATTAACAGCTACAGGAGCAGCCAGTGTTGTCTTCTGCCAGTTACTTGTCTAGTTTGCTCCATGACTTCGACGCCGGTCAAGGTTCAAGGTTCAGCTCTTGTGATAAGCACGGCTTTGCTGTCACAATCGTCGCCGACGAGCGCCCGGGGTCGCGAGCTGTTCCTCCCCATATGTCGTGCACGAGGACGACAACAAGCGTGAGAAATTTGGTCGGGTGGATAATTAACACCTATCGCCTTCAGTGTACAGATGCCAATGTACACGTCCATGTGGTTCTGGTGTAGGGCCATAGCTCACTCGTTCTAAGGTTTGTAACCTGGATAAAGAGGGGAGACGCCCAAGCCAGAACCTCTCACGCAAATTTTTTATGATGGGATAACTCTTAATTATATATTTTTTGTATTTGTTTGGTTATGTCCCTCGCTGTGTTCAAAAAAACACTGGATGTCAACAACATCGACGACGAAGATGGCACACGACATAAAACTACACTATCACTAGCCCTTACACTATCAGTCAGCTATGGCTCGATGACCGCTGCAGCTCATGCGCTGCTCACCATCTTGATCCGGTATTTACTTGATTTTGAAGAAATATGATCATGACAATAATAATGGGCTTATCGCCGTCGATGAGAATAACCATCATCATCATGTGTCATACTGCGCCCTTAAGTCTGTGGGCGGATGTGTGCATGACAGATTAAGCCAACACCAGCTGGTGCTGGTTTTCTTTCTACTCTATACTTCCACCTGATCGCCCGTCGACCCTCGCTAACTGCATGCAAGGCTCTTTTTTGACCTCGCCTTTTTCAGGCTAAACGATTTACTGCCAGGATTCACTGAATCGCTTTTATTGACGTCCAGGTGATCGCCTTACATCGCTAAGCTCGCTAAACAGAAGTTTCTTTTGGAACCTTTCACTTGACATTCGAGAAACTTGACCAGTCTATCTCACTTTAAATTTCTACAAAAGTGTATGATAAGTGTAGTAGTAATGAAAAGAGTATGGTTATTTGTGATGTGGTCTTGTAGCCAATTTGGAGTATGTGTCATGTAGAAATGATTTAACCTCCTGGCGTGTTTGGCGTACACACTCCAGCTCTCTCACCCATAGATCAGGGTTTAGAGACTGGCCGGATGTTTGCCAATCAGATTAGTTGCTTTTTAACAATATACTTCATTTAAACATTCAAATCTTCTTCGGGCAATATCAGGTAGTACTATTTACTCATGTTTATCTTCTTTTTCTTTCTCTTCTTTTTCTTCTTCTTTCTCTTCTTTTTCGTCTTCTTTTTTTTCTTCGTCTTCTTTTTCTTATTTTATCTTTCTCTCTTCTTTTCTTTTTCTTCTTCTTTCTCTTCTTCTTCTTTTTCTTCTTTTTTTCCTTCTTTTTCTAGCTCACCGACAATTGTATTAAGTCTACACGTAAAGGCCAGTTCTATGGACAAAGTCTACTGTGGTGGGGAGTTCTTCAAGACTCTCACAAAAGTGTGTATGTGTGGGTTCATCTCCGTGGGTCAGTATTCACAACGCAGTTGCTTTAGCATGTTACAGTCTTGACAAAGGAAGGGTTCTGATACTAACACGTAACTGCATACCGAGGAGCGCGGTAGCTGTCAATCACACTGGATAAGCAGAAATTGTAGGACTCGACATAATGACACAAGAAACGAAGATCCGCATCTTCAACCTGTATGGCCCACCCAACAAATACCTGTCGCTCTCGAGTATGGAAATCAAGAACTCCAGCTGCCTAGTAGTTGGAGACTTCAACAGCCACTCGGAGAGATGGGGATATTCGGACACAGACAACAGAGGTGATGAAGTGGAAGACTGGGAGATAGACACAAATCTCTATCTTTTCAATAGGCTGGAGGACAGTCCTATCTTCTATTCTAGAAAATGGCATACCACCTCTGCTCCAGACTTGGCCTTTTCCATGGTTGATATTCACCACAAAATAGACGGCCAGGTGCTCAACCAATTGGCAGGTAGCGACAAAAGGCCAATTAGGCTAGAAATTGATATGGAAGTAGGCCCACGGGAAATAAAAGCGCTCCCACGTTGGAACTATAAACGAGCCGACTGGGACAGATTTGCAATTCTGACAGATCGGCTATATGAAACCATCAACACATGGAATAACAATATGAAACCTATGGTGGAAAGCCTAAGCAAAGCAATAATGCAAGCAACCACCGAAACCATCCCAAGAGGGGCAAGGAAAAACTACAAGCCATATTGGATTGATGAATTGCAGAAAGCGGAAGACGAAGTCTCAAATGCTAGGAACATGGCAGAGAGAGAACAATATATGGAGGCAAATATCGCCCTCAAGGCTATCACGGCGAAATACAAAAGAACACTAAACCATATAACAAGAGACAGCTGGAAAAATAAAACAGAAAGCCTCAATTTAGATAAAGAAGAGAACAAACTATGGAAGTTAGTCAGAGCCATGAATGACGAAACACCATCAAATAAAAATATTACCATCAAGCATGGCGACAACATGCTTACTGGAAAAAAAAAAGCAGCAAACGCCTTTATAGAACGAACACTATGCCAGAGCAAACCACATTGATGTCCCTACAGACAGGCACACAGACAATGGTGAAGAACAAAAGAGCCACGACAACATCAATATGGCACCAGAGGAGCACATGATGGCAATACTAACAATGAATGAAAAGGAAGAGGCCATGAGAACTCTAAAGAAAAGGAAATCGCCCGGAAAAGATGGGGTAACACGAAATGCTGATGGAGTTGGGCCAAATAGCAAAGAGGAAGTTACTATCAGTCCTGAACCAAAGCTGGAAAAGGGGAATTGTACATCAGACATGAAAAGACGCTGTACTTATACCAGTACCAAAGAAAGAAAAAGATAGAACAGATCCAAATGGATACAGGCCTATCAGTCTACTGAGCTGTGTAGGTAAACTGATGGAACGTGTGATAAACACCAGACTGATGTGGCATCTGGAAGAAAAACACATACTAATTCCACAGCAAGCAGGCTTTAGACAGCACAGATCCACTGAGGACCAGATCACTCTCATAGCCCAGTTAATAGATGATGCTTACCAGGAGAAAAAACACACAGTAGCGGTTTGGGTGGATTTAGAGAAGGCATTTGACAAGGTGTGGATAAAGGGACTTAAAGTCAAGCTACGAAGAAGTGAAGTTTGTGGGAAAATGTACAGATGGATCAGCGACTACCTCGAAAACAGAACATCCATAGTTCAAGTACAATAGCAGATGAGCAAAAAGGTGACACTTGAGCAGGGAGTACACCAAAGGGGAGTACTGTCACCAACACCTTTCCTGGTGTATATAAACAACATCACAGAGAATCTACCAAAAAGAGTCTACAGCTCCATGTTTGCAGACGATCTGGCTATGTGGACGTCTGAAAAAAATCTCACCATATCAAGCAATCGGATGCAGCAGGCCCTAACATTGTTGGAGGAGTGGGCGAACTCATGGCTGGTCAAAATAAATGAGGTAAAAACAACGTGTACGATATTCTCGCTTTCAAACAAACCCCAGAACACCAAAATAAGTCTTAAATGCAAATATCTGCGGACAAACGGCAACCAAAACTACCTGGGAGTCACATTTGATCGGTGCATGACATGGAAAAGTCAGATCGAGAGAAACCGAATGAGAGCCAGACAAAGAATGGCAATCATGAGGAAACGTGCTGGCACAAGTTGGGGAACAGACGAAACTGTACACTGGAAGAGTGAGACCAGTTGTCGAATATGGCATTGCGGCATGGGCAACAGCAGCAAAGGCGAACTTTGATAAAATTAGCAAACTTCAAAACCAAGCCATGAAAGGTGTTCACCGCACGCTGCTGCCCATTGGTGATCATTCTTATTCAGCAAATGATGTTAACTGTAGATACAAATTGTTCCTGTATCTCAACGGTTGTGTCATGTTCTGATGCCCATCGCAGGCCGTGATGGCGACTATGTCAAGACAGGTTTTTGTTAATCGTCTAAGGGAAAGTTGTTAGCCATTTGTGTGCTATGGTCTCCCTTGTCAAGTGTATGTCACGTACCCCTTCTCGGAATAATGTTTTTAAATACCTAAAATACAATAGCAAAGAACCAGTTATATAGAAATAGTTAAAAAACAAACACAAACGTACATGTGATATATGTGTCTTTCTTAACAATTTCAATAGAAATACAATAAATTTAAAATAGAAGAAAGTTAATTTCATTATTGTTTGAATGAACGTGCTGCGTATATATGCAAGGCTGAAGAACGGGTCACAGAGATCAAGAAATGCTGACCGCGTGAAGGCTTGTTGTTTCTCTTTCTCGAAGAGGATTCAACTGGTGTGTTGTACATGTTAGACATGCTGCCATGTTAGACATCTAATCGGTTTCGATTTGTTTTTCGTTTTTGCTACAAATGTCGAAAATCGATATTTGCAGAGATATATTGTTGGAAATGGAATGAAAACTTGCATAGCTCGCTTTACAAGATAAGGCTAGTTTACTAACTGTATTGTAGATAGTCTGTTCACACCAGGAATGTGTCCACGTGCGATCTAGCCCGGTGGGTCTAACAACTAGCACAATGTAAAAATACTGATGAGCGTAATCACAACTCAACGAAGTCCAAAATCTATACCTGAATTTAAAGTACAACCAAGATAACGATCACAGGCAAGGCAAAGACCAAACCTAAAGTTATTTTAGAACAACAGAAGATTGAGAAAGTCACAAGCTTTGAGTACCGCGGCTCAGTTATAACGCCAATGGCTACGGCAATGCAGAGGTTCAATAAAATGAGAAACTGATGACAGAACATTATTAACATGAAAATAACTATTATGTGAACTTGCATTATACCGATGAAGACATACGGATGTGAAACGTGGACCCCCACACAAACACTTAAGAAAAGGATTGCATCTTTTGAACTAAAGGACTATAGAAAAGTGCTCAAAATACAATGGATAGCAAAAAGGAAAAATGCAGATATCCTTAACTTAACTTAACGTCCTTAAACTGGTTTAGAAGACTCTGCAGAATCTGTATACATACAGTTTCATTTCATCACCTTGCTCTAAAAGCTATGCGCATCCAATGTATTATTAAATGCATTAACGGTCCTTCCTTCCCCTACCTCCCTTGACAATGCATTCCAAGCATTCACCACTCTCTAATTAAAAAAATATTTCCTAATATCGAATCTGGACCTCTCTTTAGTTAATGTATAACTATGCCCTCTTGTTCTATTTGGTGGCTGTTGTTTTTTTTTAAAAACTTGTTATAGTCTAATTTATCCATTCCTCTGATCATCTTATAAGCCTGTATTAAGTCACCACGAATTCTTCTCTCTTCTAGACACTGTAGGCCGGTTTTTCCTCATAACTGTAATTCTGCAATCCCACTATCAGCTATGTCGCTCTTTTTTGTATTCTTTCCAGCATGTTTGTATCCCCTCTATGATAATGACTCCACGCCTGTACATATAACTCCAATCTAGGTCTAACTAATGCTTTATACAGTTTGACTATCACTTCCTTGCTCCTATGTTTAATATTTATGTTTATCATACATAACATTGCATTTGCCTTTTTAATTGCTACCTGAATTTGCTCACTCACCTTACCTGTATGATCTAGTATAACTTCCAAGTCCCTTTCCTTATCTATCTTTCTAATATTGTTCTCTCCCATTATGTAATTATGTTTCATATTGGATCTACCCATGTGGATTACTGTACATTTATCTACATTAAACTCCATTTGCGAACCTACAAACCCCTCTCGAATTTTATCTAAATCCGATCTCAATATATCCACATCTGCTTGAGATATAGATAAAGATATATATATATATATATATATATATATATATATATATATACTATAGATCCTACTTAATTTCAAGCAAAATTGGTTAGTAAACAACATCTTGTCTCGAAAGCTAAAATAGTTTCTTCTGCTTCTTCGTTCGTCTTCAGACCTCAGCTTCAATGATTTTAACAAAGGCAGCAGTCGATTCAAGGCTCTGTACGCTTCCGTACAGCTTCTCGTGGAAGGACACTGGCTGTTGCCAATTGTTACTTCTTTTGTCGGTATACAGCGGACATGACTGCAAAATATATTATGCCTTCATGGGGGCTGTGCCGCAGGCACAAATCTCTGTAGTGCCAATCTTGAACTTGTTGTACAGATGGCATCTGAGTCTGTTGTGACCTGTGCGTAGCCGGAAAATGATCACCTGGTCTCGCCTGGAGAGTTGATGGTAGGCATCGTTTTCTATGTGGCCAATGTGATCCTATTTTCCATTTTGCACTGTACGTTGTCCTGATGAATGCTTTAGTTTCATTGTATGTGATTTCTGTATCACTCTGCTGCAGCATTCCTCGCTCTCTGGCGAGTTGTCCGCCTCCCCGTTGCCTGGAATGTCTCAGTGGGCTGGTGTCCATTGGACTGCTTTTTTTTTAATCACTGGGCTCTTGAGGGCCATTATACTGCTAGGTTGTCTGTGAAAATGACCACTTGCTTTGCTGTATAATAGTTTGACCACATCAAACGCCATACTGACCTAGAAAGAACGATACAGGAGGGTTTGTACCTTGGAAAGCGGGGCTGAAGCAGACCGATGAAAAGATGGAAACAAGAAATCACGGAGGTCCTGACGATGACAACGATAGAGACGATACTTCTGGCTTGAGATCGAGTTACAGATCGGTTGTTGTGAAAATGATTTTCTGCAAATGACATGCAACATGATGATGAAGATGATGATGATGATAATAGTGATGATAATGATGAAAGTGAGCGATTTTTTGTGCTTTGTAATAATGCTTGTTATGGTATACAAAAATATATGTGACTTTATTGTTGACGTAGATCTAGCAAATACTATTTTCATTTATAAACATCATTGCATAATTTCAGAAGTGCCGGTTATGCTAGCAATCAGCTAGAGGTTGGTGATATTTAAGATAATATCTGTTGGTAACTGAAACGCTAGTCCGGTCAAGCACACCATATTGTCCAGGACGTTGCGTCAGGGTCAATCACAATGTTTTTCGTCCATCACGAGCCTTTACTTTTTTGCCAACTTTAACCAGTGGCAAGAAAAAGTCAGGACGACTAGATATGAGCTCGGGTGCAGTGGTTGACCACGGATGCTCAAGTGCCTGGCCGTGTTCTGTGCAGTCCACACCGATCAGCACATTTACATTCCGTTCTCTGGACAACATTCTGCTACTTAAGCCATATCAGGGCTTGGTGGTGCAAGATTGAGAACGAACGACCCTAAGCCAGCAAGCCAAATAATAAAAAAACAGAATGCGATACTGGAGAAAACACTAAAAAGCTATATTTCTTTTTTTTGCCTCGTTTACCGTTGTTCCTAAGAGGCAGTATATTGTTCTGTGTTTTGCACTTTAGAGCCTGGTTAAACCATATTCAGCACGAAATTTAATAGGTGTACGACCCTGTCAGATCAGGAATCTGAACACATACATGTTTTGTTTGTGAGCCATCGAAACTTCGCAACCACGTATGAACACTTCTATAAAAGCTTACCACATGCAATTCCAAATTCATATCTTTTCTATCGTTATCGCTGCTTTTTTCAAATCTATCAATAACATGACCTCTCATAGTGTATCCGGGGTCCCTTACTGAGAATGGTAGAATATAACCGCCACAGAATACTGTCACAGTAGGTCAAGGGCAAACAATCTTAAGGTGAGCTATGTATGTATTTCTCCTGAGTGGCCAAAACATTCATTGCATGTTGAACGTGAGGACTAAGAGTTGTCCATGGATGTGGCAATCTCAAAATGTACATATTATCGCTACCCTACTGCAAATAACTAGAAAAAGTCTTTCCTAAAAGCTGGTTATGGTAAGTCAAATACAATGCTGGACCTTGTGCTTCAACAAAAAGAGATGAGTGATCTTGATTTAACTTAACTTAACGTCTTTATACTGGTTTAGAAGACTATGCAGAGTATGTACGCAACCAGTTTCATTTACATTTCCTTGCTCAATAAGCTATGCGCATCCAATGTATTTTTAAATGCATCAACTGGGTCTGGTTCCATCACTTTCTTGGAAATGCATTCCAAGCATTCACCCCTCTCTGACTAAAGAAATATTTCCAAATATCCAATCTTGACCTTTCTTTATTTAATTTGAAGCTATGCCTTTTTGTTCTGATTTGATTGATTGAACTCCATGCATGTATTGAAAGGCGTGACTAAAGAGAGTTGTGCATGAGGATAGCAACCTCAACATGCAAGTAAATTGTTAGATAAACTCCTACTGCAAGATCATGCAATGCTTTTTGCTGAAGTCATCTTGATGGAGTTTGACTGTACTTGTACTGATGTGCTTCGGCTGGCGCGAAAAAAATGTCAAGAAAAGAGATCTTCCTTGTTCGTCTTCAGACCTCGAATTCAATTACTCTAACGAAGGCAGCAGTTGACTTGAGGGTCCGAACACTTCTGTACAGCTACTCGTGGAAGGACACTGGTTGTTGCCAAATGCTATTTCTTGTCGGTAAACGATGGGCAGGGCTGTAAATGTGTTCTGATGTCATGGGGGTGTGCCGAGAAGATAGATGGCCAGCTAGAGTCGTTGCCTTGTGTTTTAAGTCAAGTCAGGTACTCCTCATACTCAACCATTGTCTTTCGTGTTGATCGTCCACGGCAACGTTTGGTGAGTCTCGGGCAGCGTGGAGGAAGACGGAGTAGAATCGAAATGTCTCAGCCAGGTGTTCTGCGGGAGACTCCATTAGTGGTGAGGTCTTGTATTTCGTATAGTGTAAAGTGCAGAATCTGCAACAAAAGAAATAGTATTTGTAAGAGTATGTGTTTATATTAATCTTAGTCTTAGTAGACCTGTAATTCTACAAGGGAAGATGACCATGTGGAGGTCCCAGCTGTGGTGTGAGCTGGATAAAGGAGGGATGAGGATTTCCTGCTTAGCGTGTTAGGCTCGAGCAGCTTATTACTCCGCTGTGTTAAGACAAGTGCCAAGAAGTTTGGTTAATAGATCTGCGAGTCCATCTTAAAAGACTCAAACACTAGACCAACTTGACACGCAGCCTGTTAGGCGCCATCTATGCTGCTCTTAACAAACCAACTAAGCATGGCCGGTGTTGTAACTTAACTTAACTTAACTTAACGTCTTTACACTGGTTTAGAAGACCCTGCAGAGTCTGTATACAACCAGTTACATTTACATCACCTTGCTCTAAAATCTATGCGCATCCAGTTTATTCTTAAACGCATTAACTGTTCCTGCCTCCACCACCTCCCCTGGCAATGCATTCCAAGCAGACACCACTCTCTGACTAAAAAAATATTTCCTAATATCTAACCTGGACCTCTCTTTAATCAGCTTGTAGCTATGCCCTCGTGTTATTGTAGGTGGCTGTATTTTAAAAAACTTGTTATAGTCTAATTTATCGATTCCTCTGATCATCTTATAAACCTGTATTAAGTCACCACGAATTCTTCTCTCTTCGAGACACTGTAGGCCTGTTTTTCTGAGTCGTTCTTCATAACTGTAATTCTGGAATCCAACTATCATCTTTGTCGCTCTTTTTTGTATTCTTTCTAGCATGTTTATGTCCCCTCTATGATAAGGACTCCACACCTGTACACAGTACTCCAATCTAGGTCTAACTAAAGCTTTATACAGTTTGACGATCACTTCCTTGCTCCTATGTTTAATATTTCTTTTTATCATACCTAACATTGCATTTGCCTTTTTCACTGCTACCTTAACTTGCTCACTCACCTTTCCTGTATGATCTATTATAACCCCTAGGTCGCTTTCCTTATCTCTCTTTCTAATATTGTTTTCTCCCATTCTGTATTTATGTTCCATATTGGATCTACCCATGTGGATGACTGTACATTTATCTACATTAAACTCCATTTGCCAGATTAAAGACCATTCTCGAATGTTATCTAAATCCGACATCAATATATCCACTTCCGCTTTAGATGAGACACTACTGCATAGTTTTGTGTCATCAGCAAATTTTGCAATCATGGATCTCATATCAATGTCCAAATCATTTATATATATCATGAACAAAATTGGTCCCAAAACCGAGCCCTGTGGCACACCACTTTTCACTTCACTCCACTCAGAGTACTCCTTATTTATGCCCACCCTCTGCCTTCTTCCTGTTAACCAATTTTCAATCCATTTGGCAACTTCGCCACCTATTCCATGTGATTTTAACTTTCGAAATAATCTTTGATGAGGTACTCTATCAAAGGCCTTTGCAAAGTCTAGATAAATAACATCCACTGGCTCCCCTTTATCTATGATTTTAGTAACCTCCTCCACGAATTCTAATAGATTTGTTAAGCATGATCTCCCTCTAGTAAACCCATGCTGACTATTTCTAATTAGATTACATTTTTCTAAATGCATTACAATGTTTTCTTTGATTATTGACTCTAACAATTTACAGACTATGCTCGTTAAACTCACCGGTCTATAATTTGCCGGATCTGATTTTTTGCCTTTTTTGAATAAGGGGATCACTCCTGCATCTTTCCAATCCCGTGGAACAATCCCTTTTGTAAGTGATTGAGAACATAATATAGCCAATGGTTTTGCTAGTTGGTTTCTAATTTCATACAGCAATTTTGGGTGAATACCATCTTGACCTGGACATTTATTCACTTTCAACCCCTCCAATTTTTTAAAAACCATTTCCTCTGTAATACAGATTGATCTTAATCCCGCTGTATCCATGTCTCTTTGAAAAATATCTATAGGCTCTGGGATCTCGGAGCAGTCCTCCTTTGTGAAGACTGTGCCAAAGTACTGATTAAGCAGATTAGCAGCCTCCCTATTCTCACTTATTATTTTCCCTGTACTGTCTATGAGAGGGCCTACTTTGTCTTTCGTTCTTTGTTTATTTCTAACATAAGAAAAGAAGCTTTTACTGTCAGTCTTGATCCTCTGAGCAAGTTTTTTTCAAAGTCTATTTTTGCTGTTTTATTCGCTTTCTGAGATATGTTCTGCTTGTCCAAATATTTTACATATGTTTCTTTTGATTTACCTGCCTCTATATATTTTTGCCATGCTTTATTTTTTGCTCTTCTACATTTCACTACAAATCTAGTTATCCACTTTTTACGCTTGGGGTTTACCTCCCTACATGGAACACATTCCTCTTTTAGCGTTTCTAGAACTGTTTTAAAACTTTCCCACTCCTGTTCAACATCTGTTCCTACAATAATATCTTTCCAGATTATGTGGTTCGCTGCCTCTTTCATCCTCTTAACATCTGTCTTAGAGTAGTCGTATGTTCGCGTGTTTATGTTTACTTCTTTCCCTGCAATACGATCCCAACGGATGATTTGATGGTCACTTGAGCCAAACAGTTCCCCAACGGTAACGTTTTCAATCATATTTTCCTCTGTGGTAAAAACTAGGTCGAGTATGTTTTTGCCTCTGGTGGCTGCTTCTACATGTTGAATTAAAAAATTGTCAGTTATGCACGTAACAAAAGGTTTTGACTCTACAAGTGCTTCTGCCATATCCCATTTTATTTCTGGATAGTTGAAATCTCCCATTAATAATAATTTCCCTTTACTTGCCTTTGCTATGCTACTAATCAGCTCCTCATCTTCCTCTTTTTGACTTGATGGACATCTATAGCACACTCCAATCACTGTTTTTTCACCCCCACTTTCTATTTCTCCCCATACACTTTCATTTTTGTTACCACATGATAAATAATCTTTGATCGTTATATTAACAGAATTTATACAGTATAATAAAACGCCACCTCCCTTAGTCTTGTCTCCAATTATCCTATCTTTCCTTAACATTGTATATCCCTCAATTTCAAGTTCACTATCTGCAATCTCCTCATATGTCCATGATTCTGTTAACCCTATTATATCTGGTTTTTCTTCTTCTACATACAGTTCCAATTCTTCTCTTTTATTTACTATGCTTCTCACATTTGCATAAAAACATTTTAGTTTGTAATGTAGGACATCAAAGTTGTGGGTAAGTCTAACATCTGTATAGTGGATACTGTGCAATGCATTCAATCTAGAGTTGGTTTGTTAATATGTGGATTGTAAGATCTTGTGTAAGACATTAAAGCTGTCTGTAAGTATGATGCCATTGGGATTGTACAATACTTTGAAGAACAATAAAACTTGGTATTGATCTGTTAATATATAGATAGCAAATTACAATGTAGGACTGTAAAGTTTCGAGTCAGTGAACTTATGTTTAATGGGGATAGTGCGATACTTTGTGGGACAATACCGTTTATTGTCTGTATGTTAATATTCATATAGGAAGGTATTATATAAAAGACTGTTACCATGTGCTTGGGTAGATACTGTGTAGGACATAAACATTTAATGCTGGAATGATAGTCTGTGGATAGTAAGATACTATATATATGACATTAAAACTTGATGTAGCATAGTAAGATACTAGCTAGGACTGTAATGCCTAGGGTGAGTTTGTTAAAATATGGATAGTAAGATACTAGTTAGAACTGTAATGCCTAGGGTCAGTTTGTTAACATGGGGATAGCAAGATACTATTTCCATAGTGTCGGTTTGTACATTCTATAAATTGCTGAGCGATTATAGTAGTAAAACTGGGAGAGTTCAAAACGTAGTTCCCTCATGTTCCAGTCTCTCTCTGTGGAGTATAAAAAATAGATAGGAATGGTTAAAATACCGCTATGGAACAAAATCAAGAACCTAACCTACGTTAGATACAGAAATTACATACAATGAGACTAAAGCATTCATCAGGGCAACGTACAGTGCAAAATGGAGAAAAAAAAACGACACCCTGGCCACATAGATTATCATTCTCCGGCTTCGCACAGGTCACAACAGTCTGAGATGTCATCTGTACACAAGTTCAATTCAAGATTGGTACTACAGACCTTCGTGCCTGCGGCACAGCCCCCATGAAGGCAGAACATATTTTGCAGTCATGTCCACAGTATACCGACAGAAGAAGTAGCATTTGGCAACAGCTAGTGTCCTTCCACGAGAAGCTGTACAGAAGCGTAGAGAGCCTTTAGTCGACTGATGACTTCGTTAGAGTCATTGAAGTTGATGTCTGAAGACGCACGAAAAAGAAGAAGAAGAAATGAACCAGTCGATGCTTCCCGTTGGATCCACTACTAGGGAATTGCATGTTTACATTCTGATTCGCATTATTCGTTTATAGGTCTAGTGATATTGCGAGCTAAATATCTGAGTAGCAAAATGCCCCTTTGTCGCTATGTGCATTCACAAGCAAAAACAACTAGTATTCTCTGTATAAGCAATATATGTCCTCTAGCCCACTGTATGGACGGCGTACTACAGTAAACATCCCGAATGATTCTGGATCTTTGGGTATGGCAATGACAAAAATAGGACCAATGCCCTACATAGAGCATGTCATAAGAGGCGACTAACTGTGTGACATGAATGGTTTGAATTGACAGAACAGAGATTTATAACGTTTCAGATAAGTATTAGTGTTGAAAATTAATTTGTGTATTAATAACATAGTTGTGATTGTAGTTTATTGTAGCATACGTATTTTCAAATATAGTGGCCTTGTTATAACAGATAGTTAGTGACTTGACAGAATTAAATAGCGTAGAACAGTGAGCGGTAGTAACACTCAGATAACACTAGGCCTAGTCGTTTTGATACTTTGTAGAAAGTTAAATACGAGCGACATTTGTTTGTTCCTTTTTTGGCGTTGCTTTAAGAAGTATACATTTTATTAGGTATTAATATAACTTATTGGCTAACGGAAATAAATAGCAAAATTAGTATGGCCACTAAGACGAGACGAACTGCTGCGAGGAAAGGCCAAGTCAGATTATGTGATTTGTGTGGCGAAAATGTTAGTATTACTACAACGTTGGAAGATGAAGGAACCGTTTTATGTAGGATATGTAGAGTTGAAGAGAGGCAGGCACAAATGGAGTTCCATATAAGGGAAAATGAGAAGAGATTAGAGGAGATAGAAAAGAGGCAGATGGAAATACAAGGGAAACAAGTGAAAATGGAGGAAATTTTAAAGAAGCTGCAGTCAAGGTGTAGTCAAGGAAGTAAGGGAGATTTGAGTGAGGAAACAGCTCACAGGACAGAGAGCTGTGGAGAGAAGTATGCACATATAGGTGAGGGGTCAGATTTGGTAGTAGGAGATTCAATGGTGAGAGAGGTTGGCAGACATTTGTCTAAACAACACAACATGTTTGAAAGAATGGATATTGGGGGAGCAAAAATAGAGGACATAGAGGGGAGAATAAAGAGGTTAGATGACAAAGGAAACAGTCATGTGGTAGTATTGGCAGGTACAAATAATGTAAAGAGAGATGGTACAGAAATAATTATGGATAAATATAAAAGTCTTATGAGAACACTTAAGGAAAAAAAGTTTAGAAAGGTCACAATGATGGGCATTTTAGACAGAGCAGATGGGTCAGACTATCTAGATAGCAAAATAATAGGTATCAACCTTAGGTTACAGGTGATGTGTGCGGACATGGGAATGGAATTTATTGATGTTAAAGTAGACAAAAGTAAAATGTTAGATAGGAGAGGTTTACATATAAATGAGATAGGACAGCATGTTGTAGCAAAGTATATGTTCTATCATTGTGTTAGAAATTTAAACTAGTTAGGCCTATGAAGTATGAGACTAAAGATAGGCCTACAATAGGGTGCTATAGAGGATGTAGTCAAAGGAGTAATTTGGTGTCAGGGAAGTGTGAAATACATAGTAGAAAAGCAAACACTAAAATGATAAAGCAGAAGCAAAAAGAGGAAAACCAACAACATTACAAACTAAAATGTTTTTATGCAAATGTGAGAAGCATAGTAAATAAAAGAGAAGAATTGGAACTGTATGTAGAAGAAGAAAAACCAGATATAATAGGGTTAACAGAATCATGGACATATGAGGAGATTGCAGATAGTGAACTTGAAATTGAGGGATATACAATGTTAAGGAAAGATAGGATAATTGGAGACAAGACTAAGGGAGGTGGCGTTTTATTATACTGTATAAATTCTGTTAATATAACGATCAAAGATTATTTATCATGTGGTAATGAAATTAGAAACCAACTAGCAAAACCATTGGCTATATTATGTTCTCAATCACTTACAAAAGGGATTGTTCCACGGGATTGGAAAGATGCAGGAGTGATCCCCTTATTCAAAAAAGGCAAACAATCAGATCCGGCAAATTATAGACCGGTGAGTTTAACGAGCATAGTCTGTAAATTGTTAGAGTCAATAATCAAAGAAAACATTGTAATGCATTTAGAAAAATGTAATCTAATTAGAAATAGTCAGCATGGGTTTACTAGAGGGAGATCATGCTTAACAAATCTATTAGAATTCATGGAGGAGGTTACTAAAATCATAGATAAAGGGGAGCCAGTGGATGTTATTTATCTAGACTTTGCAAAGGCCTTTGATAGAGTACCTCATCAAAGATTATTTCGAAAGTTAAAATCACATGGAATAGGTGGCGAAGTTGCCAAATGGATTGAAAATTGGTTAACAGGAAGAAGGCAGAGGGTGGGCATAAATAAGGAGTACTCTGAGTGGAGTGAAGTGAAAAGTGGTGTGCCACAGGGCTCGGTTTTGGGACCAATTTTGTTCTTGATATATATAAATGATTTGGACATTGATATGAGATCCATGATTGCAAAATTTGCTGATGACACAAAACTATGCAGTAGTGTCTCATCTAAAGCGGAAGTGGATATGTTGATGTCGGATTTAGATAAAATTCGAGAATGGTCTGTAAGCTGGCAAATGGAGTTTAATGTAGATAAATGTACAGTCATCCACATGGGTAGATCCAATATGGAACATAAATACAGAATGGGAGAAAACAATATTAGAAAGATAGATAAGGAAAGGGACCTAGGGGTTATAATAGATCATACAGGAAAGGTGAGTGAGCAAGTTAAGGTAGCAGTGAAAAAGGCAAATGCAATGTTAGGTATGATAAAAAGAAATATTAAACATAGGAGCAAGGAAGTGATCGTCAAATTGTATAAAGCTTCAGTTAGACCTAGATTGGAGTACTGTGTACAGGTGTGGAGTCCTTATCATAGAGGGGACATAAACATGCTAGAAAGAATACAAAAAAGAGCGACAAAGATGATAGTTGGATTCCAGAATAACAGTTATGAGGAACGACTCGGAAAAACGGGCCTACAGTGTCTCGAAGAGAGAAGAATTCGTGGTGACTTAATACAGGTTTATAAGATGATCAGAGGAATCGATAAATTAGACTATAACAAGTTTTTTAAAATACAGCCACCTACAATAACACGAGGGCATAGCTACAAGCTGATTAAAGAGAGGTCCAGGTTAGATATTAGGAAATATTTTTTTAGTCAGAGAGTGGTGTCTGCTTGGAATGCATTGCCAGGGGAGGTGGTGGAGGCAGGGGCAGTTAATGCGTTTAAGAATAAACTGGATGCGCATAGATTTTAGAGCAAGGTGATGTAAATGTAACTGGTTGTATACAGACTCTGCAGGGTCTTCTAAACCAGTATAAAGACGTTAAGTTAAGTTACATAATTTCTCACTGCCACCATGTTAACAGGCCAACACAGAGTTTAAATGTCTTACAGAGTATCTTACTTTCCACAGGTCAACAGGCCAACATAGAGCTTGAATGTCCTACATAGTATCTTACTATCCACATGTCAACAGGATAACACAGAGCTTGAATGTCCTACAGAGTATCTTACTATTCACAAGTCAACTGGCCAATACAGAGCTTTAATGTGCTACAGAGTATCTTACTATCCACATGTAAACAGGCAAACACAGAGCTTGAATGTCCTACAGAATATCTTACTATCCACATGTCAACAGGCCAAGACAGAGCTTTAATTTCCTACAGAGTATCTTACTATCCACATGTTAACAGGCCAACATAGAGCTTGAATGTCCTACACAGTATTTTACTATCCACATATCAACAGGCAAACACATAACTTAAATGTCCTACTGAGTATCTTACTATCCACATGTTAACAGGCCAATACAGAGCTTTAATGTGCTACAGAGTATCTTACTATGCACATGATAACAGGCCAACACAGAGCTTGAATGTCCTACAGAGTATCTTACTAACCCAATGTTAACAGGCCAACACAGAGCTTGAATGTCCTACAGAATATCTCACTATCCACATGTCAACAGGCCAAGACAGAGCTTTAATTTCCTACAGAGTATCTTACTATCCACATGTTAACAGGCCAACATAGAGCTTGAATGTCCTACAGAGTATTTTACTAGCCACATGTCAAGAGGCAAACACATAGCTTGAATGTCCTACAGAGTATCTTACTATAGACATGTCAACAGGCCAACACAGAGCTTTAATGTCCTACATAGTGTTTTACTATCCACATGTCAATTGGGCAACATAGCTTGAATGTCTTACAGAGTATCTTACTATCCATATGTCAACAGGTCAACACAGAACTTGAATGTCCTACAGAGTATCTTACTATCCACATGTCAACAGGCGAACACAGAGCTTGAATGATCTACAGAGTATCTTACTATTCACAAGTCAACTGGCCAACACAGAGCTTGAATGTCCTACAGAGTATCTTACTATTCACAAGTCAACTGGCCAACACAGAGCTTGAATGCCGTACATAATATCTTACTATTCACAAGTCAACTGGCCAACACAGAGCATGAATGTCCTTCAGAGTATCTTACTATTCACAAGTCAACTGGCCAACACAGAGCTTGAATGTCCTACATAATATCTTACTATTCACATGTTAACAAGCAGACACCATGCTTTACTGTTAAAAATAATATCTTACTATCCACGTGTTAACAAACCGACAGTAAATGTTAATGTCCTACACACTATCTTACTTCTTCTTCTTCTTCAACAAATTCACGTTGATGTCTGACAGCGTACTTCGAAGAAGACATCTTACTGTACCCATGTCATCAGCCCGACTCTGAGCTTTGCTATCCTACATGATATTGTACTATCCACATGTTTTAATGTCATTCATAGCATTTTACAGTCTCCATGTCAACAGACTAACACAAAGCTGTAATGTCCTAATATAAAATCTATCTTTCTAAATGTTAGCACACCTAATAGCAAGCTGTAATGTACTACATAAAATCTTACAATCTAAATGTTAACAGACCGATGCTATTCGCTAATATCCTACATATTATCTTACTGTGACCATGGGGACGGTGTGGCCTAGTGGTTAAGTGGCACAGCTCAAAACCCAAAGGTGCTGGATTCAATCCCCATCACAGCGCCGTTAACCCAAGGAAGCGAATTCTTAGAAAATGCAAGAGGAAGCAGACCCTTACATAAAATGCATGTTGAAGTTGGTAGCACTTGGTCGATAGGCGCAAAATAAAAACCACAGTACAATGTACACCACCTTGGCGATTAGAGAAATAAGGCGAACTCAAAAAAACAAACAAACAAACAAACTGTCACCATGTCAACAGAATTACACTAAGCTTCAGTGTCCTATATATTATCTTAATGTCCTCATATAACCAACCGATTCTTTAGATTTAATGCGATACATAGGATCTTACTGTCTACATATTAACATACTGTCTGAGTATCCCAACAGTAACATACACGAACAGTCACCTAACTTTACTGTCCTGCATAGCATTTTACAATCCCCATGTTAACAAACCTACCTAAAAGTATTAGTGTCCTACATAATATCTTACTGACCCCACTTTAACAGATCTAAACTGAGCTTGACGGTCCTATAAACTATCTCACTGACGCCTCTTCAACAGATCAAATCTGATTTTTAATCTCCTACATAATATCTTAGTATCAGCATAACAAAAGATGAAGGCTAACACTGAGCTTTAAGGTCCTAGGTAGTATCTTACTGTCTGTATATTAACAGATGGACACCAAGATAATTGTCCTGTAAAGTATCATACTATCCCTATCTTAGCAGGCCGACAACAAGCTGTAATGTCCTACATAGTACATTACTAATTTGCATGTTAATAGCCGAAAACCGAGCTTTTGGCATAGATGACATACATAGTATCTAACTATACAACTGTTAGCAGACAGACACTGAGTTTTATTGTCCTATGTAGCATTAACTGTTTGCATGTTTACAAACCATTCCCATTTGTTAATGTCCTACATGTAATCTTACTGTCCAGAAGTTAACATACTAACACAAAGCTTAAATGACCTACTTTTTATATTTCTGTACAAAGATAGCAGTCTGACACAAATCTGTAATGTCCTACCTATTGTTTTACTATCCACACGTTATAACAGAATGAAAGCAATCTTCACTTTTCTACATAACATCAAACTACCCACTTCAAAACACACAGACAGTGAACTTTCATGGCCTACTTATTTTCTTAATATCCACATGTTAATATACATCAACTGAGAAATAATGTTGTATATATTTTCTCACTATCCACATGAAAACAAACCAACCTCATGAACAGGTGTCCTAAATAGTATATTTTTTCCCCCAGGTAAACGGACCAAAACTGAGTAGTAATGTCCTACATAGTATTTTACTCTCCGCTTGTTAACAGATCAACACTGATCTGTAATGTCCTTTATAGTATCTTACTATCCCCAGGTCAAAATACCAACACAGAGCAGTAATGTCCTACATAGTATCTTACTATCCGCGTGTTAACAGAATGACAGCTAGCATTACTTTACCTCATAGTATTGTACTATCCACTTGTTAGCATACGAACAGTGAGCTTTCATGTCCTACATATTTTCTTAATATTCAAATGTCAACGCATAACAGCCGAGATGTAAAGTTGTATATATTATCTTTCCCCTTGATAAAACATCAACACTGAGCTGTAATGTCATACATAATATCTTACTAATCATCATGTTTACAGACCAACACAGAGAACATGTGTCCAACACAATGTCTTAAAGTTCACATGTATTAACAGACCAACACTGAGAACATATGTCCTACATAATATCTTACAGTTCACATGTATTAACAGACCAACACTGAGAACATGTGTCCTACACAATATCTTACAGTTCACATGTATTAACAGACCAACACTGAGCTTTTCTGTCCTATTAAGTGTGAGACCTTCCATTTGTTAACAAACAGAAACCAATAATACATTTCCTAAACAGCATCCTGCTGTCCGCATGTCAATAGACCAACAACGAGCTGTAATGTTCTAAATAAATTTTTACTATCAATACATTAACAAACCCACACTGAGCCTTATCGCCAAAATAAAAGTATCTTCCTTTCCCCCAAAAAAGAGATGCAGTAGACTTAATTATTTTATTTGACTATCACAGTGCAAACAGAATCACACCGTGGTTCAATGTCCTTTATATTATCTTGATATTCACAGGACAAAAGAAGTAGACGGACAACAAACTCTACTGTCCCACATAGTATCTTACTTTCCACCTTCAACTAACTGACCATGTCCGTTAATGTTGTACATATTATACTACTAATCACATGTTAATAGATCCACACTGTGCTTCAAAGCCCTACATTTTATCTTTGAATCCCCATGCCAGAAGAACACTTAGCTTTACTGTTATACATACTATCTTACCATCCACATGTCGACAGACCAGCACCAAGATTTGCTACACTAAATATTATCTTACCATCCACATGTTAACAGACCAGCACCAAGATTTGATACCCTACATATTATTTTACCATCCACATGTTAATAGACCAGAACCGAGATTTGATACCCTACATATTATCTTACCCTCCACATGTTAACAGACCAGCACCAAGATTTGATACCCTAAATAATATCTTACAATCCATTTGATAACTGACCAATACTAGGATTGGATACCTTACATATTACTTTACTATCCACATGGCAACATATGTAGATCGCCATGTAATTTTACAGTCTTACGTAGTACCTACAATCCATAAATTAACAGACCAACACCAAAATGTGTGTTCTACATAGCATTTTACTTTCACTGTGTTTTAGTGAAATGAGATACCAACGAATGCAGAGCTGAGGCAAAAGCTATGGTGCAGCCACTATGTCCTGGTAAAGATTATGGACTGCATCATGATTACTGGCTTGCAGATATAACATGACCAAAGGATCCTGAACGCAAAGAGGAATAAAGAATTTTTGCACGCTAGAGGACTAAAATTGAGTTTTAATGTCCTACATATTATCTCTTTATCTACATATTAACAGATAGACACTAAGATTTAATGGTGTACATATTATCTTACTATCCACATGTTAGGAGTCAGATACTGAGCTTAAATCTCTTACATAAGGTCTTACTATTTACAAATCAACAGATGCAAACCAGCTTGGAGATTTACTGTCTTGAAAATATCTTACTATCCACATGTTAGTAGACTAACACTCAGCTTTAAAGTCCTACATAATATCTCATTATCAACATATTAGCAGATTGACACCAAGCTTTAATCTTCTACATGATATTTTACTATTCACATGTTAGCACACCAACTGCAAGCTTGTTAGCATTCTAATGCAGAGCTTTGATGTCCTACATAGTATCTCACTATCAACATATTAGCAGATTGACACCAATCTTTAATCTTCTACATGATATTTTACTATTCACATGTTAGCACACCAACCGCAAGCTTGTTAGCAGTCTAACGCAGAGCTTTAATGTCCTACATCGTTTCTCACTATCAACATATTAACAGACTGACACAAAGCTTTAATCTTCTACACTGTATCTTGCTATCCATATGTTAACACACACAGTGACACAGCAATATTTACGTTCGTGCATATAATCTTACTTCCCACATGTTAACCACAATAGCATTATCAACTCTCAAACCCTTCGACGGTTTGCAAAGATTGGCCTTTTCAAACAAGCTAAACGCCTACTGTGTATGTATTTGCTTAATGGATGAATCAACAACAACAGAACCAATCGAAGGTGTTTTGCAATCAATTCTAGAGCTGCATTTATAATGCCAGTATGAACAGTACGTAATAAGAAGTTTTGGAAATCTGTCAATAATGTAGGGTTTTACACAATTGTACACACACGCACACACAAACGTAAAGAAATATGTGCATTCGTAAAAAAATGTATGTTTACAATAATAAGATATGTATTACTACCATGCCTTCAATTTGGTGTATGTTAATAGTGGCAGTATTCGAATATATCATAAATACACAGAGTGTATCTGTTTGTTTACATTTGTTAATATGGCAACTTATGCGTCTTGTGAAATAAAGAAATAAACAAGAAACAAACACACACTGGAATAAGGTTCAATTTAATGTTTACGTATTTCTTATGCCACATTATGAATATTATGTTTACATATATTCAGCCAGCAGTAAACATGCAAGATTCCATATGGCTAGTGTTATTAAAATGATGGTAATGGGTGTCCTGTTCTAAAAAAATTTACAGTTTAAAATGTGGATATGTACAATGAGATTAACAATCTATAAATGGTATGTTAGAGAAATGTATAACATAAAAGTCTACATACATTTGCTTTTACATATCCAAGCTTGAACAATTTAAAAGTAGCACACACGCTTAACCATAAAAAACTTTCAGCACAGGATCTTTGATTAGCTAGATAACAGTTTCACGGCCTAGTAGTGAACTGTATTTACACGGTCAATGATTACTTCGTCATAAGGGCAATGTATTCAAAAGAAAGGGATGTAATAAATGCACTACAATAATATAAAACATTTAATAATTACATGAAAATAAAGCAAATACTTATAATAGTTACGGTTGCGTATAATGGAGCATACCATACGAAATTTACCTTTCGGAAATTTCTAACATTTTGTTGCATTTTATGAATATTATTAAATTCATTTTAAAAACAATATGCGAGTCGCTGTGACCACAACAGAGCTAACTTAAACAGGCATCAGCATATATGCTAACTCTAACCTTACTATTAACAGCTACAGGAGCAGCCAGTGTTGTCTTCTGCCAGTTACTTGTCTAGTTCGCTCCATGACTTCGACGCCGGTCAAGGTTCAAGGTTCAGCTCTTGTGATAAGCACGGCTTTGCTGTCACAATCGTCGCCGACGAGCGCCCGGGGTCGCGAGCTGTTCCTCCCCATATGTCGTGCACGAGGACGACAACAAGCGTGAGAAATTTGGTCGGGTGGATAATTAACACCTATCGCCTTCAGTGTACAGATGCCAATGTACACGTCCATGTGGTTCGTGGTACTCGTTCTAAGGTTTGTAACCTGGATAAAGAGGGGAGACGCCCAAGCCAGAACCTCTCACGCAAATTTTTTATGATGGGATAACTCTTAATTATATATTTTTTGTATTTGTTTGGTTATGTCCCTCGCTGTGTTCAAAGAAACACTGGATGTCAACAACATCGGCGACGAAGATGGCACACGACATAAAACTACACCCCCTTCCACGCCTTCTAACGACACAAGTTACTGGAGAAAAAAAAAATGCAGCAAACGCCTTTATAGAACGAACACTATGCCAGAGCAAACCACATTGATGTCCCTACAGACAGGCACACAGACAATGGTGAAGAACAAAAGAGCCACGACAACATCAATATGGCACCAGAGGAGCACATGATGGCAATACTAACAATGAATGAAAAGGAAGAGGCCATGAGAACTCTAAAGAAAAGGAAATCGCCCGGAAAAGATGGGGTAACACGAAATGCTGATGGAGTTGGGCCAAATAGCAAAGAGGAAGTTACTATCAGTCCTGAACCAAAGCTGGAAAAGGGGAATTGTACATCAGACATGAAAAGACGATGTACTTATACCAGTACCAAAGAAAGAAAAAGATAGAACAGATCCAAATGGATACAGGCCTATCAGTCTACTGAGCTGTGTAGGTAAACTGATGGAACGTGTGATAAACACCAGACTGATGTGGCATCTGGAAGAAAAACACATACTAATTCCACAGCAAGCAGGCTTTAGACAGCACAGATCCACTGAGGACCAGATCACTCTCATAGCCCAGTTAATAGATGATGCTTACCAGGAGAAAAAACACACAGTAGCGGTTTGGGTGGATTTAGAGAAGGCATTTGACAAGGTGTGGATAAAGGGACTTAAAGTCAAGCTACGAAGAAGTGAAGTTTGTGGGAAAATGTACAGATGGATCAGCGACTACCTCGAAAACAGAACATCCATAGTTCAAGTACAATAGCAGATGAGCAAAAAGGTGACACTTGAGCAGGGAGTACACCAAAGGGAAGTACTGTCACCAACACCTTTCCTGGTGTATATAAACAACATCACAGAGAATCTACCAAAAAGAGTCTACAGCTCCATGTTTGCAGACGATCTGGCTATGTGGACGTCTGAAAAAAATCTCACCATATCAAGCAATCGGATGCAGCAGACCCTAACATTGTTGGAGGAGTGGGCGAACTCATGGCTGGTCAAAATAAATGAGGAAAAAACAACGTGTACGATATTCTCGCTTTCAAACAAACCCCAGAACACCAAAATAAGTCTTAAATGCAAATATCTGCGGACAAACGGCAACCAAAACTACCTGGGAGTCACATTTGATCGGTGCATGACATGGAAAAGTCAGATCGAGAGAAACCGAATGAGAGCCAGACAAAGAATGGCAATCATGAGGAAACTTGCTGGCACAAGTTGGGGAACAGACGAAACTGTACACTGGAAGAGTGAGACCAGTTCTCGAATATGGCATTGCGGCATGGGCAACAGCAGCAAAGGCGAACTTTGATAAAATTAGCAAACTTCAAAACCAAGCCATGAAAGGTGTTCACCGCAAGCTGCTGCCCATTGGTGATCATTCTTATTCAGCAAATGATGTTAACTGTAGATACAAATTGTTCCTGTATCTCAACGGTTGTGTCATGTTCTGATGCCCATCGCAGGCCGTGATGGCGACTATGTCAAGACAGGTTTTTGTTAATCGTCTAAGGGAAAGTTGTTAGCCATTTGTGTGCTATGGTCTCCCTTGTCAAGTGTATGTCACGTACCCCTTCTCGGAATAATGTTTTTAAATACCTAAAATACAATAGCAAAGAACCAGTTATATAGAAATAGTTAAAAAACAAACACAAACGTACATGTGATATATGTGTCTTTCTTAACAATTTCAATAGAAATACAATACATTTAAAATAGAAGAAAGTTAATTTCATTATTGTTTGAATGAACGTGCTGCGTATATATGCAAGGCTGAAGAACGGGTCACAAAGATCAAGAAATGCTGACCGCGTGAAGGCTTGTTGTTTCTCTTTCTCGAAGAGGATTCAACTGGTGTGTTGTACATGTTAGACATGCTGCCATGTTAGACATCTAATCGGTTTCGATTTGTTTTTCGTTTTTGCTACAAATGTCGAAAATCGATATTTGCAGAGATATATTGTTGGAAATGGAATGAAAACTTGCATAGCTCGCTTTACAAGATAAGGCTAGTTTACTAACTGTATTGTAGATAGTCTGTTCACACAAGGAGTGTGTCCACGTGCGATCTAGCCCGGTGGGTCTAACAACTAGCACAATGTAAAAGTACTGATGAGCGTAAACACAACTCAACGAAGTCCAAAATCTATACCTGAATTTAAAGTACAACCAAGATAACGATCACAGGCAAGGCAAAGACCAAACCTAAAGTTATTTTAGAACAACAGAAGATTGAGAAAGTCACAAGCTTTGAGTACCTCGGCTCAGTTATAACGCCAATGGCTACGGCAATGCAGAGGTTCAATAAAATGAGAAACTGATGACAGAACATTAATAAAATGAAAATAACTATTCTGTGAACTTGCATTATACCGATGAAGACATACGGATGTGAAACGTGGACCCCCACACAAACACTTAAGAAAAGGATTGCATCGTTTGAACTAAAGGACTATAGAAAAGTGCTCAAAATACAATGGATAGCAAAAAGGAAAAATGCAGATATCCTTAACTTAACTTAACGTCCTTAAACTGGTTTAGAAGACTCTGCAGAATCTGTATACATACAGTTTCATTTCATCACCTTGCTCTAAAAGCTATGCGCATCCAATGTATTATTAAATGCATTAACTGTCCTTCCTTCCCCTACCTCCCTTGGCAATGCATTCCAAGCATTCACCACTCTCTAATTAAAAAAATATTTCCTAATATCGAATCTGGACCTCTCTTTAGTTAATGTATAACTATGCCCTCTTGTTCTATTTGGTGGCTGTTGTTTTTTTTTTAAAACTTGTTATAGTCTAATTTATCCATTCCTCTGATCATCTTATAAGCCTGTATTAAGTCACCACGAATTCTTCTCTCTTCTAGACACTGTAGGCCGGTTTTTCCTCATAACTGTAATTCTGCAATCCCACTATCAGCTATGTCGCTCTTTTTTGTATTCTTTCCAGCATGTTTGAATCCCCTCTATGATAATGACTCCACGCCTGTACATATAACTCCAATTTAGGTCTAACTAATGCTTTATACAGTTTGACTATCACTTCCTTGCTCCTATGTTTAATATTTATGTTTATCATACATAACATTGCATTTGCCTTTTTAATTGCTACCTGAATTTGCTCACTCACCTTTCCTGTATGATCTAGTATAACTTCCAAGTCCCTTTCCTTATCTATCTTTCTAATATTGTTCTCTCCCATTATGTAATTATGTTTCATATTGGATCTACCCATGTGGATGACTGTACATTTATCTACATTAAACTCCATTTGCGAACCTACAAACCCCTCTCGAATTTTATCTAAATCCGATCTCAATATATCCACATCTGCTCGAGATATAGATAAAGATATATATATATATATATATATATATATATATATATATACTATATATCCTACTTAATTTCAAGCAAAATTGGTTAGTAAACAACATCTTGTCTCGAAAGCTAAAATAGTTTCTTCTGCTTCTTCGTTCGTCTTCAGACCTCAGCTTCAATGATTTTAACAAAGGCAGCAGTCGATTCAAGGCTCTGTACGCTTCCGTACAGCTTCTCGTGGAAGGACACTGGCTGTTGCCAATTGTTACTTCTTTTGTCGGTATACAGCGGACATGACTGCAAAATATATTATGCCTTCATGGGGGCTGTGCCGCAGGCACAAATCTCTGTAGTGCCAATCTTGAACTTGTTGTACAGATGGCATCTGAGTCTGTTGTGACCTGTGCGTAGCCGGAAAATGATCACCTGGTCTCGCCTGGAGAGTTGATGGTAGGCATCGTTTTCTATGTGGCCAATGTGATCCTATTTTCCATTTTGCACTGTACGTTGTCCTGATGAATGCTTTAGTTTCATTGTATGTGATTTCTGTATCACTCTGCTGCAGCATTCCTCGCTCTCTGGCGAGTTGTCCGCCTCCCCGTTGCCTGGAATGTCTCAGTGGGCTGGTGTCCATTGGACTGCTTTTTTTTTAATCACTGGGCTCTTGAGGGCCATTATACTGCTAGGTTGTCTGTGAAAATGACCACTTGCTTTGCTGTTTAATAGTTTGACCACATCAAACGCCATACTGACCTAGAAAGAACGATACAGGAGGGTTTGGACCTTGGAAAGCGGGGCTGAAGCAGACCGATGAAAAGATGGAAACAAGAAATCACGGAGGTCCTGACGATGACAACGATAGAGACGCTACTTCTGGCTTGAGATCGAGTTACAGATCGGTTGTTGTGAAAATGATTTTCTGCAAATGACATGCAACATGATGATGAAGATGATGATGATGATGATGATAATAGTGATGATAATGATGAAAGTGAGCGATTTTTTGTGCTTTGTAATAATGCTTGTTATGATATACAAAAATATATGTGACTTTATTGTTGACGTAGATCTAGCAAATACTATTTTCATTTATAAACATCATTGCATAATTTCAGAAGTGCCGGTTATGCTAGCAATCAGCTAGAGGTTAGTGATATTTAAGATAATATCTGTTGGTAACTGAAACGCTAGTCCGGTCAAGCACACCATATTGTCCAGGACGTTGCGTCAGGGTCAATCACAATGTTTTTCGTCCATCACGAGCCTTTACTTTTTTGCCAACTTTAACCAGTGGCAAGAACAAGTCAGGACGACTAGATATGAGCTCAGGTGCAGTGGTTGACCACGGATGCTCAAGTGCCTGGCCGTGTTCTGTGCAGTCCACACCGATCAGCACATTTACATTCCGTTCTCTGGACAACATTCTGCTACTTAAGACATATCAGGGCTTGGTGGTGCAAGATTGAGAACGAACGACCCTAAACCAGCAAGCCAAATAATAAAAAAACAGAATGCGATACTGGAGAAAACACTAAAAAGCTATATTTCTTTTTTTTGCCTCGTTTACCGTGGTTCCTAAGAGGCAGTATATTGTTCTGTGTTTTGCACTTTAGAGCCTGGTTAAACCATATTCAGCACGAAATTTAATAGGTGTACGACCCTGTCAGATCAGGAATCTAAACACATACATGTTTTGTTTGTGAGCCATCGAAACTTCGCAACCACGTATAGTGTAAAGTGCAGAATCTGCAACAAAAGAAATAGTATTTGTAAGAGTATGTGTTTATATTAATCTTAGTCTTAGTAGACCTGTAATTCTACAAGGGAAGATGACCATGTGGAGGTCCCAGCTGTGGTGTGAGCTGGATAAAGGAGGGATGAGGATTTCCTGCTTAGCGTGTTAGGCTCGAGCAGCTTATTACTCCGCTGTGTTAAGACAAGTGCCAAGAAGTTTGGTTAATAGATCTGCGAGTCCATCTTAAAAGACTCAAACACTAGACCAACTTGACACGCAGCCTGTTAGGCGCCATCTATGCTGCTCTTAACAAACCAACTAAGCATGGCCGGTGTTGTAACTTAACTTAACTTAACTTAACGTCTTTACACTGGTTTAGAAGACCCTGCAGAGTCTGTATACAACCAGTTACATTTACATCACCTTGCTCTAAAATCTATGCGCATCCAGTTTATTCTTAAACGCATTAACTGTTCCTGCCTCCACCACCTCCCCTGGCAATGCATTCCAAGCAGACACCACTCTCTGACTAAAAAAATATTTCCTAATATCTAACCTGGACCTCTCTTTAATCAGCTTGTAGCTATGCCCTCGTGTTATTGTAGGTGGCTGTATTTTAAAAAACTTGTTATAGTCTAATTTATCGATTCCTCTGATCATCTTATAAACCTGTATTAAGTCACCACGAATTCTTCTCTCTTCGAGACACTGTAGGCCTGTTTTTCTGAGTCGTTCTTCATAACTGTAATTCTGGAATCCAACTATCATCTTTGTCGCTCTTTTTTGTATTCTTTCTAGCATGTTTATGTCCCCTCTATGATAAGGACTCCACACCTGTACACAGTACTCCAATCTAGGTCTAACTAAAGCTTTATACAGTTTGACGATCACTTCCTTGCTCCTATGTTTAATATTTCTTTTTATCATACCTAACATTGCATTTGCCTTTTTCACTGCTACCTTAACTTGCTCACTCACCTTTCCTGTATGATCTATTATAACCCCTAGGTCGCTTTCCTTATCTCTCTTTCTAATATTGTTTTCTCCCATTCTGTATTTATGTTCCATATTGGATCTACCCATGTGGATGACTGTACATTTATCTACATTAAACTCCATTTGCCAGATTAAAGACCATTCTCGAATGTTATCTAAATCCGACATCAATATATCCACTTCCGCTTTAGATGAGACACTACTGCATAGTTTTGTGTCATCAGCAAATTTTGCAATCATGGATCTCATATCAATGTCCAAATCATTTATATATATCATGAACAAAATTGGTCCCAAAACCGAGCCCTGTGGCACACCACTTTTCACTTCACTCCACTCAGAGTACTCCTTATTTATGCCCACCCTCTGCCTTCTTCCTGTTAACCAATTTTCAATCCATTTGGCAACTTCGCCACCTATTCCATGTGATTTTAACTTTCGAAATAATCTTTGATGAGGTACTCTATCAAAGGCCTTTGCAAAGTCTAGATAAATAACATCCACTGGCTCCCCTTTATCTATGATTTTAGTAACCTCCTCCACGAATTCTAATAGATTTGTTAAGCATGATCTCCCTCTAGTAAACCCATGCTGACTATTTCTAATTAGATTACATTTTTCTAAATGCATTACAATGTTTTCTTTGATTATTGACTCTAACAATTTACAGACTATGCTCGTTAAACTCACCGGTCTATAATTTGCCGGATCTGATTTTTTGCCTTTTTTGAATAAGGGGATCACTCCTGCATCTTTCCAATCCCGTGGAACAATCCCTTTTGTAAGTGATTGAGAACATAATATAGCCAATGGTTTTGCTAGTTGGTTTCTAATTTCATACAGCAATTTTGGGTGAATACCATCTTGACCTGGACATTTATTCACTTTCAACCCCTCCAATTTTTTAAAAACCATTTCCTCTGTAATACAGATTGATCTTAATCCCGCTGTATCCATGTCTCTTTGAAAAATATCTATAGGCTCTGGGATCTCGGAGCAGTCCTCCTTTGTGAAGACTGTGCCAAAGTACTGATTAAGCAGATTAGCAGCCTCCCTATTCTCACTTATTATTTTCCCTGTACTGTCTATGAGAGGGCCTACTTTGTCTTTCGTTCTTTGTTTATTTCTAACATAAGAAAAGAAGCTTTTACTGTCAGTCTTGATCCTCTGAGCAAGTTTTTTTCAAAGTCTATTTTTGCTGTTTTATTCGCTTTCTGAGATATGTTCTGCTTGTCCAAATATTTTACATATGTTTCTTTTGATTTACCTGCCTCTATATATTTTTGCCATGCTTTATTTTTTGCTCTTCTACATTTCACTACAAATCTAGTTATCCACTTTTTACGCTTGGGGTTTACCTCCCTACATGGAACACATTCCTCTTTTAGCGTTTCTAGAACTGTTTTAAAACTTTCCCACTCCTGTTCAACATCTGTTCCTACAATAATATCTTTCCAGATTATGTGGTTCGCTGCCTCTTTCATCCTCTTAACATCTGTCTTAGAGTAGTCGTATGTTCGCGTGTTTATGTTTACTTCTTTCCCTGCAATACGATCCCAACGGATGATTTGATGGTCACTTGAGCCAAACAGTTCCCCAACGGTAACGTTTTCAATCATATTTTCCTCTGTGGTAAAAACTAGGTCGAGTATGTTTTTGCCTCTGGTGGCTGCTTCTACATGTTGAATTAAAAAATTGTCAGTTATGCACGTAACAAAAGGTTTTGACTCTACAAGTGCTTCTGCCATATCCCATTTTATTTCTGGATAGTTGAAATCTCCCATTAATAATAATTTCCCTTTACTTGCCTTTGCTATGCTACTAATCAGCTCCTCATCTTCCTCTTTTTGACTTGATGGACATCTATAGCACACTCCAATCACTGTTTTTTCACCCCCACTTTCTATTTCTCCCCATACACTTTCATTTTTGTTACCACATGATAAATAATCTTTGATCGTTATATTAACAGAATTTATACAGTATAATAAAACGCCACCTCCCTTAGTCTTGTCTCCAATTATCCTATCTTTCCTTAACATTGTATATCCCTCAATTTCAAGTTCACTATCTGCAATCTCCTCATATGTCCATGATTCTGTTAACCCTATTATATCTGGTTTTTCTTCTTCTACATACAGTTCCAATTCTTCTCTTTTATTTACTATGCTTCTCACATTTGCATAAAAACATTTTAGTTTGTAATGTAGGACATCAAAGTTGTGGGTAAGTCTAACATCTGTATAGTGGATACTGTGCAATGCATTCAATCTAGAGTTGGTTTGTTAATATGTGGATTGTAAGATCTTGTGTAAGACATTAAAGCTGTCTGTAAGTATGATGCCATTGGGATTGTACAATACTTTGAAGAACAATAAAACTTGGTATTGATCTGTTAATATATAGATAGCAAATTACAATGTAGGACTGTAAAGTTTCGAGTCAGTGAACTTATGTTTAATGGGGATAGTGCGATACTTTGTGGGACAATACCGTTTATTGTCTGTATGTTAATATTCATATAGGAAGGTATTATATAAAAGACTGTTACCATGTGCTTGGGTAGATACTGTGTAGGACATAAACATTTAATGCTGGAATGATAGTCTGTGGATAGTAAGATACTATATATATGACATTAAAACTTGATGTAGCATAGTAAGATACTAGCTAGGACTGTAATGCCTAGGGTGAGTTTGTTAAAATATGGATAGTAAGATACTAGTTAGAACTGTAATGCCTAGGGTCAGTTTGTTAACATGGGGATAGCAAGATACTATTTCCATAGTGTCGGTTTGTACATTCTATAAATTGCTGAGCGATTATAGTAGTAAAACTGGGAGAGTTCAAAACGTAGTTCCCTCATGTTCCAGTCTCTCTCTGTGGAGTATAAAAAATAGATAGGAATGGTTAAAATACCGCTATGGAACAAAATCAAGAACCTAACCTACGTTAGATACAGAAATTACATACAATGAGACTAAAGCATTCATCAGGGCAACGTACAGTGCAAAATGGAGAAAAAAAAACGACACCCTGGCCACATAGATTATCATTCTCCGGCTTCGCACAGGTCACAACAGTCTGAGATGTCATCTGTACACAAGTTCAATTCAAGATTGGTACTACAGACCTTCGTGCCTGCGGCACAGCCCCCATGAAGGCAGAACATATTTTGCAGTCATGTCCACAGTATACCGACAGAAGAAGTAGCATTTGGCAACAGCTAGTGTCCTTCCACGAGAAGCTGTACAGAAGCGTAGAGAGCCTTGAGTCGACTGATGACTTCGTTAGAGTCATTGAAGTTGATGTCTGAAGACGCACGAAAAAGAAGAAGAAGAAATGAACCAGTCGATGCTTCCCGTTGGATCCACTACTAGGGAATTGCATGTTTACATTCTGATTCGCATTATTCGTTTATAGGTCTAGTGATATTGCGAGCTAAATATCTGAGTAGCAAAATGCCCCTTTGTCGCTATGTGCATTCACAAGCAAAAACAACTAGTATTCTCTGTATAAGCAATATATGTCCTCTAGCCCACTGTATGGACGGCGTACTACAGTAAACATCCCGAATGATTCTGGATCTTTGGGTATGGCAATGACAAAAATAGGACCAATGCCCTACATAGAGCATGTCATAAGAGGCGACTAACTGTGTGACATGAATGGTTTGAATTGACAGAACAGAGATTTATAACGTTTCAGATAAGTATTAGTGTTGAAAATTAATTTGTGTATTAATAACATAGTTGTGATTGTAGTTTATTGTAGCATACGTATTTTCAAATATAGTGGCCTTGTTATAACAGATAGTTAGTGACTTGACAGAATTAAATAGCGTAGAACAGTGAGCGGTAGTAACACTCAGATAACACTAGGCCTAGTCGTTTTGATACTTTGTAGAAAGTTAAATACCAGCGACATTTGTTTGTTCCTTTTTTGGCGTTGCTTTAAGAAGTATACATTTTATTAGGTATTAATATAACTTATTGGCTAACGGAAATAAATAGCAAAATTAGTATGGCCACTAAGACGAGACGAACTGCTGCGAGGAAAGGCCAAGTCAGATTATGTGATTTGTGTGGCGAAAATGTTAGTATTACTACAACGTTGGAAGATGAAGGAACCGTTTTATGTAGGATATGTAGAGTTGAAGAGAGGCAGGCACAAATGGAGTGCAATATAAGGGAAAATGAGAAGAGATTAGAGGAGATAGAAAAGAGGCAGATGGAAATACAAGGGAAACAAGTGAAAATGGAGGAAATTTTAAAGAAGCTGCAGTCAAGGTGTAGTCAAGGAAGTAAGGGAGATTTGAGTGAGGAAACAGCTCACAGGACAGAGAGCTGTGGAGAGAAGTATGCACATATAGGTGAGGGGTCAGATTTGGTAGTAGGAGATTCAATGGTGAGAGAGGTTGGCAGACATTTGTCTAAACAACACAACATGTTTGAAAGAATGGATATTGGGGGAGCAAAAATAGAGGACATAGAGGGGAGAATAAAGAGGTTAGATGACAAAGGAAACAGTCATGTGGTAGTATTGGCAGGTACAAATAATGTAAAGAGAGATGGTACAGAAATAATTATGGATAAATATAAAAGTCTTATGAGAACACTTAAGGAAAAAAAGTTTAGAAAGGTCACAATGATGGGCATTTTAGACAGAGCAGATGGGTCAGACTATCTAGATAGCAAAATAATAGGTATCAACCTTAGGTTACAGGTGATGTGTGCGGACATGGGAATGGAATTTATTGATGTTAAAGTAGACAAAAGTAAAATGTTAGATAGGAGAGGTTTACATATACATGAGATAGGACAGCATGTTGTAGCAAAGTATATGTTCTATCATTGTGTTAGAAATTTAAACTAGTTAGGCCTATGAAGTATGAGACTAAAGATAGGCCTACAATAGGGTGCTATAGAGGATGTAGTCAAAGGAGTAATTTGGTGTCAGGGAAGTGTGAAATACATAGTAGAAAAGCAAACACTAAAATGATAAAGCAGAAGCAAAAAGAGGAAAACCAACAACATTACAAACTAAAATGTTTTTATGCAAATGTGAGAAGCATAGTAAATAAAAGAGAAGAATTGGAACTGTATGTAGAAGAAGAAAAACCAGATATAATAGGGTTAACAGAATCATGGACATATGAGGAGATTGCAGATAGTGAACTTGAAATTGAGGGATATACAATGTTAAGGAAAGATAGGATAATTGGAGACAAGACTAAGGGAGGTGGCGTTTTATTATACTGTATAAATTCTGGTAATATAACGATCAAAGATTATTTATCATGTGGTAATGAAATTAGAAACCAACTAGCAAAACCATTGGCTATATTATGTTCTCAATCACTTACAAAAGGGATTGTTCCACGGGATTGGAAAGATGCAGGAGTGATCCCCTTATTCAAAAAAGGCAAACAATCAGATCCGGCAAATTATAGACCGGTGAGTTTAACGAGCATAGTCTGTAAATTGTTAGAGTCAATAATCAAAGAAAACATTGTAATGCATTTAGAAAAATGTAATCTAATTAGAAATAGTCAGCATGGGTTTACTAGAGGGAGATCATGCTTAACAAATCTATTAGAATTCATGGAGGAGGTTACTAAAATCATAGATAAAGGGGAGCCAGTGGATGTTATTTATCTAGACTTTGCAAAGGCCTTTGATAGAGTACCTCATCAAAGATTATTTCGAAAGTTAAAATCACATGGAATAGGTGGCGAAGTTGCCAAATGGATTGAAAATTGGTTAACAGGAAGAAGGCAGAGGGTGGGCATAAATAAGGAGTACTCTGAGTGGAGTGAAGTGAAAAGTGGTGTGCCACAGGGCTCGGTTTTGGGACCAATTTTGTTCTTGATATATATAAATGATTTGGACATTGATATGAGATCCATGATTGCAAAATTTGCTGATGACACAAAACTATGCAGTAGTGTCTCATCTAAAGCGGAAGTGGATATGTTGATGTCGGATTTAGATAAAATTCGAGAATGGTCTGTAAGCTGGCAAATGGAGTTTAATGTAGATAAATGTACAGTCATCCACATGGGTAGATCCAATATGGAACATAAATACAGAATGGGAGAAAACAATATTAGAAAGATAGATAAGGAAAGGGACCTAGGGGTTATAATAGATCATACAGGAAAGGTGAGTGAGCAAGTTAAGGTAGCAGTGAAAAAGGCAAATGCAATGTTAGGTATGATAAAAAGAAATATTAAACATAGGAGCAAGGAAGTGATCGTCAAATTGTATAAAGCTTTAGTTAGACCTAGATTGGAGTACTGTGTACAGGTGTGGAGTCCTTATCATAGAGGGGACATAAACATGCTAGAAAGAATACAAAAAAGAGCGACAAAGATGATAGTTGGATTCCAGAATAACAGTTATGAGGAACGACTCAGAAAAACGGGCCTACAGTGTCTCGAAGAGAGAAGAATTCGTGGTGACTTAATACAGGTTTATAAGATGATCAGAGGAATCGATAAATTAGACTATAACAAGTTTTTTAAAATACAGCCACCTACAATAACACGAGGGCATAGCTACAAGCTGATTAAAGAGAGGTCCAGGTTAGATATTAGGAAATATTTTTTTAGTCAGAGAGTGGTGTCTGCTTGGAATGCATTGCCAGGGGAGGTGGTGGAGGCAGGGGCAGTTAATGCGTTTAAGAATAAACTGGATGCGCATAGATTTTAGAGCAAGGTGATGTAAATGTAACTGGTTGTATACAGACTCTGCAGGGTCTTCTAAACCAGTATAAAGACGTTAAGTTAAGTTACATAATTTCTCACTGCCACCATGTTAACAGGCCAACACAGAGTTTAAATGTCTTACAGAGTATCTTACTTTCCACAGGTCAACAGGCCAACATAGAGCTTGAATGTCCTACATAGTATCTTACTATCCACATGTCAACAGGATAACACAGAGCTTGAATGTCCTACAGAGTATCTTACTATTCACAAGTCAACTGGCCAATACAGAGCTTTAATGTGCTACAGAGTATCTTACTATCCACATGTAAACAGGCAAACACAGAGCTTGAATGTCCTACAGAATATCTTACTATCCACATGTCAACAGGCCAAGACAGAGCTTTAATTTCCTACAGAGTATCTTACTATCCACATGTTAACAGGCCAACATAGAGCTTGAATGTCCTACACAGTATTTTACTATCCACATATCAACAGGCAAACACATAACTTAAATGTCCTACTGAGTATCTTACTATCCACATGTTAACAGGCCAATACAGAGCTTTAATGTGCTACAGAGTATCTTACTATGCACATGATAACAGGCCAACACAGAGCTTGAATGTCCTACAGAGTATCTTACTAACCCAATGTTAACAGGCCAACACAGAGCTTGAATGTCCTACAGAATATCTCACTATCCACATGTCAACAGGCCAAGACAGAGCTTTAATTTCCTACAGAGTATCTTACTATCCACATGTTAACAGGCCAACATAGAGCTTGAATGTCCTACATAGTATTTTACTAGCCACATGTCAAGAGGCAAACACATAGCTTGAATGTCCTACAGAGTATCTTACTATAGACATGTCAACAGGCCAACACAGAGCTTTAATGTCCTACATAGTGTTTTACTATCCACATGTCAATTGGGCAACATAGCTTGAATGTCTTACAGAGTATCTTACTATCCATATGTCAACAGGTCAACACAGAACTTGAATGTCCTACAGAGTATCTTACTATCCACATGTCAACAGGCGAACACAGAGCTTGAATGATCTACAGAGTATCTTACTATTCACAAGTCAACTGGCCAACACAGAGCTTGAATGTCCTACAGAGTATCTTACTATTCACAAGTCAACTGGCCAACACAGAGCTTGAATGCCGTACATAATATCTTACTATTCACAAGTCAACTGGCCAACACAGAGCATGAATGTCCTTCAGAGTATCTTACTATTCACAAGTCAACTGGCCAACACAGAGCTTGAATGTCCTACATAATATCTTACTATTCACATGTTAACAAGCAGACACCATGCTTTACTGTTAAAAATAATATCTTACTATCCACGTGTTAACAAACCGACAGTAAATGTTAATGTCCTACACACTATCTTACTTCTTCTTCTTCAACAAATTCACGTTGATGTCTGACAGCGTACTTCGAAGAAGACATCTTACTGTACCCATGTCATCAGCCCGACTCTGAGCTTTGCTATCCTACATGATATTGTACTATCCACATGTTTTAATGTCATTCATAGCATTTTACAGTCTCCATGTCAACAGACTAACACAAAGCTGTAATGTCCTAATATAAAATCTATCTTTCTAAATGTTAGCAGACCTAATAGCAAGCTGTAATGTACTACATAAAATCTTACAATCTAAATGTTAACAGACCGATGCTATTCGCTAATATCCTACATATTATCTTACTGTGACCATGGGGACGGTGTGGCCTAGTGGTTAAGTGGCACAGCTCAAAACCCAAAGGTGCTGGATTCAATCCCCATCACAGCGCCGTTAACCCAAGGAAGCGAATTCTTAGAAAATGCAAGAGGAAGCAGACCCTTACATAAAATGCATGTTGAAGTTGGTAGCACTTGGTCGATAGGCGCAAAATAAAAACCACAGTACAATGTACACCACCTTGGCGATTAGAGAAATAAGGCGAACTCAAAAAAACAAACAAACAAACAAACTGTCACCATGTCAACAGAATTACACTAAGCTTCAGTGTCCTATATATTATCTTAATGTCCTCATATAACCAACCGATTCTTTAGATTTAATGCGATACATAGGATCTTACTGTCTACATATTAACATACTGTCTGAGTATCCCAACAGTAACATACACGAACAGTCACCTAACTTTACTGTCCTGCATAGCATTTTACAATCCCCATGTTAACAAACCTACCTAAAAGTATTAGTGTCCTACATAATATCTTACTGACCCCACTTTAACAGACTAAACTGAGCTTGACGGTCCTATAAAATATCTCACTGACGCCTCTTCAACAGATCAAATCTGATTTTTAATCTCCTACATAATATCTTAGTATCAGCATAACAAAAGATGAAGGCTAACACTGAGCTTTAAGGTCCTAGGTAGTATCTTACTGTCTGTATATTAACAGATGGACACCAAGATAATTGTCCTGTAAAGTATCATACTATCCCTATCTTAGCAGGCCGACAACAAGCTGTAATGTCCTACATAGTACATTACTAATTTGCATGTTAATAGCCGAAAACCGAGCTTTTGGCATAGATGACATACATAGTATCTAACTATACAACTGTTAGCAGACAGACACTGAGTTTTATTGTCCTATGTAGCATTAACTGTTTGCATGTTTACAAACCATTCCCATTTGTTAATGTCCTACATGTAATCTTACTGTCCAGAAGTTAACATACTAACACAAAGCTTAAATGACCTACTTTTTATATTTCTGTACAAAGATAGCAGTCTGACACAAATCTGTAATGTCCTACCTATTGTTTTACTATCCACACGTTATAACAGAATGAAAGCAATCTTCACTTTTCTACATAACATAAAACTACCCACTTCAAAACACACAGACAGTGAACTTTCATGGCCTACTTATTTTCTTAATATCCACATGTTAATATACATCAACTGAGAAATAATGTTGTATATATTTTCTCACTATCCACATGAAAACAAACCAACCTCATGAACAGGTGTCCTAAATAGTATATTTTTTCCCCCAGGTAAACGGACCAAAACTGAGTAGTAATGTCCTACATAGTATTTTACTCTCCGCTTGTTAACAGATCAACACTGATCTGTAATGTCCTTTATAGTATCTTACTATCCCCAGGTCAAAATACCAACACAGAGCAGTAATGTCCTACATAGTATCTTACTATCCGCGTGTTAACAGAATGACAGCTAGCATTACTTTACCTCATAGTATTGTACTATCCACTTGTTAGCATACGAACAGTGAGCTTTCATGTCCTACATATTTTCTTAATATTCAAATGTCAACGCATAACAGCCGAGATGTAAAGTTGTATATATTATCTTTCCCCTTGATAAAACATCAACACTGAGCTGTAATGTCATACATAATATCTTACTAATCATCATGTTTACAGACCAACACAGAGAACATGTGTCCAACACAATGTCTTAAAGTTCACATGTATTAACAGACCAACACTGAGAACATATGTCCTACATAATATCTTACAGTTCACATGTATTAACAGACCAACACTGAGAACATGTGTCCTACACAATATCTTACAGTTCACATGTATTAACAGACCAACACTGAGCTTTTCTGTCCTATTAAGTGTGAGACCTTCCATTTGTTAACAAACAGAAACCAATAATACATTTCCTAAACAGCATCCTGCTGTCCGCATGTCAATAGACCAACAACGAGCTGTAATGTTCTAAATAAATTTTTACTATCAATACATTAACAAACCCACACTGAGCCTTATCGCCAAAATAAAAGTATCTTCCTTTCCCCCCAAAAAGAGATGCAGTAGACTTAATTATTTTATTTGACTATCACAGTGCAAACAGAATCACACCGTGGTTCAATGTCCTTTATATTATCTTGATATTCACAGGACAAAAGAAGTAGACGGACAACAAACTCTACTGTCCCACATAGTATCTTACTTTCCACCTTCAACTAACTGACCATGTCCGTTAATGTTGTACATATTATACTACTAATCACATGTTAATAGATCCACACTGTGCTTCAAAGCCCTACATTTTATCTTTGAATCCCCATGCCAGAAGAACACTTAGCTTTACTGTTATACATACTATCTTACCATCCACATGTCGACAGACCAGCACCAAGATTTGCTACACTAAATATTATCTTACCATCCACATGTTAACAGACCAGCACCAAGATTTGATACCCTACATATTATTTTACCATCCACATGTTAATAGACCAGAACCGAGATTTGATACCCTACATATTATCTTACCCTCCACATGTTAACAGACCAGCACCAAGATTTGATACCCTAAATAATATCTTACAATCCATTTGATAACTGACCAATACTAGGATTGGATACCTTACATATTACTTTACTATCCACATGGCAACATATGTAGATCGCCATGTAATTTTACAGTCTTACGTAGTACCTACAATCCATAAATTAACAGACCAACACCAAAATGTGTGTTCTACATAGCATTTTACTTTCACTGTGTTTTAGTGAAATGAGATACCAACGAATGCAGAGCTGAGGCAAAAGCTATGGTGCAGCCACTATGTCCTGGTAAAGATTATGGACTGCATCATGATTACTGGCTTGCAGATATAACATGACCAAAGGATCCTGAACGCAAAGAGGAATAAAGAATTTTTGCACGCTAGAGGACTAAAATTGAGTTTTAATGTCCTACATATTATCTCTTTATCTACATATTAACAGATAGACACTAAGATTTAATGGTGTACATATTATCTTACTATCCACATGTTAGGAGTCAGATACTGAGCTTAAATCTCTTACATAAGGTCTTACTATTTACAAATCAACAGATGCAAACCAGCTTGGAGATTTACTGTCTTGAAAATATCTTACTATTAACATGTTAGTAGACTAACACTCAGCTTTAAAGTCCTACATAATATCTCATTATCAACATATTAGCAGATTGACACCAAGCTTTAATCTTCTACATGATATTTTACTATTCACATGTTAGCACACCAACTGCAAGCTTGTTAGCATTCTAATGCAGAGCTTTGATGTCCTACATAGTATCTCACTATCAACATATTAGCAGATTGACACCAATCTTTAATCTTCTACATGATATTTTACTATTCACATGTTAGCACACCAACCGCAAGCTTGTTAGCAGTCTAACGCAGAGCTTTAATGTCCTACATCGTTTCTCACTATCAACATATTAACAGACTGACACAAAGCTTTAATCTTCTACACTGTATCTTGCTATCCATATGTTAACACACACAGTGACACAGCAATATTTACGTTCGTGCATATAATCTTACTTCCCACATGTTAACCACAATAGCATTATCAACTCTCAAACCCTTCGACGGTTTGCAAAGATTGGCCTTTTCAAACAAGCTAAACGCCTACTGTGTATGTATTTGCTTAATGGATGAATCAACAACAACAGAACCAATCGAAGGTGTTTTGCAATCAATTCTAGAGCTGCATTTATAATGCCAGTATGAACAGTACGTAATAAGAAGTTTTGGAAATCTGTCAATAATGTAGGGTTTTACACAATTGTACACACACGCACACACAAACGTAAAGAAATATGTGCATTCGTAAAAAAATGTATGTTTACAATAATAAGATATGTATTACTACCATGCTTTCAATTTGGTGTATGTTAATAGTGGCAGTATTCGAATATATCATAAATACACAGAGTGTATCTGTTTGTTTACATTTGTTAATATGGCAACTTATGCGTCTTGTGAAATAAAGAAATAAACAAGAAACAAACACACACTGGAATAAGGTTCAATTTAATGTTTACGTATTTCTTATGCCACATTATGAATATTATGTTTACATATATTCAGCCAGCAGTAAACATGCAAGATTCCATATGGCTAGTGTTATTAAAATGATGGTAATGGGTGTCCTGTTCTAAAAAAATTTACAGTTTAAAATGTGGATATGTACAATGAGATTAACAATCTATAAATGGTATGTTAGAGAAATGTATAACATAAAAGTCTACATACATTTGCTTTTACATATCCAAGCTTGAACAATTTAAAAGTAGCACACACGCTTAACCATAAAAAACTTTCAGCACAGGATCTTTGATTAGCTAGATAACAGTTTCACGGCCTAGTAGTGAACTGTATTTACACGGTCAATGATTACTTCGTCATAAGGGCAATGTATTCAAAAGAAAGGGATGTAATAAATGCACTACAATAATATAAAACATTTAATAATTACATGAAAATAAAGCAAATACTTATAATAGTTACGGTTGCGTATAATGGAGCATACCATACGAAATTTACCTTTCGGAAATTTATAACATTTTGTTGCATTTTATGAATATTATTAAATTCATTTTAAAAACAATATGCGAGTCGCTGTGACCACAACAGAGCTAACTTAAACAGGCATCAGCATATATGCTAACTCTAACCTTACTATTAACAGCTACAGGAGCAGCCAGTGTTGTCTTCTGCCAGTTACTTGTCTAGTTCGCTCCATGACTTCGACGCCGGTCAAGGTTCAAGGTTCAGCTCTTGTGATAAGCACGGCTTTGCTGTCACAATCGTCGCCGACGAGCGCCCGGGGTCGCGAGCTGTTCCTCCCCATATGTCGTGCACGAGGACGACAACAAGCGTGAGAAATTTGGTCGGGTGGATAATTAACACCTATCGCCTTCAGTGTACAGATGCCAATGTACACGTCCATGTGGTTCGTGGTACTCGTTCTAAGGTTTGTAACCTGGATAAAGAGGGGAGACGCCCAAGCCAGAACCTCTCACGCAAATTTTTTATGATGGGATAACTCTTAATTATATATTTTTTGTATTTGTTTGGTTATGTCCCTCGCTGTGTTCAAAGAAACACTGGATGTCAACAACATCGGCGACGAAGATGGCACACGACATAAAACTACACCCCCTTCCACGCCTTCTAACGACACAAGTTACTGGAGAAAAAAAAAATGCAGCAAACGCCTTTATAGAACGAACACTATGCCAGAGCAAACCACATTGATGTCCCTACAGACAGGCACACAGACAATGGTGAAGAACAAAAGAGCCACGACAACATCAATATGGCACCAGAGGAGCACATGATGGCAATACTAACAATGAATGAAAAGGAAGAGGCCATGAGAACTCTAAAGAAAAGGAAATCGCCCGGAAAAGATGGGGTAACACGAAATGCTGATGGAGTTGGGCCAAATAGCAAAGAGGAAGTTACTATCAGTCCTGAACCAAAGCTGGAAAAGGGGAATTGTACATCAGACATGAAAAGACGATGTACTTATACCAGTACCAAAGAAAGAAAAAGATAGAACAGATCCAAATGGATACAGGCCTATCAGTCTACTGAGCTGTGTAGGTAAACTGATGGAACGTGTGATAAACACCAGACTGATGTGGCATCTGGAAGAAAAACACATACTAATTCCACAGCAAGCAGGCTTTAGACAGCACAGATCCACTGAGGACCAGATCACTCTCATAGCCCAGTTAATAGATGATGCTTACCAGGAGAAAAAACACACAGTAGCGGTTTGGGTGGATTTAGAGAAGGCATTTGACAAGGTGTGGATAAAGGGACTTAAAGTCAAGCTACGAAGAAGTGAAGTTTGTGGGAAAATGTACAGATGGATCAGCGACTACCTCGAAAACAGAACATCCATAGTTCAAGTACAATAGCAGATGAGCAAAAAGGTGACACTTGAGCAGGGAGTACACCAAAGGGAAGTACTGTCACCAACACCTTTCCTGGTGTATATAAACAACATCACAGAGAATCTACCAAAAAGAGTCTACAGCTCCATGTTTGCAGACGATCTGGCTATGTGGACGTCTGAAAAAAATCTCACCATATCAAGCAATCGGATGCAGCAGACCCTAACATTGTTGGAGGAGTGGGCGAACTCATGGCTGGTCAAAATAAATGAGGAAAAAACAACGTGTACGATATTCTCGCTTTCAAACAAACCCCAGAACACCAAAATAAGTCTTAAATGCAAATATCTGCGGACAAACGGCAACCAAAACTACCTGGGAGTCACATTTGATCGGTGCATGACATGGAAAAGTCAGATCGAGAGAAACCGAATGAGAGCCAGACAAAGAATGGCAATCATGAGGAAACTTGCTGGCACAAGTTGGGGAACAGACGAAACTGTACACTGGAAGAGTGAGACCAGTTCTCGAATATGGCATTGCGGCATGGGCAACAGCAGCAAAGGCGAACTTTGATAAAATTAGCAAACTTCAAAACCAAGCCATGAAAGGTGTTCACCGCAAGCTGCTGCCCATTGGTGATCATTCTTATTCAGCAAATGATGTTAACTGTAGATACAAATTGTTCCTGTATCTCAACGGTTGTGTCATGTTCTGATGCCCATCGCAGGCCGTGATGGCGACTATGTCAAGACAGGTTTTTGTTAATCGTCTAAGGGAAAGTTGTTAGCCATTTGTGTGCTATGGTCTCCCTTGTCAAGTGTATGTCACGTACCCCTTCTCGGAATAATGTTTTTAAATACCTAAAATACAATAGCAAAGAACCAGTTATATAGAAATAGTTAAAAAACAAACACAAACGTACATGTGATATATGTGTCTTTCTTAACAATTTCAATAGAAATACAATACATTTAAAATAGAAGAAAGTTAATTTCATTATTGTTTGAATGAACGTGCTGCGTATATATGCAAGGCTGAAGAACGGGTCACAAAGATCAAGAAATGCTGACCGCGTGAAGGCTTGTTGTTTCTCTTTCTCGAAGAGGATTCAACTGGTGTGTTGTACATGTTAGACATGCTGCCATGTTAGACATCTAATCGGTTTCGATTTGTTTTTCGTTTTTGCTACAAATGTCGAAAATCGATATTTGCAGAGATATATTGTTGGAAATGGAATGAAAACTTGCATAGCTCGCTTTACAAGATAAGGCTAGTTTACTAACTGTATTGTAGATAGTCTGTTCACACAAGGAGTGTGTCCACGTGCGATCTAGCCCGGTGGGTCTAACAACTAGCACAATGTAAAAGTACTGATGAGCGTAAACACAACTCAACGAAGTCCAAAATCTATACCTGAATTTAAAGTACAACCAAGATAACGATCACAGGCAAGGCAAAGACCAAACCTAAAGTTATTTTAGAACAACAGAAGATTGAGAAAGTCACAAGCTTTGAGTACCTCGGCTCAGTTATAACGCCAATGGCTACGGCAATGCAGAGGTTCAATAAAATGAGAAACTGATGACAGAACATTAATAAAATGAAAATAACTATTCTGTGAACTTGCATTATACCGATGAAGACATACGGATGTGAAACGTGGACCCCCACACAAACACTTAAGAAAAGGATTGCATCTTTTGAACTAAAGGACTATAGAAAAGTGCTCAAAATACAATGGATAGCAAAAAGGAAAAATGCAGATATCCTTAACTTAACTTAACGTCCTTAAACTGGTTTAGAAGACTCTGCAGAATCTGTATACATACAGTTTCATTTCATCACCTTGCTCTAAAAGCTATGCGCATCCAATGTATTATTAAATGCATTAACTGTCCTTCCTTCCCCTACCTCCCTTGGCAATGCATTCCAAGCATTCACCACTCTCTAATTAAAAAAATATTTCCTAATATCGAATCTGGACCTCTCTTTAGTTAATGTATAACTATGCCCTCTTGTTCTATTTGGTGGCTGTTGTTTTTTTTTTAAAACTTGTTATAGTCTAATTTATCCATTCCTCTGATCATCTTATAAGCCTGTATTAAGTCACCACGAATTCTTCTCTCTTCTAGACACTGTAGGCCGGTTTTTCCTCATAACTGTAATTCTGCAATCCCACTATCAGCTATGTCGCTCTTTTTTGTATTCTTTCCAGCATGTTTGTATCCCCTCTATGATAATGACTCCACGCCTGTACATATAACTCCAATTTAGGTCTAACTAATGCTTTATACAGTTTGACTATCACTTCCTTGCTCCTATGTTTAATATTTATGTTTATCATACATAACATTGCATTTGCCTTTTTAATTGCTACCTGAATTTGCTCACTCACCTTTCCTGTATGATCTAGTATAACTTCCAAGTCCCTTTCCTTATCTATCTTTCTAATATTGTTCTCTCCCATTATGTAATTATGTTTCATATTGGATCTACCCATGTGGATGACTGTACATTTATCTACATTAAACTCCATTTGCGAACCTACAAACCCCTCTCGAATTTTATCTAAATCCGATCTCAATATATCCACATCTGCTCGAGATATAGATAAAGATATATATATATATATATATATATATATATATATATATATATATATATATATATATATATATATATATATATATATATATATATACTATATATCCTACTTAATTTCAAGCAAAATTGGTTAGTAAACAACATCTTGTCTCGAAAGCTAAAATAGTTTCTTCTGCTTCTTCGTTCGTCTTCAGACCTCAGCTTCAATGATTTTAACAAAGGCAGCAGTCGATTCAAGGCTCTGTACGCTTCCGTACAGCTTCTCGTGGAAGGACACTGGCTGTTGCCAATTGTTACTTCTTTTGTCGGTATACAGCGGACATGACTGCAAAATATATTATGCCTTCATGGGGGCTGTGCCGCAGGCACAAATCTCTGTAGTGCCAATCTTGAACTTGTTGTACAGATGGCATCTGAGTCTGTTGTGACCTGTGCGTAGCCGGAAAATGATCACCTGGTCTCGCCTGGAGAGTTGATGGTAGGCATCGTTTTCTATGTGGCCAATGTGATCCTATTTTCCATTTTGCACTGTACGTTGTCCTGATGAATGCTTTAGTTTCATTGTATGTGATTTCTGTATCACTCTGCTGCAGCATTCCTCGCTCTCTGGCGAGTTGTCCGCCTCCCCGTTGCCTGGAATGTCTCAGTGGGCTGGTGTCCATTGGACTGCTTTTTTTTTAATCACTGGGCTCTTGAGGGCCATTATACTGCTAGGTTGTCTGTGAAAATGACCACTTGCTTTGCTGTTTAATAGTTTGACCACATCAAACGCCATACTGACCTAGAAAGAACGATACAGGAGGGTTTGGACCTTGGAAAGCGGGGCTGAAGCAGACCGATGAAAAGATGGAAACAAGAAATCACGGAGGTCCTGACGATGACAACGATAGAGACGATACTTCTGGCTTGAGATCGAGTTACAGATCGGTTGTTGTGAAAATGATTTTCTGCAAATGACATGCAACATGATGATGAAGATGATGATGATGATGATGATAATAGTGATGATAATGATGAAAGTGAGCGATTTTTTGTGCTTTGTAATAATGCTTGTTATGATATACAAAAATATATGTGACTTTATTGTTGACGTAGATCTAGCAAATACTATTTTCATTTATAAACATCATTGCATAATTTCAGAAGTGCCGGTTATGCTAGCAATCAGCTAGAGGTTAGTGATATTTAAGATAATATCTGTTGGTAACTGAAACGCTAGTCCGGTCAAGCACACCATATTGTCCAGGACGTTGCGTCAGGGTCAATCACAATGTTTTTCGTCCATCACGAGCCTTTACTTTTTTGCCAACTTTAACCAGTGGCAAGAACAAGTCAGGACGACTAGATATGAGCTCAGGTGCAGTGGTTGACCACGGATGCTCAAGTGCCTGGCCGTGTTCTGTGCAGTCCACACCGATCAGCACATTTACATTCCGTTCTCTGGACAACATTCTGCTACTTAAGACATATCAGGGCTTGGTGGTGCAAGATTGAGAACGAACGACCCTAAACCAGCAAGCCAAATAATAAAAAAACATAATGCGATACTGGAGAAAACACTAAAAAGCTATATTTCTTTTTTTTGCCTCGTTTACCGTGGTTCCTAAGAGGCAGTATATTGTTCTGTGTTTTGCACTTTAGAGCCTGGTTAAACCATATTCAGCACGAAATTTAATAGGTGTACGACCCTGTCAGATCAGGAATCTGAACACATACATGTTTTGTTTGTGAGCCATCGAAACTTCGCAACCACGTATGAACACTTCTATAAAAGCTTAACACATGCAATTCCAAATTCATATCTTTTCTATCGTTATCGCTGCTTGTTTCAAATCTATCAATAACATGACCTCTCATAGTGTATCCGGGGTCCCTTACTGAGAATGGTAGAATATAACCGCCACAGAATACTGTCACAGTAGGTCAAGGGCAAACAATCTTAAGGTGAGCTATGTATGTATTTCTCCTGAGTGGCCAAAACATTCATTGCATGTTGAACGCGAGGACTAAGAGTTGTCCATGGATGTGGCAATCTCAAAATGTACAAATTATCGCTACCCTACTGCAAATAACTAGAAAAAGTCTTTCCTAAAAGCTGGTTATGGTAAGTCAAATACAATGCTGGACCTGTGCTTCAACAAAAAGAGATGAGTGATCTTGATTTAACTTAACTTAACGTCTTTATACTGGTTTAGAAGACTATGCAGAGTATGTACGCAACCAGTTTCATTTACATTTCCTTGCTCAATAAGCTATGCGCATCCAATGTATTTTTAAATGCATCAACTGCCTCTGCTTCCATCACTTTCTTGGAAATGCATTCCAAGCATTCACCCCTCTCTGACTAAAGAAATATTTCCATATATCCAATCTTGACCTTTCTTTATTTAATTTGAAGCTATGCCTTTTTGTTCTGATTTGATTGATTGAACTCCATGCATGTATTGAAAGGCGTGACTAAAGAGAGTTGTGCATGAGGATAGCAACCTCAACATGCAAGTAAACTGTTACATAAACTCCTACTGCAAGATCATGCAAAGCTTTTTGCTGAAGTCATCTTGATGGAGTTTGACTGTACTTGTACTGATGTGCTTCGGCTGGCGCGAAAAAAATGTCAAGAAAAGAGATCTTCCTTGTTCGTCTTCAGACCTCGAATTCAATTACTCTAACGAAGGCAGCAGTTGACTTGAGGGTCCGAGCACTTCTGTACAGCTACTCGTGGAAGGACACTGGTTGTTGCCAAATGCTACTTCTTGTCGGTAAACGATGGGCAGGGCTGTAAAATGTGTTCTGATGTCATGGGGGTGTGCCGAGAAGATAGATGGCCAGCTAGAGTCGTTGCCTTGTGTTTTAAGTCAAGTCAGGTACTCCTCATACTCAACCATTGTCTTTCGTGTTGATCGTCCACGGCAACGTTTGGTGAGTCTCGGGCAGCGTGGAGGAAGACGGAGTAGAATCGAAATGTCTCAGTCAGGTGTTCTGCGGGAGACTCCATTAGTGGTGAGGTCTTGTATTTCGTATAGTGTAAAGTGCAGAATCTGCAACAAAAGAAATAGTATTTGTAAGATTATGTGTTTATATTAATATTAGTCTTAGTAGACCTGTAATTCTACAAGGGAAGATGACCATGTGGAGGTCCCAGCTGTGGTGTGAGCTGGATAAAGGAGGGATGAGGATTTCCTGCTTAGCGTGTTAGGCTCGAGCAGCTTATTACTCCGCTGTGTTAAGACAAGTGCCAAGAAGTTTGGTTAATAGATCTGCGAGTCCATCTTAAAAGACTCAAACACTAGACCAACTTGACACGCAGTCTGTTAGGCGCCATCTATGCTGTTCTTAACAAACCAACTAAGCATGGCCGGTGTTGTGTCATGTCACACAGTTAGTCGCCTCTTATGACATGCTCTATGTAGGGCATTGGTCCTATTTTTGTCATTGCCATACCCAAAGATCCAGAATCATTCGGGATGTTTACTGTAGTACGCCGTCCATACAGTGGGCTAGAGGACATATATTGCTTATACAGAGAATACTAGTTGTTTTTGCTTGTGAATGCACATAGCGACAAAGGGGCATTTTGCTACTCAGATATTTAGCTCGCAATATCACTAGACCTATAAACGAATAATGCGAATCAGAATGTAAACATGCAATTCCCTAGTAGTGGATCCAACGGGAAGCATCGACTGGTTCATTTCTTCTTCTTCTTTTTCGTGCGTCTTCAGACATCAACTTCAATGACTCTAACGAAGTCATCAGTCGACTCAAGGCTCTCTACGCTTCTGTACAGCTTCTCGTGGAAGGACACTAGCTGTTGCCAAATGCTACTTCTTTTGTCGGTATACTGTGGACATGACTGCAAAATATGTTCTGCCTTCATGGAGGCTGTGCCGCAGGCACGAAGGTCTGTAGTACCAATCTTGAATTGAACTTGTGTACATATGACATCTCAGACTGTTGTGACCTGTGCGTAGCCGGAGAATGATAATCTATGTGGCCAGGGTGTCGTTTTTTTTTCTCCATTTTGCACTGTACGTTGCCCTGATGAATGCTTTAGTCTCATTGTATGTAATTTCTGTATCTAACGTAGGTTAGGTTCTTGATTTTGTTCCATAGCGGTATTTTAACCATTCCTATCTATTTTTTATACTCCACAGGCGATAAGAGAGAGACTGGAACATGAGGGAACTACGTTTTGAACTCTCCCAGTTTTACTACTATAATCGCTCAGCAATTTATAGAATGTACAAACCGACACTATGGAAATAGTATCTTGCTATCCCCATGTTAACAAACTGACCCTAGGCATTACAGTTCTAACTAGTATCTTACTATCCATATTTTAAGAAACTCACCCTAGGCATTACAGTCCTAGCTAGTATCTTACTATGCTACATCAAGTTTTAATGTCATATATATAGTATCTTACTATCCACAGACTATCATTCCAGCATTAAATTTTGATGTCCTACACAGTATCTACCCAAGCACATGGTAACAGTCTTTTATATAATACCTTACTATATGAATATTAACATACAGAAAATAAACGGTATTGTCCTACAAAGTATCGCACTATCCCCATTAAACATAAGTTCACTGACTCGAAACTTTACAGTCCTACATTGCAATTTGCTATCTATATATTAACAGATCAATACCAAGTTTTATTGTTCTTCAAAGTATTGTACAATCCCAATGGCATCAGACTTACAGACAGCTTTAATGTCTTACACAAGATCTTACAATCCACATATTAACAAACCAACTCTAGATTGAATGCACTGCACAGTATCCACTATCCAGATGTTAGACTTACCCAAAACTTTGATGTCCTACATAGTTTCTCACTGCCACCATGTTAACAGGCCAACACAGAGTTTAAATGTCTTATAGAGTATCTTACTTTCCACAGGTCAACAGGCCAACATAGAGCTTGAATGTCCTACATAGTATCTTACTATTAACATGTCAACAGGATAACACAGAGCTTGAATGTCGTACAGAGTATCTTACTATTCACAAGTCACTTGGCCAATACAGAGCTTTAATGTGCTACAGAGTATCTTACTATCCACATGTAAACAGGCAAACACAGAGCTTGAATGTCCTACAGAATATCTTACTATCCACATGTCAACAGGCCAAGACAGAGCTTTAATTTCCTACAGAGTATCTTACTATCCACATGTTAACAGGCCAACATAGAGCTTGAATGTCCTTCACATTATTTTACTATCCACATATCAACAGGCAAACACATAACTTAAATGTCCTACTGAGTATCTTACTATCCACATGTTAACAGGCCGATACAGAGCTTTAATGTGCTACAGAGTATATTACTATGCACATGATAACAGGCCAACACAGAGCTTGAATGTCCTACAGAGTATCTTACTAACCCAATGTTAACAGGCCACCACAGAGCTTGAATGTCCTACAGAATATCTCACTATCCACATGTCAACAGGCCAAGACAGAGCTTTAATTTCGTACAGAGTATCTTACTATCCACATGTTAACAGGCCAACATAGAGCTTGAATGTCCTACATAGTATTTTACTAGCCACATGTCAACAGGCAAACACATAGCTTGAATGTCCTACAGAGTATCTTACTATCAACATGTCAACAGGCCAACACAGAGCTTTAATGTCCTACATAGTGTTTTACTATCCACATGTCAATTGGGCAACATAGCTTGAATGTCTTACAGAGTATCTTACTATCCATATGTCAACAGGTCAACACAGAACTTGAATGTCCTACAGAGTATCTTACTATCCACATGTCAACAGGCGAACACAGAGCTTGAATGTCCTACAGAGTATCTTACTATTCACAAGTCAACTGGCCAACACAGAGCTTGAATGTCCTACAGAGTATCTTACTATTCACAAGTCAACTGGCCAACACAGAGCTTGAATGCCGTACATAATATCTTACTATTCACAAGTCAACTGGCCAACACAGAGCTTGAATGTCCTTCAGAGTATCTTACTATTCACAAGTCAACTGGCCAACACAGAGCTTGAATGTCCTACATAATATCTTACTATTCACATGTTAACAAGCAGACACCATGCTTTACTGTTAAAAATAATATCTTACTATCCACGTGTAACAAACCGACAGTAAATGTTAATGTCCTACACACTATCTTACTTCTTCTTCTTCTTCAACAAATTCACGTTGATGTCTGACAGCGTACTTCGAAGAAGACATCTTACTGTACCCATGTCATCAGCCCGACTCTGAGCTTTGCTATCCTACATGATATTGTACTATCCACATGTTTTAATGTCATTCATAGCATTTTACAGTCTCCATGTCAACAGACTAACACAAAGCTGTAATGTCCTAATATAAAATATATCTTTCTAAATGTTAGCAGACCTAATAGCAAGCTGTAATGTACTACATAAAATCTTACTATCTAAATGTTAACCTTACGAACTCCACATTATTTTTGAAAAAAATTTGACCTAATTAATTTTCTTAATTAGTCGCTGTGGTAGTCGTCTTTCAAAATTTGTAACTTTTATGTTTGTTTGTCAATAAATATGATTTTCTGGTGTGTAGATACACAATAGCATAACGAACATGTGGGTGTGATTGTTTTTGTTGTATGTTTGTTAGTTTTTGAGATTTAAAAAGATGAAGTTGAAAATTTATGAAAATCTCGGGAAAAATTTGGACTCGACCACTAGGCCTAGTCGCTTCGATAGAAAACCATGGAAACCACAACAACGTATCGATACTGTGTTTACAATATCGCCACAACTGTTAGTTTCCAATTGAAACGTAGTTCTTTCATTTAAACAAACAAAATAAACAGATCTACGCGATAAAAATCTTTCTCAACAACCTACTTCCCCTTTAGCAAAAAGTCGGCTTGCTCCAAACGGCATATACAAAATTAAAACTGTTCAAAAGCCATTTGTAATCGAAGACACGATACTTTAACCGGCAAAATATCGTGTATATATGGAGGGCGTAGTCAGCAGTAAAAAATGGCTGTCAGGAGTGACTCCGTTCAAAAAAAAAATAAATTTTCCGCACACCGTTTTGTAGGCCTAGCTGGTTCAAAGAGAACGGACAAGGGCGTGCTACAGACCGATGCTATTCGCTAATATCCTACATATTATCTTACTGTCACCATGGGGACGGTGTGGCCTAGTGGTTAAGTGGCACAGCTCAAAACCCAAAGGTGCTGGATTCAATCCCCATCACAGCGCCGTTACCCCAAGGAAGCGAATTCTTAGAAAATGCAAGAGGAAGCAGACCCTTACATAAAATGCATGTTGAAGTTGGTAGCACTTAATCGACAGGCGCAAAATAAAAACCCCAGTACAATGTACACCACCTTGGCGATTAGAGAAATAAGGCGAACTCAAAAAAACAAACAAACAAACAAACTGTCACCATGTCAACAGAATTACACTAAGCTTCAGTGTCCTATATATTATCTTAATGTCCTCATATAACCAACCGATTCTTTAGATTTAATGCGATACATAGGATCTTACTGTCTACATATTAACATACTGTCTGAGTATCCCAACAGTAACATACACGAACAGTCACCTAACTTTACTGTCCTGCATAGCATTTTACAATCCCCATGTTAACAAACCTACCTAAAAGTATTAGTGTCCTACATAATATCTTACTGACCCCACTTTAACAGATCTAAACTGAGCTTGACGGTCCTATAAAATATCTCACTGACGCCTCTTCAACAGATCAAATCTGATTTTTAATCTCCTACATAGTATCTTAGTATCAGCATGACAAAAGATGAAGGCTAACACTGAGCTTTAAGGTCCTAGGTAGTATCTTACTGTCTGTATATTAACAGATGGACACAAAGATAATTGTCCTAAATAGTATATTTTTTTCCCCAGGTAAACAGACCAAAACTGAGTAGTAATGTCCTACATAGTATTTTACTCTCCGCTTGTTAACAGACCAACACTGATCTGTAATGTCCTTTATAGTATCTTACTATCCCCAGGTCAAAATACCAACACAAAGCAGTAATGTCCTACATAGTATCTTACTATCCGCGTGTTAACAGAATGACAGCTAGCATTACTTTACCTCATAGTATTGTACTATCCACTTGTTAGCATACGAACAGTGAGCTTTCATGTCCTACATATTTTCTTAATATTCAAATGTCAACGCATAACAGCCGAGATGTAAAGTTGTATATATTATCTTTCCCCTTGATAAAACATCAACACTGAGCTGTAATGTCATACATAATATCTTACTAATCATCATGTTTACAGACCAACACAGAGAACATGTGTCCTACACAATGTCTTAAAGTTCACATGTATTAACAGACCAACACTGAGAACATATGTCCTACATAATATCTTACAGTTCACATGTATTAACAGACCAACACTGAGAACATGTGTCCTACACAATATCTTACAGTTCACATGTATTAACAGACCAACACTGAGCTTTTCTGTCCTATTAAGTGTGAGACCTTCCATTTGTTAACAAACAGAAACCAATAATAAATTTCCTAAACAGCATCCTGCTGTCCGCATGTCAATAGACCAACAACGAGCTGTAATGTTCTAAATAAATTTTTACTATCAATACATTAACAAACCAACACTGAGCCTTATCGCCAAATTAAAGGTATCTTCCTTTCCCCCCAAAAAGAGATGCAGTAGACTTAATTATTTTATTTGACTATCACAGTGCAAACAGAATCACACCGTGGTTCAATGTCCTTTATATTATTTTGATATTCACAGGACAAAAGAAGTAGACGGACAACAAACTCTACTGTCCCACATAGTATCTTACTTTCCACCTCTCAACTAACTGACCATGTCCGTTAATGTTGTACATATTATACTACTAATCACATGTAAATAGATCCACACTGTTCTTCAAAGCCCTACATTTTATCTTTGAATCCCCATGCCAGAAGAACACTTAGCTTTACTGTTATACATACTATCTTACCATCCACATGTCGACAGACCAGCACCAAGATTTGCTACACTAAATATTATCTTACCATCCACATGTTAACAGACCAGCACCAAGATTTGATACCCTACATATTATTTTACCATCCACATGTTAACAGACCAGCACCAAGAATTGATACCCTAAATATTATCTTACCATTCACATGTTAATAGACCAGAACCGAGATTTGATACCCTACATATTATCTTACCCTCCACATGTTAACAGACCAGCACCAAGATTTGATACCCTAAATAATATCTTACAATCCATTTGATAACTGACCAATACTAGGATTGGATACCTTACATATTACTTTACTATCCACATGGCAACATATGTAGATCGCCATGTAATTTTACAGTCTTAAATAGTACCTACAATCCATAAATTAACAGACCAACACCAAAATGTGTGTTCTACATAGCATTTTACTTTCACTGTATTTTAGTGAAATGAGATACCAAAGAATGCAGAGCTGAGGCAAAAGCTATGGTGCAGCCACTATGTCCTGGTAAAGATTATGGACTGCATCATGACTACTGGCTTGCAGATATAACATGACCAAAGGATCCTGAACGCAAAGAGGAATAAAGAATTTTTGCACGCTAGAGGACTAAAATTGAGTTTTAATGTCCTACATATTATCTCTTTATCTGCATATTAACAGATAGACACTAAGATTTAATGGTGTACATATTATCTTACTATCCACATGTTAGGAGTCAGATACTGAGCTTAAATCTCTTACATAAGGTCTTACTATTTACAAATCAACAGATGCAAACCAACTTGGAGATTTACTGTCTTGAAAATATCTTACTATCCACATGTTAGTAGACTAACACTCAGCTTTAATGTCCTACATAATATCTCACTATCAACATATTAGCAGATTGACACCAAGCTTTAATCTTCTACATGATATTTTACTATTCACATGTTAGCACACCAACTGCAAGCTTGTTAGCAGTCTAACACAGAGCTTTGATGTCCTACATAGTATCTCACTATCAACATATTAGCAGATTGACACCAATCTTTAATCTTCTACATGATATTTTACTATTCACATGTTAGCACACCAACCGCAAGCTTGTTAGCAGTCTAACGCAGAGCTTTAATGTCCTACATAGTTTCTCACTATCAACATATTAACAGACTGAAACAAAGCTTTAATCTTCTACACTGTATCTTGCTATCCATATGTTAACACACACAGTGACACAGCAATATTTACGTTCGTACATATAATCTTACTTCCCACATGTTAACCACAATAGCATTATCAACTCTCAAACCCTTCGACGGTTTGCAAAGATTGGCCTTTTCAAACAAGCTAAACGCCTACTGTGTATGTATTTGCTTAATGGATGAATCAACAACAACAGAACCAATCGAAGGTGTTTTGCAATCAATTCTAGAGCTGCATTTATAATGCCAGTATGAACAGTACGTAATAAGAAGTTTTGGAAATCTGTCAATACTGTAGGGTTTTACACAATTGTACACACACGCACACACAAACGTAAAGAAATATGTGTATTCGTAAAAAAATGTATGTTTACAATAATAAGATATGTATTACTCCCATGCTTTCAATTTGGTGTATGTTAATAGTGTCAGTATTCGAATATATCATAAATACACAGAGTGACAGCAAAGAGCAATTTTATCAATACCTGGGCTTTAGTAATGTGTACTTTAATATCTGTTTGTTTACATTTGTTAATATGGCAACTTATGCGTCTTGTGAAATAAAGAAATAAACAAGAAACAAACACACACTGGAATATAGTTCAATTTAATGTTTACGTATTTCTTATGCCACATTATGAATATTATGTTTACATATATTCAGCCAGCAGTAAACATGCAAGATTCCATATGGCTAGTGTTATTAAAATGATGGTAATGGGTGTCCTGTTCTAAAAAAATTTACAGTTTAAATATTGGATATATACAATGAGATTAACAATCTATAAATGGTATGTTAGAGAAATGTATAACATAAAAGTCTACATACATTTGCTTTTACATATCCAAGCTTGAACAATTTAAAAGTAGCACACACGCTTAACCATAAAAAACTTTCAGCACAGGATCTTTGATTAGTTAGATAACAGTTTCACGGCCTAGTAGTGAACTGTATTTACACGGTCAATGATTACTTCGTCATAAGGGCAATGTATTCAAAAGAAAGGGATGTAATAAATGCACTACAATAATATAAATCATTTAATAATTACATGAAAATAAAGCAAATACTTATAATAGTTACAGTTGCGTATAATGGAGCATACCATACGAAATTTACCTTTTGGAAATTTCTAACATTTTGTTGCATTTTATGAATATTATTAAATTCATTTTAAAAACAATATGCGAGTCGCTGTCACCACAACAGAGCTAACTTAAACAGGCATCAGCATATATGCTAACTCTAACCTTACTATTAACAGCTACAGGAGCAGCCAGTGTTGTCTTCTGCCAGTTACTTGTCTAGTTCGCTCCATGACTTCGACGCCGGTCAAGGTTCAAGGTTCAGCTCTTGTGATAAGCACGGCTTTGCTGTCACAATCGTCGCCGACGAGCGCCCGGGGTCGCGAGCTGTTCCTCCCCATATGTCGTGCACGAGGACGACAACAAGCGTGAGAAATTTGGTCGGGTGGATAATTAACACCTATCGCCTTCAGTGTACAGATGCCAATGTACACGTCCATGTGGTTCTGGTGTAGGGCCATAGCTCACTCGTTCTAAGGTTTGTAACCTGAATAAAGAGGGGAGACGCCCAAGCCAGAACCTCTCACGCAAATTTTTTATGATGGGATAACTCTTAATTATATATTTTTTGTATTTGTTTGGTTATGTCCCTCGCTGTGTTCAAAGAAACACTGGATGTCAACAACATCGGCGACGAAGATGGCACACGACATAAAACTACACCCCCTTCCACGCCTTCTAACGACACAAGTTGATAGAAGATGATGAGGATGATGATGATAATAATCATGACAATAATAATAACAAAACATTTGCCATTGACCTACAATAGAACAATTAGATAGATGTTTAAGCATACAACCATGAAGGAATGATTATTCCGTGAGATAAGCAGAAGAAAAGGTGTGATTCCCATTAAGACATGTTATTAGAGGAAACATAAGACCACACTATATGTACATGTAGAGCGTAGGATACAACGTTGGTAGAGTGGCTGCTTCTTTCCGGCTGCAACTTGTTCCAGCCAACCCAGCTGTAAACGAGTACCAGATTTACTGTTAGGAGAAAGGATAGAGGAACAGGAATTGGTTTTCACAAAACCTGAAGTTTTTGGTTTGATTAGAGGTTTCAATTTCTGGATTCTGTGACGAAGACTTGCCCTTTTCTACCACAGACTGTTGTCCTTTGCGCGGTATCATGTCGTATTGACCAGTTCATGGATTCGTATGTGTATCAGAACAATGAAGATTCTAGTACCTCATCCCTGGCGGTAATAAAAATAAATTTATATATCAGTGATATTGTAAGCCAAGACATCGAGGAAGGGAACTGGCTATCCCCATCTGATAAAAGCTAAAACCTCTTATAGAGGAGTTTCTACCACAGCATCCCCGACTACAGTATATTTATATTACTCGATGTATCCATGAATGTAAACAGCAAGTTGGCTGTGTTTGTATTCTGACATTCTTTCCTTGACATAATGAACAGTTTCTTGGGCGGATTGTCGCTACGGTTGGCACGTTCTAAATGCATGTTTTTGCTCGTGAGCTTCAATCCCTTCTGTATTTTGTGTTGGCCTTTAACTGGTAGTGGGCGGGGTACATTGGAATGTCTTATATGATCACAGCAGTTCATATTTGTCACACATTAGTTGGTAGTCAGCATTGATTGCTGAGAGTACAGAGAACCAAGAAGACCAAAGTAGAGAGAGAGAAAGAGAGAGAGGAGGAACAACAGAAATATGAATATTGTTAGATGACTGTTAATTTGTGCAGGTGTTAAAAACAATTCGAGGTAAATCTTCTTCTTCGTACGCTGTCAGACGTCAACTTGAATTTTTTCGAAGAAGGCAGCTGTCATCCTGAGGCTGTCGACACTGCCATAGAGCTTGTCTAGTGTTGCCACTGGTGATGGCCACATGTGCTTTCTCTGGCAATTTTGCAGCAGATGTTCCGCGGTCATTTTCCCTGTACCACAGGTGCATTCGTCAGTACCACCTTTCTTCAGTTTATTGAAGAGATGGTACCTCAGTCTGTTGTGGCCTGTGCGGAGTCTGAAGACCACGACCTGCTCTCTTCTGTTCAACTGGTAGTAGGCATCATTTTTTTGTGTAGCCAGTATGCTCTGTTTCCCATTTGGCCATGTATCTGGCCCTAATAAACCTTTTGAACTCGTCGTAGGTCACACTAGATTCTGGTTGTGGTAACCTTGCACCTTCTTTAGCCAGTCTGTCTGCCTCATCGTCCACTACTCCAGCGATGTTAGGGCCTGCTGCATCCGATTGTTTGCTATGGTGAGATTTTCTTCAGTGGTCCACAAAGCCAGATCGTCTGCAAACATGGAGCTGTGGACTCTTCTTAATATATTCTCTATTATGTTGTTTATATACACCAGAAAGTGTGGGTGACAGTACTCCCCCTTGGGGTACTCCCTGCTCCAGTGTCACATTTTTACTCATCTTCCCTTGTACTTGATTTCTGGCTGTTCTGTTTTCGAGATAGTGGCTGACCAATCTGTACATTTGTCCAGATACTTCACTTCTTTATAGCTTGACTTTAAGTCCCTCTTTCCCCACCTTGTCAAATGCCTTCTCTAGATCCACCAAAACCGCTACTGTATGCTTTTTCTCCTGGTAAGCATCCTCTATTTTCTGCGCTATGAGAGTGATTTGATCCTCAGTGGATCTGTGTTGTCTAAATCCTGCTTTCTGTGGAATTAGTATGTGTTTTTCTTCTAGGTGCCACATCAGTCTGATGTTTATCATACGCTCCATCAGTTTACCTACACAGCTCAGTAAACTGATAGGCATGTTTCAAATTTGGATCTGTTCTATCTTTTTCTTTCTTTGGTACTGGTATTCGATGTAAATGATTTTAACATGAAAAGCAAAAAAGGTAATCCTTTCGCAATCATTGATGTCGAGGTTGAAGTGTTAGAGACTTCACTGTACTAGGCCTCAGCTTTTTATGAGGTGGGGTGGCCAACTCATGTAGTCGCCACATTTCCTTCAATGATACTTAGCCACGTACATGTTTAGTTATTAATGAGAATATCATTTGACAGAGTTGAGAGTAAGTAAACACGATTAGAAATGTGAATCAGTTTCTACAGCTTTATGAAAGTGGTTAGAGTTAGTGTGTGACTTTATCTATGCCGAGATAGCATTTCTTGAAATCATTCCTCCTGCACAGTTTATAAGAATGAAATAGCCGATATCCTGACTTCAAAAGCCATATCAGCATGTTGTTGTTATTGTTGTTGTATTTATTGTTGTTGTAGAATGCCCGTAATATGTAAGATTAATTTTGTGTGCGTCCTGTAAAAGAGGTTAAGTGGCGGGCTGCAACAGGATGTAAGAATAGCCTTGAGAGTTTGAAAGATTAGTTGGCAGGGGCATAAACTTAAACATAAAGATACACCTAAGTACCTAGGAATTACAATGGATCGCACATTGTCCTACAAAGAACAATGTGAAGCGGTAAAACAAAAAGTTAGCACAATCATAAAACGTACTGAGTAAGCTAACAAACACGGCATAACTTAACTTAACATAACGTTTTTATATTGGTTTAGAAAACTCATCAGAGTCTGTAGACAACCAGTCCCATTTGCATTACCCTGCTCTAATAACTATGTACATCATATTTATTCTTAAATGCATTAACTGTCTCTGCCTCCACTATTTCCTGGGGCAAAGCATTCCAAGCATTCACCACTGTCTGAATTTTAAAAAAATGTCCTGTGTCCAATTTGGACCTTTCGTTACTTAATTTGTATCTGTGCCCTCTTGTTCTCGCTGGTGGTTGTATTTTGAAAAACTTGTTATAGTCTAATTTAACTTTTCCTGTGATTATCTTATCAACTTAGATTAAGTCAGGTTTAATTCTTCTCTTTTCTAGACACTAATGGCCAGTTTTTCTGAGTCTTTCCTCGTAACTGTAATTCTGGAATCCCACTATCAGTTTTGTCGCTATTCTTTGTATCCTTTCAAGCATATTTATAGATCTTCTACGATAAGGACTCCACATCTGTACACAGTACTCCGATCTAGGTCTAATTAATGCTTTATACAGTTTGTCAATCATCTCATTACTCCTATGTTAAATATTTCTTTTTTTAAAATTATACCTAACGTTGCATTTGACTTATTCACTGCTACCTGGACTTGCTCACTCACCTTACCTGTATGCTCTATTATTACCCCTATGTCCCTTTCATTATCTATCATTCTAGTATTGTTCTCGCCAATTCTGTAATTTTGTTCCATTTTTTACTTCACACCACTCAGAGTACTCCTTATTTATGTCAATCGCTGTCTTCTTCCCGTTAACCAACTTTCAATCCAATCGGCAACCTGCCCATATATCCCATGTGATTTTAACTTTTTAAATAATCGTTGATGAGGTACTATATCAAAAGCCTTTGCAAAATCTAGATAAATAACATTCACTGGTTCTCCCTTATCTATGATTTTAGTAATCACCTCCATGCACTCCAATAGATTTGTTAAGCACGGTCTCCCTCTAGTAAACCCATGCTGACTATTTCTGATTAGATTTAACATGTCTAGATGCATTACAATGTTTTCTTTCATTATTGACTCTAAAAATTTACAGACTATGCACGTTAAACTTACTTAATTAGCTGGATCTGATTTCTTTCCTCTTTTGAATAAGGGAATCACTCCTGCATCTTTCCAATCTCTTTGAACAATCCATTTTGCAAGTGATTGAGAAAATAATATAGCCAATGGCTTAACTAGTTAGTCTATACTTCAAATAGCATTGATGAATGGATACCATCTTGATCTGTACATTTATCCACTTTTAATCCTTCCAATCTTTTTAGAACCATTTCCTCCGTAATATAGAATGATTTTAAACGCACTATTTCCATTTGACATTTGAAAATATGTATAGGCTCTGGTATCTTGGAGGAGTGTTCTTTTGTATAGACTGTGCCAAAGTATTGATTTATTAGATTAGCTATCTCCATATTTTCTCTGCTTATTGTCACTGTACTGTCTATAAGAAAGCCTACCTTGTCTTTAGGTCTTTGTTTATTTCTAACATTAGAAAAGAAGTTTTCACCATCAGTCTTGATCCTATTAGTAAATTTTTTTTCGAAGTCTATTTTTGCTGCTTTATTTACATTCTGAGCTATGTATTGCTTGTCCAAATATTTGTAATATATTTCTTTTGATTTACTTGCCTTTATATACATTGTCCAGGCTTTATTTTAAGCTTTTGTACATTTAGCTACAAATCTAGTAATCCACTTTTTATGATTGGTGTTTACCTTCATACATGGAACATATTCGACTTTTAGTTGTTCTAAAAGTGTTTTGAAACGCTCTGCCTCTTGTTCAACGTCTGTACCTCTGACAATATATTTCCAGTTTATGTGGCTGTCTGTATCTTTCATCTTCTGTACATCTGTCTTAGAGTAGTCGTATGCTCGCGAGTGTATATTTACATACATTGTAAAGGCTGTTATATGATATATTTTATGGACAACTGATCACTGCAGCTAAAGGAATCGACTACCCTACACCGCGATTTAAGGACGTATTCAAGATGGATATGACGTCATGCGACATCCAAGCCGAAAGCTCAGGATTGAGTCGATTGCAGACAGTCAGTTGGGAGGTGCACAGTAGTTGCCGACGCTTGTAGAGGCCATCTGGATCCAGAGAAATGGGCACGACTGAAAAGATCGGGGAACACCCCGACAAGTCAGCCTCCTCAGCCTAGTTGTACGATCTGCGACAGGGACTGCCACTCACGTACCGGCGTTTGCAGCCATAGCAGACTGTGTCGAAATACGGGAGACAGAGTTGGGCAAACTTCGCCAGGGCGCCAGGCGCATGATGATCAGTTACTGAAACGCCAATAAACTGATGAATATAAAAAATGTATTTACTTGTCTTGGCTTGGCTTCGTTTGTTCTCCATCTCCCGCTACCAAACTCTGACACGGGCCTCAGTAGCAGAACGCAGTCCAGAGAACGGAATGCGTTATGTCGATATTTGCACCTTTCGGTCCAACACATCCGACTTCAGCAAGCATTTTTGAGTACCGGGTTATCATTCCCTCTTCGATCCCTTCTCCTTAGCCAGTCTGCTCTGTTGCAGCCTGTTTTCAAGAATACTGCGCCGACGTGTAGAACGGCCTTGGCAGCTCCGGTTCGCTAGCTCTTACACTATCAGTCAGCTATGGCTCGATGACCGCTGCAGCTCATGCGCTGCTCACCATCTTGATCCGGTATTTACTTGATTTTGAAGAAATATGATCATGACAATAATAATGGGCTTATCGCCGTCGATGAGAATAACCATCATCATCATGTGTCATACTGCGCCCTTAAGTCTGTGGGCGGATGTGTGCATGACAGATTAAGCCAACGCCAGCTGGTACTGGTTTTCTTTCTACTCTATACTTCCACCTGATCGCCCGTCGACCCTCGCTAACTGCATGCAAGGCTCTTTTTTGGCCTCGCCTTTTTCAGGCTTAACGATTTACTGCCAGGATTCACTGAATCGCTTTTAATTTCTACAAAGGTGTATGAATAGTGTAGTAGTAATGAAAAGAGTATGGTTATTTGTGATGTGGTCTTGTAGCCAATTTGGAGTATGTGTCATGTAGAAATGATTCAACCTCCTGGCGTGTTTGGCGTACACACTCCAGCTCTCTCACCCATAGATCAGGGTTTAGCGACTGGCCGGATATTTGCCAATCAGATTAGTTGCTTTTTAACAATATACTTCATTTAAACATTCAAATCTTCTTCGGGCAATATCAGGTAGTACTATTTACTCATGTTTATCTTCTTTTTCTTTCTCTTCTTTTTCTTTCTTTTCTTTTTCGTCTTCTTTTTTTTCTTCGTCTTCTTTTTCTTATTTTATCTTTCTCTTCTTCTTTTCTTTTTTTATTTCTTTCTCTTCTTCTTCTTCTTCTTTTTCTTCTTTTTTTCCTTCTTTTTCTAGCTCACCGACAATTGTATTAAGTCTACACGTAAAGGCCAGTTCTATAAACAAAGTCTACTGTGGTGGGGAGTTCTTCAAGACTCTCACAAAAGTGTGTATGTGTGGGTTCATCTCCGTGGGTCAGTATTCACAACGCAGTTGCTTTAGCATGTTACAGTCTTGACAAAGGAAGGGTTCTGATACTAACACGTAACTGCATACCGAGGAGCGCGGTAGCTGTCAATCACACTGGATAAGCAGAAATTGTAGGACTCGACATAATGACACAAGAAACGAAGATCCGCATCTTCAACCTGTATGGCCCACCCAACAAATACCTGTCGCTCTCGAGTATGGAAATCAAGAACTCCAGCTGCCTAGTAGTTGGAGACTTCAACAGCCACTCGGAGAGATGGGGATATTCGGACACAGACAACAGAGGTGATGAAGTGGAAGACTGGGAGATAGACACAAATCTCTATCTTTGCAATAGGCTGGAGGACAGTCCTATCTTCTATTCTAGAAAATGGCATACCACCTCTGTTCCAGACTTGGCCTTTTCCATGGTTGATATTCACCACAAAATAGACGGCCAGGTGCTCAACCAATTGGCAGGTAGCGACAAAAGGCCAATTAGGCTAGAAATTGATATGGAAGTAGGCCCACAGGAAATAAAAGCGCTCCCACGTTGGAACTATAAACGAGCCGACTGGGACAGATTTGCAATTCTGACAGATCGGCTATATGAAACCATCAACACATGGAATAACAATATGAAACCTATGGTGGAAAGCCTAAGCAAAGCAATAATGCAAGCAACTACCGAAACCATCCCAAAAGGGGCAAGGAAAAACTACAAGCCATATTGGATTGATGAATTGCAGAAAGCGGAAGACGAAGTCTCAAATGCTAGGAACATGGCAGAGAGAGAACAATATATGGAGGCAAATATCGCCCTCAAGGCTATCACGGCGAAATACAAAAGAACACTAAACCATATAACAAGAGACAGCTGGAAAAATAAAACAGAAAGCCTCAATTTAGATAAAGAAGAGAACAAACTATGGAAGTTAGTCAGAGCCATGAATGACGAAACACCATCAAATAAAAAAATTACCATCAAGCATGGCGACAACATGCTTACTGGAAAAAAAAAAGCAGCAAACGCCTTTAAAGAACGAACACTATGCCAGAGCAAACCACATTGATGTCCCTACAGACAGGCACACAGACAATGGTGAAGAACAAAAGAGCCACGACAATATCAATATGGCACCAGAGGAGCACATGATGGCAATACTAACAATGAATGAAAAGGAAGAGGCCATGAGAACTCTAAAGAAAAGGAAATCGCCCGGAAAAGATGGGGTAACACGAAATGCTGATGGAGTTGGGCCAAATAGCAAAGAGGAAGTTACTATCAGTCCTGAACCAAAGCTGGAAAAGGGGAATTGTACATCAGACATGAAAAGACGCTGTACTTATACCAGTACCAAAGAAAGAAAAAGATAGAACAGATCCAAATGGATACAGGCCTATCAGTCTACTGAGCTGTGTAGGTAAACTGATGGAACGTGTGATAAACACCAGACTGATGTGGCATCTGGAAGAAAAACACATACTAATTCCACAGCAAGCAGGCTTTAGACAGCACAGATCCACTGAGGACCAGATCACTCTCATAGCCCAGTTAATAGATGATGCTTACCAGGAGAAAAAACACACAGTAGCGGTTTGGGTGGATTTAGAGAAGGCATTTGACAAGGTGTGGATAAAGGGACTTAAAGTCAAGCTACGAAGAAGTGAAGTTTGTGGGAAAATGTACAGATGGATCAGCGACTACCTCGAAAACAGAACATCCATAGTTCAAGTACAATAGCAGATGAGCAAAAAGGTGACACTTGAGCAGGGAGTACACCAAAGGGGAGTACTGTCACCAACACCTTTCCTGGTGTATATAAACAACATCACAGAGAATCTACCAAAAAGAGTCCACAGCTCCATGTTTGCAGACGATCTGGCTATGTGGACGTCTGAAAAAAATCTCACCATAGCAAGCAATCGGATGCAGCAGGCCCTAACATTGTTGGAGGAGTGGGCGAACTCATGGCTGGTCAAAATAAATGAGGAAAAAACAACGTGTACGATATTCTCGCTTTCAAACAAACCCTAGAACACCAAAATAAGTCTTAAATGCAAATATCTGCGGAAAAACGGCAACCAAAACTACCTGGGAGTCACATTTGATCGGTGCATGACATGGAAAAGTCAGATCGAGAGAAACCGAATGAGAGCCAGACAAAGAATGGCAATCATGAGGAAACTTGCTGGCACAAGTTGGGGAACAGACGAAACTGTACACTGGAAGAGTGAGACCAGTTCTCGAATATGGCATTGCGGCATGGGCAACAGCAGCAAAGGCGAACTTTGATACAATTAGCAAACTTCAAAACCAAGCCATAAAAGGTGTTCACCGCACGCTGATGCCCATTGGTGATCATTCTTATTCAGCAAATGATGTTAACTGTAGATACAAATTGTTCCTGTATCTCAACGGTTGTGTCATGTTCTGATGCCCATCGCAGGCCGTGATTGCGACTATGTCAAGACAGGTTTTTGTTAATCGTCTAAGGGAAAGTTGTTAGCCATTTGTGTGCTATGGTCTCCCTTGTCAAGTGTATGTCACGTACCCCTTCTCGGAATAATGTTTTTAAATACCTAAAATACAATAGCAAAGAACCAGTTATATAGAAATAATTAAAAAACAAACACAAACGTACATGTGATATATGTGTCTTTCTTAACAATTTCAATAGAAATACAATACATTTAAAATAGAAGAAAGTTAATTTCATTATTGTTTGAATGAACGTGCTGCGTATATATGCAAGGCTGAAGAACGGGTCACAAAGATCAAGAAATGCTGACCGCGTGAAGGCTTGTTGTTTCTCTTTCTCGAAGAGGATTCAACTGGTGTGTTGTACATGTTAGACATGCTGCCATGTTAGACATCTAATCGGTTTCGATTTGTTTTTCGTTTTTGCTACAAATGTCGAAAATCGATATTTGCAGAGATATATTGTTGGAAATGGAATGAAAACTTGCATAGCTCGCTTTACAAGATAAGGCTAGTTTACTAACTGCATTGTAGATAGTCTGTTCACACCAGGAATGTGTCCACGTGCGATCTAGCCCGGTGGGTCTAACAACTAGCAAAATGTAAAAGTACTGATGAGCGTAAACACAACTCAACGAAGTCCAAAATCTATACCTGAATTTAAAGTACAACCAAGATAACGATCACAGGCAAGGCAAAGACCAAACCTAAAGTTATTTTAGAACAACAGAAGATTGAGAAAGTCACAAGCTTTGAGTACCTCGGCTCAGTTATAACGCCAATGGCTACGGCAATGCAGAGGTTCAATAAAATGAGAAACTGATGACAGAACATTAATAAAATGAAAATAACTATTCTGTGAACTTGCATTATATCGATGAAGACATATGGATGTGAAACGTGGACCCCCACACACACACTTAAGAAAAGGATTGCATCTTTTGAACTAAAGGACTATAGAAAAGTGCTCAAAATACAATGGATAGCAAAAAGGAAAAATGCAGATATCCTTAACTTAACTTAACGTCCTTAAACTGGTTTAGAAGACTCTGCAGAATCTGTATACATACAGTTTCATTTCATCACCTTGCTCTAAAAGCTATGCGCATCCAATGTATTATTAAATGCATTAACTGTCCTTCCTTCCCCTACCTCCCTTGGCAATGCATTCCAAGCATTCACCACTCTCTAATTAAAAAAATATTTCCTAATATCTATTCTGGACCTCTCTTTAGTTAATGTATAACTATGCCCTCTTGTTCTATTTGGTGGCTGTTGTTTTTTTTTAAAAACTTGTTATAGTCTAATTTATCCATTCCTCTGATCATCTTATAAGCCTGTATTAAGTCACCACGAATTCTTCTCTCTTCTAGACACTGTAGGCCGGTTTTTCCTCATAACTGTAATTCTGCAATCCCACTATCAGCTATGTCGCTCTTTTTTGTATTCTTTCCAGCATGTTTGTATCCCCTCTATGATAATGACTCCACGCCTGTACATATAACTAAAAAAAAAACAAAAAAACTAATGCTTTATACAGTTTGACTATCACTTCCTTGCTCCTATGTTTAATATTTATGTTTATCATACATAACATTGCATTTGCCTTTTTAATTGCAACCTGAATTTGCTCACTCACCTTACCTGTATGATCTAGTATAACTTCCAAGTCCCTTTCCTTATCTATCTTTCTAATATTGTTCTCTCCCATTATGTAATTATGTTTCATATTGGATCTACCCATGTGGATGACTGTACATTTATCTACATTAAACTCCATTTGCGAACCTACAAACCCCTCTCGAATTTTATCTAAATCTGATCTCAATATATCCACATCTGCTTGAGATATAGATAAAGATATATATATATATATATATATATATATATATACTATAGATCCTACTTAATTTCAAGCAAAATTGGTTAGTAAACAACATCTTGTCTCGAAAGCTAAAATAGTTTCTTCTGCTTCTTCGTTCGTCTTCAGACCTCAGCTTCAATGATTTTAACAAAGGCAGCAGTCGATTCAAGGCTCTGTACGCTTCCGTACAGCTTCTCGTGGAAGGACACTGGCTGTTGCCAATTGTTACTTCTTTTGTCGGTATACAGCGGACATGACTGCAAAATATATTATGCCTTCATGGGGGCTGTGCCGCAGGCACAAATCTCTGTAGTGCCAATCTTGAACTTGTTGTACAGATGGCATCTGAGTCTGTTGTGACCTGTGCGTAGCCGGAAAATGATCACCTGGTCTCGCCTGGAGAGTTGATGGTAGGCATCGTTTTCTATGTGGCCAATGTGATCCTATTTTCCATTTTGCACTGTACGTTGTCCTGATGAATGCTTTAGTTTCATTGTATGTGATTTCTGTATCACTCTGCTGCAGCATTCCTCGCTCTCTGGCGAGTTGTCCGCCTCCCCGTTGCCTGGAATGTCTCAGTGGGCTGGTGTCCATTGGACTGCTTTTTTTTTAATCACTGGGCTCTTGAGGGCCATTATACTGCTAGGTTGTCTGTGAAAATGACCACTTGCTTTGCTGTTTAATAGTTTGACCACATCAAACGCCATACTGACCTAGAAAGAACGATACAGGAGGGTTTGGACCTTGGAAAGCGGGGCTGAAGCAGACCGATGAAAAGATGGAAACAAGAAATCACGGAGGTCCTGACGATGACAACGATAGAGACGATACTTCTGGCTTGAGATCGAGTTACAGATCGGTTGTTGTGAAAATGATTTTCTGCAAATGACATGCAACATGATGATGAAGATGATGATGATGATGATGATGATAATAGTGATGATAATGATGAAAGTGAGCGATTTTTTGTGCTTTGTAATAATGCTTGTTATGGTATACAAAAATATATGTGACTTTATTGTTGACGTAGATCTAGCAAATACTATTTTCATTTATAAACATCATTGCATAATTTCAGAAGTGCCGGTTATGCTAGCAATCAGCTAGAGGTTAGTGATATTTAAGATAATATCTGTTGGTAACTGAAACGCTAGTCCGGTCAAGCACACCATATTGTCCAGGACGTTGCGTCAGGGTCAATCACAATGTTTTTCGTCCATCACGAGCCTTTACTTTTTTGCCAACTTTAACCAGTGGCAAGAAAAAGTCAGGACGACTAGATATGAGCTCGGGTGCAGTGGTTGACCACGGATGCTCAAGTGCCTGGCCGTGTTCTGTGCAGTCCACACCGATCAGCACATTTACATTCCGTTCTCTGGACAACATTCTGCTACTTAAGCCATATCAGGGCTTGGTGGTGCAAGATTGAGAACGAACGACCCTAAGCCAGCAAGCCAAATAATAAAAAAACAGAATGCGATACTGGAGAAAACACTAAAAAGCTATATTTCTTTTTTTTTGCCTCGTTTACCGTGGTTCCTAAGAGGCAGTATATTGTTCTGTGTTTTGCACTTTAGAGCCTGGTTAAACCATATTCAGCACGAAATTTAATAGGTGTACGACCCTGTCAGATCAGGAATCTGAACACATACATGTTTTGTTTGTGAGCCATCGAAACTTCGCAACCACGTATGAACACTTCTATAAAAGCTTACCACATGCAATTCCAAATTCATATCTTTTCTATCGTTATCGCTGCTTGTTTCAAATCTATCAATAACATGACCTCTCATAGTGTATCCGGGGTCCCTTACTGAGAATGGTAAAATATAACCGCCACAGAATACTGTCACAGTAGGTCAAGGGCAAACAATCTTAAGGTGAGCTATGTATGTATTTCTCCTGAGTGGCCAAAACATTCATTGCATGTTGAACGCGAGGACTAAGAGTTGTCCATGGATGTGGCAATCTCAAAATGTACAAATTATCGCTACCCTACTGCAAATAACTAGAAAAAGTCTTTCCTAAAAGCTGGTTATGGTAAGTCAAATACAATGCTGGACCTGTGCTTCAACAAAAAGAGATCAGTGATCTTGATTTAACTTAACTTAACGTCTTTATACTGGTTTAGAAGACTATGCAGAGTATGTACGCAACCAGTTTCATTTACATTTCCTTGCTCAATAAGCTATGCGCATCCAATGTATTTTTAAATGCATCAACTGCCTCTGCTTCCATCACTTTCTTGGAAATGCATTCCAAGCATTCACCCCTCTCTGACTAAAGAAATATTTCCAAATATCCAATCTTGACCTTTCTTTATTTAATTTGAAGCTATGCCTTTTTGTTCTGATTTGATTGATTGAACTCCATGCATTTATTGAAAGGCGTGACTAAAGAGAGTTGTGCATGAGGATAGCAACCTCAACTGTTACATAAACTCATACTGCAAGATCATGCAAAGCTTTTTGCTGAAGTCATCTTGATGGAGTTTGACTGTACTTGTACTGATGTGCTTCGGCTGGCGCGAAAAAAATGTCAAGAAAAGAGATCTTCCTTGTTCGTCTTCAGACCTCGAATTCAATTACTCTAACGAAGGCAGCAGTTGACTTGAGGGTCCGAGCACTTCTGTACAGCTACTCGTGGAAGAACACTGGTTGTTGCCAAATGCTACTTCTTGTCGGTAAACGATGGGCAGGGCTGTAAAATGTGTTCTGATGTCATGGGGGTGTGCCGAGAAGATAGATGGCCAGCTAGAGTCGTTGCCTTGTGTTTTAAGTCAAGTCAGGTACTCCTCATACTCAACCATTGTCTTTCGTGTTGATCGTCCACGGCAACGTTTGGTGAGTCTCGGGCAGCGTGGAGGAAGACGGAGTAGAATCGAAATGTCTCAGCCAGGTGTTCTGCGGGAGACTCCATTAGTGGTGAGGTCTTGTATTTCGTATAGTGTAAAGTGCAGAATCTGCAACAAAAGAAATAGTATTTGTAAGATTATGTGTTTATATTAATATTAGTCTTAGTAGACCTGTAATTCTACAAGGGAAGATGACCATGTGAAGGTCCCAGCTGTGGTGTGAGCTGGATAAAGGAGGGATGAGGATTTCCTGCTTAGCGTGTTAGGCTCGAGCAGCTTATTACTCCGCTGTGTTAAGACAAGTGCCAAGAAGTTTGGTTAATAGATCTGCGAGTCCATCTTAAAAGACTCAAACACTAGACCAACTTGACACGCAGCCTGTTAGGCGCCATCTATGCTGCTCTTAACAAACCAACTAAGCATGGCCGGTGTTGTGTCATGTCACACAGTTAGTCGCCTCTTATGACATGCTCTATGTAGGGCATTGGTCCTATTTTTGCCATTGCCATACCCAAAGATCCAGAATCATTCGGGATGTTTACTGTAGTACGCCGTCCATACAGTGGGCTAGAGGACATATATTGCTTATACAGAGAATACTAGTTGTTTTTGCTTGTGAATGCACATAGCGACAAAGGGGCATTTTGCTACTCAGATATTTAGCTCGCAATATCACTAGACCTATAAACGAATAATGCGAATCAGAATGTAAACATGCAATTCCCTAGTAGTGGATCCAACGGGAAGCATCGACTGGTTCATTTCTTCTTCTTCTTTTTCGTGCGTCTTCAGACATCAACTTCAACGACTCTAACGAAGTCATCAGTCGACTCAAGGCTCTCTACGCTTCTGTACAGCTTCTCGTGGAAGGACACTAGCTGTTGCCAAATGCTACTTCTTTTGTCGGTATACTGTGGACATGACTGCAAAATATGTTCTGCCTTCATGGGGGCTGTGCCGCAGGCACGAAGGTCTGTAGTACCAATCTTGAATTGAACTTGTGTACAGATGACATCTCAGACTGTTGTGACCTGTGCGTAGCCGGAGAATGATAATCTATGTGGCCAGGGTGTCGTTTTTTTTTTCTCCATTTTGCACTGTACGTTGCCCTGATGAATGCTTTAGTCTCATTGTATGTAATTTCTGTATCTAACGTAGGTTAGGTTCTTGATTTTGTTCCATAGCGGTATTTTAACCATTCCTTTCTATTTTTTATACTCCACAGGCGATAAGAGAGAGACTGGAACATGAGGGAACTACGTTTTGAACTCTCCCAGTTTTACTACTATAATCGCTCAGCAATTTATAGAATGTACAAACCGACACTATGGAAAGAGTATCTTGCTATCCCCATGTTAACAAACTGACCCTAGGCATTACAGTTCTAACTAGTATCTTACTATCCATATTTTAACAAACTCACCCTAGGCATTACAGTCCTAGCTAGTATCTTACTATGCTACATCAAGTTTTAATGTCATATATATATTATCTTACTCTCCACAGACTATCATTCCAGCATTAAATTTTGATGTCCTACACAGTATCTACCCAAGCACATGGTAACAGTCTTTTATATAATACCTTACTATATGAATATTAACATACAGACAATAAACGGTATTGTCCTACAAAGTATCGCACTATCTCCATTAAACATAAGTTCACTGACTCGAAACTTTACAGTCCTACATTGTAATTTGCTATCTATATATTAACAGATCAATACCAAGTTTTATTGTTCTTCAAAGTATTGTACAATCCCAATGGCATCAGACTTACAGACAGCTTTAATGTCTTACACAAGATCTTACAATCCACATATTAACAAACCAACTCTAGATTGAATGCACTGCACAGTATCCACTATCCAGATGTTGGACTTACCCAAAACGTTGGTGTCCTACATAGTTTCTCACTGCCACCATGTTAACAGGCCAACACAGAGTTTAAATGTCTTACAGAGTATCTAACTTTCCACAGGTCAACAGGCAAACACAGAGCTTGAATGTCCTACACAGTATTTTACTATCCACATATCAACAGGCAAACACATAACTTAAATGTCCTACTGAGTATCTTACTATCCACATGTTAACAGGCCAATACAGAGCTTTAATGTGCTACAGAGTATCTTACTATGCACATGATAACAGGCCAACACAGAGCTTGAATGTCCTACAGAATATCTCACTATCCACATGTCAACAGGCCAAGACAGAGCTTTAATTTCCTACAGAGTATCTTACTATCCACATGTTAACAGGCCAACATAGAGCTTGAATGTCCTACAGAGTATTTTACTAGCCACATGTCAACAGGCAAACACATAGCTTGAATGTCCTACAGAGTATCTTACTATCAACATGTCAACAGGCCAACACAGAGCTTTAATGTCCTACATAGTGTTTTACTATCCACATGTCAATTGGGCAACATAGCTTGAATGTCTTACAGAGTATCTTACTATCCATATGTCAACAGGTCAACACAGAACTTGAATGTCCTACAGAGTATCTTACTATCCACATGTCAACAGGCGAACACAGAGCTTGAATGTCCTACAGAGTATCTTACTATTCACAAGTCAACTGGCCAACACAGAGCTTGAATGTCCTACAGAGTATCTTACTATTCACAAGTCAACTGGCCAACACAGAGCTTGAATGCCGTACATAATATCTTACTATTCACAAGTCAACTGGCCAACACAGAGCTTGAATGTCCTTCAGAGTATCTTACTATTCACAAGTCAACTGGCCAACACAGAGCTTGAATGTCCTACATAATATCTTACTATTCACATGTTAACAAGCAGACACCATGCTTTACTGTTAAAAATAATATCTTACTATCCACGTGTTAACAAACCGACAGTAAATGTTAATGTCCTACACACTATCTTACTTCTTCTTCTTCTTCAACAAATTCACGTTGATGTCTGACAGCGTACTTCGAAGAAGACATCTTACTGTACCCATGTCATCAGCCCGACTCTGAGCTTTGCTATCCTACATGATATTGTACTATCCACATGTTTTAATGTCATTCATAGCATTTTACAGTCTCCATGTCAACAGACTAACACAAAGCTGTAATGTCCTAATATAAAATATATCTTTCTAAATGTTAGCAGACCTAATAGCAAGCTGTAATGTACTACATAACATCTTACTATCTAAATGTTAACAGACCGATGCTATTCGCTAATATCCTACATATTATCTTACTGTCACCATGGGGACGGTGTGGCCTAGTGGTTAAGTGGCACAGCTCAAAACCCAAAGGTGCTGGATTCAATCCCCATCACAGCGCCGTTACCCCAAGGCAGCGAATTCTTAGAAAATGCAAGAGGAAGCGGACCCTTACATAAAATGCATGTTGAAGTTGGTAGCACTTGGTCGACAGGCGCAAAATAAAAACCACAGTACAATGTACACCACCTTGGCGATTAGAGAAATAAGGCGAACTCAAAAAAACAAATAAACAAACAAACTGTCACCATGTCAACAGAATTACACTAAGCTTCAGTGTCCTATATATTATCTTAATGTCCTCATATAACCAACCGATTCTTTAGATTTAATGCGATACATAGGATCTTACTGTCTACATATTAACATACTGTCTGAGTATCCCAACAGTAACATACACGAACAGTCACCTAACTTTACTGTCCTGCATAGCATTTTACAATCAATGTTAACAAACCTACCTAAAAGTATTAGTGTCCTACATAATATCTTACTGACCCCACTTTAACAGATCTAAACTGAGCTTGACGGTCCTATAAAATATCTCACTGACGCCTCTTCAACAGATCAAATCTGATTTTTAATCTCCTACATAGTATCTTAGTATCAGCATGACAAAAGATGAAGGCTAACACTGAGCTTTAAGGTCCTAGGTAGTATCTTACTGTCTGTATATTAACAGATGGACACCAAGATAATTGTCCTGTAAAGTATCATACTATCCCTATCTTAGCAGGCCGACAACAAGCTGTAATGTCCTACATAGTACATTACTAATTTGCATGTTAATAGCCGAAAACCGAGCTTTTGGCATAGATGACGTACATAGTATCTAACTATACAACTGTTAGCAGACAGACACTGAGTTTTATTGTCCTATGTAGCATTAACTGTTTGCATGTTTACAAACCATTCCCATTTGTTAATGTCCTACATGTAATCTTACTGTCCAGAAGTTAACATACTAACACAAAGCTTAAATGACCTACTTTTTATATTTCTGTACAAAGATAGCAGTCTGACACAAATCTGTAATGTCCTACCTATTGTTTTACTATCCACACGTTATAACAGAATGAAAGCAATCTTCACTTTTCTACATAACATCAAACTACCCACTTCAAAACACACAGACAGTGAACTTTCATGGCCTACTTATTTTCTTAATATCCACATGTTAATATACATCAACTGAGAAATAATGTTGTATATATTTTCTCACTATCCACATGAAAACAAACCAACCTCATGAACAGGTGTCCTAAATAGTATATTTTTTCCCCCAGGTAAACAGACCAAAACTGAGTAGTAATGTCCTACATAGTATTTTACTCTCCGCTTGTTAACAGACCAACACTGATCTGTAATGTCCTTTATAGTATCTTACTATCCCCAGGTCAAAATACCAACACAGAGCAGCAATGTCCTACATAGTATCTTACTATCCGCGTGTTAACAGAATGACAGCTAGCATTACTTTACCTCATAGTATTGTACTATCCACTTGTTAGCATACGAACAGTGAGCTTTCATGTCCTACATATTTTCTTAATATTCAAATGTCAATGCATAACAGCCGAGATGTAAAGTTGTATATATTATCTTTCCCCTTGATAAAACATCAACACTGAGCTGTAATGTCATACATAATATCTTACTAATCATCATGTTTACAGACCAACACAGAGAACATGTGTCCTACACAATGTCTTAAAGTTCACATGTATTAACAGACCAACACTGAGAACATATGTCCTACATAATATCTTACAGTTCACATGTATTAACAGACCAACACTGAGAACATGTGTCCTACACAATATCTTACAGTTCACATGTATTAACAGACCAACACTAAGCTTTTCTGTCCTATTAAGTGTGAGACCTTCCATTTGTTAACAAACAGAAACCAATAATAAATTTCCTAAACAGCATCCTGCTGTCCGCATGTCAATAGACCAACAACGAGCTGTAATGTTCTAAATAAATTTTTACTATCAATATATTAACAAACCCACACTGAGCCTTATCGCCAAAATAAAAGTATCTTCCTTTCCCCCCAAAAAGAGATGCAGTAGACTTAATTATTTTATTTGACTATCACAGTGCAAACAGAATCACACCGTGGTTCAATGTCCTTTATATTATCTTGATATTCACAGGACAAAAGAAGTAGACGGACAACAAACTCTACTGTCCCACATAGTATCTTACTTTCCACCTCTCAACTAACTGACTATGTCCGTTAATGTTGTACATATTATACTACTAATCACATGTTAATAGATCCACACTGTGCTTCAAAGCCCTACATTTTATCTTTGAATCCCCATGCCAGAAGAACACTTAGCTTTACTGTTATACATACTATCTTACCATCCACATGACGACAGACCAGCACCAAGATTTGCTACACTAAATATTATCTTACCATCCACATGTTAACAGACCAGCACCAAGATTTGATACCCTAAATATTATCTTACCATTCACATGTTAATAGACCAGAACCGAGATTTGATACCCTACATATTATCTTACCCTCCACATGTTAACAGACCAGCACCAAGATTTGATACCCTAAATAATATCTTACAATCCATTTGATAACTGACCAATACTAGGATTGGATACCTTACATATTACTTTACTATCCACATGGCAACATATGTAGATCGCCATGTAATTTTACAGTCTTACGTAGTACCTACAATCCATAAATTAACAGACCAACACCAAAATGTGTGTTCTACATAGCATTTTACTTTCACTGTGTTTTAGTGAAATGAGATACCAAAGAATGCAGAGCTGAGGCAAAAGCTATGGTGCAGCCACTATGTCCTGGTAAAGATTATGGACTGCATCATGATTACTGGCTTGCAGATATAACATGACCAAAGGATCCTGAACGCAAAGAGGAATAAAGAATTTGTGCACGCTAGAGGACTAAAATTGAGTTTTAATGTCCTACATATTATCTCTTTATCTACATATTAACAGATAGACACTAAGATTTAATGGTGTACATATTATCTTACTATCCACATGTTAGGAGTCAGATACTGAGCTTAAATCTCTTACATAAGGTCTTACTATTTACAAATCAACAGATGCAAACCAACTTGGAGATTTACTGTCTTGAAAATATCTTACTATCCACATGTTAGTAGACTAACACTCAGCTTTAATGTCCTACATAATATCTCACTATCAACATATTAGCAGATTGACACCAAGCTTTAATCTTCTACATGATATTTTACTATTCACATGTTAGCACACCAACTGCAAGCTTGTTAGCATTCTAATGCAGAGCTTTGATGTCCTACATAGTATCTCACTATCAACATATTAGCAGATTGACACCAATCTTTAATCTTCTACATGATATTTTACTATTCACATGTTAGCACACCAACCGCAAGCTTGTTAGCAGTCTAACACAGAGCTTTGATGTCCTACATAGTATCTCACTATCAACATATTAGCAGATTGACACCGATCTTTAATCTTCTACATGATATTTTACTATTCACATGTTAGCACACCAACCGCAAGCTTGTTAGCAGTCTAACGCAGAGCTTTAATGTCCTACATAGTTTCTCACTATCAACATATTAACAGACTGACACAAAGCTTTAATCTTCTACACTGTATCTTGCTATCCATATGTTAACACACACAGTGACACAGCAATATTTACGTTCGTACATATAATCTTACTTCCCACATGTTAACCACAATAGCATTATCAACTCTCAAACCCTTCGACGGTTTGTAAAGATTGGCCTTTTCAAACAAGCTAAACGCCTACTGTGTATGTATTTGCTTAATGGATGAATCAACAACAACAGAACCAATCGAAGGTGTTTTGCAATCAATTCTAGAGCTGCATTTATAATGCCAGTATGAACAGTACGTAATACGAAGTTTTGGAAATATGTCAATACTGTAGGGTTTTACACAATTGTACACACACGCACACACAAACGTAAAGAAATATGTGCATTCGTAAAAAAATGTATGTTTACAATAATAAGATATGTATTACTACCATGCTTTCAATTTGGTGTATGTTAATAGTGTCAGTATTCGAATATATCATAAATACACAGAGTGACAGCAAAGAGCAATTTTATCAAAACCTGGGCTTTAGTAATGTGTACTTTAATATCTGTTTGTTTACATTTGTTAATATGGCAACTTATGCGTCTTGTGAAATAAAGAAATAAACAAGAAACAAACACACACTGGAAAAAGGTTCAATTTAATGTTTACGTATTTCTTATGCCACATTATGAATATTATGTTTACATATATTCAGCCAGCAGTAAACATGCAAGATTCCATATGGCTAGTGTTATTAAAATGATGGTAATGGGTGTCGTGTTCTAAAAAAAATTTACACTTTAAAATTTGGATATGTACAATGAGATTAACAATCTATAAATGGTATGTTAGAGAAATGTATAACATAAAAGTCTACATACATTTGCTTTTACATATCCAAGCTTGAACAATTTAAAAGTAGCACACACGCTTAACCATAAACAACTTTCAGCACACGATCTTTGATTAGCTAGATAACAGTTTCACGGCCTAGTAGTGAACTGTATTTACACGGTCAATGATTACTTCGTCATAAGGGCAATGTATTCAAAAGAAAGGGATGTAATAAATGCACTACAATAATATAAATCATTTAATAATTACATGAAAATAAAGCAAATACTTATAATAGTTACGGTTGCGTATAATGGAGCATACCATACGAAATTTACCTTTCGGAAATTTCTAACATTTTGTTGCATTTTATGAATATTATTAAATTCATTTTAAAAACAATATGCGAGTTGCTGTCACCACAACAGAGCTAACTTAAACAGGCATCAGCATATATGCTAACTCTAACCTTACTATTAACAGCTACAGGAGCAGCCAGTGTTGTCTTCTGCCAGTTACTTGTCTAGTTCGCTCCATGACTTCGACGCCGGTCAAGGTTCAAGGTTCAGCTCTTGTGATAAGCACGGCTTTGCTGTCACAATCGTCGCCGACGAGCGCCCGGGGTCGCGAGCTGTTCCTCCCCATATGTCGTGCACGAGGACGACAACAAGCGTGAGAAATTTGGTCGGGTGGATAATTAACACCTATCGCCTTCAGTGTACAGATGCCAATGTACACGTCCATGTGGTTCTGGTGTAGGGCCATAGCTCACTCGTTCTAAGGTTTGTAACCTGGATAAAGAGGGGAGACGCCCAAGCCAGAACCTCTCACGCAAATTTTTTATGATGGGATAACTCTTAATTATATATTTTTTGTATTTGTTTGGTTATGTCCCTCGCTGTGTTCAAAGAAACACTGGATGTCAACAACATCGGCGACGAAGATGGCACACGACATAAAACTACACCCCCTTCCACGCCTTCTAACGACACAAGTTGATAGAAGATGATGAGGATGATGATGATAATAATCATGACAATAATAATAACAAAACATTTGCCATTGACCTACAATAGAACAATTAGATAGATGTTTAAGCATACAACCATGAAGGAATGATTATTCCGTGAGATAAGCAGAAGAAAAGGTGTGATTCCCATTAAGACATGTTATTAGAGGAAACATAAGACCACACTATATGTACATGTAGAGCGTAGGATACAACGTTGGTAGAGTGGCTGCTTCTTTCCGGCTGCAACTTGTTCCAGCCAACCCAGCTGTAAACGAGTACCAGATTTACTGTTAGGAGAAAGGATAGAGGAACAGGAATTGGTTTTCACAAAACCTGAAGTTTTTGGTTTGATTAGAGGTTTCAATTTATGGATTCTGTGCCCTTTTCTACCACAGACTGTTGTCCTTTGTGCGGTATCATGTCGTATTGACCAGTTCATGGATTCGTATGTGTATCAGAACAATGAAGATTCTAGTACCTCATCCCTGGTGGTAATAAAAATAAATTTATATATCAGTGATATTGTAAGCCAAGACATCGAGGAAGGGAACTGGCTATCCCCATCTGATAAAAGCTAAAACCTCTTATAGAGAAGTTTCTACCACAGCATCCCCGACTACATTATATTTATATTACTCGATGTATCCATGAATGTAAACAGCAAGTTGGCTGTGTTTGTATTCTGACATTCTTTCCTTGACATAATGAACAGTTTCTTGGGCGGATTGTCGCTACGGTTGGCACGTTCTAAATGCATGTTTTTGCTCGTGAGCTTCAATCCCTTCTGTATTTTGTGTTGGCCTTTAACTGGTAGTGGGCGGGGTACATTGGAATGTCTTATATGATCACAGCAGTTCATATTTGTCACACATTAGTTGGTAGTCAGCATTGATTGCTGAGAGTACAGAGAACCAAGAAGACCAAAGTAGAGAGAGAGAAAGAGAGAGAGGAGGAACAACAGAAATATGAATATTGTTAGATGACTGTTAATTTGTGCAGGTGTTAAAAACAATTCGAGGTAAATCTTCTTCTTCGTACGCTGTCAGACGTCAACTTGAATTTTTTCGAAGAAGGCAGCTGTCATCCTGAGACTGTCGACACTGCCATAGAGCTTGTCTAGTGTTGCCACTGGTGATGGCCACATGTGCTTTCTCTGGTTCTCGTATGTCGGGCAATTTTGCAGCAGATGTTCCGCGGTCATTTTCCCTGTACCACAGGTGCATTCGTCAGTACCACCTTTCTTCAGTTTATTGAAGAGATGGTACCTCAGTCTGTTGTGGCCTGTGCGGAGTCTGAAGACTACGACCTGCTCTCTTCTGTTCAACTGGTAGTAGGCATCATTTTTGTGTGTAGCCAGTATGCTCTGTTTCCCATGTGGCCATGTATCTGGCCCTAATAAACCTTTTGAACTCTTCGTAGGTCACACTAGATTCTGGTTGTGGTAACCTTGCACCTTCTTTAGCCAGTCTGTCTGCCTCATCGTCCACTACTCCAGCGATGTTAGGGCCTGCTGCATCCGATTGTTTGCTATGGTGAGATTTTCTTCAGTGGTCCACAAAGCCAGATCGTCTGCAAACATGGAGCTGTGGACTCTTCTTAATATATTCTCTATTATGTTGTTTATATAAATGCCTTCTCTAGATCCACCAAAACCGCTACTGTATGCTTTTTCTCCTGGTAAGCATCATCTATTTTCTGCGCTATGAGAGTGATTTGATCATCAGTGGATCTGTGTTGTCTAAATCCTGCTTTCTGTGGAATTAATATGTGTTTTTCTTCTAGGTGCCACATCAGTCTGATGTTTATCATACGCTCCATCAGTTTACCTACACAGCTCAGTAAACTGATAGGCCTGTATCAAATTTGGATCTGTTCTATCTTTTTCTTTCTTTGGTACTGGTATTCGATGTAAATGATTTTAACATGAAAAGGAAAAGGTAATCCTTTCGCAATCATTGATGTCGAGGTTGAAGTGTTAGAGACTTCACTGTACTAGGCCTCAGCTTTTTATGAGGTGTGGTGGCCAACTCATGTAGTCGCCACATTTCCTTCAATGATACTTAGCGACGTACATGTTTAGTTATTAATGAGAATATCATTTGACAGAGTTGAGAGTAAGTAAACACGATTAGAAATGTGAATCAGTTTCTACAGCTTTATGAAAGTGGTTAGAGTTAGTGTGTGACTTTATCTATGCCGAGATAGCATTTCTTGAAATCATTCCTCCTGCACAGTTTATAAGAATGAAATAGCCGATATCCTGATTTCAAAAGCCATATCAGCATGTTGTTGTTATTGTTGTTGTATTTATTGTTGTTGTAGAATGCCCGTAATATGTAAGATTAATTTTGTGTGCGTCCTGTAAAAGAGGTTAAGTGGCGGGCTGCAACAGGATGTAAGAATAGCCTTGAGAGTTTGAAAGATTAGTTGGCAGGGGCATAAACTTAAACATAAAGATACACCTAAGTACCTAGGAATTACAATGGATCGCACATTGTCCTACAAAGAACAATGTGAAGCGGTAAAACAAAAAGTTAGCACAATCATAAAACGTACTGAGTAAGCTAACAAACACGGCATAACTTAACTTAACATAACGTTTTTATATTGGTTTAGAAAACTCATCAGAGTCTGTAGACAACCAGTCCCATTTGCATTACCCTGCTCTAATAACTATGTACATCATATTTATTCTTAAATGCATTAACTGTCTCTGCCTCCACTATTTCCTGGGGCAAAGCATTCCAAGCATTCACCACTGTCTGAATTTTAAAAAATGTCCTGTGTCCAATTTGGACCTTTCGTTACTTAATTTGTATCTGTGCCCTCTTGTTCTCGCTGGTGGTTGTATTTTGAAAAACTTGTTATAGTCTAATTTAACTTTTCCTGTGATTATCTTATCAACTTAGATTAAGTCAGGTTTAATTCTTCTCTTTTCTAGACACTAATGGCCGGTTTTTCTGAGTCTTTCCTCGTAGCTGTAATTCTGGAATCCCACTATCAGTTTTGTCGATATTCTTTGTATCCTTTCAAGCATATTTATAGATCTTCTACGATAAGGACTCCACATCTGTACACAGTACTCCGATCTAGGTCTAACTAATGCTTTATACAGTTTGTCAATCACCTCATTACTCCTATGTTAAATATTTCTTTTTTTAAAATTATACCTAACGTTGCATTTGACTTATTCACTGCTACCTGGACTTGCTCACTCACCTTACCTGTATGCTCTATTATTACCTCTATGTCCCTTTCATTATCTATCATTCTAGTATTGTTCTCGCCAATTCTGTAATTTTGTTCCATTTTTTACTTCACACCACTCAGAGTACTCCTTATTTATGTCAATCGCTGTCTTCTTCCCGTTAACCAACTTTCAATCCAATCGGCAACCTGCCCATCTATCCCATGTGATTTTAACTTTTTAAATAATCGTTGATGAGGTACTATATCAAAAGCCTTTGCAAAATCTAGATAAATAACATTCACTGGTTCTCCCTTATCTATGATTTTAGTAATCACCTCCATGCACTCCAATAGATTTGTTAAGCACGGTCTCCCTCTAGTAAACCCATGCTGACTATTTCTGATTAGATTTAACATGTCTAGATGCATTACAATGTTTTCTTTCATTATTGACTCTAACAATTTACAGACTATGCACGTTAAACTTACTTAATTAGCTGGATCTGAGTTATTTCCTCTTTTGAATAAGGGAATCACTCCTGCATCTTTCCAATCTCTTTGAACAATCCATTTTGCAAGTGATTGAGAAAATAATATAGCCAATGGCTTAACTAGTTAGTCTATACTTCAAATAGCATTGATGAATGGATACCATCTTGATCTGTACATTTATCCACTTTTAATCCTTCCAATCTTTTTAGAACCATTTCCTCCGTAATATAGAATGATTTTAAACGCACTATTTCCATTTGACATTTGAAAATATGTATAGGCTCTGGTATCTTGGAGGAGTGTTCTTTTGTATAGACTGTGCCAAAGTATTGATTTATTAGATTAGCTATCTCCATATTTTCTCTGCTTATTGTCACTGTACTGTCTATAAGAAAGCCTACCTTGTCTTTAGGTCTTTGTTTATTTCTAACATTAGAAAAGAAGTTTTCACCATCAGTCTTGATCCTATTAGTAAATTTTTTTCGAAGTCTATTTTTGCTGCTTTATTTACTTTCTGAGCTATGTTTTGCTTGTCCAAATATTTGTAATATATTTCTTTTGATTTACTTGCCTTTATATACATTGTCCAGGCTTTATTTTAAGCTCTTGTACATTTAGCTACAAATCTAGTAATCCACTTTTTATGATTGGTGTTTACCTTCATACATGGAACATATTCGACTTTTAGTTGTTCTAAAAGTGTTTTGAAACACTCTACCTCTTGTTCAACGTCTGTACCTCTGACAATATCTTTCCAGTTTATGTGGCTGTCTGTATCTTTCATCTTCTGTACATCTGTCTTAGAGTAGTCGTATGCTCGCGAGTGTATATTTACATACATTGTAAAGGCTGTTATATGATATATTTTATGGACAACTGATCACTACAGCTAAAGGAATCGACTACCCCACACCGCGATTCAAGGACGTATTCAAGATCGATATGACGTCATGCGACATCCAAGCCGAAAGCTCAGGATTGAGTCGATTGCAGACAGTCAGTTGGGAGGTGCACAGTAGTTGCCGACGCTTGTAGAGGCCATCTGGATCCAGAGAAATGGGCACGACTGAAAAGATCGGGGAACACCCCGGCAAGTCAGCCTCCTCAGCCCCGTTGTACGATCTGCGACAGGGACTGCCACTCACGTACCTGCGTTTGCAGCCATAGCAGACTGTGTCGAAATACGAGAGACAGAGTTGGGCAAACTTCGCCAGGGCACCAGGCGCATGATGATCAGTTACTGAGACGCCAATAAACTGATGAATATTAAATGTATTTACTTGTCTTGGCTTGGCTTCGTTTGTTCTCCATCTCCCGCTACCAAACCCTGACACGGGCCTAAGTAGCGTGTCCAGAGAACGGAATGCGTTATGTCGATATTTGCACCTTTCGGTCCAACACATCCGACTTCAGCAAGCATTTTTGAGTACCGGGTTGGCATTCCCTCTTCGATCCCTTCTCCTCAGCCAGTCTGCTCTGTTGCAGCCTGTTTTCAAGAATACTGCGCGGACGTGTAGAACGGCCTTGGCAGCTCCGGTTCGCTAGCCCTTACACTATCAGTCAGCTATGGCTCGATGACCGCTGCAGCTCATGCGCTGCTCACCATCTTGATCCGGTATTTACTTGATTTTGAAGAAATATGATCATGACAATAATAATGGGCTTATCGCCGTCGATGAGAATAACCATCATCATCATGTGTCATACTGCGCCCTTAAGTATGTGGGCGGATGTGTGCATGACAGATTAAGCCAACACCAGCTGGTGCTGGTTTTCTTTCTACTCTATACTTCCACCTGATCGCCCGTCGACCCTCGCTAACTGCATGCAAGGCTCTTTTTTGGCCTCGCCTTTTTCAGGCTAAACGATTTACTGCCAGGACTCACTGAATCGCTTTTATTGACGTCCAGGTGATCGCCTTACATCGCTAAGCTCGCTAAACAGAAGTTTCTTTTGGAACCTTTCACTTGACATTCGATAAACTTGGCCAGTCTATCTCACTTTAAATTTCTACAAAAGTGTATGAATAGTGTAGTAGTAATGAAAAGAGTATGGTTATTTGTGATGTGGTCTTGTAGCCAATTTGGAGTATGTGTCATGTAGAAATGATTCAACCTCCTGACGTGTTTGGCGTACACACTCCAGCTCTCTCACCCATAGATCAGGGTTTAGAGACTGGCAGGATGTTTGCCAATCAGATTAGTTGCTTTTTAACAATATACTTCATTTAAACATTCAAATCTTCTTCGGGCAATATCAGGTAGTACTATTTACTCATGTTTATCTTCTTTTTCTTTCTCTTCTTTTTCTTCTTCTTTCTCTTCTTTTTCGTCTTCTTTTTTTTCTTCTTTTTCTTTTTCTTATTTTATCTTTCTCTTCTTCTTTTCTTTTTCTTCTTCTTTCTCTTCTTCGTCTTCCTCTTTTTCTTCTTTTTTTCCTTCTTTTTCTAGCTCACCGACAATTGTATTAAGTCTACACGTAAAGGCCAGTTCTATGGACAAAGTCTACTGTGGTGGGGAGTTCTTCAAGACTCTCACAAAAGTGTGTATGTGTGGGTTCATCTCCGTGGGTCAGTATTCACAACGCAGTTGCTTTAGCATGTTACAGTCTTGACAAAGGAAGGGTTCTGATACTAACACGTAACTGCATAACGAGGAGCGCGGTAGCTGTCAATCACACTGGATAAGCAGAAATTGTAGGACTCGACATAATGACACAAGAAACGAAGATCCGCATCTTCAACCTGTATGGCCCACCCAACAAATACCTGTCGCTCTCGAGTATGGAAATCAAGAACTCCAGCTGCCTAGTAGTTGGAGACTTCAACAGCCACTCGGAGAGATGGGGATATTCGGACACAGACAACAGAGGTGATGAAGTGGAAGACTGGGAGATAGACACAAATCTCTATCTTTTCAATAGGCTGGAGGACAGTCCTATCTTCTATTCTAGAAAATGGCATACCACCTCTGCTCCAGACTTGGCCTTTTCCATGGTTGATATTCACCACAAAATAGACGGCCAGGTGCTCAACCAATTGGCAGGTAGCGACAAAAGGCCAATTAGGCTAGAAATTGATATGGAAGTAGGCCCACAGGAAATAAAAGCGCTCCCACGTTGGAACTATAAACGAGCCGACTGGGACAGATTTGCAATTCTGACAGATCGGCTATATGAAACCATCAACACATGGAATAACAATATGAAACCTATGGTGGAAAGCCTAAGCAAAGCAATAATGCAAGCAACCACCGAAACCATCCCAAGAGGGGCAAGGAAAAACTACAAGCCATATTGGATTGATGAATTGCAGAAAGCGGAAGACGAAGTCTCAAATGCTAGGAACATGGCAGAGAGATAACAATATATGGAGGCAAACATCGCCCTCAAGGCTATCACGGCGAAATACAAAAGAACACTAAACCATATAACAAGAGACAGCTGGAAAAATAAAACAGAAAGCCTCAATTTAGATAAAGAAGAGAACAAACTATGGAAGTTAGTCAGAGCCATGAATGACGAAACACCATCAAATAAAAAAATTACCATCAAGCATGGCGACAACATGCTTACTGGAAAAAAAAAGCAGCAAACGCCTTTATAGAACGAACACTATGCCAGAGCAAACCACATTGATGTCCCTACAGACAGGCACACAGACAATGGTGAAGAACAAAAGCGCCACGACAACATCAATATGGCACCAGAGGAGCACATTATGGCAATACCAACAATGAATGAAAAGGAAGAGGCCATGAGAACTCTAAAGAAAAGGAAATCGCCCGGAAAAGATGGGGTAACACGAAATGCTGATGGAGTTGGGCCAAATAGCAAAGAGGAAGTTACTATCAGTCCTGAACCAAAGCTGGAAAAGGGGAATTGTACATCAGACATGAAAAGACGCTGTACTTATACCAGTACCAAAGAAAGAAAAAGATAGAACAGATCCAAATGGATACAGGCCTATCAGTCTACTGAGCTGTGTAGGTAAACTGATGGAACGTGTGATAAACACCAGACTGATGTGGCATCTGGAAGAAAAACACATACTAATTCCACAGCAAGCAGGCTTTAGACAGCACAGATCCACTGAGGACCAGATCACTCTCATAGCCCAGTTAATAGATGATGCTTACCAGGAGAAAAAACACACAGTAGCGGTTTGGGTGGATTTAGAGAAGGCATTTGACAAGGTGTGGATAAAGGGACTTAAAGTCAAGCTACGAAGAAGTGAAGTTTGTAGGAAAATGTACAGATGGATCAGCGACTACCTCGAAAACAGAACATCCATAGTTCAAGTACAATAGCAGATGAGCAAAAAGGTGACACTTGAGCAGGGAGTACACCAAAGGGGAGTACTGTCACCAACACCTTTCCTGGTGTATATAAACAACATCACAGAGAATCTACCAAAAAGAGTCTACAGCTCCATGTTTGCAGACGATCTGGCTATGTGGACGTCTGAAAAAAATCTCACCATAGCAAGCAATCGGATGCAGCAGGCCCTAACATTGTTGGAGGAGTGGGCGAACTCATGGCTGGTCAAAATAAATGAGGAAAAAACAACGTGTACGATATTCTCGCTTTCAAACAAACCCCAGAACACCAAAATAAGTCTTAAATGCAAATATCTGCGGACAAACGGCAACCAAAACTACCTGGGAGTCACATTTGATCGGTGCATGACATGGAAAAGTCAGATCGAGAGAAACCGAATGAGAGCCAGACAAAGAATGGCAATCATGAGGAAACTTGCTGGCACAAGTTGGGGAACAGACGAAACTGTACACTGGAAGAGTGAGACCAGTTCTCGAATATGGCATTGCGGCATGGGCAACAGCAGCAAAGGCGAACTTTGATAAAATTAGCAAACTTCAAAACCAAGCCATGAAAGGTGTTCACCGCACGCTGCTGTCCATTGGTGATCATTCTTATTCAGCAAATGATGTTAACTGTAGATACAAATTGTTCCTGTATCTCAACGGTTGTGTCATGTTCTGATGCCCATCGCAGGCCGTGATGGCGACTATGTCAAGACAGGTTTTTGTTAATCGTCTAAGGGAAAGTTTTTAGCCATTTGTGTGCTATGGTCTCCCTTGTCAAGTGTATGTCACGTACCCCTTCTCGAAATAATGTTTTTAAATACCTAAAATACAATAGCAAAGAACCAGTTATATAGAAATAGTTAAAAAACAAACACAAACGTACATGTGATATATGTGTCTTTCTTAACAATTTCAATAGAAATACAATACATTTAAAATAGAAGAAAGTTAATTTCATTATTGTTTGAATGAACGTGCTGCGTATATATGCAAGGCTGAAGAACGGGTCACAAAGATCAAGAAATGCTGACCGCGTGAAGGCTTGTTGTTTCTCTTTCTCGAAGAGGATTCAACTGGTGTGTTGTACATGTTAGACATGCTGCCATGTTAGACATCTAATCGGTTTCGATTTGTTTTTCGTTTTTGCTACAAATGTCGAAAATCGATATTTGCAGAGATATATTGTTGGAAATGGAATGAAAACTTGCATAGCTCGCTTTACAAGATAAGGCTAGTTTACTAACTGCATTGTAGATAGTCTGTTCACACCAGGAATGTGTCCACGTGCGATCTAGCAAAATGTAAAAGTACTGATGAGCGTAAACACAACTCAACGAAGTCCAAAATCTATACCTGAATTTAAAGTACAACCAAGATAACGATCACAGGCAAGGCAAAGACCAAACCTAAAGTTATTTTAGAACAACAGAAGATTGAGAAAGTCACAAGCTTTGAGTACCTCTGCTCAGTTATAACGCCAATGGCTACGGCAATGCAGAGGTTCAATAAAATGAGAAACTGATGACAGAACATTAATAAAATGAAAATAACTATTCTGTGAACTTGCATTATACCGATGAAGACATACGGATGTGAAACGTGGACCCCCACACAAACACTTAAGAAAAGGATTGCATCTTTTGAACTGAAGGACTATAGAAAAGTGCTCAAAATACAATGGATAGCAAAAAGGAAAAATGCAGATATCCTTAACTTAACTTAACGTCCTTAAACTGGTTTAGAAGACTCTGCAGAATCTGTATACATACAGTTTCATTTCATCACCTTGCTCTAAAAGCTATGCGCATCCAATGTATTATTAAATGCATTAACTGTCCTTCCTTCCCCTACCTCCCTTGGCAATGCATTCCAAGCATTCACCACTCTCTATTTAAAAAAATATTTCCTAATATCGAATCTGGACCTCTCTTTAGTTAATGTATAACTATGCCCTCTTGTTCTATTCGGTGGCTGTTGTTTTTTTTTTTAAACTTGTTATAGTCTAATTTATCCATTCCTCTGATCATCTTATAAGCCTGTATTAAGTCACCACGAATTCTTCTCTCTTCTAGACACTGTAGGCCGGTTTTTCCTCATAACTGTAATTCTGCAATCCCACTATCAGCTATGTCGCTCTTTTTTGTATTCTTTCCAGCATGTTTGTATCCCCTCTATGATAATGACTCCACGCCTGTACATATAACTCCAATCTAGGTCTAACTAATGCTTTATACAGTTTGACTATCACTTCCTTGCTCCTATGTTTAATATTTATGTTTATCATACATAACATTGCATTTGCCTTTTTAATTGCTACCTGAATTTGCTCACTCACCTTACCTGTATGATCTAGTATAACTTCCAAGTCCCTTTCCTTATCTATCTTTCTAATATTGTTCTCTCCCATTATGTAATTATGTTTCATATTGGATCTACCCATGTGGATGACTGTACATTTATCTACATTAAACTCCATTTGCGAACCTACAAACCCCTCTCGAATTTTATCTAAATCCGATCTCAATATATCCACATCTGCTTGAGATATAGATAAAGATATATATATATATATATATATATATATATATATATATATATATATACTATAGATCCTACTTAATTTCAAGCAAAATTGGTTAGTAAACAACATCTTGTCTCGAAAGCTAAAATAGTTTCTTCTGCTTCTTCGTCCGTCTTCAGACCTCAGCTTCAATGATTTTAACAAAGGCAGCAGTCGATTCAAGGCTCTGTACGCTTCCGTATAGCTTCTCGTGGAAGGACACTGGCTGTTGCCAATTGTTACTTCTTTTGTCGGTATACAGCGGACATGACTGCAAAATATATTATGCCTTCATGGGGGCTGTGCCGCAGGCACAAATCTCTGTAGTGCCAATCTTGAACTTGTTGTACAGATGGCATCTGAGTCTGTTGTGACCTGTGCGTAGCCGGAAAATGATCACCTGGTCTCGCCTGGAGAGTTGATGGTAGGCATCGTTTTCTATGTGGCCAATGTGATCCTATTTTCCATTTTGCACTGTACGTTGTCCTGATGAATGCTTTAGTTTCATTGTATGTGATTTCTGTATCACTCTGCTGCAGCATTCCTCGCTCTCTGGCGAGTTGTCCGCCTCCCCGTTGCCTGGAATGTCTCAGTGGGCTGGTGTCCATTTGACTGCTTTTTTTTTAATCACTGGGCTCTTGAGGACCATTATACTGCTAGGTTGTCTGTGAAAATGACCACTTGCTTTGCTGTATAATAGTTTGACCACATCAAACGCCATACTGACCTAGAAAGAACGATACAGGAGGGTTTGGACCTTGGAAAGCGGGGCTGAAGCAGACCGATGAAAAGATGGAAACAAGAAATCACGGAGGTCCTGACGATGACAACGATAGAGACGATACTTCTGGCTTGAGATCGAGTTACAAATCGGTTGTTGTGAAAATGATTTTCTGCAAATGATATGCAACATGATGATGAAAATGATGATGATGATGATGATGATAATAGTGATGATAATGATGATAGTGAGCGATTTTTTGTGCTTTGTAATAATGCTTGTTATGGTATACAAAAATATATGTGACTTTATTGTTGACGTAGATCTAGCAAATACTATTTTCATTTATAAACATCATTGCATAATTTCAGAAGTGCCGGTTATGCTAGCAATCAGCTAGAGGTTAGTGATATTTAAGATAATATCTGTTGGTAACTGAAACGCTAGTCCGGTGAAGCACACCATATTGTCCAGGACGTTGCGTCAGGGTCAATCACAATGTTTTTCGTCCATCACGAGCCTTTACTTTTTTGCCAACTTTAACCAGTGGCAAGAAAAAGTCAGGACGACTAGATATGAGCTCGGGTGCAGTGGTTGACCACGGATGCTCAAGTGCCTGGCCGTGTTCTGTGCAGTCCACACCGATCAGCACATTTACATTCCGTTCTCTGGACAACATTCTGCTACTTAAGCCATATCAGGGCTTGGTGGTGCAAGATTGAGAACGAACGACCCTAAGCCAGCAAGTCAAATAATAAAAAAACAGAATGCGATACTGGAGAAAACACTAAAAAGCTATATTTCTTTTTTTTGCCTCGTTTACCGTGGTTCCTAAGAGGCAGTATATTGTTCTGTGTTTTGCACTTTAGAGCCTGGTTAAACCATATTCAGCACGAAATTTAATAGGTGTACGACCCTGTCAGATCAGGAATCTGAACACATAGATGTTTTGTTTGTGAGCCATCGAAACTTCGCAACCACGTATGAACACTTCTATAAAAGCTTACCACATGCAATTCCAAATTCATATCTTTTCTATCGTTATCGCTGCTTGTTTCAAATCTATCAATAACATGACCTCTCATAGTGTATCCGGGGTCCCTTACTGAGAATGGTATAATATAACCGCCACAGAATACTGTCACAGTAGGTCAAGGGCAAACAATCTTAAGGTGAGCTATGTAAGTATTTCTCCTGAGTGGCCAAAACATTCATTGCATGTTGAACGCGAGGACTAAGAGTTGTCCATGGATGTGGCAATCTCAAAATGTACAAATTATCGCTACCCTACTGCAAATAACTAGAAAAAGTCTTTCCTAAAAGCTGGTTATGGTAAGTCAAATACAATGCTGGACCTGTGCTTCAACAAAAAGAGATGAGTGATCTTGATTTAACTAAACTTAACGTCTTTATACTGGTTTAGAAGACTATGCAGAGTATGTACGCAACCAGTTTCATTTACATTTCCTTGCTCAATAAGCTATGCGCATCCAATGTATTTTTAAATGCATCAACTGCCTCTGCTTCCATCACTTTCTTGGAAATGCATTCCAAGCATTCACCCCTCTCTGACTAAAGAAATATTTCCAAATATCCAATCTTGACCTTTCTTTATTTAATTTGAAGCTATGCCTTTTTGTTCTGATTTGATTGATTGAACTCCATGCATGTATTGAAAGGCGTGACTAAAGAGAGTTGTGCATGAGGATAGCAACCTCAACTGTTACATAAACTCCTACTGCAAGATCATGCAAAGCTTTTTGCTGAAGTCATCTTGATGGAGTTTGACTGTACTTGTACTGATGTGCTTCGGCTGGCGCGAAAAAAATGTCAAGAAAAGAGATCTTCCTTGTTCGTCTTCAGACCTCCAATTCAATTACTCTAACGAAGGCAGCAGTTGACTTGAGGGTCCGAGCACTTCTGTACAGCTACTCGTGGAAGGACACTGGTTGTTGCCAAATGCTACTTCTTGTCGGTAAACGATGGGCAGGGCTGTAAAATGTGTTCTGATGTCATGGGGGTGTGCCGAGAAGATAGATGGCCAGCTAGAGTCGTTGCCTTGTGTTTTAAGTCAAGTCAGGTACTCCTCATACTCAACCATTGTCTTTCGTGTTGATCGTCCACGGCAACGTTTGGTGAGTCTCGGGCAGCGTGGAGGAAGACGGAGTAGAATCGAAATGTCTCAGCCAGGTGTTCTGCGGGAGACTCCATTAGTGTTGAGGTCTTGTATTTCGTATAGTGTAAAGTGCAGAATCTGCAACAAAAGAAAAAGTATTTGTAAGATTATGTGTTTATATTAATATTAGTCTTAGTAGACCTGTAATTCTACAAGGGAAGATGACCATGTGGAGGTCCCAGCTGTGGTGTGAGCTGGATAAAGGAGGGATGAGGATTTCCTGCTTAGCGTGTTAGGCTCGAGCAGCTTATTACTCCGCTGTGTTAAGACAAGTGCCAAGAAGTTTGGTTAATAGATCTGCAAGTCCATCTTAAAAGACTCAAACACTAGACCAACTTGACACGCAGCCTGTTAGGCGCCATCTATGCTGCTCTTAACAAACCAACTAAGCATGGCCGGTGTTGTGTCATGTCACACAGTTAGTCGCCTCTTATGACATGCTCTATGTAGGGCATTGGTCCTATTTTTGCCATTGCCATACCCAAAGATCCAGAATCATTCGGGATGTTTACTGTAGTACGCCGTCCATACAGTGGGCTAGAGGACATATATTGCTTATACAGAGAATACTAGTTGTTTTTGCTTGTGAATGCACATAGCGACAAAGGGGCATTTTGCTACTCAGATATTTAGCTCGCAATATCACTAGACCTATAAACGAATAATGCGAATCAGAATGTAAACATGCAATTCCCTAGTAGTGGATCCAACGGGAAGCATCGACTGGTTCATTTCTTCTTCTTCTTTTTCGTGCGTCTTCAGACATCAACTTCAATGACTCTAACGAAGTCATCAGTCGACTCAAGGCTCTCTACGCTTCTGTACAGCTTCTCGTGGAAGGACACTAGCTGTTGCCAAATGCTACTTCTTCTGTCGGTATACTGTGGACATGACTGCAAAATATGTTCTGCCTTCATGGGGGCTGTGCCGCAGGCACGAAGGTCTGTAGTACCAATCTTGAATTGAACTTGTGTACAGATGACATCTCAGACTGTTGTGACCTGTGCGAAGCCGGAGAATGATAATCTATGTGGCCAGGGTGTCGTTTTTTTTTCTCCATTTTGCACTGTACGTTGCCCTGATGAATGCTTTAGTCTCATTGTATGTAATTTCTGTATCTAACGTAGGTTAGGTTCTTGATTTTGTTCCATAGCGGTATTTTAACCATTCCTATCTATTTTTTATACTCCACAGAGAGAGACTGGAACATGAGGGAACTACGTTTTGAACTCTCCCAGTTTTACTACTATAATCGCTCAGCAATTTATAGAATGTACAAACCGACACTATGGAAATAGTATCTTGCTATCCCCATGTTAACAAACTGACCCTAGGCATTACAGTTCTAACTAGTATCTTACTATCCATATTTTAACAAACTCACCCTAGGCATTACAGTCCTAGCTAGTATCTTACTATGCTACATCAAGTTTTAATGTCATATATATATTATCTTACTCTCCACAGACTATCATTCCAGCATTAAATTTTGATGTCCTACACAGTATCTACCCAAGCACATGGTAACAGTCTTTTATATAATACCTTACTATATGAATATTAACATACAGACAATAAACGGTATTGTCCTACAAAGTATCGCACTATCCCCATTAAATATAAGTTCACTGACTCGAAACTTTACAGTCCTACATTGTAATTTGCTATCTATATATTAACAGATCAATACCAAGTTTTATTGTTCTTCAAAGTATTGTACAATCCCAATGGCATCAGACTTACAGACAGCTTTAATGTCTTACACAAGATCTTACAATCCACATATTAACAAACCAACTCTAGATTGAATGCACTGCACAGTATCCACTATCCAGATGTTAGACTTACCCAAAACGTTGGTGTCCTACATAGTTTCTCACTGCCACCATGTTAACAGGCCAACACAGAGTTTAAATGTCTTACAGAGTATCTTACTTTCCACAGGTCAACAGGCAAACATAGAGCTTGAATGTCCTACAGAGTATCTTACTATCCACATGTCAACAGGATAACACAGAGCTTGAATGTCCTACAGAGTATCTTACTATTCACAAGTCAACTGGCCAATACAGAGCTTTAATGTGCTACAGAGTATCTTACTATCCACATGTAAACAGGCAAACACAGAGCTTGAATGTCCTACAGAATATCTTACTATCCACATGTCAACAGGCCAAGACAGAGCTTTAATTTCCTACAGAGTATCTTACTATCCACATGTTAACAGGCTAACATAGAGCTTGAATGTCCTACACAGTATTTTACTATCCACATATCAACAGGCAAACACATAACTTAAATGTCCTACTGAGTATCTTACTATCCACATGTTAACAGGCCAATACAGAGCTTTAATGTGCTACAGAGTATCTTACTATGCACATGATAACAGGCCAACACAGAGCTTGAATGTCCTACAGAATATCTCACTATCCACATGTCAACAGGCCAAGACAGAGCTTTAATTTCCTACAGAGTATCTTACTATCCACATGTTAACAGGCCAACATAGAGCTTGAATGTCCTACAGAGTATTTTACTAGCCACATGTCAACAGGCAAACACATAGCTTGAATGTCCTACAGAGTATCTTACTATCAACATGTCAACAGGCCAACACAGAGCTTTAATGTCCTACATAGTGTTTTACTATCCACATGTCAATTGGGCAACATAGCTTGAATGTCTTACAGAGTATCTTACTATCCATATGTCAACAGGTCAACACAGAGCTTGAATGTCCTACAGAGTATCTTACTATTCACAAGTCAACTGGCCAACACAGAGCTTGAATGCCGTACATAATATCTTACTATTCACAAGTCAACTGGCCAACACAGAGCTTGAATGTCCTTCAGAGTATCTTACTATTCACAAGTCAACTGGCCAACACAGAGCTTGAATGTCCTACATAATATCTTACTATTCACATGTTAACAAGCAGACACCATGCTTTACTGTTAAAAATAATATCTTACTATCCACGTGTTAACAAACCGACAGTAAATGTTAATGTCCTTCACACTATCTTACTTCTTCTTCTTCTTCAACAAATTCACGTTGATGTCTGACAGCGTACTTCGAAGAAGACATCTTACTGTACCCATGTCATCAGCCCGACTCTGAGCTTTGCTATCCTACATGATATTGTACTATCCACATGTTTTAATGTCATTCATAGCATTTTACAGTCTCCATGTCAACAGACTAACACAAAGCTGTAATGTCCTAATATAAAATCTATCTTTCTAAATGTTAGCAGACCTAATAGCAAGCTGTAATGTACTACATAAAATCTTACTATCTAAGTGTTAACAGACCGATGCTATTCGCTAATATCCTACATATTATCTTACTGTCACCATGGGGACGGTGTGGCCTAGTGGTTAAGTGGCACAGCTCAAAACCCAAAGGTGCTGGATTCAATCCCCATCACAGCGCCGTTACCCCAAGGAAGCGAATTCTTAGAAAATGCAAGAGGAAGCAGACCCTTACATAAAATGCATGTTGAAGTTGGTAGCACTTGGTCGACAGGCGCAAAATAAAAACCCCAGTACAATGTACACCACCTTGGCAATTAGAGAAATAAGGCGAACTCAAAAAAACAAACAAACAAACAAACTGTCACCATGTCAACAGAATTACACTAAGCTTCAGTGTCCTATATATTATCTTAATGTCCTCATATAACCAACCGATTCTTTAGATTTAATGCGATACATAGGATCTTACTGTCTACATATTAACATACTGTCTGAGTATCCCAACAGTAACATACACGAACAGTCACCTAACTTTACTGTCCTGCATAGCATTTTACAATCCCCATGTTAACAAACCTACCTAAAAGTATTAGTGTCCTACATAATATCTTACTGACCCCACTTTAACAGATCTAAACTGAGCTTGACGGTCCTATAAAATATCTCACTGACGCCTCTTCAACAGATCAAATCTGATTTTTAATCTCCTACATAGTATCTTAGTATCAGCATGACAAAAGATGAAGGCTAACACTGAGCTTTAAGGTCCTAGGTAGTATCTTACTGTCTGTATATTAACAGATGGACACCAAGATAAGTGTCCTGTAAAGTATCATACTATCCCTATCTTAGCAGGCCGACAACAAGCTGTAATGTCCTACATAGTACATTACTAATTTGCATGTTAATAGCCGAAAACAGAGCTTTTGGCATAGATGACGTACATAGTATCTAACTATACAACTGTTAGCAGACAGACACTGAGTTTTATTGTCCTATGTAGCATTAACTGTTTGCATGTTTACAAACCATTCCCATTTGTTAATGTCCTACATGTAATCTTACTGTCCAGAAGTTAACATACTAACACAAAGCTTAAATGACCTACTTTTTATATTTATGTACAAAGATAGCAGTCTGACACAAATCTGTAATGTCCTACCTCTTGTTTTCCTATCCACACGTTATAACAGAATGAAAGCAATCTTCACTTTTCTACATAACATCAAACTACCCACTTCAAAACACACAGACAGTGAACTTTCATGGCCTACTTATTTTCTTAATATCCACATGTTAATATACATCAACTGAGAAATAATGTTGTATATATTTTCTCACTATCCACATGAAAACAAACCAACCTCATGAACAGGTGTCCTAAATAGTATATTTTTTCCCCCAGGTAAACAGACCAAAACTGAGTAGTAATGTCCTACATAGTATTTTACTCTCCGCTTGTTAACAGACCAACACTGATCTGTAATGTCCTTTATAGTATCTTACTATCCCCAGGTCAAAATACCAACACAGAGCAGTAATGTCCTACATAGTATCTTACTATCCGCGTGTTAACAGAATGACAGCTAGCATTACTTTACCTCATAGTATTGTACTATCCACTTGTTAGCATACGAACAGTGAGCTTTCATGTCCTACATATTTTCTTAATATTCAAATGTCAACGCATAACAGCCGAGATGTAAAGTTGTATATATTATCTTTTCCCTTGATAAAACATCAACACTGAGCTGTAATGTCATACATAATATCTTACTAATCATCATGTTTACAGACCAACACAGAGAACATGTGTCCTACACAATGTCTTAAAGTTCACATGTATTAACAGACCAACACTGAGAATATATGTCCTACATAATATCTTACAGTTCACATGTATTAACAGACCAACACTGAGAACATGTGTCCTACACAATATCTTACAGTTCACATGTATTAACAGACCAACACTAAGCTTTTCTGTCCTATTAAGTGTGAGACCTTCCATTTGTTAACAAACAGAAACCAATAATAAATTTCCTAAACAGCATCCTGCTGTCCGCATGTCAATAGACCAACAACGAGCTGTAATGTTCTAAATAAATTTTTACTATCAATACATTAACAAACCCACACTGAGCCTTATCGCCAAAATAAAAGTATCTTCCTTTCCCCCCAAAAAGAGATGCAGTAGACTTAATTATTTTATTTGACTATCACAGTGCAAACAGAATCACACCGTGGTTCAATGTCCTTTATATTATCTTGATATTCACAGGACAAAAGAAGTAGACGGACAACAAACTCTACTGTCCCACATAGTATCTTACTTTCCACCTCTCAACTAACTGACCATGTCCGTTAATGTTGTACATATTATACTACTAATCACATGTTAATAGATCCACACTGTGCTTCAAAGCCCTACATTTTATCTTTGAATCCCCATGCCAGAAGAACACTTAGCTTTACTGTTATACATACTATCTTACCATCCACATGTCGACAGACCAGCACCAAGATTTGCTACACTAAATATTATCTTACCATCCACATGTTAACAGACCAGCACCAAGATTTGATACCCTAAATATTATCTTACCATTCACATGTTAATAGACCAGAACCGAGATTTGATACCCTAAATAATATCTTACAATCCATTTGATAACTGACCAATACTAGGATTGGATACCTTACATATTACTTTACTATCCACATGGCAACATATGTAGATCACCATGTAATTTTACAGTCTTACGTAGTACCTACAATCCATAAATTAACAGACCAACACCAAAATGTGTGTTCTACATAGCATTTTACTTTCACTGTGTTTTAGTGAAATGAGATACCAAAGAATGCAGAGCTGAGGCAAAAGCTATGGTGCAGCCACTATGTCCTGGTAAAGATTATGGACTGCATCATGATTACTGGCTTGCAGATATAACATGACCAAAGGATCCTGAACGCAAAGAGGAATAAAGAATTTGTGCACGCTAGAGGACTAAAATTGAGTTTTAATGTCCTACATATTATCTCTTTATCTACATATTAACAGATAGACACTAAGATTTAATGGTGTACATATTATCTTACTATCCACATGTTAGGAGTCAGATACTGAGCTTAAATCTCTTACATAAGGTCTTACTATTTACAAATCAACAGATGCAAACCAACTTGGAGATTTACTGTCTTGAAAATATCTTACTATCCACATGTTAGTAGACTAACACTCAGCTTTAATGTCCTACATAATATCTCACTATCAACATATTAGCAGATTGACACCAAGCTTTAATCTTCTACATGATATTTTACTATTCACATGTTAGCACACCAACTGCAAGCTTGTTAGCAGTCTAACACAGAGCTTTGATGTCCTACATAGTATCTCACTATCAACATATTAGCAGATTGACACCAATCTTTAATCTTCTACATGATATTTTACTATTCACATGTTAGCACACCAACCGCAAGCTTGTTAGCAGTCTAACGCAGAGCTTTAATGTCCTACATAGTTTCTCACTATCAACATATTAACAGACTGACACAAAGTAGGTAATTTGATGAAAAATTCAAATTGACTCTACAGCATTACAAATACAACTGTTAGAAAGCCCCAGAAAAATGCAATCCAATGATGTATCAACTATGTCTCTATGTCGACCCTCACGAAAGTTATGATTTTTTATATATTTAAATTAGCTTAAAAGTCCGCAAAGGGGCTATAGAGGAAGAGTAAAAATATGGACTATGAAAACTTGTATCCAAAAAGCAGAGTGGAGTGGACAATATGCTGATTATCTCAGCTATTCATGACAGAATACATGTAAAACCATACATTTTTATATTCGGGAGAACAAAATACAACCGATGGCGGTAATTGCATGACTTTTCCAAAAGGCAGGAACTAATTAATATTCAAAATGGCGACCTCATTTGCATAATTCGCAACTAAAATAATGCTGCAATATTTTTCTCGTCTTGTTATACTACATGTGATATATCATATTGATCGTCCTTTTGAGAGGAGCATTAATATATTTATTGTATGGTGTTATTTCATTAAAATGCTTGCAGAATTAGTATACAGAACAAATTATTACACAAATATAAGAACAATTTTTTTACTAAGTTATGTAACATACATAGTTGTTAGAAATAAAGGAATGTTAGAAATAAAAAGAATATACTTACAGACGGTCCCTGGAACATACTTACAAGCTACAGTTGATTATTCAAATGTGGCATTTGCAAAAACAAAATCTGATAGGAACTGAGTCACTGGCATGTCGTAATCCGTTTCTGAATAGGTAACTGGCATGTGGTAATCCGTTTCTGAATAGGTAACTCAACTGGCATGTCATAATCCTTTTCTAAATGGATACTACCAATAATAAGTAAAGATAACTGCTTGTAGATGTTGGCCGTGTTCAGTGATGTTTGTTTCGTGGTAGGCCTTCCTCTGATCAATTGAATATACAAAAAAAATTATTACATACATTTAACAAGAGACATGTATGATATGCAGTTTAATTCATTAATGGTGTTAATGTAGTTTACAAACAAGTGTGTTCCAAACAGCAAAACATATGGATTAACAGTCTTTATTGGGTAAGTCTGATATGTTAATTGTTTTTGTCGTGCAGTTTGTTGTTGCATGTCTCTTATTATTTTACTATTTGACAAATAGAGATATATTTATATCATTTATATTTTCTTAATGCTCATGCAATCTTCCCTATATAACCACATAATATGATCATATAAAACAGTGACGTTTAAACTAACAGTAGATGAAATTTGAAAAGTAACAGGAGATGTCTGGCATTAAAGATGGAAATACTGCTACATCCTGAAAGAGCTAACCAAAAAAAGTTTCAATATGGCTATATAATATAAAAAAAGAATATACTTACAAACTATTCTAACTTGAGGTCCCCAAGAGCAAAATCAGCTAAAAATGCAGCCATTGTCATCACATAATCCTCATTTGGCGGCAGTTCATCTATTGACCAGTACTTCAGACAGACACACTTCTGGTCAGGTTTCTTCCTCGTCTGCTTTATTGATAAGGAAGTGATGTAAAAGTGGAATATCTAAAATGAAATAATGATTGTCAATAAATTGATGCAGTTTAAATTTTACACTATCATCTAAATCTTTAAAAATATATATTTCTAATATGGGTGTATTGTTAAAAATGGCACAACAACAAACTTCTTTCCTTCCATAAATGATGATGATGGCGGCTCAACAGACACATCTGAAACAGTTGACACTGTTGTTGCTGAAATCTCTTGTGGCTGCAACAAAACAGTATTAGACATATCTTTACAATGTATAGGAAAGGGCTGCTGAAAAAGATTTACGAGTGAGTGCCAGTGACTACTCAAATTGTTTTTCTTCAGCTTCAGTTCACTCTGCAAGGTTCGCATATTTGACTTGAGCCGAGCTTTATCTCATCTATACACTTATCCTGTTCTATAAACATAGAAGGAACAAGAGTCTTAACTTTCCGCAGCAAAACAGTGATTGAGGGATCTCTGGTTTCCACCAGCAGCTGTGCAATGTATCCTTTCAGAAATGGATACACGGGTTAAAAGCACGCCAAATGTGCTTTCAGATCAACAGCAGACTTCTTGATTGCCATTGTATGGAGGATGGCTAATAATTTCTAGAAACAAAGAAAGATGAAATAAAACTAAAATTGCAAGCTAATGTTGTAAAAAAAAGATATAAGAAATATTACATGTAATACTAGTTCACAGTTACTAATATTACTATACTGAGTATACTTGTGGAGTTAATGATTAATATAAAATGGAGGGCAGGATTTTGCATTTTTTGAAAATAGCTTACTTTGTAATTAAACATCACATGTCTTTAATATACATTTTATTCACATCAAATTTAGCATACATACAGATAAGAGATTGCAGAATGTAAAAAATATCAATTTTGTATCATTACATGCATATCAATATGTGATATGGCCATTCAAAGTCAAACAATAAAAAAAAAAATATTTTTGATAACTTCAAAACACACGACACTCAACTGCAATTTTTTTAATTGTTCAAATCACGTGTGTTTGGTTTTATGGTAGTGATTAACATCAGTAAACTAATTTGACTATCATCTATGATAATGTTTAAAATGGTTTATGTACTAGATGTGCAATTGATTAAATTCATTAATCAATCCGGCTATTCTGTTACACCAACCATCATTCACGAAATGGACAAAAACAAAAATGGCCGACATTTAGTGACATTTGTTGTAAAACTGTTTACTTTTATATAACTCCACGCGCGTTAGTTATTGTTTAAATGCCATCAAATTTACTAAACAGACAGATAATTGGATGCAGAATGTTTAAAATACCATGAAAATATAATTAAAAGGCTATTTAGCACGTATATAACTAAGTAAACTTACCTCTATTTTTCAATTGCTGGAAAATGACTATAGTCGATATCGATTTCCGATCACATGCACTCTATGCTCATGAACATTCAAAGTGCGATACCGATCGTTCTTATATACACTCCAAAAATCACGTGTTTGGCCTAGAAAAGAAAAATTCGTAACGCGTCATAAAAAGTTACGCGTTTAGCGGGATTCACAAAAAATGTTCCCAGGGGCCGGAAACTGCCATTTAAAAAAAATCGATTTCCGGGCGAAATCGAAGTACCTACACAAAGCTTTAATCTTCTACACTGTATCTTGCTATCCATGTGTTAACACACACAGTGACACAGCAATATTTACGTTCGTACATATAATCTTACTTCCTACATGTTAACCACAATAGCATTATCAACTCTCAAACCCTTCGACGGTTTGCAAAGATTGGCCTTTTCAAACAAGCTAAACGCCTACTGTGTATGTATTTGCTTAATGGATGAACAAGGGTCAAGATGTCGCCGGACATGGTCGCAGTCGATTTCCCTCTTGATAAAACGGTGTTTTGTTTGTGTTTTCTATGATAACTCTCGGACTATTAACGTGATTCCTGGATATAAATGTGCCGACTTGTGAATTAAGCATACTAATTTGAAAGAAGTGATGCAACGAAGTATATAACAGTGTATTTTTAGTCGTGAAAGGTAGACTAATGTGTACAGTTTCGATGGGACAAAGCGTGGTCGAAACTTGACCCAGTCAAAAGCTAGTGTCGCTCCGTGCTGTATCGTGACCCAGATAACGAAGCATGAACACTGAAACGAAGGAGGTCATCCTGACCCCGTCAAACATACGGTACTTCAGAAAGGAGCTCATCGCGCTTCGATCAGCACACTACATCCCTTCAAACTCATATCTACATCTGTTGCGTATGCTGAAAATACACTTAACCGAGGAGACATCGGAACTCACAAGTATACAATCAAGGCAGAAGACCAGAGGAACGAGAGGTGGAAGAAGAATACACAAACAAATGCACTCAAAAACAGATACCTCAAAGCTCGACCCCAGCGATAAAAGAGAAGGGAAGGGCTACCGAGAAAATGAGGCACACGCTGACACCATACTGTCTGCATCCGAACCCTTCACTAGAAGTCTTGACAATGTCTTGCCTCTAGAACATGTTGAGTCCGGACGAGAGAGTGAGGAATATCCTGCGCACATCTCCCTCACTATAAACACATTGCGCAACTCACGACATCACCCTACAGATCACACCCTGACTAGCAGCTCGCAACTGGCAGGGCCCCCAAACTGCAGCGGCGGAACAGGCAGAAAACGATCACGAAAACTACCCATCACGCTTGCAACATGGAATGTCCGCACGCTACTGGACAACACCAAAGCAAACAGATCCGAACGACGGACAGCACTGATCGCCAGGGAACTGGCTAGATACAACATCTGCATAGCTGCCCTGAGCGAGACACGACTGGCAGAGGAAGGGCAGATCACAGAAGAAGGCGCTGGTTATACTTTCTTCTGGAGCGGCCGCAGCAAAGAAGAACGCCGTGAAGCTGGAGTTGGCTTTGCCATCAAGACCAACATGGTCGACAAGCTCACAAGCATGCCCAGAGGAATTAATGACCGCCTGATTACACTGCGTCTCCCCCTAATAGGAGGGCGCCATGCAACACTCATCAGTGCATACGCACCCACAATGACAAATCCTCAGGAAACAAAAGATAAGTTTTATGAGGACCTTGAGGCGCTCATCGCTGCAGTCCCCAAATCTGACAAACTGGTCATCCTCGGTGATTTTAGCGCTAGGGTTGGCACAGACCATACAGCCTGGGAGGGGGCCATTGGCAGACATGGTATCGGAAAATGTAATAGTAACGGACTGCTCCTTCTGAGGACATGTGCCGCAAATGAACTACTCATTACAAACACAGCTTTCCGACTACCTGTCCGAAATAGAACCACATGGATGCACCCAAGGTCCCGCCACTGGCACCTCATTGACTACATTATCATCAGACGTAGGGATCGAGCGGATGCTATGGTAACGAAGAGCATGTGTGGTGCAGAATGTTGGACCGACCATCGACTTGTCATTGCCAAGCTAAACTTCAAGATCCAGCCCAAAATGCGCCCCCAGGGAAAGAAACCACCTAGGAGGCTAAATGTCTCTCAGCTGAAATACGAACCCACGAGAGGAGGCTTCCAGGAAGAGCTTGAGGGCAGACTATCTGACCTTCGTTTTGAAAAGAATGACATCGAAGAGAACTGGGCATCACTGAGAAACACACTCTACGATACAGCTGTTAAACACATTGGCCCACTCACGCGCAAGCATAAGGACTGGTTTGATGAGAACGATCTGGAAATACAGGGCCTTCTCAATGCAAAACATGAAGCGCACAGGGAATACCAGAGGGACACACCATCTCCGGCAGCAAAAGCTGCCTTCAATACTGCTCGCAAAGCTGTCCAGACCAGGCTTAGAGAGATGCAAGACTCCTGGCTCAGCAAAAGAGCTGACGAAATTGAGATGTTCGCCGAGCGTCATGACACCAAACGGTTTTACGAGGCACTGAAAGCTCTCTACGGCCCGCAGCCCTCTAGTAATACTCCAGTTCGCAGTGCGGATGGGGTACTGCTAACAGATAAGGTTCAGATTCTAAACAGATGGGCAGACCACTTCTGCAAAATACTAAACCACCCATCGTCCATAAATGAAGAGGCCATCCGGCGAATGCCGCAGATGGAACTGAACCTGGCGTTGGATGAAGTCATTACTGAGGAGGAAGTCGACAGGGCAATCAGTTCACTATCTATAGGAAAAGCTCCAGGAGCTGATGCAATACCAGCAGAGATATGTAAGACAGTTGGCCCATCCCTCACCAGAAGGATCACTGAACTCTTCTGTCACATGTGGGCTGAAGGTAAAATTCCGCAGGAGCTAAAGGACGCCTCAATCGTTCACCTGTACAAAAGAAAAGGCAACCGTCAGGAATGCGACAATCATCGTGGAATATCTCTACTCTCCGTAGCAGGCAAGATCCTAGCGCGCTTACTGCTAAACAGGCTCAACAAACACCTTGAACAAAGCCACCACCTCCCAGAAAGCCAATGTGGATTCAGAGCCGGAAGAGGAACAGTGGACATGATTTTTGCCGCTCGCCAAGTACAAGAGAAGTGTCGAGAACAAAATCAGGCCTTGTACACCACATTTATAGATTTGACAAAGGCATTTGATACAGTAAACAGAGGAGGGCTGTGGATGATAATGTCTAAGTTTGGCTGCCCCAACAAGTTCATAACAATGGTGAAACAGCTACACGAAGGCATGTGTGCTCGTGTACTGGACAGCGGTGCAATCTCTAAAACGTTTCTAGTATCAAACGGAGTAAAACAAGGATGTGTACTCGCCCCGACTCTGTTCAGCATGATGTTCGTGGCCACGATGACAGACGCCTTCAGATCACTGGGATCACTGGAGCTTGGAATACCCATAAAGTACCGCACAGATGGCAAGTTACTCAATTCCAGAAGAATGAAGGCCAAAACCAAAGTGGCTGGCGACATAATCAGGGAACTTGTATTTGCTGACGACTGCGCTCTAATGAGCAACTCAGAACTGAACATGCAGGTTGGAATGGACCAGTTCTCTGCCGCATGCAAAAATGTTGGCCTGACCATAAATGCCAAAAAAACAGAGGTCATGTACCAACCAGCACCAGGCATGCCGTACACAAAACCAGAGACTACAGTCAGCGGGCAGACGTTGAATGCCGTAGACAAATTCACATATCTGGGCAACACGCTGTCGAGATCTGTCAGCCTAGACGATGAGGTGGCAAGCAGAATAGCAAAGGCCAGCACAGCCTTTGGTAGAATGCGCTCGATGGTCTGGGCACGTCGTGGCATCAGCGTCAAGACCAAACTCAAAGTATACCGTGCAACCATCATTCCAACCCTACTATACGCTTGCGAAAGCTGGACTGTATACTCTGGACATGCAAGGAGGTTAAACCACTTCCACACAGGTTGCCTGAGGCGAATATTCCACATCCGATGGCAAGATCGTGTCACTGACATCGAGGTTCTCTCGAGGGCTAACATGCACTGCTAGAAAAAGCACGACTAGGATGGGCCGGACACCTCGTCCGTATGTCAGACGAGCGGCTCCCAAAGAAGCTTCTCTACGGCGAGCTGAGAGAGGGATGGCGCGAGAGAGGGCGCCCAAAGAAACGTTTTAAAGACGGTCTGAAGGACTCACTAAAAAGTTGCCAGATAGACATCGACACATGGGAATGTCTTGCGCAAAACAGATCTGACTGGAGAAGCGCAGTCAAATCGGGTGTAGCTGCCGGTGAAGATGACCGTGTTGTGAAAGCCCAGAACAGACGAGAGACGCGGAAATCCCGAGCAGCGGGAACACCATCCCCTTCTACAAACCTCGTGTGCCCGATATGTAGCAGACATTTCCGTGCTCGCATTGGCCTGTTCAGCCACATGCGCACCCACACCCAACAGGGAAATCTGTGACAAGGATGATGTCTGCGGTCCTCATCGACAACGATGGACAGCTATTATTATAATGGATGAATCAACAACAACAGAACCAATCGAAGGTGTTTTGCAATCAATTCTAGAGCTGCATTTATAATGCCAGTATGAACAGTACGTAATAAGAAGTTTTGGAAATCTGTCAATACTGTAGGGTTTTACACAATTGTACACACACGCACACACAAACGTAAAGAAATATGTGCATTCGTAAAAAAATGTGTGTTTACAATAATAAGATATGTATTACTACCAAGCTTTCAATTTGGTGTATGTTAATAGTGTCAGTATTCGAATATATCATAAATACACAGAGTGACAGCAAAGAGCAATTTTATCAATACCTGGGCTTTAGTAATGTGTACTTTAATATCTGTTTGTTTACATTTGTTAATATGGCAACTTATGCGTCTTGTGAAATAAAGAAATAAACAAGAAACAAACACACACTGGAATAAGGTTCAATTTAATGTTTACGTATTTCTTATGCCACATTATGAATATTATGTTTACATATATTCAGCCAGCAGTAAACATGCAAGATTCCATATGGCTAGTGTTATTAAAATGATGGTAATGGGTGTCGTGTTCTAAAAAAAATTTACAGTTTAAAATTTGGATATGTACAATGAGATTAACAATCTATAAATGGTATGTTAGAGAAATGTATAACATAAAAGTCTACATACATTTGCTTTTACATATCCAAGCTTGAACAATTTAAAAGTAGCACACACGCTTAACCATAAACAACTTTCAGCACAGGATCTTTGATTAGCTAGATAACAGTTTCACGGCCTAGTAGTGAACTGTATTTACACGGTCAATGATTACTTCGTGCACGAGGACGACAACAAGCGTGAGAAATTTGGTCGGGTGGATAATTAACACCTATCGCCTTCAGTGTACAGATGCCAATGTACACGTCCATGTGGTTCTGGTGTAGGGCCATAGCTCACTCGTTCTAAGGTTTGTAACCTGGATAAAGAGGGGAGACGCCCAAGCCAGAACCTCTCACGCAAATTTTTTATGATGGGATAACTCTTAATTATATATTTTTTGTATTTGTTTGGTTATGTCCCTCGCTGTGTTCAAAGAAACACTGGATGTCAACAACATCGGCGACGAAGATGGCACACGACATAAAACTACACCCCCTTCCACGCCTTCTAACGACACAAGTTGATAGAAGATGATGAGGATGATGATGATAATAATCATGACAATAATAATAACAAAACATTTGCCATTGACCTACAATAGAACAATTAGATAGATGTTTAAGCATACAACCATGAAGGAATGATTATTCCGTGAGATAAGCAGAAGAAAAGGTGTGATTCCCATTAAGACATGTTATTAGAGGAAACATAAGACCACACTATATGTACATGTAGAGCGTAGGATACAACGTTGGTAGAGTGGCTGCTTCTTTCCGGCTGCAACTTGTTCCAGCCAACCCAGCTGTAAACGAGTACCAGATTTACTGTTAGGAGAAAGGATAGAGGAACAGGAATTGGTTTTCACAAAACCTGAAGTTTTTGGTTTGATTAGAGGTTTCAATTTCTGGATTCTGTGACGAAGACTTGCCCTTTTCTACCACAGACTGTTGTCCTTTGTGCGGTATCATGTCGTATTGACCAGTTCATGGATTCGTATGTGTATCAGAACAATGAAGATTCTAGTACCTCATCCCTGGCGGTAATAAAAATAAATTTATATATCAGTGATATTGTAAGCCAAGACATCGAGGAAGGGAACTGGATATCCCCATCTGATAAAAGCTAAAACCTCTTATAGAGAAGTTTCTACCACAGCATCCACGACTACATTATATTTATATTACTCGATGTATCCATGAATGTAAACAGCAAGTTGGCTGTGTTTGTATTCTGACATTCTTTCCTTGACATAATGAACAGTTTCTTGGGCGGATTGTCGCTACGGTTGGCACGTTCTAAATGCATGTTTTTGCTCGTGAGCTTCAATCCCTTCTGTATTTTGTGTTGACCTTTAACTGGTAGTGGGCCGAGTACAATGGAATGTCTTATATGATCACAGCAGTTCATATTTGTCACACATTAGTTGGTAGTCAGCATTGATTGCTGAGAGTACAGAGAACCAAGAAGACCAAAGTAGAGAGAGAGAAAGAGAGAGAGGAGGAACAACAGAAATATGAATATTGTTAGATGACTGTTAATTTGTGCAGGTGTTAAAAACAATTCGAGGTAAATCTTCTTCTTCGTACGCTGTCAGACGTCAACTTGAATTTTTTCGAAGAAGGCAGCTGTCATCCTGAGGCTGTCGACACTGCCATAGAGCTTGTCTAGTGTTGCCACTGGTGATGGCCACATGTGCTTTCTCTGGTTCTCGTATGTCGGGCAATTTTGCAGCAGATGTTCCGCGGTCATTTTCCCTGTACCACAGGTGCATTCGTCAGTACCACCTTTCTTCACTTTATTGAAGAGATGGTACCTCAGTCTGTTGTGGCCTGTGCGGAGTCTGAAGACCACGACCTGCTCTTTTCTGTTCAACTGGTAGTAGGCATAATTTTGTTGTGTAGCCAGTATGCTCTGTTTCCCATTTGGCCATGTATCTGGCCCTAATAAACCTTTTGAACTCTTCGTAGGTCACACTAGATTCTGGTTGTGGTAACCTTGCACCTTCTTTAGCCAGTCTGTCTGCCTCATCGTCCACTACTCCAGCGATGTTAGGGCCTGCTGCATCCGATTGTTTGCTATGGTGAGATTTTCTTCAGTGGTCCACAAAGCCAGATCGTCTGCAAACATGGAGCTGTGGACTCTTCTTAATATATTCTCTATTATGTTGTTTATATACACCAGAAAGTGTGGGTGACAGTACTCCCCCTTGGGGTACTCCCTGCTCCAGTGTCACATTTTTACTCATCTTCCCTTGTACTTGAACTCTGGCTGTTCTGTTTTCGAGATAGTGGCTGACCAATCTGTACATTTGTCCAGATACTTCACTTCTTTATAGCTTGACTTTAATTCCGTCTTTCTCCACCTTGTCAAATGCCTTCTCTAGATCCACCAAAACCGCTACTGTATGCTTTTTCTCCTGGTAAGCATCCTCTATTTTCTGCGCTATGAGAGTGATTTGATCCTCAGTGGATCTGTGTTGTCTAAATCCTGCTTTCTGTAGAATTAATATGTGTTTTTCTTCTAGGTGCCACATCAGTCTGATGTTTATCATACGCTCCATCAGTTTACCTACACAGCTCAGTAAACTGATTGGCCTGTATCAAATTTGGATCTGTTCTATCTTTTTCTTTCTTTGGTACTGGTATTCGATGTAAATGATTTTAACATGAAAAGGAAAAGGTAATCCTTTCGCAATCATTGATGTCGAGGTTGAAGTGTTAGAGACTTCACTGTACTAGGCCTCAGCTTTTTATGAGGTGGGGTGGCCAACTCATGTAGTCGCCACATTTCCTTCAATGATACTTAGCGACGTACATGTTTAGTTATTAATGAGAATATCATTTGACAGAGTTGAGAGTAAGTAAACACGATTAGAAATGGGAATCAGTTTCTACAGCTTTATGAAAGTGGTTAGAGTTAGTGTGTGACTTTATCTATGCCGAGATAGCATTTCTTGAAATCATTCCTCCTGCACAGTTTATAAGAATGAAATAGCCGATATCCTGACTTCAAAAGCCATATCAGCATGTTGTTGTTATTGTTGTTGTATTTATTGTTGTTGTAGAATGCCCGTAATATGTAAGATTAATTTTGTGTGCGTCCTGTAAAAGAGGTTAAGTGGCGGGCTGCAACAGGATGTAAGAATAGCCTTGAGAGTTTGAAAGATTAGTTGGCAGGGGCATAAACTTAAACATAAAGAAACACCTAAGTACCTAGGAATTACAATGGATCGCACATTGTCCTACAAAGAACAATGTGAAGCGGTAAAACAAAAAGTTAGCACAATCATAAAACGTACTGAGTAAGCTAACAAACACGGCATAACTTAACTTAACATAACGTTTTTATATTGGTTTAGAAAACTCATCAGAGTCTGTAGACAACCAGTCCCATTTGCATTACCCTGCTCTAATAACTATGTACATCATATTTATTCTTAAATGCATTAACTGTCTCTGCCTCCACTATTTCCTGGGGCAAAGCATTCCAAGCATTCACCACTGTCTGAATTTTAAAAAATGTCCTGTGTCCAATTTGGACCTTTCGTTACTTAATTTGTATCTGTGCCCTCTTGTTCTCGCTGGTGGTTGTATTTTGAAAAACTTGTTATAGTCTAATTTAACTTTTCCTGTGATTATCTTATCAACTTAGATTAAGTCAGGTTTAATTCTTCTCTTTTCTAGACACTAATGGCCGGTTTTTCTGAGTCTTTCCTCGTAACTGTAATTCTGGAATCCCACTATCAGTTTTGTCGCTATTCTTTGTATCCTTTCAAGCATATTTATAGATCTTCAACGATAAGGACTCCACATCTGTACACAGTACTCCGATCTAGGTCTAACTAATGCTTTATACAGTTTGTCAATCACCTCATTACTCCTATGTTAAATATTTCTTTTTTTAAAATTATACCTAACGTTGCATTTGACTTATTCACTGCTACCTGGACTTGCTCACTTACCTTACATGTATGCTCTATTATTACCCCTATGTCCCTTTCATTATCTATCATTCTAGTATTGTTCTCGCCAATTCTGTAATTTTGTTCCATTTTTTACTTCACACCACTCAGAGTACTCCTTATTTATGTCAATCGCTGTCTTCTTCCCGTTAACCAACTTTCAATCCAATCGGCAACCTGCCCATCTATCCCATGTGATTTTAACTTTTTAAATAATCGTTGATGAGGTACTATATCAAAAGCCTTTGCAAAATCTAGATAAATAACATTCACTGGTTCTCCCTTATCTATGATTTTAGTAATCACCTCCATGCACTCCAATAGATTTGTTAAGCACGGTCTCCCACTAGTAAACCCATGCTGACTATTTCTGATTAGATTTAACATGTCTAGATGCATTACAATGTTTTCTTTCATTATTGACTCTAACAATTTACAGACTATGCACGTTAAATTTACTTAATTAGCTGGATCTGATTTCTTTCCGCTTTTGAATAAGGGAATCACTCCTGCATCTTTCCAATCTCTTTGAACAATCCATTTTGCAAGTGATTGAGAAAATAATATAGCCAATGGCTTAACTAGTTAGTCTATACTTCAAATAGCATTGATGAATGGATACCATCTTGATCTGTACATTTATCCACTTTTAATCCTTCCAATCTTTTTAGAACCATTTCCTCCGTAATATAGAATGATTTTAAACGCACTATTTCCATTTGACATTTGAAAATATGTATAGGCTCTGGTATCTTGGAGGAGTGTTCTTTTGTATAGACTGTGCCAAAGTATTGATTTATTAGATTAGCTATCTCCATATTTTCTCTGCTTATTGTCACTGTACTGTCTATAAGAAAGCCTACCTTGTCTTTAGGTCTTTGTTTATTTCTAACATTAGAAAAGAAGTTTTCACCATCAGTCTTGATCCTATTAGTAAATTTTTTTCGAAGTCTATTTTTGCTGCTTTATTTACTTTCTGAGCTATGTTTTGCTTGTCCAAATATTTGTAATATATTTCTTTTGATTTACTTGCCTTTATATACATTGTCCAGGCTTTATTTTAAGCTCTTGTACATTTAGCTACAAATCTAGTAATCCACTTTTTATGATTGGTGTTTACCTTCATACATGGAACATATTCGACTTTTAGTTGTTCTAAAAGTGTTTTGAAACACTCTACCTCTTGTTCAACGTCTGTACCTCTGACAATATCTTTCCAGTTTATGTGGCTGTCTGTATCTTTCATCTTCTGTACATCTGTCTTAGAGTAGTCGTATGCTCGCGAGTGTATATTTACATACATTGTAAAGGCTGTTATATGATATATTTTATGGACAACTGATCACTGCAGCTAAAGGAATCGACTACCCCACACCGCGATTCAAGGACGTATTCACGATGGATATGACGTCATGCGACATCCAAGCCGAAAGCTCAGGATTGAGTCGATTGCAGACAGTCAGTTGGGAGGTGCACAGTAGTTGCCGACGCTTGTAGAGGCCATCAGGATCCAGAGAAATGGGCACGACTGAAAAGATCGGGAAACACCCCGGCAAGTCAGCCTCCTCAGCCCCGTTGTACGATCTGCGACAGGGACTGCCACTCACGTACCGGCGTTTGCAGCCATAGCAGACTGTGTCGAAATACGGGAGACAGAGTTGGGCAAACTTCGCCAGGGCACCAGGCGCATGATGATCAGTTACTGAGACGCCAATAAACTGATGAATATTAAATGTATTTACTTGTCTTGGCTTGGCTTCGTTTGTTCTCCATCTCCCGCTACCAAACCCTGACACGGGCCTAAGTAGCAGAACGCAGTCCAGAGAACGGAATGCGTTATGTCGATATTTGCACCTTTCGGTCCAACACATCCGACTTCAGCAAGCATTTTTGAGTACCGGGTTAGCATTCCCTCTTCGATCCCTTCTCCTTAGCCAGTCTGCTCTGTTGCAGCCTGTTTTCAAGAATACTGCGCGGACGTGTAGAACGGCCTTGGCAGCTCCGGTTCGCTAGCCCTTACACTATCAGTCAGCTATGGCTCGATGACCGCTGCAGCTCATGCGCTGCTCACCATCTTGATCCGGTATTTACTTGATTTTGAAGAAATATGATCATGACAATAATAATGGGCTTATCGCCGTCGATGAGAATAACCATCATCATCATGTGTCATACTGCGCCCTTAAGTATGTGGGCGGATGTGTGCATGACAGATTAAGCCAACACCAGCTGGTGCTGGTTTTCTTTCTACTCTATACTTCCACCTGATCGCCCGTCGACCCTCGCTAACTGCATGCAAGGCTCTTTTTTGGCCTCGCCTTTTTCAGGCTAAACGATTTACTGCCAGGACTCACTGAATCGCTTTTATTGACGTCCAGGTGATCGCCTTACATCGCTAAGCTCGCTAAACAGAAGTTTCTTTTGGAACCTTTCACTTGACATTCGAGAAATTTGGCCAGTCTATCTCACTTTAAATTTCTACAAAAGTGTATGAATAGTGTAGTAGTAATGAAAAGAGTATGGTTATTTGTGATGTGGTCTTGTAGCCAATTTGGAGTATGTGTCATGTAGAAATGATTCAACCTCCTGACGTGTTTGGCGTACACACTCCAGCTCTCTCACCCATAGATCAGGGTTTAGAGACTGGCAGGATGTATGCCAATCAGATTAGTTGCTTTTTAACAATATACTTCATTTAAACATTCAAATCTTCTTCGGGCAATATCAGGTAGTACTATTTACTCATGTTTATCTTCTTTTTCTTTCTCTTCTTTTTCTTCTTCTTTCTCTTCTTTTTCGTCTTCTTTTTTTTCTTCGTCTTCTTTTTCTTATTTTATCTTTCTCTTCTTCTTTTCTTTTTCTTCTTCTTTCTCTTCTTCGTCTTCCTCTTTTTCTTCTTTTTTTCCTTCTTTTTCTAGCTCACCGACAATTGTATTAAGTCTACACGTAAAGGCCAGTTCTATGGACAAAGTCTACTGTGGTGGGGAGTTCTTCAAGACTCTCACAAAAGTGTGTATGTGTGGGTTCATCTCCGTGGGTCAGTATTCACAACGCAGTTGCTTTAGCATGTTACAGTCTTGACAAAGGAAGGGTTCTGATACTAACACGTAACTGCATACCGAGGAGCGCGGTAGCTGTCAATCACACTGGATAAGCAGAAATTGTAGGACTCGACATAATGACACAAGAAACGAAGATCCGCATCTTCAACCTGTATGGCCCACCCAACAAATACCTGTCGCTCTCGAGTATGGAAATCAAGAACTCCAGCTGCCTAGTAGTTGGAGACTTCAACAGCCACTCGGAGAGATGGGGATATTCGGACACAGACAACAGAGGTGATGAAGTGGAAGACTGGGAGATAGACACAAATCTCTATCTTTTCAATAGGCTGGAGGACAGTCCTATCTTCTATTCTAGAAAATGGCATACCACCTCTGCTCCAGACTTGGCCTTTTCCATGGTTGATATTCACCACAAAATAGACGGCCAGGTGCTCAACCAATTGGCAGGTAGCGACAAAAGGCCAATTAGGCTAGAAATTGATATGGAAGTAGGCCCACAGGAAATAAAAGCGCTCCCACGTTGGAACTATAAACGAGCCGACTGGGACAGATTTGCAATTCTGACAGATCGGCTATATGAAACCATCAACACATGGAATAACAATATGAAACCTATGGTGGAAAGCCTAAGCAAAGCAATAATTCAAGCAACCACCGAAACCATCCCAAGAGGGGCAATGAAAACCTATAAGCCATATTGGATTGATGAATTGCAGAAAGCGGAAGACGAAGTCTCAAATGCTAGGAACATGGCAGAGAGAGAACAATATATGGAGGTAAATATCGCCCTCAAGGCTATCACGGCGAAATACAAAAGAACACTAAACCATATAACAAGAGACAGCTGGAAAAATAAAACAGAAAGCCTCAATTTAGATAAAGAAGAGAACAAACTATGGAAGTTAGTCAGAGCCATGAATGACGAAACACCATCAAATAAAAAAATTACCATCAAGCATGGCGACAACATGCTTACTGGAAAAAAAAAAGCAGCAAACGCCTTTATAGAACGAACACTATGCCAGAGCAAACCACATTGATGTCCCTACAGACAGGCACACAGACAATGGTGAAGAACAAAAGAGCCACGACAACATCAATATGGCACCAGAGGAGCACATGATGGCAATACTAACAATGAATGAAAAGGAAGAGGCCATGAGAACTCTAAAGAAAAGGAAATCGCCCGGAAAAGATGGGGTAACACGAAATGCTGATGGAGTTGGGCCAAATAGCAAAGAGGAAGTTACTATCAGTCCTGAACCAAAGCTGGAAAAGGGGAATTGTACATCAGACATGAAAAGACGATGTACTTATACCAGTACCAAAGAAAGAAAAAGATAGAACAGATCCAAATGGATACAGGCCTATCAGTCTACTGAGCTGTGTAGGTAAACTGATGGAACGTGTGATAAACACCAGACTGATGTGGCATCTGGAAGAAAAGCACATACTAATTCCACAGCAAGCAGGCTTTAGACAGCACAGATCCACTGAGGACCAGATCACTCTCATAGCCCAGTTAATAGATGATGCTTACCAGGAGAAAAAACACACAGTAGCGGTTTGGGTGGATTTAGAGAAGGCATTTGACAAGGTGTGGATAAAGGGACTTAAAGTCAAGCTACGAAGAAGTGAAGTTTGTGGGAAAATGTACAGATGGATCAGCGACTACCTCGAAAACAGAACATCCATAGTTCAAGTACAATAGCAGATGAGCAAAAAGGTGACACTTGAGCAGGGAGTACACCAAAGGGGAGTACTGTCACCAACACCTTTCCTGGTGTATATAAACAACATCACAGAGAATCTACCAAAAAGAGTCTACAGCTCCATGTTTGCAGACGATCTGGCTATGTGGACGTCTGAAAAAAATCTCACCATAGCAAGCAATCGGATGCAGCAGGCCCTAACATTGTTGGAGGAGTGGGCGAACTCATGGCTGGTCAAAATAAATGAGGAAAAAACAACGTGTACGATATTCTCGCTTTCAAACAAACCCCAGAACACCAAAATAAGTCTTAAATGCAAATATCTGCGGACAAACGGCAACCAAAGCTACCTGGGAGTCACATTTGATCGGTGCATGACATGGAAAAGTCAGATCGAGAGAAACCGAATGAGAGCCAGACAAAGAATGGCAATCATGAGGAAACTTGCTGGCACAAGTTGGGGAACAGACGAAACTGTACACTGGAAGAGTGAGACCAGTTCTCGAATATGGCATTGCGGCATGGGCAACAGCAGCAAAGGCGAACTTTGATAAAATTAGCAAACTTCAAAACCAAGCCATGAAAGGTGTTCACCGCACGCTGCTGCCCATTGGTGATCATTCTTATTCAGCAAATGATGTTAACTGTAGATACAAATTGTTCCTGTATCTCAACGGTTGTGTCATGTTCTGATGCCCATCGCAGACCGTGATGGCGACTATGTCAAGACAGGTTTTTGTTAATCGTCTAAGGGAAAGTTGTTAGCCATTTGTGTGCTATGGTCTCCCTTGTCAAGTGTATGTCACGTACCCCTTCTCGGAATAATGTTTTTAAATACCTAAAATACAATAGCAAAGAACCAGTTATATAGAAATAGTTAAAAAACAAACACAAACGTACATGTGATATATGTGTCTTTCTTAACAATTTCAAAAGAAATACAATACATTTAAAATAGAAGAAAGTTAATTTCATTATTGTTTGAATGAACGTGCTGCGTATATATGCAAGGCTGAAGAACGGGTCACAAAGATCAAGAAATGCTGACCGCGTGAAGGCTTGTTGTTTCTCTTTCTCGAAGAGGATTCAACTGGTGTGTTGTACATGTTAGACATGCTGCCATGTTAGACATCTAATCGGTTTCGATTTGTTTTTCGTTTTTGCTACAAATGTCGAAAATCGATATTTGCAGAGATATATTGTTGGAAATGGAATGAAAACTTGCATAGCTCGCTTTACAAGATAAGGCTAGTTTACTAACTGCATTGTAGATAGTCTGTTCACACCAGGAATGTGTCCACGTGCGATCTAGCCCGGTGGGTCTAACAACTAGCAAAATGTAAAAGTACTGATGAGCGTAAACACAACTCAACGAAGTCCAAAATCTATACCTGAATTTAAAGTACAACCAAGATAACGATCACAGGCAAGGCAAAGACCAAACCTAAAGTTATTTTAGAACAACAGAAGATTGAGAAAGTCACAAGCTTTGAGTACCTCGGCTCAGTTATAACGCCAATGGCTACGGCAATGCAGAGGTTCAATAAAATGAGAAACTGATGACAGAACATTAATAAAATGAAAATAACTATTCTGTGAACTTGCATTATACCGATGAAGACATACGGATGTGAAACGTGGACCCCCACACAAACACTTAAGAAAAGGATTGCATCTTTTGAACTAAAGGACTATAGAAAAGTGCTCAACATACAATGGATAGCAAAAAGGAAAAATGCAGATATCCTTAACTTAACTTAACGTCCTTAAACTGGTTTAGAAGACTCTGCAGAATCTGTATACATACAGTTTCATTTCATCACCTTGCTCTAAAAGCTATGCGCATCCAATGTATTATTAAATGCATTAACTGTCCTTCCTTCCCCTACCTCCCTTGGCAATGCATTCCAAGCATTCACCACTCTCTAATTAAAAAAATATTTCCTAATATCGAATCTGGACCTCTCTTTAGTTAATGTATAACTATGCCCTCTTGTTCTATTTGGTGGCTGTTGTTTTTTTTTTAAAACTTGTTATAGTCTAATTTATCCATTCCTCTGATCATCTTATACGCCTGTATTAAGTCACCACGAATTATTCTCTCTTCTAGACACTGTAGGCCGGTTTTTCCTCATAACTGTAATTCTGCAATCCCACTATCAGCTATGTCGCTCTTTTTTGTATTCTTTCCAGCATGTTTGTATCCCCTCTATGATAATGACTCCACGCCTGTACATATAACTCCAATCTAGGTCTAACTAATGCTTTATACAGTTTGACTATCACTTCCTTGCTCCTATGTTTAATATTTATGTTTATCATACATAACATTGCATTTGCCTTTTTAATTGCTACCTGAATTTGCTCACTCACCTTACCTGTATGATCTAGTATAACTTCCAAGTCCCTTTCCTTATCTATCTTTCTAATATTGTTCTCTCTCATTATGTAATTATGTTTCATATTGGATCTACCCATGTGGATGACTGTACATTTATCTACATTAAACTCCATTTGCGAACCTACAAACCCCTCTCGAATTTTATCTAAATCCGATCTCAATATATCCACATCTGCTTGAGATATAGATAAAGATATGTATATATATATATATATATATATATATATATATATATATATATATATACTATAGATCCTACTTAATTTCAAGCAAAATTGGTTAGTAAACAACATCTTGTCTCGAAAGCTAAAATAGTTTCTTCTGCTTCTTCGTCCGTCTTCAGACCTCAGCTTCAATGATTTTAACAAAGGCAGCAGTCGATTCAAGGCTCTGTACGCTTCCGAACAGCTTCTCGTGGAAGGACAATGGCTGTTGCCAATTGTTACTTCTTTTGTCGGTATACAGCGGACATGACTGCAAAATATATTATGCCTTCATGGGGGCTGTGCCGCAGGCACAAATCTCTGTAGTGCCAATCTTGAACTTGTTGTACAGATGGCATCTGAGTCTGTTGTGACCTGTGCGTAGCCGGAAAATGATCACATGGTCTCGCCTGGAGAGTTGATGGTAGGCATCGTTTTCTATGTGGCCAATGTGATCCTATTTTCCATTTTGCACTGTACGTTGTCCTGATGAATGCTTTAGTTTCATTGTATGTGATTTCTGTATCACTCTGCTGCAGCATTCCTCGCTCTTGGAAATGCATTCCAAGCATTCACCCCTCTCTGACTAAAGAAATATTTCCAAATATCCAATCTTGACCTTTCTTTATTTAATTTGAAGCTATGCCTTTTTGTTCTGATTTGATTGATTGAACTCCATGCATGTATTGAAAGGCGTGACTAAAGAGAGTTGTGCATGAGGATAGCAACCTCAACGTGCAAGTAAACTGTTACATAAACTCCTACTGCAAGATCATGCAAAGCTTTTTTGCTGAAGTCATCTTGATGGAGTTTGACTGTACTTGTACTGATGTGCTTCGGCTGGCGCGAAAAAAATGTCAAGAAAAGAGATCTTCCTTGTTCGTCTTCAGACCTCGAATTCAATTACTCTAACGAAGGCAGCAGTTGACTTGACGGTCCGAGCACTTCTGTACAGCTACTCGTTGAAGGACACTGGTTGTTGCCAAATGCTACTTCTTGTCGGTAAACGATGGGCAGGGCTGTAAAATGTGTTCTGATGTCATGGGGGTGTGCCGAGAAGATAGATGGCCAGCTAGAGTCGTTGCCTTGTGTTTTAAGTCAAGTCAGGTACTCCTCATACTCAACCATTGTCTTTCGTGTTGATCGTCCACGGCAACGTTTGGTGAGTCTCGGGCAGCGTGGAGGAAGACGGAGTAGAATCGAAATGTCTCAGCCAGGTGTTCTGCGGGAGACTCCATTAGTGGTGAGGTCTTGTATTTCGTATAGTGTAAAGTGCAGAATCTGCAACAAAAGAAATAGTATTTATAAGATTATGTGTTTATATTAATCTTAGTCTTAGTAGACCTGTAATTCTACAAGGGAAGATGACCATGTGGAGGTCCCAGCTGTGGTGTGAGCTGGATAAAGGAGGGATGAGGATTTCCTGCTTAGCGTGTTAGGCTCGAGCAGCTTATTACTCCGCTGTGTTAAGACAAGTGCCAAGAAGTTTGGTTAATAGATCTGCGAGTCCATCTTAAAAGACTCAAACACTAGACCAACTTGACACGCAGCCTGTTAGGCGCCATCTATGCTGCTCTTAACAAACCAACTAAGCATGGCCGGTGTTGTGTCATGTCACACAGTTAGTCGCCTCTTATGACATGCTCTATGTAGGGCATTGGTCCTATTTTTGTCATTGCCATACCCAAAGATCCAGAATCATTCGGGATGTTTACTGTAGTACGCCGTCCATACAGTGGGCTAGAGGACATATATTGCTTATACAGAGAATACTAGTTGTTTTTGCTTGTGAATGCACATAGCGACAAAGGGGCATTTTGCTACTCAGATATTTAGCTCGCAATATCACTAGACCTATAAACGAATAATGCGAATCAGAATGTAAACATGCAATTCCCTAGTAGTGGATCCAACGGGAAGCATCGACTGGTTCATTTCTTCTTCTTCTTTTTCGTGCGTCTTCAGACATCAACTTCAATGACTCTAACGAAGTCATCAGTCGACTCAAGGCTCTCTACGCTTCTGTACAGCTTCTCGTGGAAGGACACTAGCTGTTGCCAAATGCTACTTCTTTTGTCGGTATACTGTGGACATGACTGCAAAATATGTTCTGCCTTCATGGGGGCTGTGCCGCAGGCACGAAGGTCTGTAGTACCAATCTTGAATTGAACTTGTGTACAGATGACATATCAGACTGTTGTGACCTGTGCGTAGCCGGAGAATGATAATCTATGTGGCCAGGGTGTCGTTTTTTTTTCTCCATTTTGCACTGTACGTTGCCCTGATGAATGCTTTAGTCTCATTGTATGTAATTTCTGTATCTAACGTAGGTTAGGTTCTTGATTTTGTTCCATATCGGTATTTTAACCATTCCTATCTATTTTTTATACTCCACAGGCGATAAGAGAGAGACTGGAACATGAGGGAACTACGTTTTGAACTCTCCCAGTTTTACTACTATAATCGCTCAGCAATTTATAGAATGTACAAACCGACACTATGGAAATAGTATCTTGCTATCCCCATGTTAACAAACTGACCCTAGGCATTACAGTTCTAACTAGTATCTTACTATCCATATTTTAACAAACTCACCCTAGGCATTACAGTCCTAGCTAGTATCTTACTATGCTACATCAAGTTTTAATGTCATATATATATTATCTTACTCTCCACAGACTATCATTCCAGCATTAAATTTTGATGTCCTACACAGTATCTACCCAAGCACATGGTAACAGTCTTTTATATAATACCTTACTATATGAATATTAACATACAGACAATAAACGGTATTGTCCTACAAAGTATCGCACTATCCCCATTAAACATAAGTTCACTGACTCGAAACTTTACAGTCCTACATTGTAATTTGCTATCTATATATTAACAGATCAATACCAAGTTTTATTGTTCTTCAAAGTATTGTACAATCCCAATGGCATCAGACTTACAGACAGCTTTAATGTCTTACACAAGATCTTACAATCCACATATTAACAAACCAACTCTAGATTGAATGCACTGCACAGTATCCACTATCCAGATGTTAGACTTACCCAAAACGTTGGTGTCCTACATAGTTTCTCACTGCCACCATGTTAACAGGCCAACACAGAGTTTAAATGTCTTACAGAGTATCTTACTTTCCACAGGTCAACAGGCCAACATAGAGCTTGAATGTCCTACAGAGTATCTTACTATCCACATGTCAACAGGATAACACAGAGCTTGAATGTCCTACAGAGTATCTTACTATTCACAAGTCAACTGGCCAATACAGAGCTTTAATGTGCTACAGAGTATCTTACTATCCACATGTAAACAGGCAAACACAGAGCTTGAATGTCCTACAGAATATCTTACTATCCACATGTCAACAGGCCAAGACAGAGCTTTAATTTCCTACAGAGTATCTTACTATCCACATGTTAACAGGCTAACATAGAGCTTAAATGTCCTACACAGTATTTTACTATCCACATATCAACAGGCAAACACATAACTTAAATGTCCTACTGAGTATCTTACTATCCACATGTTAACAGGCCAATACAGAGCTTTAATGTGCTACAGAGTATCTTACTATGCACATGATAACAGGCCAACACAGAGCTTGAATGTCCTACAGAGTATTTTACTAGCCACATGTCAACAGGCAAACACATAGCTTGAATGTCCTACAGAGTATCTTACTATCAACATGTCAACAGGCCAACACAGAGCTTTAATGTCCTACATAGTGTTTTACTATCCACATGTCAATTGGGCAACATAGCTTGAATGTCTTACAGAGTATCTTACTATCCACATGTCAACAGGCGAACACAGAGCTTGAATGTCCTACAGAGTATCTTACTATTCACAAGTCAACTGGCCAACACAGAGCTTGAATGTCCTACAGAGTATCTTACTATTCACAAGTCAACTGGCCAACACAGAGCTTGAATGCCGTACACAATATCTTACTATTCACAAGTCAACTGGCGAACACAGAGCTTGAATGTCCTACAGAGTATCTTACTATTCACAAGTCAACTGGCCATCACAGAGCTTGAATGTCCTACATAATATCTTACTATTCACATGTTAACAAGCAGACACCATGCTTTACTGTTAAAAATAATATCTTACTATCCACGTGTTAACAAACCGACAGTAAATGTTAATGTCCTACACACTATCTTACTTCTTCTTCTTCTTCAACAAATTCACGTTGATGTCTGACAGCGTACTTCGAAGAAGACATCTTACTGTACCCATGTAATCACCCCAACTCTGAGCTTTGCTATCCTACATGATATTGTACTATCCACATGTTTTAATGTCATTCATAGCATTTTACAGTCTCCATGTCAACAGACTAACACAAAGCTGTAATGTCCTAATATAAAATCTATCTTTCTAAATGTTAGCAGACCTAATAGCAAGCTGTAATGTACTACAGAAAATCTTACTATCTAAATGTTACCAGACCGATGCTATTCGCTAATATCCTACATATTATCTTACTGTCACCATGGGGACGGTGTGGCCTAGTGGTTAAGTGGCACAGCTCAAAACCCAAAGGTGCTGGATTCAATCCCCATCACAGCGCCGTTACCCCAAGGAAGCGAATTCTTAGAAAATGCAAGAGGAAGCAGACCCTTACATAAAATGCATGTTGAAGTTGGTAGCACTTGGTCGACAGGCGCAAAATAAAAACCCCAGTACAATGTACACCACCTTTGCGATTAGAGAAATAAGGCGAACTCAAAAAAACAAACAAACAAACAAACTGTCACCATGTCAACAGAATTACACTAAGCTTCAGTGTCCTATATATTATCTTAATGTCCTCATATAACCAACCGATTCTTTAGATTTAATGCGATACATAGGATCTTACTATCTACATATTAACATACTGTCTGAGTATCCCAACAGTAACATACACGAACAGTCACCTAACTTTACTGTCCTGCATAGCATTTTACAATCCCCATGTTAACAATCCTACCTAAAAGTATTAGTGTCCTACATAATATCTTACTGACCCCACTTTAACAGATCTAAACTGAGCTTGACGGTCCTATAAAATATCTCACTGACGCCTCTTCAACAGATCAAATCTGATTTTTAATCTCCTACATAGTATCTTAGTATCAGCATGACAAAAGATGAAGGCTAACACTGAGCTTTAAGGTCCTAGGTAGTATCTTACTGTCTGTATATTAACAGATGGACACCAAGATAATTGTCCTGTAAAGTATCATACTATCCCTATCTTAGCAGGCCGACAACAAGCTGTAATGTCCTACATAGTACATTACTAATTTGCATGTTAATAGCCGAAAACCGAGCTTTTGGCATAGATGACGTACATAGTATCTAACTATACAACTGTTAGCAGACAGACACTGAGTTTTATTGTCCTATGTAGCATTAACTGTTTGCATGTTTACAAACCATTCCCATTTGTTAATGTCCTACATGTAATCTTACTGTCCAGAAGTTAACATACTAACACAAAGCTTAAATGACCTACTTTTTATATTTATGTACAAAGATAGCAGTCTGACACAAATCTGTAATGTCCTACCTATTGTTTTACTATCCACACGTTATAACAGAATGAAAGCAATCTTCACTTTTCTACATAACATCAAACTACCCACTTCAAAACACACAGACAGTGAACTTTCATGGCCTACTTATTTTCTTAATATCCACATGTTAATATACATCAACTGAGAAATAATGTTGTATATATTTTCTCACTATCCACATGAAAACAAACCAACCTCATGAACAGGTGTCCTAAATAGTATATTTTTCCCCCAGGTAAACAGACCAAAACTGAGTAGTAATGTCCTACATAGTATTTTACTCTCCGCTTGTTAACAGACCAACACTGATCTGTAATGTCCTTTATAGTATCTTACTATCCCCAGGTCAAAATACCAACACAGAGCAGTAATGTCCTACATAGTATCTTACTATCCGCGTGTTAACAGAATGACAGCTAGCATTACTTTACCTCATAGTATTGTACTATCCACTTGTTAGCATACGAACAGTGAGCTTTCATGTCCTACATATTTTCTTAATATTCAAATGTCAACGCATAACAGCCGAGATGTAAAGTTGTATATATTATCTTTCCCCTTGATAAAACATCAACACTGAGCTGTAATGTCATACATAATATCTAACTAATCATCATGTTTACAGACCAACACAGAGAACATGTGTCCTACACAATGTCTTAAAGTTCACATGTATTAACAGACCAACACTGAGAACATATGTCCTACATAATATCTTACAGTTCACATGTATTAACAGACCAACACTGAGAACATGTGTCCTACACAATATCTTACAGTTCACATGTATTAACAGACCAACACTAAGCTTTTCTGTCCTATTAAGTGTGAGACCTTCCATTTGTTAACAAACAGAAACCAATAATAAATTTCCTAAACAGCATCCTGCTGTCCGCATGTCAATAGACCAACAACGAGCTGTAATGTTCTAAATAAATTTTTACTATCAATACATTAACAAACCCACACTGAGCCTTATCGCCAAAATAAAAGTATCTTCCTTTCCCCCCCAAAAAGAGATGCAGTAGACTTAATTATTTTATTTGACTATCACAGTGCAAACAGAATCACACCGTGGTTCAATGTCCTTTATATTATCTTGATATTCACAGGACAAAAGAAGTAGACGGACAACAAACTCTACTGTCCCACATAGTATCTTACTTTCCACCTCTCAACTAACTGACCATGTCCGTTAATGTTGTACATATTATACTACTAATCACATGTTAATAGATCCACACTGTGCTTCAAAGCCCTACATTTTATCTTTGAATCCCCATGCCAGAAGAACACTTAGCTTTACTGTTATACATACTATCTTACCATCCACATGTCGACAGACCAGCACCAAGATTTGCTACACTAAATATTATCTTACCATCCACATGTTAACAGACCAGCACCAAGATTTGATACCCTAAATATTATCTTACCATTCACATGTTAATAGACCAGAACCGAGATTTGATACCCTACATATTATCTTACCCTCCACATGTTAACAGACCAGCACCAAGATTTGATACCCTAAATAATATCTTACAATCCATTTGATAACTGACCAATACTAGGATTGGATACCTTACATATTACTTTACTATCCACATGGCAACATATGTAGATCGCCATGTAATTTTACAGTCTTACGTAGTACCTACAATCCATAAATTAACAGACCAACACCAAAATGTGTGTTCTACATAGCATTTTACTTTCACTGTGTTTTAGTGAAATGAGATACCAAAGAATGCAGAGCTGAGGCAAAAGCTATGGTGCAGCCACTATGTCCTGGTAAAGATTATGGACTGCATCATGATTACTGGCTTGCAGATATAACATGACCAAAGGATCCTGAACGCAAAGAGGAATAAAGAATTTGTGCACGCTAGAGGACTAAAATTGAGTTTTAATGTCCTACATATTATCTCTTTATCTACATATTAACAGATAGACACTAAGATTTAATGGTGTACATATTATCTTACTATCCACATGTTAGGAGTCAGATACTGAGCTTAAATCTCTTACATAAGGTCTTACTATTTACAAATCAACAGATGCAAACCAACTTGGAGATTTACTGTCTTGAAAATATCTTACTATCCACATGTTAGTAGACTAACACTCAGCTTTAATGTCCTACATAATATCTCACTATCAACATATTAGCAGATTGACACCAAGCTTTAATCTTCTACATGATATTTTACTATTCACATGTTAGCACACCAACTGCAAGCTTGTTAGCATTCTAATGCAGAGCTTTGATGTCCTACATAGTATCTCACTATCAACATATTAGCAGATTGACACCAATCTTTAATCTTCTACATGATATTTTACTATTCACATGTTAGCACACCAACCGCAAGCTTGTTAGCAGTCTAACACAGAGCTTTGATGTCCTACATAGTATCTCACTATCAACATATTAGCAGATTGACACCAATCTTTAATCTTCTACATGATATTTTACTATTCACATGTTAGCACACCAACCGCAAGCTTGTTAGCAGTCTAACGCAGAGCTTTAATGTCCTACATAGTTTCTCACTATCAACATATTAACAGACTGACACAAAGCTTTAATCTTCTACACTGTATCTTGCTATCCATATGTTAACACACACAGTGACACAGCAATATTTACGTTCGTACATATAATCTTACTTCCCACATGTTAACCACAATAGCATTATCAACTCTCAAACCCTTTGACGGTTTGCAAAGATTGGCCTTTTCAAACAAGCTAAACGCCTACTGTGTATGTATTTGCTTAATGGATGAATCAACAACAACAGAACCAATCGAAGGTGTTTTGCAATCAATTATAGAGCTGCATTTATAATGCCAGTATGAACAGTACGTAATAAGAAGTTTTGGAAATCTGTCAATACTGTAGGGTTTCACACAATTGTACACACACGCACACACAAACGTAAATAAATATGTGCATTCGTAAAAAAATGTATGTTTACAATAATAAGATATGTATTACTACCATGCTTTCAATTTCGTGTATGTTAATAGTGTCAGTATTCGAATATATCATAATTACACAGAGTGACAGCAAAGAGCAATTTTATCAATACCTGGGCTTTAGTAATGTGTACTTTTATATCTGTTTGTTTACATTTGTTATTATGGCAACTTATGCGTCTTGTGAAATAAAGAAATAAACAAGAAACAAACACACACTGGAATAAGGTTCAATTTAATGTTTACGTATTTCTTATGCCACATTATGAATATTATGTTTACATATATTCAGCCAGCAGTAAACATGCAAGATTCCATATGGCTAGTGTTATTAAAATGATGGTAATGGGTGTCCTGTTCTAAAAAAATTTACAGTTTAAAATTTGGATATGTACAATGAGATTAACAATCTATAAATGGTATGTTAGAGAAATGTATAACATAAAAGTCTACATACATTTGCTTTTACATATCCAAGCTTGAACAATTTAAAAGTAGCACACACGCTTAACCATAAACAACTTTCAGCACAGGATCTTTGATTAGCTAGATAACAGTTTCACGGCCTAGTAGTGAACTGTATTTACACGGTCAATGATTACTTCGTCATAAGGGCAATGTATTCAAAAGAAAGGGATGAAATAAATGCACTACAATAATATAAAACATTTAATAATTACATGAAAATAAAGCAAATACTTATAATAGTTACGGTTGCGTATAATGGAGCATACCATACAAAATTTACCTTTCGGAAATTTCTAACATTTTGTTGCATTTTATGAATATTATTAAATTCATTTTAAAAACAATATGCGAGTCGCTGTCACCACAACAGAGCTAACTTAAACAGGCATCAGCATATATGCTAACTCTAACCTTACTATTAACAGCTACAGGAGCAGCCAGTGTTGTCTTCTGCCAGTTACTTGTCTAGTTCGCTCCATGACTTCGACGCCGGTCAAGGTTCAAGGTTCAGCTCTTGTGATAAGCACGGCTTTGCTGTCACAATCGTCGCCGACGAGCGCCCGGGGTCGCGAGCTGTTCCTCCCCATATGTCGTGCACGAGGACGACAACAAGCGTGAGAAATTTGGTCGGGTGGATAATTAACACCTATCGCCTTCAGTATACAGATGCCAATGTACACGTCCATGTGGTTCTGGTGTAGGGCCATAGCTCACTCGTTCTAAGGTTTGTAACCTGGATAAAGAGGGGAGACGCCCAAGCCAGAACCTCTCACGCAAATCTTTTATGATGGGATAACTCTTAATTATATATTTTTTGTATTTGTTTGGTTATGTCCCTCGCTGTGTTCAAAGAAACACTGGATGTCAACAACATCGGCGACGAAGATGGCACACGACATAAAACTACACCCCCTTCCACGCCTTCTAACGACACAAGTTGATAGAAGATGATGAGGATGATGATGATAATAATCATGACAATAATAATAACAAAACATTTGCCATTGACCTACAATAGAACAATTATATAGATGTTTAAGCATACAACCATGAAGGAATGATTATTCCGTGAGATAAGCAGAAGAAAAGGTGTGATTCCCATTAAGACATGTTATTAGAGGAAACATAAGACCACACTATATGTACATGTAGAGCGTAGGATACAACGTTGGTAGAGTGGCTGCTTCTTTCCGGCTGCAACTTGTTCCAGCCAACCCAGCTGTAAACGAGTACCAGATTTACTGTTAGGAGAAAGGATAGAGGAACAGGAATTGGTTTTCACAAAACCTGAAGTTTTTGGTTTGATTAGAGGTTTCAATTTCTGGATTCTGTGACGAAGACTTGCCCTTTTCTACCACAGACTGTTGTCCTTTGTGCGGTATCATGTCGTATTGACCAGTTCATGGATTCGTATGTGTATCAGAACAATGAAGATTCTAGTACCTCATCCCTGGCGGTAATAAAAATAAATTTATATATCAGTGATATTGTAAGCCAAGACATCGAGGAAGGGAACTGGCTATCCCCATCTGATAAAAGCTAAAACCTCTTATAGAGAAGTTTCTACCACAGCATCCACGACTACATTATATTTATATTACTCGATGTATCCATGAATGTAAACAGCAAGTTGGCTGTGTTTGTATTCTGACATTCTTTCCTTGACATAATGAACAGTTTCTTGGGCGGATTGTCGCTACGGTTGGCACGTTCTAAATGCATGTTTTTTGCTCGTGAGCTTCAATCCCTTCTGTATTTTGTGTTGACCTTTAACTGGTAGTGGGCCGAGTACAATGGAATGTCTTATATGATCACAGCAGTTCATATTTGTCACACATTAGTTGGTAGTCAGCATTGATTGCTGAGAGTACAGAGAACCAAGAAGACCAAAGTAGAGAGAGAGAAAGAGAGAGAGGATGAACAACAGAAATATGAATATTGTTAGATGACTGTTAATTTGTGCAGGTGTTAAAAACAATTCGAGGTAAATCTTCTTCTTCGTACGCTGTCAGACGTCAACTTGAATTTTTTCGAAGAAGGCAGCTGTCATCCTGAGGCTGTCGACACTGCCATAGAGCTTGTCTAGTGTTGCCACTGGTGATGGCCACATGTGCTTTCTCTGGTTCTCGTATGTCGGGCAATTTTGCAGCAGATGTTCCGCGGTCATTTTCCCTGTACCACAGGTGCATTCGTCAGTACCACCTTTCTTCAGTTTATTGAAGAGATGGTACCTCAGTCTGTTGTGGCCTGTGCGGAGTCTGAAGACCACGACCTGCTCTCTTCTGTTCAACTGGTAGTAGGCATAATTTTTTTGTGTAGCCAGTATGCTCTGTTTCCCATTTGGCCATGTATCTGGCCCTAATAAACCTTTTGAACTCTTCGTAGGTCACACTAGATTCTGGTTGTGGTAACCTTGCACCTTCTTTAGCCAGTCTGTCTGCCTCATCGTCCACTACTCCAGCGATGTTAGGGCCTGCTGCATCCGATTGTTTGCTATGGTGAGATTTTCTTCAGTGGTCCACAAAGCCAGATCGTCTGCAAACATGGAGCTGTGGACTCTTCTTAATATATTCTCTATTATGTTGTTTATATACACCAGAAAGTGTGGGTGACAGTACTCCCCCTTGGGGTCCTCCCTGCTCCAGTGTCACATTTTTACTCATCTTCCCTTGTACTTGAACTCTGGCTGTTCTGTTTTCGAGATAGTGGCTGACCAATCTGTACATTTGTCCAGATACTTCACTTCTTTATAGCTTGACTTTAAGTCCCTCTTTCCCCACCTTGTCAAATGCCTTCTCTAGATCCACCAAAACCGCTACTGTATGCTTTTTCTCCTGGTAAGCATCCTCTATTTTCTGCGCTATGAGAGTGATTTGATCCTCAGTGGATCTGTGTTGTCTAAATCCTGCTTTCTGTGGAATTAATATGTGTTTTTCTTCTAGGTGCCACATCAGTCTGATGTTTATCATACGCTCCATCAGTTTACCTACACAGCTCAGTAAACTGATAGGCCTGTATCAAATTTGGATCTGTTCTATCTTTTTCTTTCTTTGGTACTGGTATTCGATGTAAATGATTTTAACATGAAAAGGAAAAGGTAATCCTTTCGCAATCATTGATGTCGAGGTTGAAGTGTTAGAGACTTCACTGTACTAGGCCTCAGCTTTTTATGAGGTGGGGTGGTCAACTCATGTAGTCGCCACATTTCCTTCAATGATACTTAGCGACTTACATGTTTAGTTTTTAATGAGAATATCATTTGGCAGAGTTGAGAGTAAGTAAACACGATTAGAAATGTGAATCAGTTTCTACAGCTTTATGAAAGTGGTTAGAGTTAGTGTGTGACTTTATCTATGCCGAGATAGCATTTCTTGAAATCATTCCTCCTGCACAGTTTATAAGAATGAAATAGCCGATATCCTGACTTCAAAAGCCATATCAGCATGTTGTTGTTATTGTTGTTGTATTTATTGGTGTTGTAGAATGCCCGTAATATGTAAGATTAATTTTGTGTGCGTCCTGTAAAAGAGGTTAAGTGGCGGGCTGCAACAGGATGTAAGAATAGCCTTGAGAGTTTGAAAGATTAGTTGGCAGGGGCATAAACTTAAACATAAAGATACACCTAAGTACCTAGGAATTACAATGGATCGCACATTGTCCTACAAAGAACAATGTGAAGCGGTAAAACAAAAAGTTAGCACAATCATAAAACGTACTGAGTAAGCTAACAAACACGGCATAACTTAACTTAACATAACGTTTTTATATTGGTTTAGAAAACTCATCAGAGTCTGTAGACAACCAGTCCCATTTGCATTACCCTGCTCTAATAACTATGTACATCATATTTATTCTTAAATGCATTAACTGTCTCTGCCTCCACTATTTCCTGGGGCAAAGCATTCCAAGCATTCACCACTGTCTGAATTTTTAAAAATGTCCTGTGTCCAATTTGGACCTTTCGTTACTTAATTTGTATCTGTGCCCTCTTGTTCTCGCTGGTGGTTGTATTTTGAAAAACTTCTTATAGTCTAATTTAACTTTTCCTGTGATTATCTTATCAACTTAGATTAAGTCAGGTTTAATTCTTCTCTTTTCTAGACACTAATGGCCGGTTTTTCTGAGTCTTTCCTCGTAACTGTAATTCTGGAATCCCACTATCAGTTTTGTCGCTATTCTTTGTATCCTTTCAAGCATATTTATAGATCTTCAACGATAAGGACTCCACATCTGTACACAGTACTCCGATCTAGGTCTAACTAATGCTTTATACAGTTTGTCAATCACCTCATTACTCCTATGTTAAATATTTCTTTTTTTAAAATTATACCTAACGTTGCATTTGACTTATTCACTGCTACCTGGACTTGCTCACTCACCTTACCTGTATGCTCTATTATTACCCCTATGTCCCTTTCATTATCTATCATTCTAGTATTGTTCTCGCCAATTCTGTAATTTTGTTCCATTTTTTACTTCACACCACTCAGAGTACTCCTTATTTATGTCAATCGCTGTCTTCTTCCCGTTAACCAACTTTCAATCCAATCGGCAACCTGCCCATCTATCCCATGTGATTTTAACTTTTTAAATAATCGTTGATGAGGTACTATATCAAAAGCCTTTGCAAAATCTAGATAAATAACATTCACTGGTTCTCCCTTATCTATGATTTTAGTAATCACCCCCATGCACTCCAATAGATTTGTTAAGCACGGTCTCCCACTAGTAAACCCATGCTGACTATTTCTGATTAGATTTAACATGTCTAGATGCATTACAATGTTTTCTTTCATTATTGACTCTAACAATTTACAGACTATGCACGTTAAATTTACTTAATTAGCTGGATCTGATTTCTTTCCTCTTTTGAATAAGGGAATCACTCCTGCATCTTTCCAATCTCTTTGAACAATCCATTTTGCAAGTGATTGAGAAAATAATATAGCCAATGGCTTAACTAGTTAGTCTATACTTCAAATAGCATTGATGAATGGATACCATCTTGATCTGTACATTTATCCACTTTTAATCCTTCCAATCTTTTTAGAACCATTTCCTCCGTAATATAGAATGATTTTAAACGCACTATTTCCATTTGACATTTGAAAATATGTATAGGCTCTGGTATCTTGGAGGAGTGTTCTTTTGTATAGACTGTGCCAAAGTATTGATTTATTAGATTAGCTATCTCCATATTTTCTCTGCTTATTGTCACTGTACTGTCTATAAGAAAGCCTACCTTGTCTTTAGGTCTTTGTTTATTTCTAACATTAGAAAAGAAGTTTTCACCATCAGTCTTGATCCTATTAGTAAATTTTGTTCGAAGTCTATTTTTGCTGCTTTATTTACTTTCTGAGCTATGTTTTGCTTGTCCAAATATTTGTAATATATTTCTTTTGATTTACTTGCCTTTATATACATTGTCCAGGCTTTATTTTAAGCTCTTGTACATTTAGCTACAAATCTAGTAATCCACTTTTTATGATTGGTGTTTACCTTCATACATGGAACATATTCGACTTTTAGTTGTTCTAAAAGTGTTTTGAAACACTCTACCTCTTGTTCAACGTCTGTACCTCTGACAATATCTTTCCAGTTTATGTGGCTGTCTGTATCTTTCATCTTCTGTACATCTGTCTTAGAGTAGTCGTATGCTCGCGAGTGTATATTTACATACATTGTAAAGGCTGTTATATGATATATTTTATGGACAACTGATCACTGCAGCTAAAGGAATCGACTACCCCACACCGCGATTCAAGGACGTATTCACGATGGATATGACGTCATGCGACATCCAAGCCGAAAGCTCAGGATTGAGTCGATTGCAGACAGTCAGTTGGGAGGTGCACAGTAGTTGCCGACGCTTGTAGAGGCCATCAGGATCCAGAGAAATGGGCACGACTGAAAAGATCGGGAAACACCCCGGCAAGTCAGCCTCCTCAGCCCCGTTGTACGATCTGCGACAGGGACTGCCACTCACGTACCGGCGTTTGCAGCCATAGCAGACTGTGTCGAAATACTGGAGACAGAGTTGGGCAAACTTCGCCAGGGCCCCAGGCGCATGATGATCAGTTACTGAGACGCCAATAAACTGATGAATATTAAATGTATTTACTTGTCTTGGCTTGGCTTCGTTTGTTCTCCATCTCCCGCTACCAAACCCTGACACGGGCCTAAGTAGCAGAACGCAGTCCAGAGAACGGAATGCGTTATGTCGATATTTGCACCTTTCGGTCCAACACATCCGACTTCAGCAAGCATTTTTGAGTACCGGGTTGGCATTCCCTCTTCGATCCCTTCTCCTTAGCCAGTCTGCTCTGTTGCAGCCTGTTTTCAAGAATACTGCGCGGACGTGTAGAACGGCCTTGGCAGCTCCGGTTCGCTAGCCCTTACACTATCAGTCAGCTATGGCTCGATGACCGCTGCAGCTCATGCGCTGCTCACCATCTTGATCCGGTATTTACTTGATTTTGAAGAAATATGATCATGACAATAATAATGGGCTTATCGCCGTCGATGAGAATAACCATCATCATCATGTGTCATACTGCGCCCTTAAGTCTGTGGGCGGATGTGTGCATGACAGATTAAGCCAACACCAGCTGGTGCTGGTTTTCTTTCTACTCTATACTTCCACCTGATCGCCCGTCGACCCTCGCTAACTGCATGCAAGGCTCTTTTTTGGCCTCGCCTTTTTCAGGCTAAACGATTTACTGCCAGGACTCACTGAATCGCTTTTATTGACGTCCAGGTGATCGCCTTACATCGCTAAGCTCGCTAAACAGAAGTTTCTTTTGGAACCTTTCACTTGACATTCGAGAAACTTGGCCAGTCTATCTCACTTTAAATTTCTACAAAAGTGTATGAATAGTGTAGTAGTAATGAAAAGAGTATGGTTATTTGTGATGTGGTCTTGTAGCCAATTTGGAGTATGTGTCATGTAGAAATGATTCAACCTCCTGACGTGTTTGGCGTACACACTCCAGCTCTCTCACCCATAGATCAGGGTTTAGAGACTGGCAGGATGTTTGCCAATCAGATTAGTTGCTTTTTAACAATATACTTCATTTAAACATTCAAATCTTCTTCGGGCAATATCAGGTAGTACTATTTACTCATGTTTATCTTCTTTTTCTTTCTCTTCTTTTTCTTCTTCTTTCTCTTCTTTTTCGTCTTCTTTTTTTTCTTCGTCTTCTTTTTCTTATTTTATCTTTCTCTTCTTCTTTTCTTTTTCTTCTTCTTTCTCTTCTTCGTCTTCCTCTTTTTCTTCTTTTTTTCCTTCTTTTTCTAGCTCACCGACAATTGTATTAAGTCTACACGTAAAGGCCAGTTCTATGGACAAAGTCTACTGTGGTGGGGAGTTCTTCAAGACTCTCACAAAAGTGTGTATGTGTGGGTTCATCTCCGTGGGTCAGTATTCACAACGCAGTTGCTTTAGCATGTTACAGTCTTGACAAAGGAAGGGTTCTGATACTAACACGTAACTGCATACCGAGGAGCGCGGTAGCTGTCAATCACACTGGATAAGCAGAAATTGTAGGACTCGACATAATGACACAAGAAACGAAGATCCGCATCTTTAACCTGTATGGCCCACCCAACAAATACCTGTCGCTCTCGAGTATGGAAATCAAGAACTCCAGCTGCCTAGTAGTTGGAGACTTCAACAGCCACTCGGAGAGATGGGGATATTCGGACACAGACAACAGAGGTGATGAAGTGGAAGACTGGGAGATAGACACAAATCTCTATCTTTTCAATAGGCTGGAGGACAATCCTATCTTCTATTCTAGAAAATGGCATACCACCTCTGCTCCAGACTTGGCCTTTTCCATGGTTGATATTCACCACAAAATAGACGGCCAGGTGCTCAACCAATTGGCAGGTAGCGACAAAAGGCCAATTAGGCTAGAAATTGATATGGAAGTAGGCCCACAGGAAATAAAAGCGCTCCCACGTTGGAACTATAAACGAGCCGACTGGGACAGATTTGCAATTCTGACAGATCGGCTATATGAAACCATCAACACATGGAATAACAATATGAAACCTATGGTGGAAAGCCTAAGCAAAGCAATAATGCAAGCAACCACCGAAACCATCCCAAGAGGGGCAATGAAAACCTACAAGCCATATTGGATTGATGAAATGCAGAAAGCGGAAGACGAAGTCTCAAATGCTAGGAACATGGCAGAGAGAGAACAATATATGGAGGTAAATATCGCCCTCAAGGCTATCACGGCGAAATACAAAAGAACACTAAACCATATAACAAGAGACAGCTGGAAAAATAAAACAGAAAGCCTCAATTTAGATAAAGAAGAGAACAAACTATGGAAGTTAGTCAGAGCCATGAATGACGAAACACCATCAAATAAAAAAATTACCATCAAGCATGGCGACAACATGCTTACTGGAAAAAAAAAAGCAGCAAACGCCTTTATAGAACGAACACTATGCCAGAGCAAACCACATTGATGTCCCTACAGACAGGCACACAGACAATGGTGAAGAACAAAAGAGCCACGACAACATCAATATGGCACCAGAGGAGCACATGATGGCAATACTAACAATGAATGAAAAGGAAGAGGCCATGAGAACTCTAAAGAAAAGGAAATCGCCCGGAAAAGATGGGGTAACACGAAATGCTGATGGAGTTGGGCCAAATAGCAAAGAGGAAGTTACTATCAGTCCTGAACCAAAGCTGGAAAAGGGGAATTGTACATCAGACATGAAAAGACGATGTACTTATACCAGTACCAAAGAAAGAAAAAGATAGAACAGATCCAAATGGATACAGGCCTATCAGTCTACTGAGCTGTGTAGGTAAACTGATGGAACGTGTGATAAACACCAGACTGATGTGGCATCTGGAAGAAAAACACATACTAATTCCACAGCAAGCAGGCTTTAGACAGCACAGATCCACTGAGGACCAGATCACTCTCATAGCCCAGTTAATAGATGATGCTTACCAGGAGAAAAAACACACAGTAGCGGTTTGGGTGGATTTAGAGAAGGCATTTGACAAGGTGTGGATAAAGGGACTTAAAGTCAAGCTACGAAGAAGTGAAGTTTGTGGGAAAATGTACAGATGGATCAGCGACTACCTCGAAAACAGAACATCCATAGTTCAAGTACAATAGCAGATGAGCAAAAAGGTGACACTTGAGCAGGGAGTACACCAAAGGGGAGTACTGTCACCAACACCTTTCCTGGTGTATATAAACAACATCACAGAGAATCTACCAAAAAGAGTCTACAGCTCCATGTTTGCAGACGATCTGGCTATGTGGACGTCTGAAAAAAATCTCACCATAGCAAGCAATCGGATGCAGCAGGCCCTAACATTGTTGGAGGAGTGGGCGAACTCATGGCTGGTCAAAATAAATGAGGAAAAAACAACGTGTACGATATTCTCGCTTTCAAACAAACCCCAGAACACCAAAATAAGTCTTAAATGCAAATATCTGCGGACAAACGGCAACCAAAACTACCTGGGAGTCACATTTGATCGGTGCATGACATGGAAAAGTCAGATCGAGAGAAACCGAATGAGAGCCAGACAAAGAATGGCAATCATGAGGAAACTTGCTGGCACAAGTTGGGGAACAGACGAAACTGTACACTGGAAGAGTGAGACCAGTTCTCGAATATGGCATTGCGGCATGGGCAACAGCAGCAAAGGCGAACTTTGATAAAATTAGCAAACTTCAAAACCAAGCCATGAAAGGTGTTCACCGCACGCTGCTGCCCATTGGTGATCATTCTTATTCAGCAAATGATGTTAACTGTAGATACAAATTGTTCCTGTATCTCAACGGTTGTGTCATGTTCTGATGCCCATCGCAGGCCGTGATGGCGACTATGTCAAGACATGTTTTTGTTAATCGTCTAAGGGAAAGTTGTTAGCCATTTGTGTGCTATGGTCTCCCTTGTAGTGTATGTCACGTACCCCTTCTCGGAATAATGTTTTTAAATACCTAAAATACAATAGCAAAGAACCAGTTATATAGAAATAGTTAAAAAACAAACACAAACGTACATGTGATATATGTGTCTTTCTTAACAATTTCAATAGAAATACAATACATTTAAAATAGAAGAAAGTTAATTTCATTATTGTTTGAATGAACGTGCTGCGTATATATGCAAGGCTGAAGAACGGGTCACAAAGATCAAGAAATGCTGACCGCGTGAAGGCTTGTTGTTTCTCTTTCTCGAAGAGGATTCAACTGGTGTGTTGTACATGTTAGACATGCTGCCATGTTAGACATCTAATCGGTTTCGATTTGTTTTTCGTTTTTGCTACAAATGTCGAAAATCGATATTTGCAGAGATATATTGTTGGAAATGGAATGAAAACTTGCATAGCTCGCTTTACAAGATAAGGCTAGTTTACTAACTGCATTGTAGATAGTCTGTTCACACCAGGAATGTGTCCACGTGCGATCTAGCCCGGTGGGTCTAACAACTAGCAAAATGTAAAAGTACTGATGAGCGTAAACACAACTCAACGAAGTCCAAAATCTATACCTGAATTTAAAGTACAACCAAGATAACGATCACAGGCAAGGCAAAGACCAAACCTAAAGTTATTTTAGAACAACAGAAGATTGAGAAAGTCACAAGCTTTGAGTACCTCGGCTCAGTTATAACGCCAATGGCTACGGCAATGCAGAGGTTCAATAAAATGAGAAACTGATGACAGAACATTAATAAAATGAAAATAACTATTCTGTGAACTTGCATTATACCGATGAAGACATACGGATGTGAAACGTGGACCCCCACACAAACACTTAAGAAAAGGATTGCATCTTTTGAACTAAAGGACTATAGAAAAGTGCTCAAAATACAATGGATAGCAAAAAGGAAAAATGCAGATATCCTTAACTTAACTTAACGTCCTTAAACTGGTTTAGAAGACTCTGCAGAATCTGTATACACACAGTTTCATTTCATCACCTTGCTCTAAAAGCTATGCGCATCCAATGTATTATTAAATGCATTAACGGTCCTTCCTTCCCCTACCTCCCTTGACAATGCATTCCAAGCATTCACCACTCTCTAATTAAAAAAATATTTCCTAATATCGAATCTGGACCTCTCTTTAGTTAATGTATAACTATGCCCTCTTGTTCTATTTGGTGGCTGTTGTTTTTTTTTAAAAACTTGTTATAGTCTAATTTATCCATTCCTCTGATCATCTTATAAGCCTGTATTAAGTCACCACGAATTCTTCTCTCTTCTAGACACTGTAGGCCGGTTTTTCCTCATAACTGTAATTCTGCAATCCCACTATCAGCTATGTCGCTCTTTTTTGTATTCTTTCCAGCATGTTTGTATCCCCTCTATGATAATGACTCCACGCCTGTACATATAACTCCAATCTAGGTCTAACTAATGCTTTATACAGTTTGACTATCACTTCCTTGCTCCTATGTTTAATATTTATGTTTATCATACATAACATTGCATTTGCCTTTTTAATTGCTACCTGAATTTGCTCACTCACCTTACCTGTATGATCTAGTATAACTTCCAAGTCCCTTTCCTTATCTATCTTTCTAATATTGTTCTCTCTCATTATGTAATTATGTTTCATATTGGATCTACCCATGTGGATGACTGTACATTTATCTACATTAAACTCCATTTGCGAACCTACAAACCCCTCTCGAATTTTATCTAAATCCGATCTCAATATATCCACATCTGCTTGAGATATAGATAAAGATATGTATATATATATATATATATATATATATATATATATATATATATATACTATAGATCCTACTTAATTTCAAGCAAAATTGGTTAGTAAACAACATCTTGTCTCGAAAGCTAAAATAGTTTCTTCTGCTTCTTCGTCCGTCTTCAGACCTCAGCTTCAATGATTTTAACAAAGGCAGCAGTCGATTCAAGGCTCTGTACGCTTCCGTACAGCTTCTCGTGGAAGGACAATGGCTGTTGCCAATTGTTACTTCTTTTGTCGGTATACAGCGGACATGACTGCAAAATATATTATGCCTTCATGGGGGCTGTGCCGCAGGCACAAATCTCTGTAGTGCCAATCTTGAACTTGTTGTACAGATGGCATCTGAGTCTGTTGTGACCTGTGCGTAGCCGGAAAATGATCACATGGTCTCGCCTGGAGAGTTGATGGTAGGCATCGTTTTCTATGTGGCCAATGTGATCCTATTTTCCATTTTGCACTGTACGTTGTCCTGATGAATGCTTTAGTTTCATTGTATGTGATTTCTGTATCACTCTGCTGCAGCATTCCTCGCTCTTGGAAATGCATTCCAAGCATTCACCCCTCTCTGACTAAAGAAATATTTCCAAATATCCAATCTTGACCTTTCTTTATTTAATTTGAAGCTATGCCTTTTTGTTCTGATTTGATTGATTGAACTCCATGCATGTATTGAAAGGCGTGACTAAAGAGAGTTGTGCATGAGGATAGCAACCTCAACATGCAAGTAAACTGTTACATAAACTCCTACTGCAAGATCATGCAAAGCTTTTTGCTGAAGTCATCTTTATGGCGTGTGACTGTACTTGTACTGATGTGCTTCGGCTGGCGCGAAAAAAATGTCAAGAAAAGAGATCTTCCTTGTTCGTCTTCAGACCTCGAATTCAATTACTCTAACGAAGGCAGCAGTTGACTTGAGGGTCCGAGCACTTCTCTACAGCTACTCGTGGAAGGACACTGGTTGTTGCCAAATGCTACTTCTTGTCGGTAAACGATGGGCGGGGCTGTAAAATGTGTTCTGATGTCATGGGGGTGTGCCGAGAAGATAGATGGCCAGCTAGAGTCGTTGCCTTGTGTTTTATGTCAAGTCAGGTACTCCTCATACTCAACCATTGTCTTTCGTGTTGATCGTCCACGGCAACGTTTGGTGAGTCTCGGGCAGCGTGGAGGAAGACGGAGTAGAATCGAAATGTCTCAGCCAGGTGTTCTGCGGGAGACTCTATTAGTGGTGAGGTCTTGTATTTCGTATAGTGTAAAGTGCAGAATCTGCAACAAAAGAAATAGTATTTGTAAGATTATGTGTTTATATTAATCTTAGTCTCAGTAGACCTGTAATTCTACAAGGGAAGATGACCATGTGGAGGTCCCAGCTGTGGTGTGAGCTGGATAAAGGAGGGATGAGGATTTCCTGCTTAGCGTGTTAGGCTCGAGCAGCTTATTACTCCGCTGTGTTAAGACAAGTGCCAAGAAGTTTGGTTAATAGATATGCGAGTCCATCTTAAAAGACTCAAACACTAGACCAACTTGACACGCAGCCTGTTAGGCGCCATCTATGCTGCTCTTAACAAACCAACTAAGCATGGCCGGTGTTGTGTCATGTCACACAGTTAGTCGCCTCTTATGACATGCTCTATGTAAGGCATTGGTCCTATTTTTGTCATTGCCATACCCAAAGATCCAGAATCATTCGGGATGTTTACAGTAGTACGCTATCCATACAGTGGGCTAGAGGACATATATTGCTTATACAGAGAATACTAGTTGTTTTTGCTTGTGAATGCACATAGCGACAAAGGGGAATTTTGCTACTCAGATATTTAGCTCGCAATATCACTAGACCTATAAACGAATAATGCGAATCAGAATGTAAACATGCAATTCCCTAGTAGTGGATCCAACGGGAAGCATCGACTGGTTCATTTCTTCTTCTTCTTTTTCGTGCGTCTTCAGACATCAACTTCAATGACTCTAACGAAGTCATCAGTCGACTCAAGGCTCTCTACGCTTCTGTACAGCTTCTCGTGGAAGGACACTTGCTGTTGCCAAATGCTACTTCTTTTGTCGGTATACTGTGGACATGACTGCAAACTATGTTCTGCCTTCATGGGGGCTGTGCCGCAGGCACGAAGGTCTGTAGTACCAATCTTGAATTGAACTTGTGTACAGATGACATCTCAGACTGTTGTGACCTGTGCGTAGCCGGAGAATGATAATCTATGTGGCCAGGGTGTCGTTTTTTTTTCTCCATTTTGCACTGTACGTTGCCCTGATGAATGCTTTAGTCTCATTGTATGTAATTTCTGTATCTAACGTAGGTTAGGTTCTTGATTTTGTTCCATAGCGGTATTTTAACCATTCCTATCTATTTTTTTATACTCCACAGGCGATAAGAGAGAGACTGGAACATGAGGGAACTACGTTTTGAACTCTCCCAGTTTTACTACTATAATCGCTCAGCAATTTATAGAATGTACAAACCGACACTATGGAAATAGTATCTTGCTATCCCCATGTTAACAAACTGACCCTAGGCATTACAGTTCTAACTAGTATCTTACTATCCATATTTTAACAAACTCACCCTAGGCATTACAGTCCTAGCTAGTATCTTACTATGCTACATCAAGTTTTAATGTCATATATATAGTATCTTACTATCCACAGACTATCATTCCAGTATTAAATTTTGATGTCCTACACAGTATCTACCCAAGCACATGGTAACAGTCTTTTATATAATACCTTACTATATGAATATTAACATACAGACAATCAACGGTATTGTCCTACAAAGTATCGCACTATCCCCATTAAACATAAGTTCACTGACTCGAAACTTTACAGTCCTACATTGTAATTTGCTATCTATATATTAACAGATCAATACCAAGTTTTATTGTTCTTCAAAGTATTGTACAATCCCAATGGCATCAGACTTACAGACAGCTTTAATGTCTTACACAAGATCTTACAATCCACATATTAACAAACCAACTCTAGATTGAATGCACTGCACAGTATCCACTATCCAGATGTTAGACTTACCCAAAACTTTGATGTCCTACATAGTTTCTCACTGCCACCATGTTAACAGGCCAACACAGAGTTTAAATGTCTTACAGAGTATCTTACTTTCCACAGGTCAACAGGCCAACATAGAGCTTGAATGTCCTACAGAGTATCTTACTATCCACATGTCAACAGGATAACACAGAGCTTGAATGTCCTACAGAGTATCTTACTATTCACAAGTCAACTGGCCAATACAGAGCTTTAATGTGCTACAGAGAATCTTACTATCCACATGTAAACAGGCAAACACAGAGCTTGAATGTCCTACAGAATATCTTACTATCCACATGTCAACAGGCCAAGACAGAGCTTTAATTTCCTACAGAGTATCTTACTATCCACATGTTAACAGGCCAACATAGAGCTTGAATGTCCCTACACAGTATTTTACTATCCACATATCAACAGGCAAACACATAACTTAAATGTCCTACTGAGTATCTTTCTATCCACATGTTAACAGGCCAATACAGAGCTTTAATGTGCTACAGAGTATCTTACTATGCACATGATAACAGGCCAACACAGAGCTTGAATGTCCTACAGAGTATCTTACTAACCCAATGTTAACAGGCAAAACACAGAGCTTGAATGTCCTACAGAATATCTCACTATGCACATGTCAACAGGCCAAGACAGAGCTTTAATTTCCTACAGAGTATCTTACTATCCACATGTTAACAGGCCAACATAGAGCTTGAATGTCCTACAGAGTATTTTACTTGCCACATGTCAACAGGCAAACACATAGCTTGAATGTCCTACAGAGTATCTTACTATCAACATGTCAACAGGCCAACACAGAGCTTTAATGTCCTACATAGTGTTTTACTATCCACATGTCGATTGGGCAACATAGCTTGAATGTCTTACAGAGTATCTTACTATCCATATGTCAACAGGTCAACACAGAACTTGAATGTCCTACAGAGTATCTTACTATCCACATGTCAACAGGCGAACACAGAGCTTGAATGTCCTACAGAGTATCTTACTATTCACAAGTCAACTGGCCAACATAGAGCTTGAATGTCCTACAGAGTATCTTACTATTCACAAGTCAACTGGCCAACACAGATCTTGAATGCCGTACATAATATCTTACTATTCACAAGTCAACTGGCCAACACAGAGCTTGAATGTCCTTCAGAGTATCTTACTATTCACAAGTCAACTGGCCAACACAGAGCTTGAATGTCCTACATACTATCTTACTATTCACATGTTAACAAGCAGACACCATGCTTTACTGTTAAAAATAATATCTTACTATCCACGTGTTAACAAACCGACAGTAAATGTTAATGTCCTACACACTATCTTACTTCTTCTTCTTCTTCAACAAATTCACGTTGATGTCTGACAGCGTACTTCGAAGAAGACATCTTACTGTACCCATGTCGTCAGCCCGACTCTGAGCTTTGCTATCCTACATGATATTGTACTATCCACATGTTTTAATGTCATTCATAGCATTTTACAGTCTCCATGTCAACAGACTAACACAAAGCTGTAATGTCCTAATATAAAATCTATCTTTCTAAATGTTAGCAGACCTAATAGCAAGCTGTAATGTACTACATAAAATCTTACTATCTAAATGTTAACAGACCGATGCTATTCGCTAATATCCTACATATTATCTTACTGTCACCATGGGGACGGTGTGGCCTAGTGGTTAAGTGGCACAGCTCAAAACCCAAAGGTGCTGGATTCAATCCCCATCACAGCGCCGTTACCCCAAGGAAGCGAATTCTTAGAAAATGCAAGAGGAAGCAGACCCTTACATAAAATGCATGTTGAAGTTGGTAGCAAAATAAACACCACAGTACAATGTACACCACCTTGGCGATTAGAGAAATAAGGCGAACTCAAAAAAACAAACAAACAAACAAACTGTCACCATGTCAACAGAATTACACTAAGCTTCAGTGTCCTATATATTATCTTAATGTCCTCATATAACCAACCGATTCTTTAGATTTAATGCGATACATAGGATCTTACTGTCTACATATTAACATACTGTCTGAGTATCCCAACAGTAACATACACGAACAGTCACCTAACTTTCCTGTCCTGCATAGCATTTTACAATCCCCATGTTAACAAACCTACCTAAAAGTATTAGTGTCCTACATAATATCTTACTGACCCCACTTTAACAGATCTAAACTGAGCTTGACGGTCCTATAAAATATCTCACTGACGCCTCTTCAACAGATCAAATCTGATTTTTAATCTCCTACATAGTATCTTAGTATCAGCATGACAAAAGATGAAGGCTAACACTGAGCTTTAAGGTCCTAGGTAGTATCTTACTGTCTGTATATTAACAGATGGACACCAAGATAATTGTCCTGTAAAGTATCATACTATCCCTATCTTAGCAGGCCGACAACAAGCTGTAATGTCCTACATAGTACATTACTAATTTGCATGTTAATAGCTGAAAACCGATCTTTTGGCATAGGTGACGTACATAGTATCTAACTATACAACTGTTAGCAGACAGACACTGAGTTTTATTGTCCTATGTAGCATTAACTGTTTGCATGTTTACAAACCATTCCCATTTGTTAATGTCCTACATGTAATCTTACTGTCCAGAAGTTAACATACTAACACAAAGCTTAAATGACCTACTTTTTATATTTATGTACAAAGATAGCAGTCTGACACAAATCTGTAATGTCATACCTCTTGTTTTACTATCCACACGTTATAACAGAATGAAAGCAATCTTCACTTTTCTACATAACATCAAACTACCCACTTCAAAACACACAGACAGTGAACTTTCATGGCCTACTTATTTTCTTAATATCCACATGTTAATATACATCAACTGAGAAATAATGTTGTATATATTTTCTCACTATCCACATGAAAACAAACCAACCTCATGAACAGGTGTCCTAAATAGTATATTTTTTCCCCCAGGTAAACAGACCAAAACTGAGTAGTAATGTCCTACATAGTATTTTACTCTCCGCTTGTTAACAGACCAACACTGATCTGTAATGTCCTTTATAGTATCTTACTATCCCCAGGTCAAAATACCAACACAGAGCAGTAATGTCCTACATAGTATCTTACTATCCGCGTGTTAACAGAATGACAGCTAGCATTACTTTACCTCATAGTATTGTACTATCCACTTGTTAGCATACGAACAGTGAGCTTTCATGTCCTACATATTTTCTTAATATTCAAATGTCAACGCATAACAGCCGAGATGTAAAGTTGTATATATTATCTTTCCCCTTGATAAAACATCAACACTGAGCTGTAATGTCATACATAATATCTTACTAATCATCATGTTTACAGACCAACACAGAGAACATGTGTCCTACACAATGTCTTAAAGTTCACATGTATTAACAGACCAACACTGAGAACATATGTCCTACATAATATCTTACAGTTCACATGTATTAACAGACCAACACTGAGAACATGTGTCCTACACAATATCTTACAGTTCACATGTATTAACTGACCAACACTAAGCTTTTCTGTCCTATTAAGTGTGAGACCTTCCATTTGTTAACAAACAGAAACCAATAATAAATTTCCTAAACAGCATCCTGCTGTCCGCATGTCAATAGACCAACAACGAGCTGTAATGTTCTAAATAAATTTTTACTATCAATACATTAACAAACCCACACTGAGCCTTATCGCCAAAATAAAAGTATCTTCCTTTCCCCCCAAAAAGAGATGCAGTAGACTTAATTATTTTATTTGACTATCACAGTGCAAACAGAATCACACCGTGGTTCAATGTCCTTTATATTATCTTGATATTCACAGGACAAAAGAAGTAGACGGACAACAAACTCTACTGTCCCACATAGTATCTTACGTTCCACCTCTCAACTAACTGACCATGTCCGTTAATGGTGTACATATTATACTACTAATCACATGTTAATAGATCCACACTGTGCTTCAAAGCCCTACATTTTATCTTTGAATCCCCATGCCAGAAGAACACTTAGCTTTACTGTTATACATACTATCTTACCATCCACATGTCGACAGACCAGCACCAAGATTTGCTACACTAAATATTATCTTACCATCCACATGTTAACAGACCAGCACCAAGATTTGATACCCTAAATATTATCTTACCATTCACATGTTAATAGACCAGAACCGAGATTTGATACCCTACATATTATCTTACCCTCCACATGTTAACAGACCAGCACCAAGATTTGATACCCTAAATAATATCTTACAATCCATTTGATAACTGACCAATACTAGGATTGGATACCTTACATATTACTTTACTATCCACATGGCAACATATGTAGATCGCCATGTAATTTTACAGTCTTACGTAGTACCTACAATCCATAAATTAACAGACCAACACCAAAATGTGTGTTCTACATAGCATTTTACTTTCACTGTGTTTTAGTGAAATGAGATACCAAAGAATGCAGAGCTGAGGCAAAAGCTATGGTGCAGCCACTATGTCCTGGTAAAGATTATGGACTGCATCATGATTACTGGCTTGCAGATATAACATGACCAAAGGATCCTGAACGCAAAGAGGAATACAGAATTTGTGCACGCTAGAGGACTAAAATTGAGTTTTAATGTCCTACATATTATCTCTTTATCTACATATTAACAGATAGACACTAAAATTTAATGGTGTACATATTATCTTACTATCCACATGTTAGGAGTCAGATACTGAGCTTAAATCTCTTACATAAGGTCTTACTATTTACAAATCAACAGATGCAAACCAACTTGGAGATTTACTGTCTTGAAAATATCTTACTATCCACATGTTAGTAGACTAACACTCAGCTTTAATGTCCTACATAATATCTCACTATCAACATATTAGCAGATTGACACCAAGCTTTAATCTTCTACATGATATTTTACTATTCACATGTTAGCACACCAACTGCAAGCTTGTTAGCATTCTAATGCAGAGCTTTGATGTCCTACATAGTATCTCACTATCAACATATTAGCAGATTGACACCAATCTTTAATCTTCTACATGATATTTTACTATTCACATGTTAGCACACCAACCGCAAGCTTGTTAGCAGTCTAACACAGAGCTTTGATGTCCTACATAGTATCTCACTATCAACATATTAGCAGATTGACACCAATCTTTAATCTTCTACATGATATTTTACTATTCACATGTTAGCACACCAACCGCAAGCTTGTTAGCAGTCTAACGCAGAGCTTTAATGTCCTACATAGTTTCTCACTATCAACATATTAACAGACTGACACAAAGCTTTAATCTTCTACACTGTATCTTGCTATCCATATGTTAACACACACAGTGACACAGCAATATTTACGTTCGTACATATAATCTTACTTCCCACATGTTAACCACAATAGCATTATCAACTCTCAAACCCTTCGACGGTTTGTAAAGATTGGCCTTTTCAAACAAGCTAAACGCCTACTGTGTATGTATTTGCTTAATGGATGAATCAACAACAACAGAACCAATCGAAGGTGTTTTGCAATCAATTCTAGAGCTGCATTTATAATGCCAGTATGAACAGTACGTAATAAGAAGTTTTGGAAATATGTCAATACTGTAGGGTTTTACACAATTGTACACACACGCACACACAAACGTAAAGAAATATGTGCATTCGTAAAAAAATGTATGTTTACAATAATAATATATGTATTACTACAATGCTTTCAATTTGGTGTATGTTAATAGTGTCAGTATTCGAATATATCATAAATACACAGAGTGACAGCAAAGAGCAATTTTATCAATACCTGGGCTTTAGTAATGTGTACTTTAATATCTGTTTGTTTACATTTGTTAATATGGCAACTTATGCGTCTTGTGAAATAAAGAAATAAACAAGAAACAAACACACACTGGAATAAGGTTCAATTTAATGTTTACGTATTTCTTATGCCACATTATGAATATTATGTTTACATATATTCAGCCAGCAGTAAACATGCAAGATTCCATATGGCTAGTGTTATTAAAATGATGGTAATGGGTGTCGTGTTCTAAAAAAAATTTACAGTTTAAAATTTGGATATGTACAATGAGATTAACAATCTATAAATGGTATGTTAGAGAAATGTATAACATAAAAGTCTACATACATTTGCTTTTACATATCCAAGCTTGAACAATTTAAAAGTAGCACACACGCTTAACCATAAACAACTTTCAGCACACGATCTTTGATTAGCTAGATAACAGTTTAACGGCCTAGTAGTGAACTGTATTTACACGGTCAATGATTACTTCGTCATAAGGGCAATGTATTCAAAAGAAAGGGATGTAATAAATGCACTACAATAATATAAATCATTTAATAATTACATGAAAATAAAGCAAATACTTATAATAGTTACGGTAGCGTATAATGGAGCATACCATACGAAATTTACCTTTCGGAAATTTCTAACATTTTGTTGCATTTTATGAATATTATTAAATTCATTTTAAAAACAATATGCGAGTCGCTGTCACCACAACAGAGCTAACTTAAACAGGCATCAGCATATATGCTAACTCTAACCTTACTATTAACAGCTACAGGAGCAGCCAGTGTTGTCTTCTGCCAGTTACTTGTCTAGTTCGCTCCATGACTTCGACGCCGGTCAAGGTTCAAGGTTCAGCTCTTGTGATAAGCACCGGCTTTGCTGTCACAATCGTCGCCGACGAGCGCCCGGGGTCGCGAGCTGTTCCTCCCCATATGTCGTGCACGAGGACGACAACAAGCGTGAGAAATTTGGTCGGGTGGATAATTAACACCTATCGCCTTCAGTGTACAGATGCCAATGTACACGTCCATGTGGTTCTGGTGTAGGGCCATAGCTCACTCGTTCTAAGGTTTGTAACCTGGATAAAGAGGGGAGACGCCCAAGCCAGAACCTCTCACGCAAATTTTTTATGATGGGATAACTCTTAATTATATATTTTTTGTATTTGTTTGGTTATGTCCCTCGCTGTGTTCAAAGAAAAACTGGATGTCAACAACATCGGCGACGAAGATGGCACACGACATAAAACTACACCCCCTTCCACGCCTTCTAACGACACAAGTTGATAGAAGATGATGAGGATGATGATGATAATAATCATGACAATAATAATAACAAAACATTTGCCATTGACCTACAATAGAACAATTAGATAGATGTTTAAGCATACAACCATGAAGGAATGATTATTCCGTGAGATAAGCAGAAGAAAAGGTGTGATTCCCATTAAGACATGTTATTAGAGGAAACATAAGACCACACTATATGTACATGTAGAGCGTAGGATACAACGTTGGTAGAGTGGCTGCTTCTTTCCGGCTGCAACTTGTTCCAGCCAACCCAGCTGTAAACGAGTACCAGATTTACTGTTAGGAGAAAGGATAGAGGAACAGGAATTGGTTTTCACAAAACCTGAAGTTTTTGGTTTGATTAGAGGTTTCAATTTCTGGATTCTGTGACGAAGACTTGCCCTTTTCTACCACAGACTGTTGTCCTTTGTGCGGTATCATGTCGTATTGACCAGTTCATGGATTCGTATGTGTATCAGAACAATGAAGATTCTAGTACCTCATCCCTGGCGGTAATAAAAATAAATTTATATATCAGTGATATTGTAAGCCAAGACATCGAGGAAGGGAACTGGCTATCCCCATCTGATAAAAGCTAAAACCTCTTATAGAGAAGTTTCTACCACAGCATCCCCGACTACATTATATTTATATTACTCGATGTATCCATGAATGTAAACAGCAAGTTGGCTGTGTTTGTATTCTGACATTCTTTCCTTGACATAATGAACAGTTTCTTGGGCGGATTGTCGCTACGGTTGGCACGTTCTAAATGCATGTTTTTGCTCGTGAGCTTCAATCCCTTCTGTATTTTGTGTTGGCCTTTAACTGGTAGTGGGCGGGGTACATTGGAATGTCTTATATGATCACAGCAGTTCATATTTGTCACACATTAGTTGGTAGTCAGCATTGATTGCTGAGAGTACAGAGAACCAAGAAGACCAAAGTAGAGAGAGGAGGAACAACAGAAATATGAATATTGTTAGATGACTGTTAATTTGTGCAGGTGTTAAAAACAATTCGAGGTAAATCTTCTTCTTCGTACGCTGTCAGACGTCAACTTGAATTTTTTCGAAGAAGGCAGCTGTCATCCTGAGGCTGTCGACACTGCCATAGAGCTTGTCTAGTGTTGCCACTGGTGATGGCCACATGTGCTTTCTCTGGTTCTCGTATGTCGGGCAATTTTGCAGCAGATGTTCCGCGGTCATGTTCTCTGTACCACAGGTGCATTCGTCAGTACCACCTTTCTTCAGTTTATTGAAGAGATGGTACCTCAGTCTGTTGTGGCCTGTGCGGAGTCTGAAGACCACGACCTGCTCTCTTCTGTTCAACTGGTAGTAGGCATCATTTTTTTGTGTAGCCAGTATGCTCTGTTTCCCATGTGGCCATGTATCGGGCCCTAATAAACCTTTTGAACTCTTCGTAGGTCACACTAGATTCTGGTTGTGGTAACCTTGCACCTTCTTTAGCCAGTCTGTCTGCCTCATCGTCCACTACTCCAGCGATGTTAGGGCCTGCTGCATCCGATTGTTCAATCTTTTTCTTTCTTTGGTACTGGTATTCGATGTAAATGATTTTGACATGAAAAGGAAAAGGTAATTCTTTCGCAATCATTGATGTCGAGGTTGAAGTGTCAGAGACTTCACTGTACTAGGCCTCAGCTTTTTATGAGGTGGGGTGGCCAACTCATGTAGTCGCCACATTTCCTTCAATAATACTTAGCGACGTACATGTTTAGTTATTAATGAGAATATCATTTGACAGAGTTGAGAGTAAGTAAACACGATTAGAAATGTGAATCAGTTTCTACAGCTTTATGAAAGTGGTTAGAGTTAGTGTGTGACTTTATCTTTGCCGAGATAGCATTTCTTGAAATCATTCCTCCTGCACAGTTTATAAGAATGAAATAGCCGATATCCTGACTTCAAAAGCCATATCAGCATGTTGTTGTTATTGTTGTTGTATTTATTGTTGTTGTAGAATGCCCGTAATATGTAAGATTAATTTTGTGTGCGTCCTGTAAAAGAGGTTAAGTGGCGGGCTGCAACAGGATGTAAGAATAGCCTTGAGAGTTTGAAAGATTAGTTGGCAGGGGCATAAACTTAAACATAAAGATACACCTAAGTACCTAGGAATTACAATGGATCGCACATTGTCCTACAAAGAACAATGTGAAGCGGTAAAACAAAAAGTTAGCACAATCATAAAACGTACTGAGTAAGCTAACAAACACGGCATAACTTAACTTAACATAACGTTTTTATATTGGTTTAGAAAACTCATCAGAGTCTGTAGACAACCAGTCCCATTTGCATTACCCTGCTCTAATAACTATGTACATCATATTTATTCTTAAATGCATTAACTGTCTCTGCCTCCACTATTTCCTGGGGCAAAGCATTCCAAGCATTCACCACTGTCTGAATTTTAAAAAATGTCCTGTGTCCAATTTGGAGCTTTCGTTACTTAATTTGTATATGTGCCCTCTTGTTCTCGCTGGTGGTTGTATATTGAAAAACTTGTTATAGTCTAATTTAACTTTTCCTGTGATTATCTTATCAACTTAGATTAAGTCAGGTTTAATTCTTCTCTTTTCTAGACACTAATGGCCGGTTTTTCTGAGTCTTTCCTCGTAACTGTAATTCTGGAATCCCACTATCAGTTTTGTCGCTATTCTTTGTATCCTTTCAAGCATATTTATAGATCTTCTACGATAAGGACTCCACATCTGTACACAGTACTCCGATCTAGGTCTAACTAATGCTTTATACAGTTTGTCAATCACCTCATTACTCCTATGTTAAATATTTCTTTTTTTTTAAATTATACCTAACGTTGCATTTGACTTATTCACTGCTACCTGGACTTGCTCACTCACCTTACCTGTATGCTCTATTATTACCCCTATGTCCCTTTCATTATCTATCATTCTAGTATTGTTCTCGCCAATTCTGTAATTTTGTTCCATTTTTTACTTCACACCACTCAGAGTACTCCTTATTTATGTCAATCGCTGTCTTCTTCCCGTTAACCAACTTTCAATCCAATCGGCAACCTGCCCATCTATCCCATGTGATTTTAACTTTTTAAATAATCGTTGATGAGGTACTATATCAAAAGCCTTTGCAAAATCTAGATAAATAACATTCACTGGTTCTCCCTTATCTATGATTTTAGTAATCACCTCCATGCACTCCAATAGATTTGTTAAGCACGGTCTCCCTCTAGTAAACACATGCTGACTATTTCTGATTAGATTTAACATGTCTAGATGCATTACAATGTTTTCTTTCATTATTGACTCTAACAATTTACAGACTATGCACGTTAAACTTACTTAATTAGCTGGATCTGAGTTATTTCCTCTTTTGAATAAGGGAATCACTCCTGCATCTTTCCAATCTCTTTGAACAATCCATTTTGCAAGTGATTGAGAAAATAATATAGCCAATGGCTTAACTAGTTAGTCTATACTTCAAATAGCATTGATGAATGGATACCATCTTGATCTGTACATTTATCCACTTTTAATCCTTCCAATCTTTTTAGAACCATTTCCTCCGTAATATAGAATGATTTTAAACGCACTATTTCCATTTGACATTTGAAAATATGTATAGGCTCTGGTATCTTGGAGGAGTGTTCTTTTGTATAGACTGTGCCAAAGTATTGATTTATTAGATTAGCTATCTCCATATTTTCTCTGCTTATTGTCACTGTACTGTCTATAAGAAAGCCTACCTTGTCTTTAGGTCTTTGTTTATTTCTAACATTAGAAAAGAAGTTTTCACCATCAGTCTTGATCCTATTAGTAAATTTTTTTCGAAGTCTATTTTTGCTGCTTTATTTACTTTCTGAGCTATGTTTTGCTTGTCCAAATATTTGTAATATATTTCTTTTGATTTACTTGCCTTTATATACATTGTCCAGGCTTTATTTTAAGCTCTTGTACATTTAGCTACAAATCTAGTAATCCACTTTTTATGATTGGTGTTTACCTTCATACATGGAACATATTCGACTTTTAGTTGTTCTAAAAGTGTTTTGAAACACTCTACCTCTTGTTCAACGTCTGTACCTCTGACAATATCTTTCCAGTTTATGTGGCTGTCTGTATCTTTCATCTTCTGTACATCTGTCTTAGAGTAGTCGTATGCTCGCGAGTGTATATTTACATACATTGTAAAGGCTGTTATATGATATATTTTATGGACAACTGATCACTACAGCTAAAGGAATCGACTACCCCACACCGCGATTCAAGGACGTATTCAAGATGGATATGACGTCATGCGACATCCAAGCCGAAAGCTCAGGATTGAGTCGATTGCAGACAGTCAGTTGGGAGGTGCACAGTAGTTGCCGACGCTTGTAGAGGCCATCTGGATCCAGAGAAATGGGCACGACTGAAAAGATCGGGGAACACCCCAGCAAGTCAGCCTCCTCAGCCCCGTTGTACGATCTGCGACAGGGACTGCCACTCACGTACCTGCGTTTGCAGCCATAGCAGACTGTGTCGAAATACGGGAGACAGAGTTGGGCAAACTTCGCAAGGGCACCAGGCGCATGATGATCAGTTACTGAGACGCCAATAAACTGATGAATATTAAATGTATTTACTTGTCTTGGCTTGGCTTCGTTTGTTCTCCATCTCCCGCTACCAAACCCTGACACGGGCCTAAGTAGCAGAACGCAGTCCAGAGAACGGAATGCGTTATGTCGATATTTGCACCTTTCGGTCCAACACATCCGACTTCAGCAAGCATTTTTGAGTACCGGGTTGGCATTCCCTCTTCGATCCCTTCTCCTTAGCCAGTCTGCTCTGTTGCAGCCTGTTTTCAAGAATACTGCGCGGACGTGTAGAACGGCCTTGGCAGCTCCGGTTCGCTAGCCCTTACACTATCAGTCAGCTATGGCTCGATGACCGCTGCAGCTCATGCGCTGCTCACCATCTTGATCCGGTATTTACTTGATTTTGAAGAAATATGATCATGACAATAATAATGGGCTTATCGCCGTCGATGAGAATAACCATCATCATCATGTGTCATACTGCGCCTTTAAGTCTGTGGGCGGATGTGTGCATGACAGATTAAGCCAACACCAGCTGGTGCTGGTTTTCTTTCTACTCTATACTTCCACCTGATCGCCCGTCGACCCTCGCTAACTGCATGCAAGGCTCTTTTTTGGCCTCGCCTTTTTCAGGCTAAACGATTTACTGCCAGGATTCACTGAATCGCTTTTATTGACGTCCAGGTGATCGCCTTACATCGCTAAGCTGGCTAAACAGAAGTTTCTTTTGGAACCTTTCACTTGACATTCGAGAAACTTGGCCAGTCTATCTCACTTTAAATTTCTACAAAAGTGTATGAATAGTGTAGTAGTAATGAAAAGAGTATGGTTATTTGTGATGTGGTCTTGTAGCCAATTTGGAGTATGTGTCATGTAGAAATGATTCAACCTCCTGGCGTGTTTGGCGTACACACTCCAGCTCTCTCACCCATAGATCAGGGTTTAGAAACTGGCCGGATGTTTGCCAATCAGATTAGTTGCTTTTTAACAATATACTTCATTTAAACATTCAAATCTTCTTCGGGCAATATCAGGTAGTACTATTTACTCATGTTTATCTTCTTTTTCTTTCTCTTCTTTTTCTTCTTTTTTCTCTTCTTTTTCGTCTTCTTTTTTTTCTTCGTCTTCTTTTTCTTATTTTATCTTTCTCTTCTTCTTTTCTTTTTCTTCTTCTTTATCTTCTTCTTCTTCTTCTTTTTCTTCTTTTTTCCTTCTTTTTCTAGCTCACCGACAATTGTATTAAGTCTACACGTAAAGGCCAGTTCTATGGACAAAGTCTACTGTGGTGGGGAGTTCTTCAAGACTCTCACAAAAGTGTGTATGTGTGGGTTCATCTCCGTGGGTCAGTATTCACAACGCAGTTGCTTTAGCATGTTACAGTCTTGACAAAGGAAGGGTTCTGATACTAACACGTAACTGCATACCGAGGAGCGCGGTAGCTGTCAATCACACTGGATAAGCAGAAATTGTAGGACTCGACATAATGACACAAGAAACGAAGATCCGCATCTTCAACCTGTATGGCCCACCCAACAAATACCTGTCGCTCTCGAGTATGGAAATCAAGAACTCCAGCTGCCTAGAAGTTGGAGACTTCAACAGCCACTCGGAGAGATGGGGATATTCGGACACAGACAACAGAGGTGATGAGGTGGAAGACTGGGAGATAGACACAAATCTCTATCTTTTCAATAGGCTGGAGGACAGTCCTATCTTCTATTCTAGAAAATGGCATACCACCTCTGCTCCAGACGTGGCCTTTTCCATGGTTGATATTCACCACAAAATAGACGGCCAGGTGCTCAACCAATTGGCAGGTAGCGACAAAAGGCCAATTAGGCTAGAAATTGATATGGAAGTAGGCCCACAGGAAATAAAAGCGCTCCCACGTTGGAACTATAAACGAGCCGACTGGGACAGATTTGCAATTCTGACAGATCGGCTATATGAAACCATCAACACATGGAATAACAATATGAAACCTATGGTGGAAAGCCTAAGCAAAGCAATAATGCAAGCAACCACCGAAACCATCCCAAGAGGGGCAAGGAAAAACTACAAGCCATATTGGATTGATGAATTGCAGAAAGCGGAAGACGAAGTCTCAAATGCTAGGAACATGGCAGAGAGAGAACAATATATGGAGGCAAATATCGCCCTCAAGGCTATCACGGCGAAATACAAAAGAACACTAAACCATATAACAAGAGACAGCTGGAAAAATAAAACAGAAAGCCTCAATTTAGATAAAGAAGAGAACAAACTATGGAAGTTAGTCAGAGCCATGAATGACGAAACACCATCAAATAAAAAAATTACCATCAAGCATGGCGACAACATGCTTACTGGAAAAAAAAAAGCAGCAAACGCCTTTATAGAACGAACACTATGCCAGAGCAAACCACATTGATGTCCCTACATACAGGCACACAGACAATGGTGAAGAACAAAAGAGCCACGACAACACCAATATGGCACCAGAGGAGCACATTATGGCAATACTAACAATGAATGAAAAGGAAGAGGCCATGAGAACTCTAAAGAAAAGGAAATCGCCCGGAAAAGATGGGGTAACACGAAATGCTGATGGAGTTGGGCCAAATAGCAAAGAGGAAGTTACTATCAGTCCTGAACCAAAGCTGGAAAAGGGGAATTGTACATCAGACATGAAAAGACGCTGTACTTATACCAGTACCAAAGAAAGAAAAAGATAGAACAGATCCAAATGGATACAGGCCTATCAGTCTACTGAGCTGTGTAGGTAAACTGATGGAACGTGTGATAAACACCAGACTGATGTGGCATCTGGAAGAAAAACACATACTAATTCCACAGCAAGCAGGCTTTAGACAGCACAGATCCACTGAGGACCAGATCACTCTCATAGCCCAGTTAATAGATGATGCTTACCAGGAGAAAAAACACACAGTAGCGGTTTGGGTGGATTTAGAGAAGGCATTTGACAAGGTGTGGATAAAGGGACTTAAAGTCAAGCTACGAAGAAGTGAAGTTTGTGGGAAAATGTACAGATGGATCAGCGACTACCTCGAAAACAGAACATCCATAGTTCAAGTACAATAGCAGATGAGCAAAAAGGTGACACTTGAGCAGGGAGTACACCAAAGGGGAGTACTGTCACCAACACCTTTCCTGGTGTATATAAACAACATCACAGAGAATCTACCAAAAAGAGTCTACAGCTCCATGTTTGCAGACGATCTGGCTATGTGGACGTCTGAAAAAAATCTCACCATAGCAAGCAATCGGATGCAGCAGGCCCTAACATTGTTGGAGGAGTGGGCGAACTCATGTCTGGTCAAAATAAATGAGGAAAAAACAACGTGTGCGATATTCTCGCTTTCAAACAAACCCCAGAACACCAAAATAAGTCTTAAATGCAAATATCTGCGGACAAACGGCAACCAAAACTACCTGGGAGTCACATTTGATCGGTGCATGACATGGAAAAGTCAGATCGAGAGAAACCGAATGAGAGCTAGACAAAGAATGGCAATCATGGGGAAACTTGCTGGCACAAGTTGGGGAACAGACGAAACTGTACACTGGAAGAGTGAGACCAGTTCTCGAATATGGCATTGCGGCATGGGCAACAGCAGCAAAGGCGAACTTTGATAAAATTAGCAAACTTCAAAACCAAGCCATGAAAGGTGTTCACCGCACGCTGCTGCCCATTGGTGATCATTCTTATTCAGCAAATGATGTTAACTGTAGATACAAATTGTTCCTGTATCTCAACGGTTGTGTCATGTTCTGATGCCCATCGCAGGCCGTGATGGCGACTATGTCAAGACAGGTTTTTGTTAATCGTCTAAGGGAAAGTTGTTAGCCATTTGTGTGCTATGGTCTCCCTTGTCAAGTGTATGTCACGTACCCCTTCTCGGAATAATGTTTTTAAATACCTAAAATACAATAGCAAAGAACCAGTTATATAGAAATAGTTAAAAAACAAACACAAACGTACATGTGATATATGTGTCTTTCTTAACAATTTCAATAGAAATACAATACATGTAAAATAGAAGAAAGTTAATTTCATTATTGTTTGAATGAACGTGCTGCGTATATATGCAAGGCTGAAGAACGGGTCACAAAGATCAAGAAATGCTGACCGCGTGAAGGCTTGTTGTTTCTCTTTCTCGAAGAGGATTCAACTGGTGTGTTGTACATGTTAGACATGCTGCCATGTTAGACATCTAATCGGTTTCGATTTGTTTTTCGTTTTTGCTACAAATGTCGAAAATCGATATTTGCAGAGATATATTGTTGGAAATGGAATGAAAACTTGCATAGCTCGCTTTACAAGATAAGGCTAGTTTACTAACTGCATTGTAGATAGTCTGTTCACACCAGGAATGTGTCCACGTGCGATCTAGCCCGGTGGGTCTAACAACTAGCAAAATGTAAAAGTACTGATGAACGTAAACACAACTCAACGAAGTCCAAAATCTATACCTGAATTTAAAGTACAACCAAGATAACGATCACAGGCAAGGCAAAGACCAAACCTAAAGTTATTTTAGAACAACAGAAGATTGAGAAAGTCACAAGCTTTGAGTACCTCGGCTCAGTTATAACGCCAATGGCTACGGCAATGCAGAGGTTCAATAAAATGAGAAACTGATGACAGAACATTAATAAAATGAAAATAACTATTCTGTGAACTTGCATTATACCGATGAAGACATACGGATGTGAAACGTGGACCCCCACACAAACACTTAAGAAAAGGATTGCATCTTTTGAACTAAAGGACTATAGAAAAGTGCTCAAAATACAATGGATAGCAAAAAGGAAAAATGCAGATATCCTTAACTTAACTTAACGTCCTTAAACTGGTTTAGAAGACTCTGCAGAATCTGTATACATACAGTTTCATTTCATCACCTTGCTCTAAAAGCTATGCGCATCCAATGTATTATTAAATGCATTAACTGTCCTTCCTTCCCCTACCTCCCTTGGCAATGCATTCCAAGCATTCACCACTCTCTAATTAAAAAAATATTTCCTATATCGAATCTGGACCTCTCTTTAGTTAATGTATAACTATGCCCTCTTGTTCTATTTGGTGGCTGTTGTTTTTTTTTTAAAACGTGTTATAGTCTAATTTATCCATTCCTCTGATCATCTTATAAGCCTGTATTAAGTCACCACGAATTCTTCTCTCTTCTAGACACTGTAGGCCGGTTTTTCCTCATAACTGTAATTCTGCAATCCCACTATCAGCTATGTCGCTCTTTTTTGTATTCTTGCCAGCATGTTTGTATCCCCTCTATGATAATGACTCCACGCCTGTACATATAACTCCAATCTAGGTCTAACTAATGTTTTATACAGTTTGACTATCACTTCCTTGCTCCTATGTTTAATATTTATGTTTATCATACATAACATTGCATTTGCCTTTTTAATTGCTACCTGAATTTGCTCACTCACCTTACCTGTATGATCTAGTATAACTTCCAAGTCCCTTTCCTTATCTATCTTTCTAATATTGTTCTCTCCCATTATGTAATTATGTTTCATATTGGATCTACCCATGTGGATGACTGTACATTTATCTACATTAAACTCCATTTGCGAACCTACAAACCCCTCTCGAATTTTATCTAAATCCGATCTCAATATATCCACATCTGCTTGAGATATAGATAAAGATATATATATATATATATATATATATATATATATATATATATACTATAGATCCTACTTAATTTCAAGCAAAATTGGTTAGTAAACAACATCTTGTCTCGAAAGCTAAAATAGTTTCTTCTGCTTCTTCGTTCGTCTTCAGACCTCAGCTTCAATAATTTTAACAAAGGCAGCAGTCGATTCAAGGCTCTGTACGCTTCCGTACAGCTTCTCGTGGAAGGACACTGGCTGTTGCCAATTGTTACTTCTTTTGTCGGTATACAGCGGACATGACTGCAAAATATGTTATGCCTTCATGGGGGCTGTGCCGCAGGCACAAATCTCTGTAGTGCCAATCTTGAACTTGTTGTACAGATGGCATCTGAGTCTGTTGTGACCTGTGCGTAGCCGGAAAATGATCACCTGGTCTCGCCTGGAGAGTTGATGGTAGGCATCGTTTTCTATGTGGCCAATGTGATCCTATTTTCCATTTTACACTGTACGTTGTCCTGATGAATGCTTTAGTTTCATTGTATGTGATTTCTGTATCACTCTGCTGCAGCATTCCTCGCTCTCTGGCGAGTTGTCCGCCTCCCCGTTGCCTGGAATGTCTCAGTGGGCTGGTGTCCATTTGACTGCTTTTTTTTTAATCACTGGGCTCTTGAGGGTCATTTTACTGCTAGGCTGTCTGTGAAAATGACCACTTGCTTTGCTGTATAATAGTTTGACCACATCAAACGCCATACTGACCTAGAAAGAACGATACAGGAGGGTTTGGACCTTGGAAAGCGGGGCTGAAGCAGACCGATGAAAAGATGGAAACAAGAAGTCACGGAGGTCCTGACGATGACAACGATAGAGACGATACTTCTGGCTTGAGATCGAGTTACAGATCGGTTGTTGTGAAAATGATTTTCTGCAAATGACATGCAACATGATGATGAAGATGATGATGATGATAATAGTGATGATAATGATGAAAGTGAGCGATTTTTTGTGCTTTGTAATAATGCTTGTTATGGTATACAAAAATTTATGTGACTTTATTGTTGACGTAGATCTAGCAAATACTATTTTCATTTATAAACATCATTGCATAATTTCAGAAGTGCCGGTTATGCTAGCAATCAGCTAGAGGTTAGTGATATTTAAGATATTATCTGTTGGTAACTGAAACGCTAGTCCGGTCAAGCACACCATATTGTCCAGGACGTTGCGTCAGGGTCAATCACAATGTTTTTCGTCCATCACGAGCCTTTACTTGTTTGCCAACTTTAACCAGTGGCAAGAAAAAGTCAGGACGACTAGATATGAGCTCGGGTGCAGTGGTTGACCACGGATGCTCAAGTGCCTGGCCGTGTTCTGTGCAGTCCACACCGATCAGCACATTTACATTCCGTTCTCTGGACAACATTCTGCTACTTAAGCCATATCAGGGCTTGGGGGTGCAAGATTGAGAACGAACGACCCTAAGCCAGCAAGCCAAATAATAAAAAAACAGAATGCGATACTGGAGAAAACACTAAAAAGCGATATTTCTTTTTTTTGCCTCGATTACCGTGGTTCCTAAGAGGCAGTATATTGTTCTGTGTTTTGCACTTTAGAGCCTGGTTAAACCATATTCAGCACGAAATTTAATAGGTGTACAACCCTGTCAGATCAGGAATCTGAACACATACATGTTTTGTTTGTGAGCCATCGAAACTTCGCAACAACGTATGAACACTTCTATAAAAGCTTAACACATGCAATTCCAAATTCATATCTTTTCTATCGTTATCGCTGCTTGTTTCAAATCTATCAATAACATGACCTCGCATAGTGTATCCGGGGTCCCTTACTGAGAATGGTAGAATATAACCGCCACAGAATACTGTCACAGTAGGTCAAGGGCAAACAATCTTAAGGTGAGCTATGTATGTATTTCTCCTGAGTGGCCAAAACATTCATTGCATGTTGAACGCGAGGACTAAGAGTTGTCCATGGATGTGGCAATCTCAAAATGTACAAATTATCGCTACCCTACTGCAAATAACTAGAAAAAGTCTTTCCTAAAAGCTGGTTATGGTAAGTCAAATACAATGCTGGACCTGTGCTTCAACAAAAAGAAATGAGTGATCTTGATTTAACTTAACTTAACGTCTTTATACTGGTTTAGAAGACTATGCAGAGTATGTACGCAACCAGTTTCATTTACATTTCCTTGCTCAATAAGCTATGCGCATCCAATGTATTTTTAAATGCATCAACTGCCTCTGCTTCCATCACTTTCTTGGAAATGCGTTCCAAGCATTCACCCCTCTCTGACTAAAGAAATATTTCCAAATATCCAATCTTGACCTTTCTTTATTTAATTTGAAGCTATGCCTTTTTGTTCTGATTTGATTGATTGAACTCCATGCATGTATAGAAAGGCGTGACTAAAGAGAGTTGTGCATGAGGATAGCAACCTCAACATGCAAGTAAACTGTTACATAAACTCCTACTGCAAGATCATGCAAAGCTTTTTGCTGAAGTCATCTTGATGGAGTTTGACTGTACTTGTACTGATGTGCTTCGGCTGGCGCGAAAAAAATGTCAAGAAAAGAGATCTTCCTTGTTCGTCTTCAGACCTCGAATTCAATTACTCTAACGAAGGCAGCAGTTGACTTGAGGGTCCGAGCACTTCTGTACAGCTACTCGTGGAAGGACACTGGTTGTTGCCAAATGCTACTTCTTGTCGGTAAACGATGGGCAGGGCTGTAAAATGTGTTCTGATGTCATGGGGGTGTGCCGAGAAGATAGATGGCCAGCTAGAGTCGTTGCCTTGTGTTTTAAGTCAAGTCAGGTACTCCTCATACTCAACCATTGTCTTTCGTGTTGATCGTCCACGGCAACGTTTGGTGAGTCTCGGGCAGCGTGGAGGAAGACGGAGTAGAATCGAAATGTCTCAGCCAGGTGTTCTGCGGGAGACTCCATTAGTGGTGAGGTCTTGTATTTCGTATAGTGTAAAGTGCAGAATCTGCAACAAAAGAAATAGTATTTGTAAGATTATGTGTTTATATTAATCTTAGTCTTAGTAGACCTGTAATTCTACAAGGGAAGATGACCATGTGGAGGTCCCAGCTGTGGTGTGAGCTGGATAAAGGAGGGATGAGGATTTCCTGCTTAGCGTGTTAGGCTCGAGCAGCTTATTACTCCGCTGTGTTAAGACAAGTGCCAAGAAGTTTGGTTAATAGATCTGCGAGTCCATCTTAAAAGACTCAAACACTAGACCAACTTGACACGCAGCCTGTTAGGCGCCATCTATGCTGCTCTTAACAAACCAACTAAGCATGGCCGGTGTTGTGTCATGTCACACAGTTAGTCGCCTCTTATGACATGCTCTATGTAGGGCATTGGTCCTATTTTTGTCATTGCCATACCCAAAGATCCAGAATCATTCGGGATGTTTACTGTAGTACGCCGTCCACACAGTGGGCTAGAGGACATATATTTCTTATACAGAGAATACTAGTTGTTTTTGCTTGTGAATGCATATAGCGACAAAGGGGCATTTTGCTACTCAGATATTTAGCTCGCAATATCACTAGACCTATAAACGAATAATGCGAATCAGAATGTAAACATGCAATTCCCTAGTAGTGGATCCAACGGGAAGCATCGACTGGTTCATTTCTTCTTCTTCTTTTTCGTGCGTCTTCAGACATCAACTTCAATGACTCTAACGAAGTCATCAGTCGACTCAAGGCTCTCTACGCTTCTGTACAGCTTCTTGTGGAAGGACACTAGCTGTTGCCAAATGCTACTTCTTTTGTCGGTATACTGTGGACATGACTGCAAAATATGTTCTGCCTTCATGGGGGCTGTGCCGCAGGCACGAAGGTGTGAAGTACCAATCTTGAATTGAACTTGTGTACAGAGACATCTCAGACTGTTGTGACCTGTGCGTAGCCGGAGAATGATAATCTATGTGGCCAGGGTGTCGTTTTTTTTTCTCCATTTTGCACTGTACGTTGCCCTGATGAATGCTTTAGTCTCATTGTATGTAATTTCTGTATCTAACGTAGGTTAGGTTCTTGATTTTGTTCCATAGCGGTATTTTAACCATTCCTATCTATTTTTTATACTCCACAGGCGATAAGAGAGAGACTGGAACATGAGGGAACTACGTTTTGAACTCTCCCAGTGTTACTACTATAATCGCTCAGCAATTTATAGAATGTACAAACCGACACTACGGAAATAGTATCTTGCTATCCCCATGTTAACAAACTGACCCTAGGCATTACAGTTCTAACTAGTATCTTACTATCCATATTTTAACAAACTCACCCTAGGCATTAAAGTCCTAGCTAGTATCTTACTATGCTACATCAAGTTTTAATGTCATATATATAGTATCTTACTATCCACAGACTATCATTCCAGCATTAAATTTTGATGTCCTACACAGTATCTACCCAAGCACATGGTAACAGTCTTTTATATAATACCTTACTATATGAATATTAACATACAGACAATAAACGGTATTGTCCTACAAAGTATCGCACTATCCCCATTAAACATAAGTTCACTGACTCGAAACTTTACAGTCCTACATTGTAATTTGCTATCTATATATTAACAGATCAATACCAAGTTTTATTGTTCTTCAAAGTATTGTACAATCCCAATGGCATCAGACTTACAGACAGCTTTAATGTCTTACACAAGATCTTACAATCCACATATTAACAAACCAACTCTAGATTGAATGCACTGCACAGTATCCACTATCCAGATGTTAGACTTACCCAAAACTTTGATGTCCTACATAGTTTCTCACTGCCACCATGTTAACAGGCCAACACAGAGTTTAAATGTCTTACAGAGTATCTTACTTTCCACAGGTCAACAGGCCAACATAGAGCTTGAATGTCCTACAGAGTATCTTACTATCCACATGTCAACAGGATAACACAGAGCTTGAATGTCCTACAGAGTATCTTACTATTCATAAGTCAACTGGCCAATACAGAGCTTTAATGTGCTACAGAGTATCTTACTATCCACATGTAAACAGGCAAACACAGAGCTTGAATGTCCTACAGAATATCTTTCTATCCACATGTCAACAGGCCAAGACAGAGCTTTAATTTCCTACAGAGTATCTTACTATCCACATGTTAACAGGCCAACACAGAGCTTGAATGTCCTACAGAATATCTCACTATCCACATGTCAACAGGCTAAGACAGAGCTTTAAATTCCTACAGAGTATCTTACTATCCACATGTTAACAGGCCAACATAGAGCTTGAATGTCCTACAGAGTATTTTACTAGCCACATGTCAACAGGCAAACACATAGCTTGAATGTCCTACAGAGTATCTTACTATCAACATGTCAACAGGCCAACACAGAGCTTTAATGTCCTACATAGTGTTTTACTATCCACATGTCAATTGGGCAACATAGCTTGAATGTCTTACAGAGTATCTTACTATCCATATGTCAACAGGTCAACACAGAACTTGAATGTCCTACAGAGTATCTTACTATCCACATGTCAACAGGCGAACACAGAGCTTGAATGTCCTACAGAGTATCTTACTATTCACAAGTCAACTGGCCAACACAGAGCTTGAATGTCCTACAGAGTATCTTACTATTCACAAGTCAACTGGCCAACACAGAGCTTGAATGCCGTACATAATATCTTACTATTCACAAGTCAACTGGCCAACACAGAGCTTGAATGTCCTTCAGAGTATCTTACTATTCACAAGTCAACTGGCCAACACAGAGCTTGAATGTCCTACATAATATCTTACTATTCACATGTTAACAAGCAGACACCATGCTTTACTGTTAAAAATAATATCTTACTATCCACGTGTTAACAAACTGACAGTAAATGTTAATGTCCTACACACTATCTTACTTCTTCTTCTTCTTCAACAAATTCACGTTGATGTCTGACAGCGTACTTCGAAGAAGACATCTTACTGTACCCATGTCATCAGCCCGACTCTGAGCTTTGCTATCCTACATGATATTGTACTATCCACATGTTTTAATGTCATTCATAGCATTTTACAGTCTCCATGTCAACAGACTAACACAAAGCTGTAATGTCCTAATATAAAATCTGTCTATCTAAATGTTAGCAGACCTAATAGCAAGCTGTAATGTACTACATAACATCTTACTATCTAAATGTTAACAGACCGATGCTATTCGCTAATATCCTACATATTATCTTACTGTCACCATGGGGACGGTGTGGCCTAGTGGTTAAGTGGCACAGCTCAAAACCCAAAGGTGCTGGATTCAATCCCCATCACAGCGCCGTTACCCCAAGGAAGCGAATTCTTAGAAAATGCAAGAGGAAGCAGACCCTTACATAAAATGCATGTTGAAGTTGGTAGCACTTGGTCGACAGGCGCAAAATAAAACCACAGTTAAATGTACACCACCTTGGCGATTAGAGAAATAAGGCGAACTCAAAAAAACAAACAAACAAACAAACTGTCACCATGTCAACAGAATTACACTAAGCTTCAGTGTCCTATATATTATCTTAATGTCCTCATATAACCAACCGATTCTTTAGATTTAATGCGATACATAGGATCTTACTGTCTACATATTAACATACTGTCTGAGTATCCCAACAGTAACATACACGAACAGTCACCTAACTTTACTGTCCTGCATAGCATTTTACAATCTTCATGTTAACAAACCTACCTAAAAGTATTAGTGTCCTACATAATATCTTACTGACCCCACTTTAACAGATCTAAACTGAGCTTGACGGTCCTATAAAATATCTCACTGACGCCTCTTCAACAGATCAAATCTGATTTTTAATCTCCTACATAGTATCTTAGTATCAGCATGACAAAAGATGAAGGCTAACACTGAGCTTTAAGGTCCTAGGTAGTATCTTACTGTCTGTATATTAACAGATGGACACCAAGATAATTGTCCTGTAAAGTATCATACTATCCCTATCTTAGCAGGCCGACAACAAGCTGTAATGTCCTACATAGTACATTACTAATTTGCATGTTAATAGCCGAAAACAGAGCTTTTGGCATAGATGACGTACATAGTATCTAACTATACAACTGTTAGCAGACAGACACTGAGTTTTATTGTCCTATGTAGCATTAACTGTTTGCATGTTTACAAACCATTCCCATTTGTTAATGTCCTACATGTAATCTTACTGTCCAGAAGTTAACATACTAACACAAAGCTTAAATGACCTACTTTTTATATTTATGTACAAAGATAGCAGTCTGACACAAATCTGTAATGTCCTACCTCTTGTTTTACTATCCACACGTTATAACAGAATGAAAGCAATCTTCACTTTTCTACATAACATCAAACTACCCACTTCAAAACACACAGACAGTGAACTTTCATGGCCTACTTATTTTCTTAATATCCACATGTTAATATACATCAACTGAGAAATAATGTTGTATATATTTTCTCACTATCCACATGAAAACAAACCAACCTCATGAACAGGTGTCCTAAATAGTATATTTTTTCCCCCAGGTAAACAGACCAAAACTGAGTAGTAATGTCCTACATAGTATTTTACTCTCCGCTTGTTAACAGACCAACACTGATCTGTAATGTCCTTTATAGTATCTTACTATCCCCAGGTCAAAATACCAACACAGAGCAGTAATGTCCTACATAGTATCTTACTATCCGCGTGTTAACAGAATGACAGCTAGCATTACTTTACCTCATAGTATTGTACTATCCACTTGTTAGCATACGAACAGTGAGCTTTCATGTCCTACATATTTTCTTAATATTAAAATGTCAACGCATAACAGCCGAGATGTAAAGTTGTATATATTATCTTTCCCCTTGATAAAACATCAACACTGAGCTGTAATGTCATACATAATATCTTACTAATCATCATGTTTACAGACCAACACAGAGAACATGTGTCCTACACAATGTCTTAAAGTTCACATGTATTAACAGACCAACACTGAGAACATATGTCCTACATAATATCTTACAGTTCACATGTATTAACAGACCAACACTGAGAACATGTGTCCTACACAATATCTTACAGTTCACATGTATTAACAGACCAACACTGAGCTTTTCTGTCCTATTAAGTGTGAGACCTTCCATTTGTTAACAAACAGAAACCAATAATAAATTTCCTAAACAGCATCCTGCTGTCACATGTCAATAGACCAACAACGAGCTGTAATGTTCTAAATAAATTTTTACTATCAATACATTAACAAACCCACACTGAGCCTTATCGCCAAAATAAAAGTATCTTCCTTTCCCCCCAAAAAGAGATGCAGTAGACTTAATTATTTTATTTGACTATCACAGTGCAAACAGAATCACACCGTGGTTCAATGTCCTTTATATTATCTTGATATTCACAGGACAAAAGAAGTAGACGGACAACAAACTCTACTGTCCCACATAGTATCTTACTTTCCACCTCTCAACTAACTGACCATGTCCGTTAATGTTGTACACATTATACTACTAATCACATGTTAATAGATCCACACTGTGCTTCAAAGCCCTACATTTTATCTTTGAATCCCCATGCCAGAAGAACACTTAGCTTTACTGTTATACATACTATCTTACCATCCACATGTCGACAGACCAGCACCAAGATTTGCTACACTAAATATTATCTTACCATCCACATGTTAACAGACCAGCACCAAGATTTGATACCCTAAATATTATCTTACCATTCACATGTTAATAGACCAGAACCGAGATTTGATACCCTACATATTATCTTACCCTCCACATGTTAACAGACCAGCACCAAGATTTGATACCCTAAATCTTCTTCTTCTTCTTCTGCGTACACAGTCAGACAGTAACCATTATTTTTTCGAAAAAAGCGGCGGTCATCCTGAGACTCTCGCCACTACCATAGAGCTTGTCTTGCAGTTCCACTGGCAATGGCCACATCTGCTCTCTCTGATCCCCGTATGTCGGGCAGTTCTGCAGCAGATGTTCAGTGGTCATTTTACCAGTACCGCACGGGCATTCGTCGGTACACCCTATCTTCAATTTGTTGAATAGGTGGTACCTCAGTCTATTGTGGTCAGTGCGAAGTCTGAAGACAACGACCTGCTCTCTTCGGTTCAACTGGTAATAGGCATCGTTTTTGGTGTAACCAGTATGTTCGGTTTCCCATTTGTTAATGTACCTGGCTTTGATAAGCCGTTTTGACTCTTCGTACGTCATACTGGTATCTGTTTGTGGTAGCCTTGCACCTTCTTTTGCCAGTCTGTCTGCCTCCTCGTTGCCTTGGATGTTGCAGTGTGACGGAACCCACTGTACCACTACCCTTTTTGGTGCGGACAGCTGGCACAGTTTGCAGAGTGCTGCTCTTAAGTCATTAAGCTCAGTGTTTTTCTGGCTTTTTAGCGCTGTGACTACGGCGAGAGCATCTGTCAGCAAGACTATGTGGCTCTCATTTTCACTGTGTGTTGCCATTTCTTCCACTGCCGCCCTCAGTGCCTCTGCCTCCGCTCTGAAATTGCTTGTGTACTTACCAGTAGCGAATGACAGTGTTATTTTTCTGCCATTTGGTAGGTTCAGGAATGCTCCTGCCCCTCCGTTCTGTGTGGTGTCTGTTACAGAACCGTCGGTGTATGCATGGGTCCAGTCCATGCTTGGGTAGCTTTTCGTTATGAAGCTTAGGGTAGTGTCTCTCCTTTCTTTTTCGGTCTGGCAGTTTTTGCTTGCAATACCTGGTATATTTTCTACCACCTCTGGAAATATATCCTGCCTCCAAGTAGGTTTTCGTACAGTAGTGATGGGTTTTGGTGTTGTTAGTGCGTTTATGGGATCTTCGTGCATCTTTGCTTTGGCTATTTCTGCTAAGTTTCTCCGCTTTAGTTTCCCAGTTCCCAAATTGTTTAGCCTCTGGTACATTGGATGGTCCGTCAGTCTTCGGAGTTTCTCTGACTGCAGCTGGGCTCTGCAGTCTCTTCTGTCGGTCATGGATTGCAGTTTTGTAATCTTTTCAAGTTCTACAATTGGCGTTGACTTCATGCCACCTGTTATGATTCTCATGGCTTGGTTTTGAAGTTTGTTAACTTTATCGAAGTTCGCCTTCGCTGCTGTTGTCCATGCCGCGATGCCATACTCGAGAACTGGTCCCACTCTTCCAGTGTACAGTTTCTTTAGTATGCCTTCGTCTGCTCCCCAGCTTGTGCCAGCAAGTTTCCTCATGATCGCCATTCTTTCTCTGGCTTTCATTCGGTTTCTCTCAATCTGACTTTTCCATTTCATGCGCCGATCAAATGTGACTCCCAGATAGGTTGGGTTGTCGTTTGGCTGCGGGATTTTGCCATTTAGGCTTAATTTGGTACTTTGGGGTTTTAATGAGAGCGAGAATATTGTGCACGTGGTTTTCTCCTCGTTTATTTTGACCAGCCATGAGTTCGCCCACTCTTCCAGCGATGTTAGGGCCGTTTGCATCCGATTTCTTGCTATGGTGAGATTCTTTTCAGAGGTCCACATAGCCAGATCGTCTGCAAACATTGAGCTATGGACTCTTCTTGGTATATTCTCTGTAATATCGTTTATATATACCAGGAAGAGTGTGGGTGACAGTACTCCCCCTTGGGGTACTCCCTGCTCGAGTGTCACCTTTTTGCTCATCTGCCCTTGTACTTGGACTCTGGCCGTTCTTTGTTTGAGGTAGTGGTTGATCCACTTGTACATCTTCCCACAAACATCACTTCTTCTTAGCTTGACTCTAAGTCCATCCTTTCAGACTTTGTCAAATGCCTTTTCCAGATCCACCCAAACAGCTACTGTGTGTTTCTGTGCCTGGTAGGCATCTTCTATCTCCTGGGCTATGAGGATGACCTGGTCCTCAGTGGATCTGTGCTGTCTAAAGCCGGCTTGCTGTGGAATTAGTATTCGTTTTTCTTCCAGATGCCACATCAGTCTGGTGTTTATCATCCGTTCCATCAGCTTGCCGACACAGCTCAGTAGGCTTATGGGCCTGTATCCATTCGGATCTGTTTTGTCCTTTCCTGTTTTTGGTACTGGTACCAGTATTGCATCTTTCCATGCCTGGGGTACAATACCCCTTTTCCAGCTTTGGTTCAGGACTGATAGTAGTTTTTTCTTCGCTGTTTGGCCCAGCCCCATCAGCATTTCGTTTGTTATCCCGTCTTTTCCGGGAGATTTCCTTCTCTTTAGTGTTCTCATAGCCTCTTCCATTTCGCGCATTGTTAGTTTGGCCATCATGTGCTCTTCAGGAGCCGTATTTATGTTTTCGTGCCCCTTTAGCTCTTCGCTAATGTCTGTATGCTTATCTGCAGGGACCTCGATGTGGTTTGCTCTGGCATAGTGATCGACAAAGGCGTTTGCGGCTTTCTTACCTGTGATCAAGTTCTCGCCTTGCTTGATAGTAATTTGTTTATTTGACGGGGTTTCGTCGTTCATGGCTCTGACTAGCTTCCATAGCTTGTTCCCTTCTTTGTCCAGGTTTAAACTTTCCGTTTTATTTTTCCAACTTTCTCTTGCTGTTTGCTTGAGAGTGTGTTTGTACTTCGCCGCGGCGGCTTTGAGGGCGATGTTTGCCTCCACGGATTTCTCTCGTTCTGCCATGTTCCTAGCATTTGTTACTGCATCTTCCACTTTCTGTAACTCATCATTCCAGTAGGGCTTATAGTTTTTCCTAGCTCCTCTTGGGATGGTTTCAGTGGCGGCTTGCATTATTGCCTTGCTTAGGCTCTCTACCATGGGCTTCATTTTGGTGTTTCGTGTGTTGATGGTTTCACACAGCCCATCTGTCAGGATTGCAAATCTGTCCCAGTCGGCTCGTTTGTAATTCCAACGTGGGAGCGGTTTTGTTTCCTGTGGGCCTACTTCCATGTCAATGGTTAGCCTGATCGGCCTGTGGTCGCTACCTGCCAGTTGGTTTAGCACCTGGCGGTCTATTTTATAGTGTATGTCCTGTGTGGAGAAGGCCAAATCTGGAGTCGAGGTGGTATGCCATGTTCTTGAATAGAAGCTAGGGCTATCCTCCGGCCTATTGATTAGGGAGAGATTTGCATCTATCTCCCAATCTTCCACTTCGTCACCTCTGCTGTCTGTGTCAGAGTATCCCCATCTCTCCGAGTGGCTGTTGAAATCTCCAACCACTATGCAGTTGGAGTCTCTGACCTCCATACTCGAGAGCGATAGGTCTCTGTTTGGTGGTCCGTACAGATTGAAAATGCGGAGCTTCGTCTCTTGAGCCATTATGTCAACTCCTACAATTTCTGCTTGTCCGGTGTGATTGACAGGTACCGCGCTACTCGGTATGCTGTTTCTGGTCAGTATCAGGACCCCTCCTTTGTGGCCTTCTCTATCTAGACGGAAAGTCTGGTATCCTCTGATTGAGAATTTATGGTTATTGTTGAGGTGCGTTTCCTGGATACATGCCACGTCAATCTTACCTTCATGCAGGTGATGTGTTAGGGAAAGTTTTTTGTTTATGACTCCCTCCGCATTCCACTGTAATATTTTGAGGGTCTTGAGGTTTTGGCCAATAGTCGTTTCCCCATAGCCATGTGCCTTGACTCCACGACACATGGGTGGGTGACCACCAGTAGTCAAGGGTGGGCCCCTTCGAGGCGTGGGGCCCGGCGCTATCGCTGCCTGGCGGGTCTCCTCAGGATGAGCGCCATACGTTTTTCGAATAGGTTGTGCTGCCATCATACTGTGATTTACGTTGCACTGTTTTGTTAGGCTTGCGGCCCCGTGCATCCGATTTCAACAGGCGTTTCTGTAGGGATGCCCTCCTTAGCCTTTGGCTGTCCCCAGCCTATCTGCAAGGCAGCAGTTGTTTACGATCGGAGTTTTCTCTCCTATGGAAGTTGTCTTACCAGACTATCGAGTCTTCACTACTCGTGTCTATAGGGTGCAATGATGATATGTGATATATGAGATGGACTGGTTTACCCGGAAGAGAGGCAGTCCAGTGTGTCTGTATCCCAGGATCGTCACGTCCTGCCAGAAACGTAGCATTTGCATGTGAGTGGGGTATCTCTTTTTCCCTTTATTTTCTTGGCTTCTATGCAGGGATGGTACGCCTAGCATTCCCCGCCACCTGGGGTGTTGACACAGTGGGGCAGGTGTGCAATGTCCGCTGGTCTGCATCTCTTCTGCGTCCAGCATGATAGTTTTGGCTGATAACGTACAGGGGTAGATATCGTAGCCGGAGTGCATTTAGCCAGAGGACAAGCCTGGTAATGTCACAGAGATGTTGATCGCCTGGTGTGCGGACAACTCTCATGGTCAGTGGTTGAGTCTTGACAGTTCACAGTGTGGTGGCTGCTCTACTGTTTTCGACACCCCGACCAGGGTCTAAGTCTTTGGTTGGTGTTTTTCGCACCCCATCGCCGTATAGGGTGAGTATCTAGCAGTTGTCCGCCCGCTTTGATTTTCGGGCGGCAAGGACCTCTTACTGTGGCTCTACCTGATAGGGCTGGGGTGCAAGCCCCAGGTCCCGAGCATGTAGGAGCCTCCCATTGCAGTGGTGCTGAGATTTTGGGCGGGATTTCGGCTTACAAGGGTTCGGCCGTAATCCCCCACATGGTAGCCTCGCGCCCTTGGCTTATCAGCCTGGTACGTGAACCAAAGTGTTTGCGGCTCCTCTCGATTTGAGCTCGATTTCCGTAGCAACGCCCTGTCATTTGTAGGGTAAAACTGACCTGTCTTCAGATCTATTTCCAGCACCCGTTCACTATTTGGTCAGACGAATTTATTGAGGGCTTTTGTTTGTCAATGACCAGGTATTTGAAATCTGCGGTTTCTGCGGAGTTAAACACGGTTTCCGTAGCGTTCTTTCATTTGAGTGTTTGAGAGCTGACTTGTCGTCTGTGAGTCTAATACCAGCGTACGTTCATTATTAGACCCAAACGGCAGTGCTCTCGATTTGTCAGTTGTTCTACAGTATTGGCGCGTTTAGTCAAATTAAGCCGCAAGTTCCACACCTGGTGGTGCCCTTCCGTCAATTCCCTTAGCGAGACAATCAAGTTTCTTAAAGGGTAGCCCCAAAAATTTTCGGGGGTCTAATTCCAGCACATGTTCTCTATTAGACCCCACGAAGGTGTACTTTTTGATAGTCATTCTGCAGTATTGGCGTGGTAAGTTAACTTAGGTCTCAGGCTCAACTCCTGATAGTGCTCTTCCGTCAATTCCTTTATCAAACACTGGATGCAGACAAAACCGAGCCACAGGCGACATAACCCCAGATTTCTGGGGGTCTAAGTCCAGCACCAGTTCCATATTAGACCCCAGAAGTGTGGTCTCGGCATGTCAATCATTTCAGTGTTGGCCGTGTTGAGTCAAATTAAGCCGCAGGCTCCACTCCTGGTGGTGCCCTTCCGTCAATTCCTTTAAGTTTCAGCTTTGCAACCATACTTCCCCCAGAACCCAAACACTTTGGTTTCCCGGAAGCTGCCCGCAGAGTCATCGAAGCAACTCCTGCGGATCGCTAGTCGGCATCGTTTATGGTCAGAACTACGACGGTATCTGATCGTCTTCGCGCCTCTGACTTTCGTTCTTGATTAATGAAAACATTCTTGACAAATGCTTTCGCAGTAGCTCGTCTTGCGGCGATCCAAGAATTTCACCTCTAACGCCGCAATACGAATGCCCCCGTTTGTCCCTGTTAATCATTACCTCCAGTTCCGAAAACCAACAAAATAGAACCGAGGTCCTATTCCATTATTCCATGCACCATTATTCAGGCAGCCGAGGCCTGCTTTGAACACTCTAATTTTTTCAAAGTAAACGCGCCGGCCACCCAGGACGCTCAGCGAAGAGCACCCGTGGGAGAGAGCCGGCAGACGGTAGGGCAGGAGACAACGGGCAGTGAACCGGCGCGAGCCGGACCGCCCGCCTGCGCCTGAGATCCAACTACGAGCTTTTTAACTGCAACAACTTTAATATACGCTATTGGAGCTGGAATTACCGTGGCTGCTGGCACCAGACTTGCCCTCCCATAGATCCTCGTTAAAGGGTTTAAAGTGTACTCATTCCAATTACGGGGCCTCGAAAGAGTCCCGTATTGTTATTTTTCGTCACTACCTCCCCGTGCCGGGAGTGGGTAAGTTGCGCGCCTGCTGCCTTCCTTGGATGTGGTAGCCGTTTCTCATGCTCCCCATGCCAGAAGAACACTTAGCTTTACTGTTATACATACTATCTTACCATCCACATGTCGACAGACCAGCACCAAGATTTGCTACACTAAATATTATCTTACCATCCACATGTTAACAGACCAGCACCGAGATTTGATACCCTACATATTATCTTACCCTCCACATGTTAACAGACCAGCACCAAGATTTGATACCCTAAATAATATCTTACAATCCATTTGATAACTGACCAATACTAGGATTGGATACCTTACATATTACTTTACTATCCACATGGCAACATATGTAGATCGCCATGTAATTTTACAGTCTTACGTAGTACCTACAATCCATAAATTAACAGACCAACACCAAAATGTGTGTTCTACATAGCATTTTACTTTCACTGTGTTTTAGTGAAATGAGATACCAAAGAATGCAGAGCTGAGGCAAAAGCTATGGTGCAGCCACTATGTCCTGGTAAAGATTATGGACTGCATCATGATTACTGGCTTGCAGATATAACATGACCAAAGGATCCTGAACGCAAAGAGGAATAAAGAATTTGTGCACGCTAGAGGACTAAAATTGAGTTTTAATGTCCTACATATTATCTCTTTATCTACATATTAACAGATAGACACTAAGATTTAATGGTGTACATATTATCTTACTATCCACATGTTAGGAGTCAGATACTGAGCTTAAATCTCTTACATAAGGTCTTACTATTTACAAATCAACAGATGCAAACCAACTTGGAGATTTACTGTCTTGAAAATATCTTACTATCCACATGTTAGTAGACTAACACTCAGCTTTAATGTCCTACATAATATCTCACTATCAACATATTAGCAGATTGACACCAAGCTTTAATCTTCTACATGATATTTTACTATTCACATGTTAGCACACCAACTGCAAGCTTGTTAGCATTATAATGCAGAGCTTTGATGTCCTACATAGTATCTCACTATCAACATATTAGCAGATTGACACCAATCTTTAATCTTCTACATGATATTTTACTATTCACATGTTAGCACACCAACCGCAAGCTTGTTAGCAGTCTAACGCAGAGCTTTAATGTCCTACATAGTTTCTCACTATCAACATATTAACAGACTGACACAAAGCTTTAATCTTCTACACTGTATCTTGCTATCCATATGTTAACACACACAGTGACACAGCAATATTTACATTCGTACATATAATCTTACTTCCCACATGTTAACCACAATAGCATTATCAACTCTCAAACCCTTCGACGGTTTGCAAAGATTGGCCTTTTCAAACAAGCTAAACGCCTACTGTGTATGTATTTGCTTAATGGATGAATCAACAACAACAGAACCAATCGAAGGTGTTTTGCAATCAATTCTAGAGCTGCATTTATAATGCCAGTATGAACAGTACGTAATAAGAAGTTTTGGAAATCTGTCAATACTGTAGGGTTTTACACAATTGTACACACACGCACACACAAACGTAAAGAAATATGTGCATTCGTAAAAAAATGTATGTTTACAATAATAAGATATGTATTACTACCATGCTTTCAATTTGGTGTATGTTAATAGTGTCAGTATTCGAATATATCATAAATACACAGAGTGACAGCAAAGAGAAATTTTATCAATACCTGGGCTTTAGTAATGTGTACTTTAATATCTGTTTGTTTACATTTGTTAATATGGCAACTTATGCGTCTTGTGAAATAAAGAAATAAACAAGAAACAAACACACACTGGAATAAGGTTCAATTTAATGTTTACGTATTTCTTATGCCACATTATGAATATTATGTTTACATATATTCAGCCAGCAGTAAACATGCAAGATTCCATATGGCTAGTGTTATTAAAATGATGGTAATGGGTGTCCTGTTCTAAAAAAATTTACAGTTTAAAATTTGGATATGTACAATGAGATTAACAATCTATAAATGGTATGTTAGAGAAATGTATAACATAAAAGTCTACATACATTTGCTTTTACATATCCAAGCTTGAACAATTTAAAAGTAGCACACACGCTTAACCATAAATAACTTTTAGCACAGGATCTTTGATTAGCTAGATAACAGTTTCACGGCCTAGTAGTGAACTGTATTTACACGGTCAATGATTACTTCGTCATAAGGGCAATGTATTCAAAAGAAAGGGATGTAATAAATGCACTACAATAATATAAATCATTTAATAATTACATGAAAATAAAGCAAATACTTATAATAGTTACGGTTGCGTATAATGGAGCATACCATACGAAATTTACCTTTCGGAAATTTCTAACATTTTGTTGCATTTTATGAATATTATTAAATTCATTTTAAAAACAATATGCGAGTCGCTGTCACCACAACAGAGCTAACTTAAACAGGCATCAGCATATATGCTAACTCTAACCTTACTATTAACAGCTACAGGAGCAGCCAGTGTTGTCTTCTGCCAGTTACTTGTCTAGTTCGCTCCATGACTTCGACGCCGGTCAAGGTTCAAGGTTCAGCTCTTGTGATAAGCACGGCTTTGCTGTCACAATCGTCGCCGACGAGCGCCCGGGGTCGCGAGCTGTTCCTCCCCATATGTCGTGCACGAGGACGACAACAAGCGTGAGAAATTTGGTCGGGTGGATAATTAACACCTATCGCCTTCAGTGTACAGATGCCAATGTACACGTCCATGTGGTTCTGGTGTAGGGCCATAGCTCACTCGTTCTAAGGTTTGTAACCTGGATAAAGAGGGGAGACGCCCAAGCCAGAACCTCTCACGCAAATTTTTTATAATGGGATAACTCTTAATTATATATTTTTTGTATTTGTTTGGTTATGTCCCTCGCTGTCCTCAAAGAAACACTGGATATCAACAACATCGGCGACGAAGATGGCACACGACATAAAACTACACCCCCTTCCACGCCTTCTAACGACACAAGTTGATAGAAGATGATGAGGATGATGATGATAATAATCATGACAATAATAATAACAAAACATTTGCCATTGACCTACAATAGAACAATTATATAGATGTTTAAGCATACAACCATGAAGGAATGATTATTCCGTGAGATAAGCAGAAGAAAAGGTGTGATTCCCATTAAGACATGTTATTAGAGGAAACATAAGACCACACTATATGTACATGTAGAGCGTAGGATACAACGTTGGTAGAGTGGCTGCTTCTTTCCGGCTGCAACTTGTTCCAGCCAACCCAGCTGTAAACGAGTACCAGATTTACTGTTAGGAGAAAGGATAGAGGAACAGGAATTGATTTTCACAAAACCTGAAGTTTTTGGTTTGATTAGAGGTTTCAATTACTGGAGTCTGTGACGAAGACTTGCCCTTTTCTACCACAGACTGTTGTCCTTTGTGCGGTATCATGTCGTATTGACCAGTTCATGGATTCGTATGTGTATCAGAACAATGACGATTCTAGTACCTCATCCCTGGCGGTAATAAAAATAAATTTATATATCAGTGATATTGTAAGCCAAGACATCGAGGAAGGGAACTGCCTATCCCCATCTGATAAAAGCTAAAACCTCTTATAGAGAAGTTTCTACCACAGCATCCCCGACTACATTATATTTATATTACTCGATGTATCCATGAATGTAAACAGCAAGTTGGCTGTGTTTGTATTCTGACATTCTTTCCTTGACATAATGAACAGTTTCTTGGGCGGATTGTCGCTACGGTTGGCACGTTCTAAATGCATGTTTTTGCTCGTGAGCTTCAATCCCTTCTGTATTTTGTGTTGGCCTTTAACTGGTAGTGGGCGGGGTACATTGGAATGTCTTATATGATCACAGCAGTTCATATTTGTCACACATTAGTTGGTAGTCAGCATTGATTGCTGAGAGTACAGAGAACCAAGAAGACCAAAGTAGAGAGAGAGAAAGAGAGAGAGGAGGAACAACATAAATATGAATATTGTTAGATGACTGTTAATTTGTGCAGGTGTTAAAAACAATTCGAGATAAATCTTCTTCTTCATACGCTGTCAGACGTCAACTTGAATTTTTTCGAAGAAGGCAGCTGTCATCCTGAGACTGTCGACACTGCCATAGAGCTTGTCTAGTGTTGCCACTGGTGATGGCCACATGTGCTTTCTCTGGTTCTCGTATGTCGGGCATTTTGCAGCAGATGTTCCGCGGTCATTTTCCCTGTACCACAGGTGCATTCGTCAGTACCACCTTTCTTCAGTTTATTGAAGAGATGGTACCTCAGTCTGTTGTGGCCTGTGCGGAGTCTGAAGACCACGACCTGCTCTCTTCTGTTCAACTGGTAGTAGGCATCATTTTTTTGTGTAGCCAGTATGCTCTGTTTCCCATTTGGCCTTGTATCTGGCCCTAATAAACCTTTTGAACTCTTCGTAGGTCACACTAGATTATGGTTGTGGTAACCTTGCACCTTCTTTAGCCAGTCTGTCTGCCTCATCGTCCACTACTCCAGCGATGTTAGGCCTGCTGCATCCGATTGTTTGCTATGGTGAGATTTTCTTCAGTGGTCCACAAAGCCAGATCGTCTGCAAACATGGAGCTGTGGACTCGTCTTAATATATTCTCTATTATGTTGTTTATATACACCAGAAAGTGTGGGTGACAGTACTCCCCCTTGGGGTACTCCCTGCTCCAGTGTCACATTTTTACTCATCTTCCCTTGTACTTGAACTCTGGCTGTTCTGTTTTCGAGATAGTGGCTGACCAATCTGTACATTTGTCCAGATACTTCACTTCTTTATAGCTTGACTTTAAGTCCCTCTTTCCCCACCTTGTCAAATGCCTTCTCTAGATCCACCAAAACCGCTACTGTATGCTTTTTCTCCTGGTAAGCATCCTCTATTTTCTGCGCTATGAGAGTGATTTGATCCTCAGTGGATCTGTGTTGTCTAAATCCTGCTTTCTGTGGAATTAATATGTGTTTTTCTTCTAGGTGCCACATCAGTCTGATGTTTATCATACGCTCCATTAGTTTACCTACACAGCTCAGTAAACTGATAGGCCTGTATCAAATTTGGATCTGTTCTATCTTTTTCTTTCTTTGGTACTGGTATTCGATGTAAATGATTTTAACATGAAAAGGAAAAGGTAATCCTTTCGCAATCATTGATGTCGAGGTTGAAGTGTTAGAGACTTCACTGTACTAGGCCTCAGATTTTTATGAGGTGGGGTGGCCAACTCATGTAGTCGCCACATTTCCTTCAATGATACTTAGCGACGTACATGTTTAGTTATTAATGAGAATATCATTTGACAGAGTTGAGAGTAAGTAAACACGATTAGAAATGTGAATCAGTTTCTACAGCTTTATGAAAGTGGTAAGAGTTAGTGTGTGACTTTATCTATGCCGAGATAGCATTTCTTGAAATCATTCCTCTTGCACAGTTTATAAGAATGAAATAGCCGATATCCTGACTTCAAAAGCCATATCAGCATGTTGTTGTTATTGTTGTTGTATTTATTGTTGTTGTAGAATGCCCGTAATATGTAAGATTAATTTTGTGTGCGTCCTGTAAAAGAGGTTAAGTGGCGGGCTGCAACAGGATGTAAGAATAGCCTTGAGAGTTTGAAAGATTAGTTGGCAGGGGCATAAACTTAAACATAAAGATACACCTAAGTACCTAGGAATTACAATGGATCGCACATTGTCCTACAAAGAACAATGTGAAGCGGTAAAACAAAAAGTTAGCACAATCATAAAACGTACTGAGTAAGCTAACAAACACGGCATAACTTAACTTAACATAACGTTTTTATATTGGTTTAGAAAACTCATCAGAGTCTGTAGACAACCAGTCCCATTTGCATTACCCTGCTCTAATAACTATGTACATCATATTTATTCTTAAATGCATTAACTGTCTCTGCCTCCACTATTTCCTGGGGCAAAGCATTCCAAGCATTCACCACTGTCTGAATTTTAAAAAATGTCCTGTGTCCAATTTGGACCTTTCGTTACTTAATTTGTATCTGTGCCCTCTTGTTCTCGCTGGTGGTTGTATTTTGAAAAACTTGTTATAGTCTAATTTAACTTTTCCTGTGATTATCTTATCAACTTAGATTAAGTCAGGTTTAATGCTTCTCTTTTCTAGACACTAATGGCCGGTTTTTCTGAGTCTTTCCTCGTAACTGTAATTCTGGAATCCCACTATCAGTTTTGTCGCTATTCTTTGTATCCTTTCAAGCATATTTATAGATCTTCAACGATAAGGACTCCACATCTGTACACAGTACTCCGATCTAGATCTAACTAATGCTTTATACAGTTTGTCAATCACCTCATTACTCCTATGTTAAATATTTCTTTTTTTAAAATTATACCTAACGTTGCATTTGACTTATTCACTGCTACCTGGACTTGCTCACTCACCTTACCTGTATGCTCTATTATTACCCCTATGTCCCTTTCATTATCTATCATTCTAGTATTGTTCTCGCCAATTCTGTAATTTTGTTCCATTTTTTACTTCACACCACTCAGAGTACTCCTTATTTATGTCAATCGCTGTCTTCTTCCCGTTAACCAACTTTCAATCCAATCGGCAACCTGCCCATCTATCCCATGTGATTTTAACTTTTTAAATAATCGTTGATGAGGTACTATATCAAAAGCCTTTGCAAAATCTAGATAAATAACATTCACTGGTTCTCCCTTATCTATGATTTTAGTAATCACCTCCATGCACTCCAATAGATTTGTTAAGCACGGTCTCCCACTAGTAAACCCATGCTCACTATTTCTGATTAGATTTAACATGTCTAGATGCATTACAATGTTTTCTTTCATTATTGACTCTAACAATTTACAGACTATGCACGTTAAACTTACTTAATTAGCTGGATCTGATTTCTTTCCTCTTTTGAATAAGGGAATCACTCCTGCATCTTTCCAATCTCTTGGAACAATCCATTTTGCAAGTGATTGAGAAAATAATATAGCCAATGGCTTAACTAGTTAGTCCATACTTCAAATAGCATTGATGAATGGATACCATCTTGATCTGTACATTTATCCACTTTTAATCCTTCCAATCTTTTTAGAACCATTTCCTCCGTAATATAGAATGATTTTAAACGCACTATTTCCATTTGACATTTGAAAATATGTATAGGCTCTGGTATCTTGGAGGAGTGTTCTTTTGTATAGACTGTGCCAAAGTATTGATTTATTAGATTAGCTATCTCCATATTTTCTCTGCTTATTGTCACTGTACTGTCTATAAGAAAGCCTACCTTGTCTTTAGGTCTTTGTTTATTTCTAACATTAGAAAAGAAGTTTTCACCATCAGTCTTGATCCTATTAGTAAATTTTTTTCGAAGTCTTTTTGCTGCTTTATTTACTTTCTGAGCTATGTTTTGCTTGTCCAAATATGTGTAATATATTTCTTTTGATTTACTTGCCTTTATATACATTGTCCAGGCTTTATTTTAAGCTATTGTACATTTAGCTACAAATCTAGTAATCCACTTTTTATGATTGGTGTTTACCTTCATACATGGAACATATTCGACTTTTAGTTGTTCTAAAAGTGTTTTGAAACACTCTACCTCTTGTTCAACGTCTGTACCTCTGACAATATCTTTCCAGTTTATGTGGCTGTCTGTATCTTTCATCTTCTGTACATCTGTCTTAGAGTAGTCGTATGCTCGCGAGTGTATATTTACATACATTGTAAAGGCTGTTATATGATATATTTTATGGACAACTGATCACTGCAGCTAAAGGAATCGACTACCCCACACCGCGATTCAAGGACGTATTCACGATGGATATGACGTCATGCGACATCCAAGCCGAAAGCTCAGGATTGAGTCGATTGCAGACAGTCAGTTGGGAGGTGCACAGTAGTTGTCGACGCTTGTAGAGGCCATCTGGATCCAGAGAAATGGGCACGACTGAAAAGATCGGGAAACACCCCGGCAAGTCAGCCTCCTCAGCCCCGTTGTACGATCTGCGACAGGGACTGCCACTCACGTACCGGCGTTTGCAGCCATAGCAGAATGTGTCGAAATACGGGAGACAGAGTTGGGCAAACTTCGCCAGGGCACCAGGCGCATGATGATCAGTTACTGAGACGCCAATAAACTGATGAATATTAAATGTATTTACTTGTCTTGGCTTGGCTTCGTTTGTTCTCCATCTCCCGCTACCAAACCCTGACACGGGCCTAAGTAGCAGAACGCAGTCCAGAGAACGGAATGCGTTATGTCGATATTTGCACCTTTCGGTCCAACACATCCGACTTCAGCAAGCATTTTTGAGTACCGGGTTAGCATTCCCTCTTCGATCCCTTCTCCTTAGCCAGTCTGCTCTGTTGCAGCCTGTTTTCAAGAATACTGTGCGGACGTGTAGAACGGCCTTGGCAGCTCCGGTTCGCTAGCCCTTACACTATCAGTCAGCTATGGCTCGATGACCGCTGCAGCTCATGCGCTGCTCACCATCTTGATCCGGTATTTACTTGATTTTGAAGAAATATGATCATGACAATAATAATGGGCTTATCGCCGTCGATGAGAATAACCATCATCATCATGTGTCATACTGCGCCCTTAAGTATGTGGGCGGATGTGTGCATGACAGATTAAGCCAACACCAGCTGGTGCTGGTTTTCTTTCTACTCTATACTTCCACCTGATCGCCCGTCGACCCTCGCTAACTGCATACAAGGCTCTTTTTTGGCCTCGCCTTTTTCAGGCTAAACGATTTACTGCCAGGACTCACTGAATCGCTTTTATTGACGTCCAGGTGATCGCCTTACATCGCTAAGCTCGCTAAACAGAAGTTTCTTTTGGAACCTTTCACTTGACATTCGAGAAACTTGGCCAGTCTATCTCACTTTAAATTTCTACAAAAGTGTATGAATAGTGTAGTAGTAATGAAAAGAGTATGGTTATTTGTGATGTGGTCTTGTAGCCAATTTGGAGTATGTGTCATGTAGAAATGATTCAACCTCCTGACGTGTTTGGCGTACACACTCCAGCTCTCTCACCCATAGATCAGGGTTTAGAGACTGGCCGGATGTTTGCCAATCAGATTAGTTGCTTTTTAACAATATACTTCATTTAAACATTCAAATCTTCTTCGGGCAATATCAGGTAGTACTATTTACTCATGTTTATCTTCTTTTTCTTTCTCTTCTTTTTCTTCTTCTTTCTCTTCTTTTTCGTCTTCTTTTTTTTCTTCGTCTTCTTTTTCTTATTTTATCTTTCTCTTCTTCTTTTCTTTTTCTTCTTCTTTCTCTTCTTCGTCTTCCTCTTTTTCTTCTTTTTTTCCTTCTTTTTCTAGCTCACCGACAATTGTATTAAGTCTACACGTAAAGGCCAGTTCTATGGACAAAGTCTACTGTGGTGGGGAGTTCTTCAAGACTCTCACAAAAGTGTGTATGTGTGGGTTCATCTCCGTGGGTCAGTATTCACAACGCAGTTGCTTTAGCATGTTACAGTCTTGACAAAGGAAGGGTTCTGATACTAACACGTAACTGCATACCGAGGAGCGCGGTAGCTGTCAATCACACTGGATAAGCAGAAATTGTAGGACTCGACATAATGACACAAGAAACGAAGATCCGCATCTTCAACCTGTATGGCCCACCCAACAAATACCTGTCGCTCTCGAGTATGGAAATCAAGAACTCCAGCTGCCTAGTAGTTGGAGACTTCAACAGCCACTCGGAGAGATGGGGATATTCGGACACAGACAACAGAGGTGATGAAGTGGAAGACTGGGAGATAGACACAAATCTCTATCTTTTCAATAGGCTGGAGGACAATCCTATCTTCTATTCTAGAAAATGGCATACCACCTCTGCTCCAGACTTGGCCTTTTCCATGGTTGATATTCACCACAAAATAGACGGCCAGGTGCTCAACCAATTGGCAGGTAGCGACAAAAGGCCAATTAGGCTAGAAATTGATATGGAAGTAGGCCCACAGGAAATAAAAGCGCTCCCACGTTGGAACTATAAACGAGCCGACTGGGACAGATTTGCAATTCTGACAGATCGGCTATATGAAACCATCAACACATGGAATAACAATATGAAACCTATGGTGGAAAGCCTAAGCAAAGCAATAATGCAAGCAACCACCGAAACCATCCCAAGAGGGGCAATGAAAACCTACAAGCCATATTGGATTGATGAATTGCAGAAAGCGGAAGACGAAGTCTCAAATGCTAGGAACATGGCAGAGAGAGAACAATATATGGAGGTAAATATCGCCCTCAAGGCTATTACGGCGAAATACAAAAGAACACTAAACCATATAACAAGAGACAGCTGGAAAAATAAAACAGAAAGCCTCAATTTAGATAAAGAAGAGAACAAACTATGGAAGTTAGTCAGAGCCATGAATGACGAAACACCATCAAATAAAAAAATTACCATCAAGCATGGCGACAACATGCTTACTGGAAAAAAAAAAGCAGCAAACGCCTTTATAGAACGAACACTATACCAGAGCAAACCACATTGATGTCCCTACAGACAGGCACACAGACAATGGTGAAGAACAAAAGAGCCACGACAACATCAATATGGCACCAGAGGAGCACATGATGGCAATACTAACAATGAATGAAAAGGAAGAGGCCATGAGAACTCTAAAGAAAAGGAAATCGCCCGGAAAAGATGAGGTAACACGAAATGCTGATGGAGTTGGGCCAAATAGCAAAGAGGAAGTTACTATCAGTCCTGAACCAAAGCTGGAAAAGGGGAATTGTACATCAGACATGAAAAGACGATGTACTTATACCAGTACCAAAGAAAGAAAAAGATAGAACAGATCCAAATGGATACAGGCCTATCAGTCTACTGAGCTGTGTAGGTAAACTGATGGAACGTGTGATAAACACTAGACTGATGTGGCATCTGGAAGAAAAACACATACTAATTCCACAGCAAGCAGGCTTTAGACAGCACAGATCCACTGAGGACCAGATCACTCTCATAGCCCAGTTAATAGATGATGCTTACCAGGAGAAAAAACACACAGTAGCGGTTTGGGTGGATTTAGAGAAGGCATTTGACAAGGTGTGGATAAAGGGACTTAAAGTCAAGCTACGAAGAAGTGAAGTTTGTGGGAAAATGTACAGATGGATCAGCGACTACCTCGAAAACAGAACATCCATAGTTCAAGTACAATAGCAGATGAGCAAAAAGGTGACACTTGAGCAGGGAGTACACCAAAGGGGAGTACTGTCACCAACACCTTTCCTGGTGTATATAAACAACATCACAGAGAATCTACCAAAAAGAGTCTACAGCTCCATGTTTGCAGACGATCTGGCTATGTGGACGTCTGAAAAAAATCTCACCATAGCAAGCAATCGGATGCAGCAGGCCCTAACATTGTTGGAGGAGTGGGCGAACTCATGTCTGGTCAAAATAAATGAGGAAAAAACAACGTGTGCGATATTCTCGCTTTCAAACAAACCCCAGAACACCAAAATAAGTCTTAAATGCAAATATCTGCGGACAAACGGCAACCAAAACTACCTGGGAGTCACATTTGATCGGTGCATGACATGGAAAAGTCAGATCGAGAGAAACCGAATGAGAGCCAGACAAAGAATGGCAATCATGAGGAAACTTGCTGGCACAAGTTGGGGAACAGACGAAACTGTACACTGGAAGAGTGAGACCAGTTCTCGAATATGGCATTGCGGCATGGGCAACAGCAGCAAAGGCGAACTTTGATAAAATTAGCAAACTTCAAAACCAAGCCATGAAAGGTGTTCACCGCACGCTGCTGCCCATTGGTGATCATTCTTATTCAGCAAATGATGTTAACTGTAGATACAAATTGTTCCTGTATCTCAACGGTTGTGTCATGTTCTGATGCCCATCGCAGGCCGTGATGGCGACTATGTCAAGACATGTTTTTGTTAATCGTCTAAGGGAAAGTTGTTAGCCATTTGTGTGCTATGGTCTCCCTTGTCAAGTGTATGTCACGTACCCCTTCTCGGAATAATGTTTTTAAATACCTAAAATACAATAGCAAAGAACCAGTTATATAGAAATAGTTAAAAAACAAACACAAACGTACATGTGATATATGTGTCTTTCTTAACAATTTCAATAGAAATACAATACATTTAAAATAGAAGAAAGTTAATTTCATTATTGTTTGAATGAACGTGCTGCGTATATATGCAAGGCTGAAGAACGGGTCACAAAGATCAAGAAATGCTGACCGCGTGAAGGCTTGTTGTTTCTCTTTCTCGAAGAGGATTCAACTGGTGTGTTGTACATGTTAGACATGCTGCCATGTTAGACATCTAATCGGTTTCGATTTGTTTTTCGTTTTTGCTACAAATGTCGAAAATCGATATTTGCAGAGATATATTGTTGGAAATGGAATGAAAACTTGCATAGCTCGCTTTACAAGATAAGGCTAGTTTACTAACTGCATTGTAGATAGTCTGTTTACACCAGGAATGTGTCCACGTGCGATCTAGCCCGGTGGGTCTAACAACTAGCAAAATGTAAAAGTACTGATGAGCGTAAACACAACTCAACGAAGTCCAAAATCTATACCTGAATTTAAAGTACAACCAAGATAACGATCACAGGCAAGGCAAAGACCAAACCTAAAGTTATTTTAGAACAACAGAAGATTGAGAAAGTCACAAGCCTTGAGTACCTCGGCTCAGTTATAACGCCAATGGCTACGGCAATGCAGAGGTTCAATAAAATGAGAAACTGATGACAGAACATTAATAAAATGAAAATAACTATTCTGTGAACTTGCATTATACCGATGAAGACATACGGATGTGAAACGTGGACCCCCACACAAACACTTAAGAAAAGGATTGCATCTTTTGAACTAAAGGACTATAGAAAAGTGCTCAAAATACAATGGATAGCAAAAAGGAAAAATGCAGATATCCTTAACTTAACTTAACGTCCTTAAACTGGTTTAGAAGACTCTGCAGAATCTGTATACATACAGTTTCATTTCATCACCTTGCTCTAAAAGCTATGCGCATCCAATGTATTATTAAATGCATTAACTGTCCTTCCTTCCCCTACCTCCCTTGGCAATGCATTCCAAGCATTCACCACTCTCTAATTAAAAAAATATTTCCTAATATCGAATCTGGACCTCTCTTTAGTTAATGTATAACTATGCCCTCTTGTTCTATTTGGTGGCTGTTGTTTTTTTTTTAAAACTTGTTATAGTCTAATTTATCCATTCCTCTGATCATCTTATAAGCCTGTATTAAGTCACCACGAATTCTTCTCTCTTCTAGACACTGTAGGCCGGTTTTTCCTCATAACTGTAATTCTGCAATCCCACTATCAGCTATGTCGCTCTTTTTTGTATTCTTTCCAGCATGTTTGTATCCCCTCTATGATAATGACTCCACGCCTGTACATATAACTCCAATCTAGGTCTAACTAATGCTTTATACAGTTTGACTATCACTTCCTTGCTCCTATGTTTAATATTTATGTTTATCATACATAACATTGCATTTGCCTTTTTAATTGCTACCTGAATTTGCTCACTCACCTTACCTGTATGATCTAGTATAACTTCCCAAGTCCCTTTCCTTATCTATCTTTCTAATATTGTTCTCTCCCATTATGTAATTATGTTTCATATTGGATCTACCCATGTGGATGACTGTACATTTATCTAAATTAAACTCCATTTGCGAACCTACAAACCCCTCTCGAATTTTATCTAAATCCGATCTCAATATATCCACATCTGCTTGAGATATAGATAAAGATATATATATATATATATATATATATATATATATATATATATATATATATATATATATATATATATATATCTATACTATAGATCCTACTTAATTTCAAGCAAAATTGGTTAGTAAACAACATCTTGTCTCGAAAGCTAAAATAGTTTCTTCTGCTTCTTCGTTCGTCTTCAGACCTCAGCTTCAATGATTTTAACAAAGGCAGCAGTCGATTCAAGGCTCTGTACGCTTCCGTACAGCTTCTCGTGGAAGGACACTGGCTGTTGCCAATTGTTACTTCTTTTTTCGGTATACAGCGGACATGACTGCAAAATATATTATGCCTTCATGGGGGCTGTGCCGCAGGCACAAATCTCTGTAGTGCCAATCTTGAACTTGTTGTACAGATGGCATCTGAGTCTGTTGTGACCTGTGCGTAGCCGGAAAATGATCACCTGGTCTCGCCTGGAGAGTTGATGGTAGGCATCGTTTTCTATGTGGCCAATGTGATTCTATTTTCCATTTTGCACTGTACGTTGTCCTGATGAATGCTTTAGTTTCATTGTATGTGATTTCTGTATCACTCTGCTGCAGCATTCCTCGCTCTCTGGCGAGTTGTCCGCCTCCCCGTTGCCTGGAATGTCTCAGTGGGCTGGTGTCCATTGGACTGCTTTTTTTTTAATCACTGGGCTCTTGAGGGTCATTATACTGCTAGGTTGTCTGTGAAAATGACCACTTGCTTTGCTGTATAATAGTTTGACCACATCAAACGCCATACTGACCTAGAAAGAACGATACAGGAGGGTTTGGACCTTGGAAAGCGGGGCTGAAGCAGACCGATGAAAAGATGGAAACAAGAAATCACGGAGGTCCTGACGATGACAACGATAGAGACGATACTTCTGGCTTGAGATCGAGTTACAGATCGGTTGTTGTGAAAATGATTTTTTGCAAATGACATGCAACATGATGATGAAGATGATGATGATGATGATGATAATAGTGATGATAATGATGAAAGTGAGCGATTTTTTGTGCTTTGTAATAATGCTTGTTATGGTATACAAAAATATATGTGACTTTATTGTTGACGTAGATCTAGCAAATACTATTTTCATTTATAAACATCATTGCATAATTTCAGAAGTGCCGGTTATGCTAGCAATCAGCTAGAGGTTAGTGATATTTAAGATAATATCTGTTGGTAACTGAAACGCTAGTCCGATCAAGCACACCATATTGTCCAGGACGTTGCGTCAGGGTCAATCACAATGTTTTTCGTCCATCACGAGCCTTTACTTTTTTGCCAACTTTAACCAGTGGCAAGAAAAAGTCAGGACGACTAGATATGAGCTCGGGTGCAGTGGTTGACCACGGATGCTCAAGTGCCTGGCCGTGTTCTGTGCAGTCCACACCGATCAGCACATTTACATTCCGTTCTCTGGACAACATTCTGCTACTTAAGCCATATCAGGGCTTGGTGGTGCAAGATTGAGAACGAACGACCCTAAGCCAGCAAGCCAAATAATAAAAAAACAGAATGCGATACTGGAGAAAACACTAAAAAGCTATATTTCTTTTTTTTGCCTCGTTTACCGTGGTTCCTAAGAGGCAGTATATTGTTCTGTGTTTTGCACTTTAGAGCCTGGTTAAACCATATTCAGCACGAAATTTAATAGGTGTACGACCCTGTCAGATCAGGAATCTGAACACATACATGTTTTGTTTGTGAGCCATCGAAACTTCGCAACCACGTATGAACACTTCTATAAAAGCTTAACACATGCAATTCCAAATTCATATCTTTTCTATCGTTATCGCTGCTTGTTTCAAATCTATCAATAACATGACCTCTCATAGTGTATCCGGGGTCCCTTACTGAGAATGGTAGAATATAACCGCCACAGAATACTGTCACAGTAGGTCAAGGGCAAACAATCTTAAGGTGAGCTATGTATGTATTTCTCCTGAGTGGCCAAAACATTCATTGCATGTTGAACGCGAGGACTAAGAGTTGTCCATGGATGTGGCAATCTCAAAATGTACAAATTATCGCTACCCTACTGCAAATAACTAGAAAAAGTCTTTCCTAAAAGCTGGTTATGGTAAGTCAAATACAATGCTGGACCTGTGCTTCAACAAAAAGAAATGAGTGATCTTGATTTAACTTAACTTAACGTCTTTATACTGGTTTAGAAGACTATACAGAGTATGTACGCAACCAGTTTCATTTACATTTCCTTGCTCAATAAGCTATGCGCATCCAATGTATTTTTAAATGCATAAACTGCCTCCGCTTCCATCACTTTCTTGGAAATGCATTCCAAGCATTCACCCCTTTCTGACTAAAGAAATATTTCCAAATATCCAATCTTGACCTTTCTTTATTTAATTTGAAGCTATGCCTTTTTGTTCTGATTTGATTGATTGAACTCCATGCATGTATTGAAAGGCGTGACTAAAGAGAGTTGTGCATGAGGATAGCAACCTCAACATGCAAGTAAACTGTTACATAAACTCCTACTGCAAGATCATGCAAAGCTTTTTGCTGAAGTCATCTTGATGGAGTTTGACTGTACTTGTACTGATGTGCTTCGGCTGGCGCGAAAAAAATGTCAAGAAAAGAGATCTTCCTTGTTCGTCTTCAGACCTCGAATTCAATTACTCTAACGAAGGCAGCAGTTGACTTGAGGGTCCGAGCACTTCTGTACAGCTACTCGTGGAAGGACACTGGTTGTTGCCAAATGCTACTTCTTGTCGGTAAACGATGGGCAGGGCTGTAAAATGTGTTCTGATGTCATGGGGGTGTGCCGAGAAGATAGATGGCCAGCTAGAGTCGTTGCCTTGTGTTTTAAGTCAAGTCAGGTACTCCTCATACTCAACCATTGTCTTTCGTGTTGATCGTCCACGGCAACGTTTGGTGAGTCTCGGGCAGCGTGGAGGAAGACGGAGTAGAATCGAAATGTCTCAGCCAGGTGTTCTGCGGGAGACTCCATTAGTGGTGAGGTCTTGTATTTCGTATAGTGTAAAGTGCAGAATCTGCAACAAAAGAAATAGTATTTGTAAGATTATGTGTTTATATTAATCTTAGTCTTAGTAGACCTGTAATTCTACAAGGGAAGATGACCATGTGGAGGTCCCAGCTGTGGTGTGAGCTGGATAAAGGAGGGATGAGGATTTCCTGCTTAGCGTGTTAGGCTCGAGCAGCTTATTACTCCGCTGTGTTAAGACAAGTGCCAAGAAGTTTGGTTAATAGATCTGCGAGTCCATCTTAAAAGACTCAAACACTAGACCAACTTGACACGCAGCCTGTTAGGCGCCATCTATGCTGCTCTTAACAAACCAACTAAGCATGGCCGGTGTTTTGTCATGTCACACAGTTAGTCGCCTCTTATGACATGCTCTATGTAGGGCATTGGTCCTATTTTTGTCATTGCCATACCCAAAGATCCAGAATCATTCGGGATGTTTACTGTAGTACGACGTCCATACAGTGGGCTAGAGGACATATATTGCTTATACAGAGAATACTAGTTGTTTTTGCTTGTGAATGCACATAGCGACAAAGGGGCATTTTGCTACTCAGATATTTAGCTCGCAATATCACTAGACCTATAAACGAATAATGCGAATCAGAATGTAAACATGCAATTCCCTAGTAGTGGATCCAACAGGAAGCATCGACTGGTTCATTTCTTCTTCTTCTTTTTCGTGCGTCTTCAGACATCAACTTCAATGACTCTAACGAAGTCATCAGTCGACTCAAGGCTCTCTACGCTTCTGTACAGCTTCTCGTGGAAGGACACTAGCTGTTGCCAAATGCTACTTCTTTTGTCGGTATACTGTGGACATGACTGCAAAATATGTTCTGCCTTCATGGGGGCTGTGCCGCAGGCACGAAGGTCTGTAGTACCAATCTTGAATTGAACTTGTGTACAGAGACATCTCAGACTGTTGTGACCTGTGCGTAGCCGGAGAATGATAATCTATGTGGCCAGGGTGTCGTTTTTTTTTCTCCATTTTGCACTGTACGTTGCCCTGATGAATGCTTTAGTCTCATTGTATGTAATTTCTGTATCTAACGTAGGTTAGGTTCTTGATTTTGTTCCATAGCGGTATTTTAACCATTCCTATCTATTTTTTATACTCCACAGGCGATAAGAGAGAGACTGGAACATGAGGGAACTACGTTTTGAACTCTCCCAGTGTTACTACTATAATCGCTCAGCAATTTATAGAATGTACAAACCGACACTATGGAAATAGTATCTTGCTATCCCCATGTTAACAAACTGACCCTAGGCATTACAGTTCTAACTAGTATCTTACTATCCATATTTTAACAAACTCACCCTAGGCATTACAGTCCTAGCTAGTATCTTACTATGCTACATCAAGTTTTAATGTCATATATATAGTATCTTACTATCCACAGACTATCATTCCAGCATTAAATTTTGATGTCCTACACAGTATCTACCCAAGCACATGGTAACAGTCTTTTATATAATACCTTACTATATGAATATTAACATACAGACAATAAACGGTATTGTCCTACAAAGTATCGCACTATCCCCATTAAACATAAGTTCACTGACTCGAAACTTTACAGTCCTACATTGTAATTTGCTATCTATATATTAACAGATCAATACCAAGTTTTATTGTTCTTCAAAGTATTGTACAATCCCAATGGCATCAGACTTACAGACAGCTTTAATGTCTTACACAAGATCTTACAATCCACATATTAACAAACCAACTCTAGATTGAATGCACTGCACAGTATCCACTATCCAGATGTTAGACTTACCCAAAACTTTGATGTCCTACATAGTTTCTCACTGCCACCATGTTAACAGGCCAACACAGAGTTTAAATGTCTTACAGAGTATCTTACTTTCCACAGGTCAACAGGCCAACATAGAGCTTGAATGTCCTACATAGTATCTTACTATCCACATGTCAACAGGATAACACAGAGCTTGAATGTCCTACAGAGTATCTTACTATTCACAAGTCAACTGGCCAATACAGAGCTTTAATGTGCTACAGAGTATCTTACTATCCACATGTAAACAGGCAAACACAGAGCTTGAATATCCTACAGAATATCTTACTATCCACATGTCAACAGGCCAAGACAGAGCTTTAATTTCCTACAGAGTATCTTACTATCCACATGTTAACAGGCCAACATAGAGCTTGAATGTCCTACACATTATTTTACTATCCACATATCAACAGGCAAACACATAACTTAAATGTCCTACTGAGTATCTTACTATCCACATGTTAACAGGCCAATACAGAGCTTTAATGTGCTACAGAGTATCTTTCTATGCACATGATAACAGGCCAACACAGAGCTTGAATGTCCTACAGAGTATCTTACTAACCCAATGTTAACAGGCCAACACAGAGCTTCTTCTTCTTCTTCTTCTTCTTCTTCTGCGTACACAGTCAGACAGTAACCATTATTTTCTCGAAAAAAGCGGCGGTCATCCTGAGACTCTCGCCACTACCATAGAGCTTGTCTTGCAGTTCCACTGGCAATGGCCACATCTGCTCTCTCTGATCCTCGTATGTCGGGCAGTTCTGCAGCAGATGTTCAGTGGTCATTTTACCAGTACCGCACGGGCATTCGTCGGTACACCCTATCTTCAATTTGTTGAAGAGGTGGTACCTCAGTCTGTTGTGGCCAGTGCGAAGTCTGAAGACAACGACCTGCTCTCTTCGGTTCAACTGGTAATAGGCATCGTTTTTGGTGTAACCAGTATGTTCGGTTTCCCATTTGGACATGTACCTGGCTTTGATAAGCCGTTTTGACTCTTCGTACGTCATACTGGTATCTATTTGTGGTAGCCTTGCACCTTCTTTTGCCAGTCTGTCTGCCTCCTCGTTGCCTTGGATGTTGCAGTGTGACGGAACCCACTGTACCACTACCCTTTTTGGTGCGGACTGTTGGCACAGTTTGCAGAGTGCTGCTCTTAAGTCATTAAGCTCAGTGTTTTTCTGGCTTTTTAGCGCTGTGACTACTTCGAGAGCATCTGTCAGCAGGACTATATGGCTCTCATTTTCACTGTGTGTTACCATTTCTTCCACTGCCGCCCTCAGTGCCTCTGCCTCTGCTCTGAAATTGCTCGTGTACTTACCAGTAGCGAATGACAGTGTTATTTTTCTGCCATTTGGTAGGTTCAGGAATGCTCCTGCCCCTCCGTTCTGTGTAGTGTTCAACACAGAGCTTGAATGTCCTACAGAATATCTCACTATCCACATGTCAACAGGCCAAGACAGAGCTTTAAATTCCTACAGAGTATCTTACTATCCACATGTTAACAGGCCAACATAGAGCTTGAATGTCCTACAGAGTATTTTACTAGCCACATGTCAACAGGCAAACACATAGCTTGAATGTCCTACAGAGTATCTTACTATCAACATGTCAACAGGCCAACACAGAGCTTTAATGTCCTACATAGTGTTTTACTATCCACATGTCAATTGGGCAACATAGCTTGAATGTCTTACAGAGTATCTTACTATCCATATGTCAACAGATCAACACAGAACTTGAATGTCCTACAGAGTATCTTACTATCCCCATGTCAACAGGCGAACACAGAGCTTGAATGTCCTACAGAGTATCTTACTATTCACAAGTCAACTGGCCAACACAGAGCTTGAATGTCCTACAGAGTATCTTACTATTCACAAGTCAACTGGCCAACACAGAGCTTGAATGCCGTACATAATATCTTACTATTCACAAGTCAACTGGCCAACACAGAGCTTGAATGTCCTTCAGAGTATCTTACTATTCACAAGTCAACTGGCCAACACAGAGCTTGAATGTCCTACATAATATCTTACTATTCACATGTTAACAAGCAGACACCATGCTTTACTGTTAAAAATAATATCTTACTATCCACGTGTTAACAAACCGACAGTAAATGTTAATGTCCTTCACACTATCTTACTTCTTCTTCTTCTTCAACAAATTCACGTTGATGTCTGACAGCGTACTTCGAAGAAGACATCTTACTGTACCCATGTGATCAGCCCGACTCTGAGCTTTGCTATCCTACATGATATTGTACTATCCACATGTTTTAATGTCATTCATAGCATTTTACAGTCTCCATGTCAACAGACTAACACAAAGCTGTAATGTCCTAATATAAAATCTATCTATCTAAATGTTAGCAGACCTAATAGCAAGCTGTAATGTACTACATAAAATCTTACTATCTAAATGTTAACAGACCGATGCTATTCGCTAATATCCTACATATTATCTTACTGTCACCATGGGGACGGTGTGGCCTAGTGGTTAAGTGGCACAGCTCAAAACCCAAAGGTGCTGGATTCAATCCCCATCACAGCGCCGTTACCCCAAGGAAGCGAATTCTTAGAAAATGCAAGAGGAAGCAGACCCTTACATAAAATGCATGTTGAAGTTGGTAGCACTTAGTCGACAGGCGCAAAATAAAAACCACAGTACAATGTACACCACCTTGGCGATTAGAGAAATAAGGCGAACTCAAAAAAACAAACAAACAAACAAACTGTCACCATGTCAACAGAATTACACTAAGCTTCAGTGTCCTTTATATTTTCCTAATGTCCTCATATAACCAACCGATTCTTTAGATTTAATGCGATACATAGGATCTTACTGTCTACATATTAACATACTGTCTGAGTATCCCAACAGTAACATACACGAACAGTCACCTAACTTTACTGTCCTGCATAGCATTTTACAATCCCCATGTTAACAAACCTACCTAAAAGTATTAGTGTCCTACATAATATCTTACTGACCCCACTTTAACAGATCTAAACTGAGCTTGACGGTCCTATAAAATATCTCACTGACGCCTCTTCAACAGATCAAATCTGATTTTTAATCTCCTACATAGTATCTTAGTATCAGCATGACAAAAGATGAAGGCTAACACTGAGCTTTAAGGTCCTAGGTAGTATCTTACTGTCTGTATATTAACAGATGGACACCAAGATAATTGTCCTGTAAAGTATCATACTATCCCTATCTTAGCAGGCCGACAACAAGCTGTAATGTCCTACATAGTACATTACTAATTTGCATGTTAATAGCCGAAAACCGAGCTTTTGGCATAGATGACGTACATAGTATCTAACTATACAACTGTTAGCAGACAGACACTGAGTTTTATTGTCCTATGTAGCATTAACTGTTTGCATGTTTACAAACCATTCCCATTTGTTAATGTCCTACATGTAATCTTACTGTCCAGAAGTTAACATACTAACACAAAGCTTAAATGACCTACTTTTTATATTTCTGTACAAAGATAGCAGTCTGACACAAATCTGTAATGTCCTACCTATTGTTTTACTATCCACACGTTATAACAGAATGAAAGCAATCTTCACTTTTCTACATAACATCAAACTACCCACTTCAAAACACACAGACAGTGAACTTTCATGGCCTACTTATTTTCTTAATATCCACATGTTAATATACATCAACTGAGAAATAATGTTGTATATATTTTCTCACTATCCACATGAAAACAAACCAACCTCATGAACAGGTGTCCTAAATAGTATATTTTTTCCCCCAGGTAAACAGACCAAAACTGAGTAGTAATGTCCTACATAGTATTTTACTCTCCGCTTGTTAACAGACCAACACTGATCTGTAATGTCCTTTATAGTATCTTACTATCCCCAGGTCAAAATACCAACACAGAGCAGTAATGTCTTACATAGTATCTTACTATCCGCGTGTTAACAGAATGACAGCTAGCATTACTTTACCTCATAGTATTGTACTATCCACTTGTTAGCATACGAACAGTGAGCTTTCATGTCCTACATATTTTCTTAATATTCAAATGTCAACGCATAACAGCCGAGATGTAAAGTTGTATATATTATCTTTCCCCTTGATAAAACATCAACACTGAGCTGTAATGTCATACATAATATCTTACTAATCATCATGTTTACAGACCAACACAGAGAACATGTGTCCTACACAATGTCTTAAAGTTCACATGTATTAACAGACCAACACTGAGAACATATGTCCTACATAATATCTTACAGTTCACATGTATTAACAGACCAACACTGAGAACATGTGTCCTACACAATATCTTACAGTTCACATGTATTAACAGACCAACACTAAGCTTTTCTGTCCTATTAAGTGTGAGACCTTCCATTTGTTAACAAACAGAAACCAATAATAAATTTCCTAAACAGCATCCTGCTGTCCGCATGTCAATAGACCAACAACGAGCTGTAATGTTCTAAATAAATTTTTACTATCAATACATTAACAAACCCACACTGAGCCTTATCGCCAAAATAAAAGTATCTTCCTTTCCCCCCAAAAAGAGATGCAGTAGACTTAATTATTTTATTTGACTATCACAGTGCAAACAGAATCACACCGTGGTTCAATGTCCTTTATATTATCTTGATATTCACAGGACAAAAGAAGTAGACGGACAACAAACTCTACTGTCCCACATAGTATCTTACTTTCCACCTCTCAACTAACTGACCATGTCCGTTAATGTTGTACATATTATACTACTAATCACATGTTAATAGATCCACACTGTGCTTCAAAGCCCTACATTTTATCTTTGAATCCCCATGCCAGAAGAACACTTAGCTTTACTGTTATACATACTATCTTACCATCCACATGTCGACAGACCAGCACCAAGATTTGCTACACTAAATATTATCTTACCATCCACATGTTAACAGACCAGCACCAAGATTTGATACCCTAAATATTATCTTACCATTCACATGTTAATAGACCAGAACCGAGATTTGATACCCTACATATTATCTTACCCTCCACATGTTAACAGACCAGCACCAAGATTTGATACCCTAAATAATATCTTACAATCCATTTGATAACTGACCAATACTAGGATTGGATACCTTACATATTACTTTACTATCCACATGGCAACATATGTAGATCGCCATGTAATTTTACAGTCTTACGTAGTACCTACAATCCATAAATTAACAGACCAACACCAAAATGTGTGTTCTACATAGCATTTTACTTTCACTGTGTTTTAGTGAAATGAGATACCAAAGAATGCAGAGCTGAGGCAAAAGCTATGGTGCAGCCACTATGTCCTGGTAAAGATTATGGACTGCATCATGATTACTGGCTTGCAGATATAACATGACCAAAGGATCCTGAACGCAAAGAGGAATAAAGAATTTGTGCACGCTAGAGGACTAAAATTGAGTTTTAATGTCCTACATATTATCTCTTTATCTACATATTAACAGATAGACACTAAGATTTAATGGTGTACATATTATCTTACTATCCACATGTTAGGAGTCAGATACTGAGCTTAAATCTCTTACATAAGGTCTTACTATTTACAAATCAACAGATGCAAACCAACTTGGAGATTTACTGTCTTGAAAATATCTTACTATCCACATGTTAGTAGACTAACACTCAGCTTTAATGTCCTACATAATATCTCACTATCAACATATTAGCAGATTGACACCAAGCTTTAATCTTCTACATGATATTTTACTATTCACATGTTAGCACACCAACTGCAAGCTTGTTAGCATTCTAATGCAGAGCTTTGATGTCCTACATAGTATCTCACTATCAACATATTAGCAGATTGACACCAATCTTTAATCTTCTACATGATATGTTACTATTCACATGTTAGCACACCAACCGCAAGCTTGTTAGCAGTCTAACACAGAGCTTTGATGTCCTACATAGTATCTCACTATCAACATATTAGCAGATTGACACCAATCTTTAATCTTCTACATGATATTTTACTATTCACATGTTAGCACACCAACCGCAAGCTTGTTAGCAGTCTAACGCAGAGCTTTAATGTCCTACATAGTTTCTCACTATCAACATATTAACAGACTGACACAAAGCTTTAATCTTCTACACTGTATCTTGCTATCCATATGTTAACACACACAGTGACACAGCAATATTTACGTTCGTATATATAATCTTACTTCCCTCATGTTAACCACAATAGCATTATCAACTCTCAAACCCTTCGACGGTTTGCAAAGATTGGCCTTTTCAAACAAGCTAAACGCCTACTGTGTATGTATTTGCTTAATGGATGAATCAACAACAACAGAACCAATCGAAGGTGTTTTGCAATCAATTATAGAGCTGCATTTATAATGCCAGTATGAACAGTACGTAATAAGAAGTTTTGGAAATATGTCAATACTGTAGGGTTTTACACAATTGTACACACACGCACACACAAACGTAAAGAAATATGTGCATTCGTAAAAAAATGTATGTTTACAATAATAAGATATGTATTACTACCATGCTTTCAATTTCGTGTATGTTAATAGTGTCAGTATTCGAATATATCATAATTACACAGAGTGACAGCAAAGAGCAATGTTATCAATACCTGGGCTTTAGTAATGTGTACTTTAATATCTGTTTGTTTACATTTGTTAATATGGCAACTTATGCGTCTTGTGAAATAAAGAAATAAACAAGAAACAAACACACACTGGAATAAGGTTCAATTTAATGTTTACGTATTTCTTATGCCACATTAAGAATATTATGTTTACATATATTCAGCCAGCAGTAAACATGCAAGATTCCATATGGCTAGTGTTATTAAAATGATGGTAATGGGTGTCGTGTTCTAAAAAAAATTTACAGTTTAAAATTTGGATATGTACAATGAGATTAACAATCTATAAATGGTATGTTAGAGAAATGTATAACATAAAAGTCTACATACATTTGCTTTTACATATCCAAGCTTGAACAATTTAAAAGTAGCACACACGCTTAACCATAAACAACTTTCAGCACAGGATCTTTGATTAGCTAGATAACAGTTTCACGGCCTAGTAGTGAACTGTATTTACACGGTCAATGATTACTTCGTCATAAGGGCAATGTATTCAAAAGAAAGGGATGTAATAAATGCACTACAATAATATAAATCATCTAATAATTACATGAAAATAAAGCAAACACTTATAATAGTTACGGTTGCGTATAATGGAGCATACCATACGAAATTTACCTTTCGGAAATTTCTAACATTTTGTTGCATTTTATGAATATTATTACATTCATTTTAAAAACAATATGCGAGTCGCTGTCACCACAACAGAGCTAACTTAAACAGGCATCAGCATATATGCTAACTCTAACCTTACTATTAACAGCTACAGGAGCAGCCAGTGTTGTCTTCTGTCAGTTACTTGTCTAGTTCGCTCCATGACTTCGACGCCGGTCAAGGTTCAAGGTTCAGCTCTTGTGATAAGCACGGCTTTGCTGTCACAATCGTCGCCGACGAGCGCCCGGGGTCGCGAGCTGTTCCTCCCCATATGTCGTGCACGAGGACGACAACAAGCGTGAGAAATTTGGTCGGGTGGATAATTAACACCTATCGCCTTCAGTGTACAGATGCCAATGTACACGTCCATGTGGTTCTGGTGTAGGGCCATAGCTCACTCGTTCTAAGGTTTGTAACCTGGATAAAGAGGGGAGACGCCCAAGCCAGAACCTCTCACGCAAATCTTTTATGATGGGATAACTCTTAATTATATATTTTTTGTATTTGTTTGGTTATGTCCCTCGCTGTGTTCAAAGAAACACTGGATGTCAACAACATCGGTGACGAAGATGGCACACGACATAAAACTACACCCCCTTCCACGCCTTCTAACGACACAAGTTGATAGAAGATGATGAGGATGATGATGATAATAATCATGACAATAATAATAACAAAACATTTGCCATTGACCTACAATAGAACAATTAGATAGATGTTTAAGCATACAACCATGAAGGAATGATTATTCCGTGAGATAAGCAGAAGAAAAGGTGTGATTCCCATTAAGACATGTTATTAGAGGAAACATAAGACCACACTATATGTACATGTAGAGCGTAGGATACAACGTTGGTAGAGTGGCTGCTTCTTTCCGGCTGCAACTTGTTCCAGCCAACCCAGCTGTAAACGAGTACCAGATTTACTGTTAGGAGAAAGGATAGAGGAACAGGAATTGGTTTTCACAAAACCTGAAGTTTTTGGTTTGATTAGAGGTTTCAATTTCTGGATTCTGTGACGAAGACTTGCCCTTTTCTACCACAGACTGTTGTACTTTGTGCGGTATCATGACGTATTGACCAGTTCATGGATTCGTATGTGTATCAGAACAATGAAGATTCTAGTACCTCATCCCTGGCGGTAATAAAAATAAATTTATATATCAGTGATATTGTAAGCCAAGACATCGAGGAAGGGAACTGGCTATCCCCATCTGATAAAAGCTAAAACCTCTTATAGAGAAGTTTCTACCACAGCATCCACGACTACATTATATTTATATTACTCGATGTATCCATGAATGTAAACAGCAAATTGGCTGTGTTTGTATTCTGACATTCTTTCCTTGACATAATGAACAGTTTCTTGGGCGGATTGTCGCTACGGTTGGCACGTTCTAAATGCATGTTTTTGCTCGTGAGCTTCAATCCCTTCTGTATTTTGTGTTGGCCTTTTATATGATCACAGCAGTTCATATTTGTCACACATTAGTTGGTAGTCAGCATTTATTGCTGAGAGTACAGAGAACCAAGAAGACCAAAGTAGAGAGAGAGAAAGAGAGAGAGGAGGAACAACAGAAACATAAATATTGTTAGATGACTGTTAATTTGTGCAGGTGTTAACAACAATTCGAGGTAAATCTTCTTCTTCGTACGCTGTCAGACGTCAACTTGAATTTTTTCGAAGAAGGCAGCTGTCATCCTGAGGCTGTCGACACTGCCATAGAGCTTGTCTAGTGTTGCCACTGGTGATGGCCACATGTGCTTTCTCTGGTTCTCGTATGTCGGGCAATTTTGCAGCAGATGTTCCGCGGTCATTTTCCCTGTACCACAGGTGCATTCGTCAGTACCACCTTTCTTCACTTTATTGAAGAGATGGTACCTCAGTCTGTTGTGGCCTGTGCGGAGTCTGAAGACCACGACCTGCTCTCTTCTGTTCAACTGGTAGTAGGCATAATTTTGTTGTGTAGCCAGTATGCTCTGTTTCCCATTTGGCCATGTATCTGGCCCTAATAAACCTTTTGAACTCTTCGTAGGTCACACTAGATTCTGGTTGTGGTAACCTTGCACCTTCTTTAGCCAGTCTGTCTGCCTCATCGTCCACTACTCCAGCGATGTTAGGGCCTGCTGCATCCGATTGTTTGCTATGGTGAGATTTTCTTCAGTGGTCCACAAAGCCAGATCGTCTGCAAACATGGAGCTGTGGACTCTTCTTAATATATTCTCTATTATGTTGTTTATATACACCAGAAAGTGTGGGTGACAGTACTCCCCCTTGGGGTACTCCCTGCTCCAGTGTCACATTTTTACTCATCTTCCCTTGTACTTGAACTCTGGCTGTTCTGTTTTCGAGATAGTGGCTGACCAATCTGTACATTTGTCCAGATACTTCACTTCTTTATAGCTTGACTTTAAGTCCCTCTTTCCCCACCTTGTCAAATGCCTTCTCTAGATCCACCAAAACCGCTACTGTATGCTTTTTCTCCTGGTAAGCATCCTCTATTTTCTGCGCTATGAGAGTGATTTGATCCTCAGTGGATCTGTGTTGTCTAAATCCTGCTTTCTGTGTAATTAATATGTGTTTTTCTTCTAGGTGCCACATCAGTCTGATGTTTATCATACGCTCCATCAGTTTACCTACACAGCTCAGTAAACTGATAGGCCTGTATCAAATTTGGATCTGTTCTATCTTTTTCTTTCTTTGGTACTGGTATTCGATGTAAATGATTTTAACATGAAAAGGAAAAGGTAATCCTTTCGCAATCATTGATGTCGAGGTTGAAGTGTTAGAGACTTCACTGTACTAGGCCTCAGATTTTTATGAGGTGGGGTGGCCAACTCATGTAGTCGCCACATTTCCTTCAATGATACTTAGCGACGTACATGTTTAGTTATTAATGAGAATATCATTTGACAGAGTTGAGAGTAAGTAAACACGATTAGAAATGTGAATCAGTTTCTACAGCTTTATGAAAGTGGTTAGAGTTAGTGTGTGACTTTATCTATGCCGAGATAGCATTTCTTGAAATCATTCCTCTTGCACAGTTTATAAGAATGAAATAGCCGATATCCTGACTTCAAAAGCCATATCAGCATGTTGTTGTTATTGTTGTTGTATTTATTGTTGTTGTAGAATGCCCGTAATATGTAAGATTAATTTTGTGTGCGTCCTGCAAAAGAGGTTAAGTGGCGGGCTGCAACAGGATGTAAGAATAGCCTTGAGAGTTTGAAAGATTAGTTGGCAGGGGCATAAACTTAAACATAAAGATACACCTAAGTACCTAGGAATTACAATGGATCGCACATTGTCCTACAAAGAACAATGTGAAGCGGTAAAACAAAAAGTTAGCACAATCATAAAACGTACTGAGTAAGCTAACAAACACGGCATAACTTAACTTAACATAACGTTTTTATATTGGTTTAGAAAACTCATCAGAGTCTGTAGACAACCAGTCCCATTTGCATTACCCTGCTCTAATAACTATGTACATCATATTTATTCTTAAATGCATTAACTGTCTCTGCCTCCACTATTTCCTGGGGCAAAGCATTCCAAGCATTCACCACTGTCTGAATTTTAAAAAATGTCCTGTGTCCAATTTGGACCTTTCGTTACTTAATTTGTATCTGTGCCCTCTTGTTCTCGCTGGTGGTTGTATTTTGAAAAACTTGTTATAGTCTAATTTAACTTTTCCTGTGATTATCTTATCAACTTAGATTAAGTCAGGTTTAATTCTTCTCTTTTCTAGACACTAATGGCCGGTTTTTCTGAGTCTTTCCTCGTAACTGTAATTCTGGAATCCCACTATCAGTTTTGTCGCTATTCTTTGTATCCTTTCAAGCATATTTATAGATCTTCAACGATAAGGACTGTACACAGTACTCCGATCTAGGTCTAACTAATGCTTTATACAGTTTGTCAATCACCTCATTACTCCTATGTTAAATATTTCTTTTTTTAAAATTATACCTAACGTTGCATTTGACTTATTCACTGCTACCTGGACTTGCTCACTCACCTTACCTGTATGCTCTATTATTACCCCTATGTCCCTTTCATTATCTATCATTCTAGTATTGTTCTCGCCAATTCTGTAATTTTGTTCCATTTTTTACTTCACACCACTCAGAGTACTCCTTATTTATGTCAATCGCTGTCTTCTTCCCGTTAACCAACTTTCAATCCAATCGGCAACCTGCCCATCTATCCCATGTGATTTTAACTTTTTAAATAATCGTTGATGAGGTACTATATCAAAAGCCTTTGCAAAATCTAGATAAATAACATTCACTGGTTCTCCCTTATCTATGATTTTAGTAATCACCTCCATGCACTCCAATAGATTTGTTAAGCACGGTCTCCCACTAGTAAACCCATGCTGACTATTTCTGATTAGATTTAACATGTCTAGATGCATTACAATGTTTTCTTTCATTATTGACTCTAACAATTTACAGACTATGCACGTTAAACTTACTTAATTAGCTGGATCTGATTTCTTTCCTCTTTTGAATAAGGGAATCACTCCTGCATCTTTCCAATCTCTTTGAACAATCCATTTTGCAAGTGATTGAGAAAATAATATAGCCATTGCTTAACTAGTTAGTCTATACTTCAAATAGCATTGATGAATGGATACCATCTTGATCTGTACATTTATCCACTTTTAATCCTTCCAATCTTTTTAGAACCATTTCCTCCGTAATATAGAATGATTTTAAACGCACTATTTCCATTTGACATTTGAAAATATGTATAGGCTCTGGTATCTTGGAGGAGTGTTTTTTTGTATAGACTGTGCCAAAGTATTGATTTATTAGATTAGCTATCTCCATATTTTCTCTGCTTATTGTCACTGTACTGTCTATAAGAAAGCCTACCTTGTCTTTAGGTCTTTGTTTATTTCTAACATTAGAAAAGAAGTTTTCACCATCAGTCTTGATCCTATTAGTAAATTTTTTTCGAAGTCTATTTTTGCTGCTTTATTTACTTTCTGAGCTATGTTTTGCTTGTCCAAATATTTGTAATATATTTCTTTTGATTTACTTGCCTTTATATACATTGTCCAGGCTTTATTTTAAGCTCTTGTACATTTAGCTACAAATCTAGTAATCCACTTTTTATGATTGGTGTTTACCTTCATACATGGAACATATTCGACTTTTAGTTGTTCTAAAAGTGTTTTGAAACACTCTGCCTCTTGTTCAACGTCTGTACCTCTGACAATATCTTTCCAGTTTATGTGGCTGTCTGTATCTTTCATCTTCTGTGCATCTGTCTTAGAGTAGTCGTATGCTCGCGAGTGTATATTTACATACATTGTAAAAGCTGTTATATGATATATTTTATGGACAACTGATCACTGCAGCTAAAGGAATCGACTACCCCACACCGCGATTCAAGGACGTATTCAAGATCGATATGACGTCATGCGACATCCAAGCCGAAAGCTCAGGATTGAGTCGATTGCAGACAGTCAGTTGGGAGGTGCACAGTAGTTGCCGACGCTTGTAGAGGCCATCTGGATCCAGAGAAATGGGCACGACTGAAAAGATCGGGGAACACCCCGGCAAGTCAGCCTCCTCAGCCCCGTTGTACGATCTGCGACAGGGACTGCCACTCACGTACCGGCGTTTGCAGCCATAGCAGACTGTGTCGAAATACGGGAGACAGAGTTGGGCAAACGTCGCCAGGGCGCCAGGCGCATGATGATCAGTTACTGAGACGCCAATAAACTGATGAATATTAAATGTATTTACTTGTCTTGGCTTCGTTTGTTCTCCATCTCCCGCTACCAAACCCTGACACGGGCCTAAGTAGCAGAACGCAGTCCAGAGAACGGAATGCGTTATGTCGATATTTGCACCTTTCGGTCCAACACATCCGACTTCAGCAAGCATTTTTGAGTACCGGGTTAGCATTCCCTCTTCGATCCCTTCTCCTTAACCAGTCTGCTCTGTTGCAGCCTGTTTTCAAGAATACTGCGCGGACGTGTAGAACGGCCTTGGCAGCTCCGGTTCGCTAGCCCTTACACTATCAGTCAGCTATGGTTCGATGACCGCTGCAGCTCATGCGCTGCTCACCATCTTGATCCGGTATTTACTTGATTTTGAAGAAATATGATCATGACAATAATAATGGGCTTATCGCCGTCGATGAGAATAACCATCATCATCATGTGTCATACTGCGCCCTTAAGTCTGTGGGCGGATGTGTGCATGACAGATTAAGCCAACACCAGCTGGTGCTGGTTTTCTTTCTACTCTATACTTCCACCTGATCGCCCGTCGACCCTCGCTAACTGCATGCAAGGCTCTTTTTTGGCCTCGCCTTTTTCAGGCTAAACGATTTACTGCCAGGATTCACTGAATCGCTTTTATTGACGTCCAGGTGATCGCCTTACATCGCTAAGCTCGCTAAACAGAAGTTTCTTTTGGAACCTTTCACTTGACATTCGAGAAACTTGGCCAGTCTATCTCACTTTAAATTTCTAAAAAAGTGTATGAATAGTGTAGTAGTAATGAAAAGAGTATGGTTATTTGTGATGTGGTCTTGTAGCCAATTTGGAGTATGTGTCATGTAGAAATGATTCAACCTCCTGGCGTGTTTGGCGTACACACTCCAGCTCTCTCACCCATAGATCAGGGTTTAGAGACTGGCCGGATGATTGCCAATCAAATTAGTTGCTTTTTAACAATATACTTCATTTAAACATTCAAATCTTCTTCGGGCAATATCAGGTAGTACTATTTACTCATGTTTATCTTCTTTTTCTTTCTCTTCTTTTTCGTCTTCTTTCTCTTCTTTTTCGTCTTCTTTTTTTTCTTCGTCTTCTTTTTCTTATTTTATCTTTCTCTTCTTCTTCTTCTTTTTCTTCTTCTTTCTCTTCTTCTTTTTCTTCTTTTTTTCCTTCTTTTTCTAGCTCACCGACAATTGTATTAAGTCTACACGTAAAGGCCAGTTCTATGGACAAAGTCTACTGTGGTGGGGAGTTCTTCAAGACTCTCACAAAAGTGTGTATGTGTGGGTTCATCTCCGTGGGTCAGTATTCACAACGCAGTTGCTTTAGCATGTTACAGTCTTGACAAAGGAAGGGTTCTGATACTAACACGTAACTGCATAATGAGGAGCGCGGTAGCTGTCAATCACACTGGATAAGCAGAAATTGTAGGACTCGACATAATGACACAAGAAACGAAGATCCGCATCTTCAACCTGTATGGCCCACCCAACAAATACCTGTCGCTCTCGAGTATGGAAATCAAGAACTCCAGCTGCCTAGTAGTTGGAGACTTCAACAGCCACTCGGAGAGATGGGGATATTCGGACACAGACAACAGAGGTGATGAAGTGGAAGACTGGGAGATAGACACAAATCTCTATCTTTTCAATAGGCTGGAGGACAGTCCTATCTTCTATTCTAGAAAATGGCATACCACCTCTGCTCCAGACTTGGCCTTTTCCATGGTTGATATTCACCACAAAATAGACGGCCAGGTGCTCAACCAATTGGCAGGTAGCGACAAAAGGCCAATTAGGCTAGAAATTGATATGGAAGTAGGCCCACAGGAAATAAAAGCGCTCCCACGTTGGAACTATAAACGAGCCGACTGGGACAGATTTGCAATTCTGACAGATCGGCTATATGAAACCATCAACACATGGAATAACAATATGAAACCTATGGTGGAAAGCCTAAGCAAAGCAATAATGCAAGCAACCACCGAAACCATCCCAAGAGGGGCAAGGAAAAACTACAAGCCATATTGGATTGATGAATTGCAGAAAGCGGAAGACGAAGTCTCAAATGCTAGGAACATGGCAGAGAGATAACAATATATGGAGGCAAATATCGCCCTCAAGGCTATCACGGCGAAATACAAAAGAACACTAAACCATATAACAAGAGACAGCTGGAAAAATAAAACAGAAAGCCTCAATTTAGATAAAGAAGAGAACAAACTATGGAAGTTAGTCAGAGCCATGAATGACGAAACACCATCAAATAAAAAAATTACCATCAAGCATGGCGACAACATGCTTACTGGAAAAAAAAAGCAGCAAACGCCTTTATAGAACGAACACTATGCCAGAGCAAACCACATTGATGTCCCTACAGACAGGCACACAGACAATGGTGAAGAACAAAAGAGCCACGACAACATCAATATGGCACCAGAGGAGCACATTATGGCAATACTAACAATGAATGAAAAGGAAGAGGCCATGAGAACTCTAAAGAAAAGGAAATCGCCCGGAAAAGATGGGGTAACACGAAATGCTGATGGAGTTGGGCCAAATAGCAAAGAGGAAGTTACTATCAGTCCTGAACCAAAGCTGGAAAAGGGGAATTGTACATCAGACATGAAAAGACGCTGTACTTATACCAGTACCAAAGAAAGAAAAAGATAGAACAGATCCAAATGGATACAGGCCTATCAGTCTACTGAGCTGTGTAGGTAAACTGATGGAACGTGTGATAAACACCAGACTGATGTGGCATCTGGAAGAAAAACACATACTAATTCCACAGCAAGCAGGCTTTAGACAGCACAGATCCACTGAGGACCAGATCACTCTCATAGCCCAGTTAATAGATGATGCTTACCAGGAGAAAAAACACACAGTAGCGGTTTGGGTGGATTTAGAGAAGGCATTTGACAAGGTGTGGATAAAGGGACTTAAAGTCAAGCTACGAAGAAGTGAAGTTTGTGGGAAAATGTACAGATGGATCAGCGACTACCTCGAAAACAGAACATCCATAGTTCAAGTACAATAGCAGATGAGCAAAAAGGTGACACTTGAGCAGGGAGTACACCAAAGGGGAGTACTGTCACCAACACCTTTCCTGGTGTATATAAACAACATCACAGAGAATCTACCAAAAAGAGTCTACAGCTCCATGTTTGCAGACGATCTGGCTATGTGGACGTCTGAAAAAAATCTCACCATAGCAAGCAATCGGAAGCAGCAGGCCCTAACATTGTTGGAGGAGTGGGCGAACTCATGGCTGGTCAAAATAAATGAGGAAAAAACAACGTGTACGATATTCTCGCTTTCAAACAAACCCCAGAACACCAAAATAAGTCTTAAATGCAAATATCTGCGGACAAACGGCAACCAAAACTACCTGGGAGTCACATTTGATCGGTGCATGACATGGAAAAGTCAGATCGAGAGAAACCGAATGAGAGCCAGACAAAGAATGGCAATCATGAGGAAACTTGCTGGCACAAGTTGGGAAACACGAAACTGTACACTGGAAGAGTGAGACCAGTTCTCGAATATGGCATTGCGGCATGGGCAACAGCAGCAAAGGCGAACTTTGATAAAATTAGCAAACTTCAAAACCAAGCCATGAAAGGTGTTCACCGCACGCTGCTGCCCATTGGTGATCATTCTTATTCAGCAAATGATGTTAACTGTAGATACAAATTGTTCCTGTATCTCAACATTTGTGTCATGTTCTGATGCCCATCGCAGGCCGTGATGGCGACTATGTCAAGACAGGTTTTTGTTAATCGTCTAAGGGAAAGTTGTTAGCCATTTGTGTGCTATGGTCTCCCTTGTCAAGTGTATGTCACGTACCCCTTCTCGAAATAATGTTTTTAAATACCTAAAATACAATAGCAAAGAACCAGTTATATAGAAATAGTTAAAAAACAAACACAAACGTACATGTGATATATGTGTCTTTCTTAACAATTTCAATAGAAATACAATACATTTAAAATAGAAGAAAGTTAATTTCATTATTGTTTGAATGAACGTGCTGCGTATATATGCAAGGCTGAAGAACGGGTCACAAAGATCAAGAAATGCTGACCGCGTGAAGGCTTGTTGTTTCTCTTTCTCGAAGAGGATTCAACTGGTGTGTTGTACATGTTAGACATGCTGCCATGTTAGACATCTAATCGGTTTCGATTTGTTTTTCGTTTTTGCTACAAATGTCGAAAATCGATATTTGCAGAGATATATTGTTGGAAATGGAATGAAAACTTGCATAGCTCGCTTTACAAGATAAGGCTAGTTTACTAACTGCATTGTAGATAGTCTGTTCACACCAGGAATGTGTCCACGTGCGATCTAGCCCGGTGGGTCTAACAACTAGCAAAATGTAAAAGTACTGATGAGCGTAAACACAACTCAACGAAGTCCAAAATCTATACCTGAATTTAAAGTACAACCAAGATAACGATCACAGGCAAGGCAAAGACCAAACCTAAAGTTATTTTAAAACAACAGAAGATTGAGAAAGTCACAAGCTTTGAGTACCTCTGCTCAGTTATAACGCCAATGGCTACGGCAATGCAGAGGTTCAATAAAATGAGAAACTGATGACAGAACATTAATAAAATGAAAATAACTATTCTGTGAACTTGCATTATACCGATGAAGACATATGGATGTGAAACGTGGACCCCCACACAAACACTTAAGAAAAGGATTGCATCTTTTGAACTAAAGGACTATAGAAAAGTGCTCAAAATACAATGGATAGCAAAAAGGAAAAATGCAGATATCCTTAACTTAACTTAACGTCCTTAAACTGGTTTAGAAGACTCTGCAGAATCTGTATACATACAGTTTCATTTCATCACCTTGCTCTAAAAGCTATGCGCATCCAATGTATTATTAAATGCATTAACTGTCCTTCCTTCCCCTACCTCCCTTGGCAATGCATTCCAAGCATTCACCACTCTCTATTTTAAAAAATATTTCCTAATATCGAATCTGGACCTCTCTTTAGTTAATGTATAACTATGCCCTCTTGTTCTATTCGGTGGCTGTTGTTTTTTTTTTAAAACTTGTTATAGTCTAATTTATCCATTCCTCTGATCATCTTATAAGCCTGTATTAAGTCACCACGAATTCTTCTCTCTTCTAGACACTGTAGGCCGGTTTTTCCTCATAACTGTAATTCTGCAATCCCACTATCAGCTATGTCGCTCTTTTTTGTATTCTTTCCAGCATGTTTGTATCCCCTCTATGATAATGACTCCACGCCTGTACATATAACTCCAATCTAGGTCTAACTAATGCTTTATACAGTTTGACTATCACTTCCTTGCTCCTATGTTTAATATTTATGTTTATCATACATAACATTGCATTTGCCTTTTTAATTGCTACCTGAATTTGCTCACTCACCTTACCTGTATGATCTAGTATAACTTCCAAGTCCCTTTCCTTATCTATCTTTCTAATATTGTTCTCTCCCATTATGTAATTATGTTTCATATTGGATCTACCCATGTGGATGACTGTACATTTATCTACATTAAACTCCATTTGCGAACCTACAAACCCCTCTCGAATTTTATCTAAATCCGATCTCAATATATCCACATCTGCTTGAGATATAGATAAATATATATATATATATATATATATATATATATATATATATATATATATATATATATATATATATATATATATATATATATATATATATATATATCTATACTATAGATCCTACTTAATTTCAAGCAAAATTGTTTAGTAAACAACATCTTGTCTCGAAAGCTAAAATAGTTTCTTCTGCTTCTTCGTTCGTCTTCAGACCTCAGCTTCAATGATTTTAACAAAGGCAGCAGTCGATTCAAGACTCTGTACGCTTCCGTACAGCTTCTCGTGGAAGGACACTGGCTGTTGCCAATTGTTACTTCTTTTGTCGGTATACAGCGGACATGACTGCAAAATATATTATGCCTTCATGGGGGCTGTGCCGCAGGCACAAATCTCTGTAGTGCCAATCTTGAACTTGTTTTACAGATGGCATCTGAGTCTGTTGTGACCTGTGCGTAGCCGGAAAATGATCACCTGGTCTCGCCTGGAGAGTTGATGGTAGGCATCGTTTTCTATGTGGCCAATGTGATCCTATTTTCCATTTTGCACTGTACGTTGTCCTGATGAATGCTTTAGTTTCATTGTATGTGATTTCTGTATCACTCTGCTGCAGCATTCCTCGCTCTCTGGCGAGTTGTCCGCCTCCCCGTTGCCTGGAATGTCTCAGTGGGCTGGTGTCCATTTGACTGCTTTTTTTTTAATCACTGGGCTCTTGAGGACCATTATACTGCTAGGTTGTCTGTGAAAATGACCACTTGCTTTGCTGTATAATAGTTTGACCACATCAAACGCCATACTGACCTAGAAAGAACGATACAGGAGGGTTTGGACCTTGGAAAGCGGGGCTGAAGCAGACCGATGAAAAGATGGAAACAAGAAATCACGGAGGTCCTGACGATGACAACGATAGAGACGATACTTCTGGCTTGAGATCGAGTTACAAATCGGTTGTTGTGAAAATGATTTTCTGCAAATGATATGCAACATGATGATGAAAATGATGATGATGATGATGATGATAATAGTGATGATAATGATGATAGTGAGCGATTTTTTGTGCTTTGTAATAATGCTTGTTATGGTATACACAAATATATGTGACTTTATTGTTGACGTAGATCTAGCAAATACTATTTTCATTTATAAACATCATTGCATAATTTCAGAAGTGCCGGTTATGCTAGCAATCAGCTAGAGGTTAGTGATATTTAAGATAATATCTGTTGGTAACTGAAACGCTAGTCCGGTGAAGCACACCATATTGTCCAGGACGTTGCGTCAGGGTCAATCACAATGTTTTTCGTCCATCACGAGCCTTTACTTTTTTGCCAACTTTAACCAGTGGCAAGAAAAAGTCAGGACGACTAGATATGAGCTCGGGTGCAGTGGTTGACCACGGATGCTCAAGTGCCTGGCCGTGTTCTGTGCAGTCCACACCGATCAGCACATTTACATTCCGTTCTCTGGACAACATTCTGCTACTTAAGCCATATCAGGGCTTGGTGGTGCAAGATTGAGAACGAACGACCCTAAGCCAGCAAGCCAAATAATAAAAAAACAGAATGCGATACTGGAGAAAACACTAAAAAGCTATATTTCTTTTTTTTGCCTCGTTTACCGGGGTTCCTAAGAGGCAGTATATTGTTCTGTGTTTTGCACTTTAGAGCCTGGTTAAACCATATTCAGCACGAAATTTAATAGGTGTACGACCCTGTCAGATCAGGAATCTGAACACATACATGTTTTGTTTGTGATCCATCGAAACTTCGCAACCACGTATGAACACTTCTATAAAAGCTTACCACATGCAATTCCAAATTCATATCTTTTCTATCGTTATCGCTGCTTGTTTCAAATCTATCAATAACATGACCTCTCATAGTGTATCCGGGGTCGCTTACTGAGAATGGTAGAATATAACCGCCACAGAATACTGTCACAGTAGGTCAAGGGCAAACAATCTTAAGGTGAGCTATGTAAGTATTTCTCCTGAGTGGCCAAAACATTCATTGCATGTTGAACGCGAGGACTAAGAGTTGTCCATGGATGTGGCAATCTCAAAATGTACAAATTATCGCTACCCTACTGCAAATAACTAGAAAAAGTCTTTCCTAAAAGCTGGTTATGGTAAGTCAAATACAATGCTGGACCTGTGCTTCAACAAAAAGAGATGAGTGATCTTGATTTAACTAAACTTAACGTCTTTATACTGGTTTAGAAGACTATGCAGAGTATGTACGCAACCAGTTTCATTTACATTTCCTTGCTCAATAAGCTATGCGCATCCAATGTATTTTTAAATGCATCAACTGCCTCTGCTTCCATCACTTTCTTGGAAATGCGTTCCAAGCATTCACCCCTCTCTGACTAAAGAAATATTTCCAAATATCCAATCTTGACCTTTCTTTATTTAATTTGAAGCTATGCCTTTTTGTTCTGATTTGATTGATTGAACTCCATGCATGTATTGAAAGGCGTGACTAAAGAGAGTTGTGCATGAGGATAGCAACCTCAACTGTTACATAAACTCCTACTGCAAGATCATGCAAAGCTTTTTGCTGAAGTCATCTTGATGGAGTTTGACTGTACTTGTACTGATGTGCTTCGGCTGGCGCGAAAAAAATGTCAAGAAAAGAGATCTTCCTTGTTCGTCTTCAGACCTCGAATTCAATTACTCTAACGAAGGCAGCAGTTGACTTGAGGGTCCGAGCACTTCTGTACAGCTACTCGTGGAAGGACACTGGTTGTTGCCAAATGCTACTTCTTGTCGGTAAACGATGGGCAGGGCTGTAAAATGTGTTCTGATGTCATGGGGGTGTGCCGAGAAGATAGATGGCCAGCTAGAGTCGTTGCCTTGTGTTTTAAGTCAAGTCAGGTACTCCTCATACTCAACCATTGTCTTTCGTGTTGATCGTCCACGGCAACGTTTGGTGAGTCTCGGGCAGCGTGGAGGAAGACGGAGTAGAATCGAAATGTCTCAGCCAGGTGTTCTGCGGGAGACTCCATTAGTGGTGAGGTCTTGTATTTCGTATAGTGTAAAGTGCAGAATCTGCAACAAAAGAAAAAGTATTTGTAAGATTATGTGTTTATATTAATATTAGTCTTAGTAGACCTGTAATTCTACAATAGAAGATGACCATGTGGAGGTCCCAGCTGTGGTGTGAGCTGGATAAAGGAGGGATGAGGATTTCCTGCTTAGCGTGTTAGGCTCGAGCAGCTTATTACTCCGCTGTGTTAAGACAAGTGCCAAGAAGTTTGGTTAATAGATCTGCGAGTCCATCTTAAAAGACTCAAACACTAGACCAACTTGACACGCAGCCTGTTAGGCGCCATCTATGCTGCTCTTAACAAACCAACTAAGCATGGCCGGTGTTGTGTCATGTCACACAGTTAGTCGCCTCTTATGACATGCTCTATGTAGGGCATTGGTCCTATTTTTGCCATTGCCATACCCAAAGATCCAGAATCATTCGGGATGTTTACTGTAGTACGCCGTCCATACAGTGGGCTAGAGGACATATATTGCTTATACAGAGAATACTAGTTGTTTTTGCTTGTGAATGCACATAGCGACAAAGGGGCATTTTGCTACTCAGATATTTAGCTCGCAATATCACTAGACCTATAAACGAATAATGCGAATCAGAATGTAAACATGCAATTCCCTAGTAGTGGATCCAACGGGAAGCATCGACTGGTTCATTTCTTCTTCTTCTTTTTCGTGCGTCTTCAGATATCAACTTCAATGACTCTAACGAAGTCATCAGTCGACTCAAGGCTCTCTACGCTTCTGTACAGCTTCTCGTGGAAGGACACTAGCTGTTGCCAAATGCTACTTCTTTTGTCGGTATACTGTGGACATGACTGCAAAATATGTTCTGCCTTCATGGGGGCTGTGCCGCAGGCACGAAGGTCTGTAGTACCAATCTTGAATTGAACTTGTGTACAGATGACATCTCAGACTGTTGTGACCTGTGCGTAGCCGGAGAATGATAATCTATGTGGCCAGGGTGTCGTTTTTTTTTCTCCATTTTGCACTGTACGTTGCCCTGATGAATGCTTTAGTCTCATTGTATGTAATTTCTGTATCTAACGTAGGTTAGGTTCTTGATTTTGTTCCATAGCGGTATTTTAACCATTCCTATCTATTTTTTATACTCCACAGGCGATAAGAGAGAGACTGGAACATGAGGGAACTACGTTTTGAACTCTCCCAGTTTTACTACTATAATCGCTCAGCAATTTATAGAATGTACAAACCGACACTATGGAAATAGTATCTTGCTATCCCCATGTTAACAAACTGACCCTAGGCATTACAGTTCTAACTAGTATCTTACTATCCATATTTTAACAAACTCACCCTAGGCATTAAAGTCCTAGCTAGTATCTTACTATGCTACATCAAGTTTTAATGTCATATATATATTATCTTACTCTCCACAGACTATCATTCCAGCATTAAATTTTGATGTCCTACACAGTATCTACCCAAGCACATGGTAACAGTCTTTTATATAATACCTTACTATATGAATATTAACATACAGACAATAAACGGTATTGTCCTACAAAGTATCGCACTATCCCCATTAAATATAAGTTCACTGACTCGAAACTTTACAGTCCTACATTGTAATTTGCTATCTATATATTAACAGATCAATACCAAGTTTTATTGTTCTTCAAAGTATTGTACAATCCCAATGGCATCAGACTTACAGACAGCTTTAATGTCTTACACAAGATCTTACAATCCACATATTAACAAACCAACTCTAGATTGAATGCACTGCACAGTATCCACTATCCAGATGTTAGACTTACCCAAAACGTTGGTGTCCTACATAGTTTCTCACTGCCACCATGTTAACAGGCCAACACAGAGTTTAAATGTCTTACAGAGTATCTTACTTTCCACAGGTCAACAGGCCAACATAGAGCTTGAATGTCCTACAGAGTATCTTACTATCCACATGTCAACAGGATAACACAGAGCTTGAATGTCCTACAGAGTATCTTACTATTCACAAGTCAACTGGCCAATACAGAGCTTTAATGTGCTACAGAGTATCTTACTATCCACATGTAAACAGGCAAACACAGAGCTTGAATGTCCTACAGAATATCTTACTATCCACATGTCAACAGGCCAAGACAGAGCTTTAATTTCCTACAGAGTATCTTACTATCCACATGTTAACAGGCTAACATAGAGCTTGAATGTCCTACACAGTATTTTACTATCCACATATCAACAGGCAAACACATAACTTAAATGTCCTACTGAGTATCTTACTATCCACATGTTAACAGGCCAATACAGAGCTTTAATGTGCTACAGAGTATCTTACTATGCACATGATAACAGGCCAACACAGAGCTTGAATGTCCTACAGAATATCTCACTATCCACATGTCAACAGGCCAAGACAGAGCTTTAATTTCCTACAGAGTATCTTACTATCCACATGTTAACAGGCAAACATAGAGCTTGAATGTCCTACAGAGTATTTTACTAGCCACATGTCAACAGGCAAACACATAGCTTGAATGTCCTACAGAGTATCTTACTATCAACATGTCAACAGGCCAACACACAGCTTTAATGTCCTACATAGTGTTTTACTATCCACATGTCAATTGGGCAACATAGCTTGAATGTCTTACAGAGTATCTTACTATCCATATGTCAACAGGTCAACACAGAACTTGAATGTCCTACAGAGTATCTTACTATCCACATGTCAACAGGCGAACACAGAGCTTGAATGTCCTACAGAGTATCTTACTATTCACAAGTCAACTGGCCAACACAGAGCTTGAATGCCGTACATAATATCTTACTATTCACAAGTCAACTGGCCAACACAGAGCTTGAATGTCCTTCAGAGTATCTTACTATTCACAAGTCAACTGGCCAACACAGAGCTTGAATGTCCTACATAATATCTTACTATTCACATGTTAACAAGCAGACACCATGCTTTACTGTTAAAAATAATATCTTACTATCCACGTGTTAACAAACCGACAGTAAATGTTAATGTCCTACACACTATCTTACTTCTTCTTCTTCTTCAACAAATTCACGTTGATGTCTGACAGCGTACTTCGAAGAAGACATCTTACTGTACCCATGTCATCAGCCCGACTCTGAGCTTTGCTATCCTACATGATATTGTACTATCCACATGTTTTAATGTCATTCATAGCATTTTACAGTCTCCATGTCAACAGACTAACACAAAGCTGTAATGTCCTAATATAAAATCTATCTTTCTAAATGTTAGCAGACCTAATAGCAAGCTGTAATGTACTACATAAATTCTTACTATCTAAGTGTTAACAGACCGATGCTATTCGCTAATATCCTACATATTATCTTACTGTCACCATGGGGACGGTGTGGCCTAGTGGTTAAGTGGCACAGCTCAAAACCCAAAGGTGCTGGATTCAATCCCCATCACAGCGCCGTTACCCCAAGGAAGCGAATTCTTAGAAAATGCAAGAGGAAGCAGACCCTTACATAAAATGCATGTTGAAGTTGGTAGCACTTGGTCGACAGGCGCAAAATAAAAACCCCAGTACAATGTACACCACCTTGGCGATTAGAGAAATAAGGCGAACTCAAAAAAACAAACAAACAAACAAACTGTCACCATGTCAACAGAATTACACTAAGCTTCAGTGTCCTATATATTATCTTAATGTCCTCATATAACCAACCGATTCTTTAGATTTAATGCGATACATAGGATCTTACTGTCTACATATTAACATACTGTCTGAGTATCCCAACAGTAACATACACGAACAGTCACCTAACTTTACTGTCCTGCATAGCATTTTACAATCCCCATGTTAACAAACCTACCTAAAAGTATTAGTGTCCTACATAATATCTTACTGACCCCACTTTAACAGATCTAAACTGAGCTTGACGGTCCTATAAAATATCTCACTGACGCCTCTTCAACAGATCAAATCTGATTTTTAATCTCCTACATAGTATCTTAGTATCAGCATGACAAAAGATGAAGGCTAACACTGAGCTTTAAGGTCCTAGGTAGTATCTTACTGTCTGTATATTAACAGATGGACACCAAGATAATTGTCCTGTAAAGTATCATACTATCCCTATCTTAGCAGGCCGACAACAAGCTGTAATGTCCTACATAGTACATTACTAATTTGCATGTTAATAGCCGAAAACAGAGCTTTTGGCATAGATGACGTACATAGTATCTAACTATACAACTGTTAGCAGACAGACACTGAGTTTTATTGTCCTATGTAGCATTAACTGTTTGCATGTTTACAAACCATTCCCATTTGTTAATGTCCTACATGTAATCTTACTGTCCAGAAGTTAACATACTAACACAAAGCTTAAATGACCTACTTTTTATATTTATGTACAAAGATAGCAGTCTGACACAAATCTGTAATGTCCTACCTCTTGTTTTACTATCCACACGTTATAACAGAATGAAAGCAATCTTCACTTTTCTACATAACATCAAACTACCCACTTCAAAACACACAGACAGTGAACTTTCATGGCCTACTTATTTTTTTAATATCCACATGTTAATATACATCAACTGAGAAATAATGTTGTATATATTTTCTCACTATCCACATGAAAACAAACCAACCTCATGAACAGGTGTCCTAAATAGTATATTTTTTCCCCCAGGTAAACAGACCAAAACTGAGTAGTAATGTCCTACATAGTATTTTACTCTCCGCTTGTTAACAGACCAACACTGATCTGTAATGTCCTTTATAGTATCTTACTATCCCCAGGTCAAAATACCAACACAGAGCAGTAATGTCCTACATAGTATCTTACTATCCGCGTGTTAACAGAATGACAGCTAGCATTACTTTACCTCATAGTATTGTACTATCCACTTGTAGCATACGAACAGTGAGCTTTCATGTCCTACATATTTTCTTAATATTCAAATGTCAACGCATAACAGCCGAGATGTAAAGTTGTATATATTATCTTTCCCCTTGATAAAACATCAACACTGAGCTGTAATGTCATACATAATATCTTACTAATCATCATGTTTACAGACCAACACAGAGAACATGTGTCCTACACAATGTCTTAAAGTTCACATGTATTAACAGACCAACACTGAGAACATGTGTCCTACATAATATCTTACAGTTCACATGTATTAACAGACCAACACTGAGAACATGTGTCCTACACAATATCTTACAGTTCACATGTATTAACAGACCAACACTAAGCTTTTCTGTCCTATTAAGTGTGAGACCTTCCATTTGTTAACAAACAGAAACCAATAATAAATTTCCTAAACAGCATCCTGCTGTCCGCATGTCAATAGACCAACAACGAGCTGTAATGTTCTAAATAAATTTTTACTATCAATACATTAACAAACCCACACTGAGCCTTATCGCCAAAATAAAAGTATCTTCCTTTCCCCCCAAAAAGAGATGCAGTAGACTTAATTATTTTATTTGACTATCACAGTGCAAACAGAATCACACCGTGGTTCAATGTCCTTTATATTATCTTGATATTCACAGGACAAAAGAAGTAGACGGACAACAAACTCTACTGTCCCACATAGTATCTTACTTTCCACCTCTCAACTAACTGACCATGTCCGTTAATGTTGTACATATTATACTACTAATCACATGTTAATAGATCCACACTGTGCTTCAAAGCCCTACATTTTATCTTTGAATCCCCATGCCAGAAGAACACTTAGCTTTACTGTTATACATACTATCTTACCATCCACATGTCGACAGACCAGCACCAAGATTTGCTACACTAAATATTATCTTACCATCCACATGTTAACAGACCAGCACCAAGATTTGATACCCTAAATATTATCTTACCATTCACATGTTAATAGACCAGAACCGAGATTTGATACCCTACATATTATCTTACCCTCCACATGTTAACAGACCAGCACCAAGATTTGATACCCTAAATAATATCTTACAATCCATTTGATAACTGACCAATACTAGGATTGGATACCTTACATATTACTTTACTATCCACATGGCAACATATGTAGATCGCCATGTAATTTTACAGTCTTACGTAGTACCTACAATCCATAAATTAACAGACCAACACCAAAATGTGTGTTCTACATAGCATTTTACTTTCACTGTGTTTTAGTGAAATGAGATACCAAAGAATGCAGAGCTGAGGCAAAAGCTATGGTGCAGCCACTATGTCCTGGTAAAGATTATGGACTGCATCATGATTACTGGCTTGCAGATATAACATGACCAAAGGATCCTGAACGCAAAGAGGAATAAAGAATTTGTGCACGCTAGAGGACTAAAATTGAGTTTTAATGTCCTACATATTATCTCTTTATCTACATATTAACAGATAGACACTAAGATTTAATGGTGTACATATTATCTTACTATCCACATGTTAGGAGTCAGATACTGAGCTTAAATCTCTTACATAAGGTCTTACTATTTACAAATCAACAGATGCAAACCAACTTGGAGATTTACTGTCTTGAAAATATCTTACTATCCACATGTTAGTAGACTAACACTCAGCTTTAATGTCCTACATAATATCTCACTATCAACATATTAGCAGATTGACACCAAGCTTTAATCTTCTACATGATATTTTACTATTCACATGTTAGCACACCAACTGCAAGCTTGTTAGCATTCTAATGCAGAGCTTTGATGTCCTACATAGTATCTCACTATCAACATATTAGCAGATTGACACCAATCTTTAATCTTCTACATGATATTTTACTATTCACATGTTAGCACACCAACCGCAAGCTTGTTAGCAGTCTAACACAGAGCTTTAATGTCCTACATAGTTTCTCACTATCAACATATTAACAGACTGACACAAAGCTTTAATCTTCTACACTGTATCTTGCTATCCATATGTTAACACACACAGTGACACAGCAATATTTACGTTCGTACATATAATCTTACTTCCTACATGTTAACCACAATAGCATTATCAACTCTCAAACCCTTCGACGGTTTGCAAAGATTGGCCTTTTCAAACAAGCTAAACGCCTACTGTGTATGTATTTGCTTAATGGATGAACAAGGGTCAAGATGTCGCCGGACATGGTCGCAGTCGATTTCCCTCTTGATAAAACGGTGTTTTGTTTGTGTTTTCTATGATAACTCTCGGACTATTAACGTGATTCCTGGATATAAATGTGCCGACTTGTGAATTAAGCATACTAATTTGAAAGAAGTGATGCAACGAAGTATATAACAGTGTATTTTTAGTCGTGAAAGGTAGACTAATGTGTACAGTTTCGATGGGACAAAGCGTGGTCGAAACTTGACCCAGTCAAAAGCTAGTGTCGCTCCGTGCTGTATCGTGACCCAGATAACGAAGCATGAACACTGAAACGAAGGAGGTCATCCTGACCCCGTCAAACATACGGTACTTCAGAAAGGAGCTCATCGCGCTTCGATCAGCACACTACATCCCTTCAAACTCATATCTACATCTGTTGCGTATGCTGAAAATACACTTAACCGAGGAGACATCGGAACTCACAAGTATACAATCAAGGCAGAAGACCAGAGGAACGAGAGGTGGAAGAAGAATACACAAACAAATGCACTCAAAAACAGATACCTCAAAGCTCGACCCCAGCGATAAAAGAGAAGGGAAGGGCTACCGAGAAAATGAGGCACACGCTGACACCATACTGTCTGCATCCGAACCCTTCACTAGAAGTCTTGACAATGTCTTGCCTCTAGAACATGTTGAGTCCGGACGAGAGAGTGAGGAATATCCTGCGCACATCTCCCTCACTATAAACACATTGCGCAACTCACGACATCACCCTACAGATCACACCCTGACTAGCAGCTCGCAACTGGCAGGGCCCCCAAACTGCAGCGGCGGAACAGGCAGAAAACGATCACGAAAACTACCCATCACGCTTGCAACATGGAATGTCCGCACGCTACTGGACAACACCAAAGCAAACAGATCCGAACGACGGACAGCACTGATCGCCAGGGAACTGGCTAGATACAACATCTGCATAGCTGCCCTGAGCGAGACACGACTGGCAGAGGAAGGGCAGATCACAGAAGAAGGCGCTGGTTATACTTTCTTCTGGAGCGGCCGCAGCAAAGAAGAACGCCGTGAAGCTGGAGTTGGCTTTGCCATCAAGACCAACATGGTCGACAAGCTCACAAGCATGCCCAGAGGAATTAATGACCGCCTGATTACACTGCGTTTCCCCCTAATAGGAGGGCGCCATGCAACACTCATCAGTGCATACGCACCCACAATGACAAATCCTCAGGAAACAAAAGATAAGTTTTATGAGGACATTGAGGCGCTCATCGCTGCAGTCCCCAAATCTGACAAACTGGTCATCCTCGGTGATTTTAACGCTAGGGTTGGCACAGACCATACAGCCTGGGAGGGGGCCATTGGCAGACATGGTATCGGAAAATGTAATAGTAACGGACTGCTCCTTCTGAGGACATGTGCCGCAAATGAACTACTCATTACAAACACAGCTTTCCGACTACCTGTCCGAAATAGAACCACATGGATGCACCCAAGGTCCCGCCACTGGCACCTCATTGACTACATTATCATCAGACGTAGGGATCGAGCGGATGCTATGGTAACGAAGAGCATGTGTGGTGCAGAATGTTGGACCGACCATCGACTTGTCATTGCCAAGCTAAACTTCAAGATCCAGCCCAAAATGCGCCCCCAGGGAAAGAAACCACCTAGGAGGCTAAATGTCTCTCAGCTGAAATACGAACCCACGAGAGGAGGCTTCCAGGAAGAGCTTGAGGGCAGACTATCTGACCTTCGTTTTGAAAAGAATGACATCGAAGAGAACTGGGCATCACTGAGAAACACACTCTACGATACAGCTGTTAAACACATTGGCCCACTCACGCGCAAGCATAAGGACTGGTTTGATGAGAACGATCTGGAAATACAGGGCCTTCTCAATGCAAAACATGAAGCGCACAGGGAATACCAGAGGGACACACCATCTCCGGCAGCAAAAGCTGCCTTCAATACTGCTCGCAAAGCTGTCCAGACCAGGCTTAGAGAGATGCAAGACTCCTGGCTCAGCAAAAGAGCTGACGAAATTGAGATGTTCGCCGAGCGTCATGACACCAAACGGTTTTACGAGGCACTGAAAGCTCTCTACGGCCCGCAGCCCTCTAGTAATACTCCAGTTCGCAGTGCGGATGGGGTACTGCTAACAGATAAGGTTCAGATTCTAAACAGATGGGCAGACCACTTCTGCAAAATACTAAACCACCCATCGTCCATAAATGAAGAGGCCATCCGGCGAATGCCGCAGATGGAACTGAACCTGGCGTTGGATGAAGTCATTACTGAGGAGGAAGTCGACAGGGCAATCAGTTCACAATCTATAGGAAAAGCTCCAGGAGCTGATGCAATACCAGCAGAGATATGTAAGACAGCTGGCCCATCCCTCACCAGAAGGATCACTGAACTCTTCTGTCACATGTGGGCTGAAGGTAAAATTCCGCAGGAGCTAAAGGACGCCTCAATCGTTCACCTGTACAAAAGAAAAGGCAACCGTCAGGAATGCGACAATCATCGTGGAATATCTCTACTCTCCGTAGCAGGCAAGATCCTAGCGCGCTTACTGCTAAACAGGCTCAACAAACACCTTGAACAAAGCCACCACCTCCCAGAAAGCCAATGTGGATTCAGAGCCGGAAGAGGAACAGTGGACATGATTTTTGCCGCTCGCCAAGTACAAGAGAAGTGTCGAGAACAAAATCAGGCCTTGTACACCACATTTATAGATTTGACAAAGGCATTTGATACAGTAAACAGAGGAGGGCTGTGGATGATAATGTCTAAGTTTGGCTGCCCCAACAAGTTCATAACAATGGTGAAACAGCTACACGAAGGCATGTGTGCTCGTGTACTGGACAGCGGTGCAATCTCTAAAACGTTTCTAGTATCAAACGGAGTAAAACAAGGATGTGTACTCGCCCCGACTCTGTTCAGCATGATGTTCGCGGCCACGATGACAGACGCCTTCAGATCACTGGGATCACTGGAGCTTGGAATACCCATAAAGTACCGCACAGATGGCAAGTTACTCAATTCCAGAAGAATGAAGGCCAAAACCAAAGTGGCTGGCGACATAATCAGGGAACTTGTATTTGCTGACGACTGCGCTCTAATGAGCAACTCAGAACTGAACATGCAGGTTGGAATGGACCAGTTCTCTGCCGCATGCAAAAATGTTGGCCTGACCATAAATGCCAAAAAAACAGAGGTCATGTACCAACCAGCACCAGGCATGCCGTACACAAAACCAGAGACTACAGTCAGCGGGCAGACGTTGAATGCCGTAGACAAATTCACATATCTGGGCAGCACGCTGTCGAGATCTGTCAGCCTAGACGATGAGGTGGCAAGCAGAATAGCAAAGGCCAGCACAGCCTTTGGTAGAATGCGCTCGATGGTCTGGGCACGTCGTGGCATCAGCGTCAAGACCAAACTCAAAGTCTACCGTGCAACCATCATTCCAACCCTACTATACGCTTGCGAAAGCTGGACTGTATACTCTGGACATGCAAGGAGGTTAAACCACTTCCACACAGGTTGCCTGAGGCGAATATTCCACATCCGATGGCAAGATCGTGTCACTGACATCGAGGTTCTCTCGAGGGCTAACATGCCCAGCATCCATGCACTGCTAGAAAAAGCACGACTAGGATGGGCCGGACACCTCGTCCGTATGTCAGACGAGCGGCTCCCAAAGAAGCTTCTCTACGGCGAGCTGAGAGAGGGATGGCGCGAGAGAGGGCGCCCAAAGAAACGTTTTAAAGACGGTCTGAAGGACTCACTAAAAAGTTGCCAGATAGACATCGACACATGGGAATGTCTTGCGCAAAACAGATCTGACTGGAGAAGCGCAGTCAAATCGGGTGTAGCTGCCGGTGAAGATGACCGTGTTGTGAAAGCCCAGAACAGACGAGAGACGCGGAAATCCCGAGCAGCGGGAACACCATCCCCTTCTACAAACCTCGTGTGCCCGATATGTAGCAGACATTTCCGTGCTCGCATTGGCCTGTTCAGCCACATGCGCACCCACACCCAACAGGGAAATCTGTGACAAGGATGATGTCGGCGGTCCTCATCGACAACGATGGACAGCTATTATTATAATGGATGAATCAACAACAACAGAACCAATCGAAGGTGTTTTGCAATCAATTCTAGAGCTGCATTTATAATGCCAGTATGAACAGTACGTAATAAGAAGTTTTGGAAATCTGTCAATACTGTAGGGTTTTACACAATTGTACACACACGCACACACAAACGTAAAGAAATATGTGCATTCGTAAAAAAATGTATGTTTACAATAATAAGATATGTATTACTACCATGCTTTCAATTTGGTGTATGTTAATAGTGTCAGTATTCGAATATATCATAAATACACAGAGTGACAGCAAAGAGCAATTTTATCAATACCTGGGCTTTAGTAATGTGTACTTTAATATCTGTTTGTTTACATTTGTTAATATGGCAACTTATGCGTCTTGTGAAATAAAGAAATAAACAAGAAACAAACACACACTGGAATAAGGTTCAATTTAATGTTTACATATTTCTTATGCCACATTATGAATATTATGTTTACATATATTCAGCCAGCAGTAAACATGCAAGATTCCATATGGCTAGTGTTATTAAAATGATGGTAATGGGTGTCGTGTTCTAAAAAAAATTTACAGTTTAAAATTTGGATATGTACAATGAGATTAACAATCTATAAATGGTATGTTAGAGAAATGTATAACATAAAAGTCTACATACATTTGCTTTTACATATCCAAGCTTGAACAATTTAAAAGTAGCACACACGCTTAACCATAAACAACTTTCAGCACAGGATCTTTGATTAGCTAGATAACAGTTTCACGGCCTAGTAGTGAACTGTATTTACACGGTCAATGATTACTTCGTCATAAGGGCAATGTATTCAAAAGAAAGGGATGTAATAAATGCACTACAATAATATAAAACATTTAATAATTACATAAATATAAAGCAAATACTTATAATAGTTACGGTTGCGTATAATGGAGCATACCATACGAAATTTATTTTTCGGAAATTTCTAACATTTTGTTGCATTTTATGAATATTATTAAATTCATTTTAAAAACAATATGCGAGTCGCTGTCACCACAACAGAGCTAACTTAAACAGGCATCAGCATATATGCTAACTCTAACCTTACTATTAACAGCTACAGGAGCAGCCAGTGTTGTCTTCTGCCAGTTACTTGTCTAGTTCGCTCCATGACTTCGACGCCGGTCAAGGTTCAAGGTTCAGCTCTTGTGATAAGCACGGCTTTGCTGTCACAATCGTCGCCGACGAGCGCCCGGGGTCGCGAGCTGTTCCTCCCCATATGTCGTGCACGAGGACGACAACAAGCGTGAGAAATTTGGTCGGGTGGATAATTAACACCTATCGCCTTCAGTGTACAGATGCCAATGTACACGTCCATGTGGTTCTGGTGTAGGGCCATAGCTCACTCGTTCTAAGGTTTGTAACCTGGATAAAGAGGGGAGACGCCCAAGCCAGAACCTCTCACGCAAATTTTTTATGATGGGATAACTCTTAATTATATATTTTTTGTATTTGTTTGGTTATGTCCCTCGCTGTGTTCAAAGAAACACTGGATGTCAACAACATCGGCGACGAAGATGGCACACGACATAAAACTACACCCCTTTCCACGCCTTCTAACGACACAAGTTGATAGAAGATGATGAGGATGATGATGATAATAATCATGACAATAATAATAACAAAACATTTGCCATTGACCTACAATAGAACAATTAGATAGATGTTTAAGCATACAACCATGAAGGAATGATTATTCCGTGAGATAAGCAGAAGAAAAGGTGTGATTCCCATTAAGACATGTTATTAGAGGAAACATAAGACCACACTATATGTACATGTAGAGCGTAGGATACAACGTTGGTAGAGTGGCTGCTTCTTTCCGGCTGCAACTTGTTCCAGCCAACCCAGCTGTAAACGAGTACCAGATTTACTGTTAGGAGAAAGGATAGAGGAACAGGAATTGGTTTTCACAAAACCTGAAGTTTTTGGTTTGATTAGAGGTTTCAATTTCTGGATTCTGTGACGAAGACTTGCCCTTTTCTACCACAGACTGTTGTCCTTTGTGCGGTATCATGTCGTATTGACCAGTTCATGGATTCGTATGTGTATCAGAACAATGAAGATTCTAGTACCTCATCCCTGGCGGTAATAAAAATAAATTTATATATCAGTGATATTGTAAGCCAAGACATCGAGGAAGGGAACTGGCTATCCCCATCTGATAAAAGCTATAACCTCTTATAGAGAAGTTTCTACCACAGCATCCCCGACTACATTATATTTATATTACTCGATGTATCCATGAATGTAAACAGCAAGTTGGCTGTGTTTGTATTCTGACATTCTTTCCTTGACATAATGAACAGTTTCTTGGGCGGATTGTCGCTACGGTTGGCACGTTCTAAATGCATGTTTTTGCTCGTGAGCTTCAATCCCTTCTGTATTTTGTGTTGACCTTTAACTGGTAGTGGGCCGAGTACAATGGAATGTCTTATATGATCACAGCAGTTCATATTTGTCACACATTAGTTGGTAGTCAGCATTGATTGCTGAGAGTACAGAGAACCAAGAAGACCAAAGTAGAGAGAGAGAAAGAGAGAGAGGAGGAACAACAGAAATATGAATATTGTTAGATGACTGTTAATTTGTGCAGGTGTTAAAAACAATTCGAGGTAAATCTTCTTCTTCGAACGATGTCAGACGTCAACTTGAATTTTTTCGAAGAAGGCAGCTGTCATCCTGAGGCTGTCGACACTGCCATAGAGCTTGTCTAGTGTTGCCACTGGTGATGGCCACATGTGCTTTCTCTGGTTCTCGTATGTCGGGCAATTTTGCAGCAGATGTTCGGCGGTCATTTTCCCTGTACCACAGGTGCATTCGTCAGTACCACCTTTCTTCAGTTTATTGAAGAGATGGTACCTCAGTCTGTTGTGGCCTGTGCGGAGTCTGAAGACCACGACCTGCTCTCTTCTGTTCAACTGGTAGTAGGCATAATTTTTTTGTGTAGCCAGTATGCTCTGTTTCCCATTTGGCCATGTATCTGGCCCTAATAAACCTTTTGAACTCTTCGTAGGTCACACTAGATTCTGGTTGTGGTAACCTTGCACCTTCTTTAGCCAGTCTGTCTGCCTCATCGTCCACTACTCCAGCGATGTTAGGGCCTGCTGCATCCGATTGTTTGCTATGGTGAGATTTTCTTCAGTGGTCCACAAAGCCAGATCGTCTGCAAACATGGAGCTGTGGACTCTTCTTAATATATTCTCTATTATGTTGTTTATATACACCAGAAAGTGTGGGTGACAGTACTCCCCCTTGGGGTACTCCCTGCTCCAGTGTCACATTTTTACTCATCTTCCCTTGTACTTGAACTCTGGCTGTTCTGTTTTCGAGATAGTGGCTGACCAATCTGTACATTTGTCCAGATACTTCACTTCTTTATAGCTTGACTTTAAGTCCCTCTTTCCCCACCTTGTCAAATGCCTTCTCTAGATCCACCAAAACCGCTACTGTATGCTTTTTCTCCTGGTAAGCATCCTTTATTTTCTGCGCTATGAGAGTGATTTGATCCTCAGTGGATCTGTGTTGTCTAAATCCTGCTTTCTGTGGAATTAATATGTGTTTTTCTTCTAGGTGCCACATCAGTCTGATGTTTATCATACGCTCCATCAGTTTACCTACACAGCTCAGTAAACTGATAGGCCTGTATCAAATTTGGATCTGTTCTATCTTTTTCTTTCTTTGGTACTGGTATTCGATGTAAATGATTTTAACATGAAAAGGAAAAGGTAATCCTTTCGCAATCATTGATGTCGAGGTTGAAGTGTTAGAGACTTCACTGTACTAGGCCTCAGCTTTTTATGAGGTGGGGTGGCCAACTCATGTAGTCGCCACATTTCCTTCAATGATACTTAGCGACGTACATGTTTAGTTATTAATGAGAATATCATTTGACAGAGTTGAGAGTAAGTAAACACGATTAGAAATGTGAATCAGTTTCTACAGCTTTATGAAAGTGGTTAGAGTTAGTGTGTGACTTTATCTATGCCGAGATAGCATTTCTTGAAATCATTCCTCCTGCACAGTTTATAAGAATGAAATAGCCGATATCCTGACTTCAAAAGCCATATCAGCATGTTGTTGTTATTGTTGTTGTATTTATTGGTGTTGTAGAATGCCCGTAATATGTAAGATTAATTTTGTGTGCGTCCTGTAAAAGAGGTTAAGTGGCGGGCTGCAACAGGATGTAAGAATAGCCTTGAGAGTTTGAAAGATTAGTTGGCAGGGGCATAAACTTAAACATAAAGATACACCTAAGTACCTAGGAATTACAATGGATCGCACATTGTCCTACAAAGAACAATGTGAAGCGGTAAAACAAAAAGTTAGCACAATCATAAAACGTACTGAGTAAGCTAACAAACACGGCATAACTTAACTTAACATAACGTTTTTATATTGGTTTAGAAAACTCATCAGAGTCTGTAGACAACCAGTCCCATTTGCATTACCCTGCTCTAATAACTATGTACATCATATTTATTCTTAAATGCATTAACTGTCTCTGCCTCCACTATTTCCTGGGGCAAAGCATTCCAAGCATTCACCACTGTCTGAATTTTAAAAAATGTCCTGTGTCCAATTTGGACCTTTCGTTACTTAATTTGTATCTGTGCCCTCTTGTTCTCGCTGGTGGTTGTATTTTGAAAAACTTGTTATAGTCTAATTTAACTTTTCCTGTGATTATCTTATCAACTTAGATTAAGTCAGGTTTAATTCTTCTCTTTTCTAGACACTAATGGCCGGTTTTTCTGAGTCTTTCCTCGTAACTGTAATTCTGGAATCCCACTATCAGTTTTGTCGCTATTCTTTGTATCCTTTCAAGCATATTTATAGATCTTCAACGATAAGGACTCCACATCTGTACACAGTACTCCGATCTAGGTCTAACTAATGCTTTATACAGTTTGTCAATCACCTCATTACTCCTATGTTAAATATTTCTTTTTTTTAAATTATACCTAACGTTGCATTTGACTTATTCACTGCTACCTGGACTTGCTCACTCACCTTACCTGTATGCTCTATTATTACCCCTATGTCCCTTTCATTATCTATCATTCTAGTATTGTTCTCGCCAATTCTGTAATTTTGTTCCATTTTTTACTTCACACCACTCAGAGTACTCCTTATTTATGTCAATCGCTGTCTTCTTCCCGTTAACCAACTTTCAATCCAATCGGCAACCTGCCCATCTATCCCATGTGATTTTAACTTTTTAAATAATCGTTGATGAGGTACTATATCAAAAGCCTTTGCAAAATCTAGATAAATAACATTCACTGGTTCTCCCTTATCTATGATTTTAGTAATCACCTCCATGCACTCCAATAGATTTGTTAAGCACGGTCTCCCACTAGTAAACCCATGCTGACTATTTCTGATTAGATTTAACATGTCTAGATGCATTACAATGTTTTCTTTCATTATTGACTCTAACAATTTACAGACTATGCACGTTAAACTTACTTAATTAGCTGGATCTGATTTCTTTCCTCTTTTGAATAAGGGAATCACTCCTGCATCTTTCCAATCTCTTTGAACAATCCATTTTGCAAGTGATTGAGAAAATAATATAGCCAATGGCTTAACTAGTTAGTCTATACTTCAAATAGCATTGATGAATGGATACCATCTTGATCTGTACATTTATCCACTTTTAATCCTTCCAATCTTTTTAGAACCATTTCCTCCGTAATATAGAATGATTTTAAACGCACTATTTCCATTTGACATTTGAAAATATGTATAGGCTCTGGTATCTTGGAGGAGTGTTCTTTTGTATAGACTGTGCCAAAGTATTGATTTATTAGATTAGCTATCTCCATATTTTCTCTGCTTATTGTCACTGTACTGTCTATAAGAAAGCCTACCTTGTCTTTAGGTCTTTGTTTATTTCTAACATTAGAAAAGAAGTTTTCACCATCAGTCTTGATCCTATTAGTAAATTTTTTTCGAAGTCTATTTTTGCTGCTTTATTTACTTTCTGAGCTATGTTTTGCTTGTCCAAATATTTGTAATATATTTCTTTTGATTTACTTGCCTTTATATACATTGTCCAGGCTTTATTTTAAGCTCTTGTACATTTAGCTACAAATCTAGTAATCCACTTTTTATGATTGGTGTTTACCTTCATACATGGAACATATTCGACTTTTAGTTGTTCTAAAAGTGTTTTGAAACACTCTACCTCTTGTTCAACGTCTGTACCTCTGACAATATCTTTCCAGTTTATGTGGCTGTCTGTATCTTTCATCTTCTGTACATCTGTCTTAGAGTAGTCGTATGCTCGCGAGTGTATATTTACATACATTGTAAAGGCTGTTATATGATATATTTTATGGACAACTGATCACTGCAGCTAAAGGAATCGACTACCCCACACCGCGATTCAAGGACGTATTCACGATGGATATGACGTCATGCGACATCCAAGCCGAAAGCTCAGGATTGAGTCGATTGCAGACAGTCAGTTGGGAGGTGCACAGTAGTTGCCGACGCTTGTAGAGGCCATCAGGATCCAGAGAAATGGGCACGACTGAAAAGATCGGGAAACACCCCGGCAAGTCAGCCTCCTCAGCCCCGTTGTACGATCTGCGACAGGGACTGCCACTCACGTACCGGCGTTTGCAGCCATAGCAGACTGTGTCGAAATACGGGAGACAGAGTTGGGCAAACTTCGCCAGGGCACCAGGCGCATGATGATCAGTTACTGAGACGCCAATAAACTGATGAATATTAAATGTATTTACTTGTCTTGGCTTGGCTTCGTTTGTTCTCCATCTCCCGCTACCAAACCCTGACACGGGCCTAAGTAGCAGAACGCAGTCCAGAGAACGGAATGCGTTATGTCGATATTTGCACCTTTCGGTCCAACACATCCGACTTCAGCAAGCATTTTTGAGTACCGGGTTAGCATTCCCTCTTCGATCCCTTCTCCTTAGCCAGTCTGCTCTGTTGCAGCCTGTTTTCAAGAATACTGCGCGGACGTGTAGAACGGCCTTGGCAGCTCCGGTTCGCTAGCCCTTACACTATCAGTCAGCTATGGCTCGATGACCGCTGCAGCTCATGCGCTGCTCACCATCTTGATCCGGTATTTACTTGATTTTGAAGAAATATGATCATGACAATAATAATGGGCTTATCGCCGTCGATGAGAATAACCATCATCATCATGTGTCATACTGCGCCCTTAAGTATGTGGGCGGATGTGTGCATGACAGATTAAGCCAACACCAGCTGGTGCTGGTTTTCTTTCTACTCTATACTTCCACCTGATCGCCCGTCGACCCTCGCTAACTGCATGCAAGGCTCTTTTTTGGCCTCGCCTTTTTCAGGCTAAACGATTTACTGCCAGGACTCACTGAATCGCTTTTATTGACGTCCAGGTGATCGCCTTACATCGCTAAGCTCGCTAAACAGAAGTTTCTTTTGGAACCTTTCACTTGACATTCGAGAAACTTGGCCAGTCTATCTCACTTTAAATTTCTACAAAAGTGTATGAATAGTGTAGTAGTAATGAAAAGAGTATGGTTATTTGTGATGTGGTCTTGTAGCCAATTTGGAGTATGTGTCATGTAGAAATGATTCAACCTCCTGACGTGTTTGGCGTACACACTCCAGCTCTCTCACCCATAGATCAGGGTTTAGAGACTGGCCGGATGTTTGCCAATCAGATTAGTTGCTTTTTAACAATATACTTCATTTAAACATTCAAATCTTCTTCGGGCAATATCAGGTAGTACTATTTACTCATGTTTATCTTCTTTTTCTTTCTCTTCTTTTTCTTCTTCTTTCTCTTCTTTTTCGTCTTCTTTTTTTTCTTCGTCTTCTTTTTCTTATTTTATCTTTCTCTTCTTCTTTTCTTTTTCTTCTTCTTTCTCTTCTTCGTCTTCCTCTTTTTCTTCTTTTTTTCCTTCTTTTTCTAGCTCACCGACAATTGTATTAAGTCTACACGTAAAGGCCAGTTCTATGGACAAAGTCTACTGTGGTGGGGAGTTCTTCAAGACTCTCACAAAAGTGTGTATGTGTGGGTTCATCTCCGTGGGTCAGTATTCACAACGCAGTTGCTTTAGCATGTTACAGTCTTGACAAAGGAAGGGTTCTGATACTAACACGTAACTGCATACCGAGGAGCGCGGTAGCTGTCAATCACACTGGATAAGCAGAAATTGTAGGACTCGACATAATGACACAAGAAACGAAGATCCGCATCTTCAACCTGTATGGCCCACCCAACAAATACCTGTCGCTCTCGAGTATGGAAATCAAGAACTCCAGCTGCCTAGTAGTTGGAGACTTCAACAGCCACTCGGAGAGATGGGGATATTCGGACACAGACAACAGAGGTGATGAAGTGGAAGACTGGGAGATAGACACAAATCTCTATCTTTTCAATAGGCTGGAGGACAGTCCTATCTTCTATTCTAGAAAATGGCATACCACCTCTGCTCCAGACTTGGCCTTTTCCATGGTTGATATTCACCACAAAATAGACGGCCAGGTGCTCAACCAATTGGCAGGTAGCGACAAAAGGCCAATTAGGCTAGAAATTGATATGGAAGTAGGCCCACAGGAAATAAAAGCGCTCCCACGTTGGAACTATAAACGGGCCGACTGGGACAGATTTGCAATTCTGACAGATCGGCTATATGAAACCATCAACACATGGAATAACAATATGAAACCTATGGTGGAAAGCCTAAGCAAAGCAATAATGCAAGCAACCACCGAAACCATCCCAAGAGGGGCAATGAAAACCTACAAGCCATATTGGATTGATGAATTGCAGAAAGCGGAAGACGAAGTCTCAAATGCTAGGAACATGGCAGAGAGAGAACAATATATGGAGGTAAATATCGCCCTCAAGGCTATCACGGCGAAATACAAAAGAACACTAAACCATATAACAAGAGACAGCTGGAAAAATAAAACAGAAAGCCTCAATTTAGATAAAGAAGAGAACAAACTATGGAAGTTAGTCAGAGCCATGAATGACGAAACACCATCAAATAAAAAAATTACCATCAAGCATGGCGACAACATGCTTACTGGAAAAAAAAAAGCAGCAAACGCCTTTATAGAACGAACACTATGCCAGAGCAAACCACATTGATGTCCCTACAGACAGGCACACAGACAATGGTGAAGAACAAAAGAGCCACGACAACATCAATATGGCACCAGAGGAGCACATGATGGCAATACTAACAATGAATGAAAAGGAAGAGGCCATGAGAACTCTAAAGAAAAGGAAATCGCCCGGAAAAGATGGGGTAACACGAAATGCTGATGGAGTTGGGCCAAATAGCAAAGAGGAAGTTACTATCAGTCCTGAACCAAAGCTGGAAAAGGGGAATTGTACATCAGACATGAAAAGACGATGTACTTATACCAGTACCAAAGAAAGAAAAAGATAGAACAGATCCAAATGGATACAGGCCTATCAGTCTACTGAGCTGTGTAGGTAAACTGATGGAACGTGTGATAAACACCAGACTGATGTGGCATCTGGAAGAAAAACACATACTAATTCCACAGCAAGCAGGCTTTAGACAGCACAGATACACTGAGGACCAGATCACTCTCATAGCCCAGTTAATAGATGATGCTTACCAGGAGAAAAAACACACAGTAGCGGTTTGGGTGGATTTAGAGAAGGCATTTGACAAGGTGTGGATAAAGGGACTTAAAGTCAAGCTACGAAGAAGTGAAGTTTGTGGGAAAATGTACAGATGGATGAGCGACTACCTCGAAAACAGAACATCCATAGTTCAAGTACAATAGCAGATGAGCAAAAAGGTGACACTTGAGCAGGGAGTACACCAAAGGGGAGTACTGTCACCAACACCTTTCCTGGTGTATATAAACAACATCACAGAGAATCTACCAAAAAGAGTCTACAGCTCCATGTTTGCAGACGATCTGGCTATGTGGACGTCTGAAAAAAATCTCACCATAGCAAGCAATCGGATGCAGCAGGCCCTAACATTGTTGGAGGAGTGGGCGAACTCATGGCTGGTCAAAATAAATGAGGAAAAAACAACGTGTGCGATATTCTCGCTTTCAAACAAACCCCAGAACACCAAAATAAGTCTTAAATGCAAATATCTGCGGACAAACGGCAACCAAAACTACCTGGGAGTCACATTTGATCGGTGCATGACATGGACAAGTCAGATCGAGAGAAACCGAATGAGAGCCAGACAAAGAATGGCAATCATGAGGAAACTTGCTGGCACAAGTTGGGGAACAGACGAAACTGTACACTGGAAGAGTGAGACCAGTTCTCGAATATGGCATTGCGGCATGGGCAACAGCAGCAAAGGCGAACTTTGATAAAATTAGCAAACTTCAAAACCAAGCCATGAAAGGTGTTCACCGCACGCTGCTGCCCATTGGTGATCATTCTTATTCAGCAAATGATGTTAACTGTAGATACAAATTGTTCCTGTATCTCAACGGTTGTGTCATGTTCTGATGCCCATCGCAGGCCGTGATGGCGACTATGTCAAGACAGGTTTTTGTTAATCGTCTAAGGGAAAGTTGTTAGCCATTTGTGTGCTATGGTCTCCCTTGTCAAGTGTATGTCACGTACCCCTTCTCGGAATAATGTTTTTAAATACCTAAAATACAATAGCAAAGAACCAGTTATATAGAAATAGTTAAAAAACAAACACAAACGTACATGTGATATATGTGTCTTTCTTAACAATTTCAATAGAAATACAATACATTTAAAATAGAAGAAAGTTAATTTCATTATTGTTTGAATGAACGTGCTGCGTATATATGCAAGGCTGAAGAACGGGTCACAAAGATCAAGAAATGCTGACCGCGTGAAGGCTTGTTGTTTCTCTTTCTCGAAGAGGATTCAACTGGTGTGTTGTACATGTTAGACATGCTGCCATGTTAGACATCTAATCGGTTTCGATTTGTTTTTCGTTTTTGCTACAAATGTCGAAAATCGATATTTGCAGAGATATATTGTTGGAAATGGAATGAAAACTTGCATAGCTCGCTTTACAAGATAAGGCTAGTTTACTAACTGCATTGTAGATAGTCTGTTCACACCAGGAATGTGTCCACGTGCGATCTAGCCCGGTGGGTCTAACAACTAGCAAAATGTAAAAGTACTGATGAGCGTAAACACAACTCAACGAAGTCCAAAATCTATACCTGAATTTAAAGTACAACCAAGATAACGATCACAGGCAAGGCAAAGACCAAACCTAAAGTTATTTTAGAACAACAGAAGATTGAGAAAGTCACAAGCTTTGAGTACCTCGGCTCAGTTATAACGCCAATGGCTACGGCAATGCAGAGGTTCAATAAAATGAGAAACTGATGACAGAACATTAATAACATGAAAATAACTATTCTGTGAACTTGCATTATACCGATGAAGACATACGGATGTGAAACGTGGACCCCCACACAAACACTTAAGAAAAGGATTGCATCTTTTGAACTAAAGGACTATAGAAAAGTGCTCAAAATACAATGGATAGCAAAACGGAAAAATGCAGATATCCTTAACTTAACTTAACGTCCTTAAACTGGTTTAGAAGACTCTGCAGAATCTGTATACATACAGTTTCATTTCATCACCTTGCTCTAAAAGCTATGCGCATCCAATGTATTATTAAATGCATTAACTGTCCTTCCTTCCCCTACCTCCCTTGGCAATGCATTCCAAGCATTCACCACTCTCTAATTAAAAAAATATTTCCTAATATCGAATCTGGACCTCTCTTTAGTTAATGTATAACTATGCCCTCTTGTTCTATTTGGTGACTGTTGTTTTTTTTTTAAAACTTGTTATAGTCTAATTTATCCATTCCTCTGATCATCTTATAAGCCTGTATTAAGTCACCACGAATTCTTCTCTCTTCTAGACACTGTAGGCCGGTTTTTCCTCATAACTGTAATTCTGCAATCCCACTATCAGCTATGTCGCTCTTTTTTGTATTCTTTCCAGCATGTTTGTATCCCCTCTATGATAATGACTCCACGCCTGTACATATAACTCCAATCTAGGTCTAACTAATGCTTTATACAGTTTGACTATCACTTCCTTGCTCCTATGTTTAATATTTATGTTTATCATACATAACATTGCATTTGCCTTTTTAATTGCTACCTGAATTTGCTCACTCACCTTACCTGTATGATCTAGTATAACTTCCAAGTCCCTTTCCTTATCTATCTTTCTAATATTGTTCTCTCCCATTATGTAATTATGTTTCATATTGGATCTACCCATGTGGATGACTGTACATTTATCTACATTAAACTCCATTTGCGAACCTACAAACCCCTCTCGAATTTTATCTAAATCCGATCTCAATATATCCACATCTGCTTGAGATATAGATAAAGATATATATATATATATATATATATATATATATATATATATATATATACTATAGATCCTACTTAATTTCAAGCAAAATTGGTTAGTAAACAACATCTTGTCTCGAAAGCTAAAATAGTTTCTTCTGCTTCTTCGTCCGTCTTCAGACCTCAGCTTCAATGATTTTAACAAAGGCAGCAGTCGATTCAAGGCTCTGTACGCTTCCGTACAGCTTCTCGTGGAAGGACACTGGCTGTTGCCAATTGTTACTTCTTTTGTCGGTATACAGCGGACATGACTGCAAAATATATTATGCCTTCATGGGGGCTGTGCCGCAGGCACAAATCTCTGTAGTGCCAATCTTGAAGTTGTTGTACATATGGCATCTGAGTCTGTTGTGACCTGTGCGTAGCCGGAAAATGATCACCTGGTCTCGCCTGGAGAGTTGATGGTAGGCATCGTTTTCTATGTGTCCAATGTGATCCTATTTTCCATTTTGCACTGTACGTTGTCCTGATGAATGCTTTAGTTTCATTGTATGTGATTTCTGTATCACTCTGCTGCAGCATTCCTCGCTCTCTGGCGAGTTGTCCGCCTCCCCGTTGCCTGGAATGTCTCAGTGGGCTGGTGTCCATTGGACTGCTTTTTTTTTAATCACTGGGCTCTTGAGGGCCATTATACTGCTAGGTTGTCTGTGAAAATGACCACTTGCTTTGCTGTATAATAGTTTGACCACATCAAACGCCATACTGACCTAGAAAGAACGATACAGGAGGGTTTGGACCTTGGAAAGCGGGGCTGAAGCAGACCGATGAAAAGATGGAAACAAGAAATCACGGAGGTCCTGACGATGATAACGATAGAGACGATACTTCTGGCTTGGGATCGAGTTACAGATCGGTTGTTGTGAAAATGATTTTCTGCAAATGACATGCAACATGATGATGAAGATGATGATGATGATGATGATAATAGTGATGATAATGATGAAAGTGAGCGATTTTTTGTGCTTTGTAATAATGCTTGTTATGGTATACAAAAATATATGTGACTTTATTGTTGACGTAGATCTAGCAAATACTATTTTCATTTATAAACATCATTGCATAATTTCAGAAGTGCCGGTTATGCTAGCAATCAGCTAGAGGTTAGTGATATTTAAGATAATATCTGTTGGTAACTGAAACGCTAGTCCGGTAAAGCACACCATATTGTCCAGGACGTTGCGTCAGGGTCAATCACAATGTTTTTCGTCCATCACGAGCCTTTACTTTTTTGCCAACTTTAACCAGTGGCAAGAAAAAGTCAGGACGACTAGATATGAGCTCGGGTGCAGTGGTTGACCACGGATGCTCAAGTGCCTGGCCGTGTTCTGTGCAGTCCACACCGATCAGCACATTTACATTCCGTTCTCTGGACAACATTCTGCTACTTAAGCCATATCAGGGCTTGGTGGTGCAAGATTGAGAACGAACGACCCTAAGCCAGCAAGCCAAATAATAAAAAAACAGAATGCGATACTGGAGAAAACACTAAAAAGCTATATTTCTTTTTTTTGCCTCGTTTACCGTGGTTCCTAAGAGGCAGTATATTGTTCTGTGTTTTGCACTTTAGAGCCTGGTTAAACCATATTCAGCACGAAATTTAATAGGTGTACGACCCTGTCAGATCAGGAATCTGAACACATACATGTTTTGTTTGTGAGCCATCGAAACTTCGCAACCACGTATGAACACTTCTATAAAAGCTTAACACATGCAATTCCAAATTCATATCTTTTCTATCGTTATCGCTGCTTGTTTCAAATCTATCAATAACATGACCTCTCATAGTGTATCCGGGGTCCCTTACTGAGAATGGTAGAATATAACCGCCACAGAATACTGTCACAGTAGGTCAAGGGCAAACAATCTTAAGGTGAGCTATGTAAGTATTTCTCCTGAGTGGCCAAAACATTCATTGCATGTTGAACGCGAGGACTAAGAGTTGTCCATGGATGTGGCAATCTCAAAATGTACAAATTATCGCTACCCTACTGCAAATAACTAGAAAAAGTCTTTCCTAAAAGCTGGTTATGGTAAGTCAAATACAATGCTGGACCTGTGCTTCAACAAAAAGAAATGAGTGATCTTGATTTAACTTAACTTAACGTCTTTATACTGGTTTAGAAGACTATGCAGAGTATGTACGCAACCAGTTTCATTTACATTTCCTTGCTCAATAAGCTATGCGCATCCAATGTATTTTTAAATGCATCAACTGCCTCTGCTTCCATCACTTTCTTGGAAATGCATTCCAAGCATTCACCCCTCTCTGACTAAAGAAATATTTCCAAATATCCAATCTTGACCTTTCTTTATTTAATTTGAAGCTATGCCTTTTTGTTCTGATTTGATTGATTGAACTCCATGCATGTATTGAAAGGCGTGACTAAAGAGAGTTGTGCATGAGGATAGCAACCTCAACATGCAAGTAAACTGTTACATAAACTCCTACTGCAAGATCATGCAAAGCTTTTTGCTGAAGTCATCTTGATGGAGTTTGACTGTACTTGTACTGATGTGCTTCGGCTGGCGCGAAAAAAATGTCAAGAAAAGAGATCTTCCTTGTTCGTCTTCAGACCTCGAATTCAATTACTCTAACGAAGGCAGCAGTTGACTTGAGGGTCCGAGCACTTCTGTACAGCTACTCGTGGAAGGACACTGGTTGTTGCCAAATGCTACTTCTTGTCGGTAAACGATGGGCAGGGCTGTAAAATGTGTTCTGATGTCATGGGGGTGTGCCGAGAAGATAGATGGCCAGCTAGAGTCGTTGCCTTGTGTTTTAAGTCAAGTCAGGTACTCCTCATACTCAACCATTGTCTTTCGTGTTGATCGTCCACGGCAACGTTTGGTGAGTCTCGGGCAGCGTGGAGAAAGACGGAGTAGAATCGAAATGTCTCAGCCAGGTGTTCTGCGGGAGACTCCATTAGTGGTGAGGTCTTGTATTTCGTATAGTGTAAAGTGCAGAATCTGCAACAAAAGAAATAGTATTTGTAAGATTATGTGTTTATATTAATCTTAGTCTTAGTAGACCTGTAATTCTACAAGGGAAGATGACCATGTGGAGGTCCCAGCTGTGGTGTGAGCTGGATAAAGGAGGGATGAGGATTTCCTGCTTAGCGTGTTAGGCTCGAGCAGCTTATTACTCCGCTGTGTTAAGACAAGTGCCAAGAAGTTTGGTTAATAGATATGCGAGTCCATCTTAAAAGACTCAAACACTAGACCAACTTGACACGCAGCCTGTTAGGCGCCATCTATGCTGCTCTTAACAAACCAACTAAGCATGGCCGGTGTTGTGTCATGTCACACAGTTAGTCGCCTCTTATGACATGCTCTATGTAGGGCATTGGTCCTATTTTTGTCATTGCCATACCCAAAGATCCAGAATCATTCGGGATGTTTACTGTAGTACGCCGTCCATACAGTGGGCTAGAGGACATATATTGCTTATACAGAGAATACTAGTTGTTTTTGCTTGTGAATGCACATAGCGACAAAGGGGCATTTTGCTACTCAGATATTTAGCTCGCAATATCACTAGACCTATAAACGAATAATGCGAATCAGAATGTAAACATGCAATTCCCTAGTAGTGGATCCAACGGGAAGCATCAACTGGTTCATTTCTTCTTCTTCTTTTTCGTGCGTCTTCAGACATCAACTTCAATGACTCTAACGGAGTCATCAGTCGACTCAAGGCTCTCTACGCTTCTGTACAGCTTCTCGTGGAAGGACACTAGCTGTTGCCAAATGCTACTTCTTTTGTCGGTATACTGTGGACATGACTGCAAAATATGTTCTGCCTTCATGGGGGCTGTGCCGCAGGCACGAAGGTCTGTAGTACCAATCTTGAATTGAACTTGTGTACAGATGACATCTCAGACTGTTGTGACCTGTGCGTAGCCGGAGAATGATAATCTATGTGGCCAGGGTGTCGTTTTTTTTTCTCCATTTTGCACTGTACGTTGCCCTGATGAATGCTTTAGTCTCATTGTATGTAATTTCTGTATCTAACGTAGGTTAGGTTCTTGATTTTGTTCCATAGCGGTATTTTAACCATTCCTATCTATTTTTTATACTCCACAGGCGATAAGAGAGAGACTGGAACATGAGGGAACTACGTTTTGAACTCTCCCAGTTTTACTACTATAATCGCTCAGCAATTTATAGAATGTACAAACCGACACTATGGAAATAGTATCTTGCTATCCCCATGTTAACAAACTGACCCTAGGCATTACAGTTCTAACTAGTATCTTACTATCCATATTTTAACAAACTCACCCTAGGCATTAAAGTCCTAGCTAGTATCTTACTATGCTACATCAAGTTTTAATGTCATATATATATTATCTTACTCTCCACAGACTATCATTCCAGCATTAAATTTTGATGTCCTTCACAGTATCTACCCAAGCACATGGTAAATGTCTTTTATATAATACCTTACTATATGAATATTAACATACAGACAATAAACGGTATTGTCCTACAAAGTATCGCACTATCCCCATTAAACATAAGTTCACTGACTCGAAACTTTACAGTCCTACATTGTAATTTGCTATCTATATATTAACAGATCAATACCAAGTTTTATTGTTCTTCAAAGTATTGTACAATCCCAATGGCATCAGACTTACAGACAGCTTTAATGTCTTACACAAGATCTTACAATCCACATATTAACAAACCAACTCTAGATTGAATGCACTGCACAGTATCCACTATCCAGATGTTAGACTTACCCAAAACGTTGGTGTCCTACATAGTTTCTCACTGCCACCATGTTAACAGGTCAACACAGAGTTTAAATGTCTTACAGAGTATCTTACTTTCCACAGGTCAACAGGCCAACATAGAGCTTGAATGTCCTACAGAGTATCTTACTATCCACATGTCAACAGGATAACACAGAGCTTGAATGTCCTACAGAGTATCTTACTATTCACAAGTCAACTGACCAATACAGAGCTTTAATGTGCTACAGAGTATCTTACTATCCACATGTAAACAGGCAAACACAGAGCTTGAATGTCCTACAGAATATCTTACTATCCACATGTCAACAGGCCAAGACAGAGCTTTAATTTCCTACAGAGTATCTTACTATCCACATGTTAACAGGCTAACATAGAGCTTGAATGTCCTACACAGTATTTTACTATCCACATATCAACAGGCAAACACATAACTTAAATGTCCTACTGAGTATCTTACTATCCACATGTTAACAGGCCAATACAGAGCTTTAATGTGCTACAGACTATCTTACTATGCACATGATAACAGGCCAACACAGAGCTTGAATGTCCTACAGAGTATTTTACTAGCCACATGTCAACAGGCAAACACATAGCTTGAATGTCCTACAGAGTATCTTACTATCAACATGTCAACAGGCCAACACAGAGCTTTAATGTCCTACATAGTGTTTTACTATCCACATGTCAATTGGGCAACATAGCTTGAATGTCTTACAGAGTATCTTACTATCCACATGTCAACAGGCGAACACAGAGCTTGAATGTCCTACAGAGTATCTTACTATTCACAAGTCAACTGGCCAACACAGAGCTTGAATGTCCTACAGAGTATCTTACTATTCACAAGTCAACTGGCCAACACAGAGCTTGAATGCCGTACATAATATCTTACTATTCACAAGTCAACTGGCCAACACAGAGCTTGAATGTCCTTCAGAGTATCTTACTATTCACAAGTCAACTGGCCAACACAGAGCTTGAATGTCCTACATAATATCTTACTATTCACATGTTAACAAGCAGACACCATGCTTTACTGTTAAAAATAATATCTTACTATCCACGTGTTAACAAACCGACAGTAAATGTTAATGTCCTACACACTATCTTACTTCTTCTTCTTCTTCAACAAATTCACGTTGATGTCTGACAGCGTACTTCGAAGAAGACATCTTACTGTACCCATGTCATCACCCCGACTCTGAGCTTTGCTATCCTACATGATATTGTACTATCCACATGTTTTAATGTCATTCATAGCATTTTACAGTCTCCATGTCAACAGACTAACACAAAGCTGTAATGTCCTAATATAAAATCTATCTTTCTAAATGTTAGCAGACCTAATAGCAAGCTGTAATGTACTACATAAAATCTTACTATCTAAATGTTAACAGACCGATGCTATTCGCTAATATCCTACATATTATCTTACTGTCACCATGGGGACGGTGTGGCCTAGTGGTTAAGTGGCACAGCTCAAAACCCAAAGGTGCTGGATTCAATCCCCATCACAGCGCTGTTACCCCAAGGAAGCGAATTCTTAGAAAATGCAAGAGGAAGCAGACCCTTACATAAAATGCATGTTGAAGTTGGTAGCACTTGGTCGACAGGCGCAAAATAAAAACCCCAGTACAATGTACACCACCTTGGCGATTAGAGAAATAAGGCGAACTCAAAAAAACAAACAAACAAACAAACTGTCACCATGTCAACAGAATTACACTAAGCTTCAGTGTCCTATATATTATCTTAATGTCCTCATATAACCAACCGATTCTTTAGATTTAATGCGATACATAGGATCTTACTGTCTACATATTAACATACTGTCTGAGTATCCCAACAGTAACATACACGAACAGTCACCTAACTTTACTGTCCTGCATAGCATTTTACAATCCCCATGTTAACAATCCTACCTAAAAGTATTAGTGTCCTACATAATATCTTACTGACCCCACTTTAACAGATCTAAACTGAGCTTGACGGTCCTATAAAATATCTCACTGACGCCTCTTCAACAGATCAAATCTGATTTTTAATCTCCTACATAGTATCTTAGTATCAGCATGACAAAAGATGAAGGCTAACACTGAGCTTTAAGGTCCTAGGTAGTATCTTACTGTCTGTATATTAACAGATGGACACCAAGATAATTGTCCTGTAAAGTATCATACTATCCCTATCTTAGCAGGCCGACAACAAGCTGTAATGTCCTACATAGTACATTACTAATTTGCATGTTAATAGCCGAAAACAGAGCTTTTGGCATAGATGACGTACATAGTATCTAACTATACAACTGTTAGCAGACAGACACTGAGTTTTATTGTCCTATGTAGCATTAACTGTTTGCATGTTTACAAACCATTCCCATTTGTTAATGTCCTACATGTAATCTTACTGTCCAGAAGTTAACATACTAACACAAAGCTTAAATGACCTACTTTTTATATTTATGTACAAAGATAGCAGTCTGACACAAATCTGTAATGTCCTACCTATTGTTTTACTATCCACACGTTATAACAGAATGAAAGCAATCTTCACTTTTCTACATAACATCAAACTACCCACTTCAAAACACACAGACAGTGAACTTTCATGGCCTACTTATTTTCTTAATATCCACATGTTAATATACATCAACTGAGAAATAATGCTGTATATATTTTCTCACTATCCACATGAAAACAAACCAACCTCATGAACAGGTGTCCTAAATAGTATATTTTTTCCCCCAGGTAAACAGACCAAAACTGAGTAGTAATGTCCTACATAGTATTTTACTCTCCGCTTGTTAACAGACCAACACTGATCTGTAATGTCCTTTAAAGTATCTTACTATCCCCAGGTCAAAATACCAACACAGAGCAGTAATGTCCTACATAGTATCTTACTATCCGCGTGTTAACAGAATGACAGCTAGCATTACTTTACCTCATAGTATTGTACTATCCACTTGTTAGCATACGAACAGTGAGCTTTCATGTCCTACATATTTTCTTAATATTCAAATGTCAACGCATAACAGCCGAGATGTAAAGTTGTATATATTATCTTTCCCCTTGATAAAACATCAACACTGAGCTGTAATGTCATACATAATATCTTACTAATCATCATGTTTACAGACCAACACAGAGAACATGTGTCCTACACAATGTCTTAAAGTTCACATGTATTAACAGACCAACACTGAGAACATATGTCCTACATAATATCTTACAGTTCACATGTATTAACAGACCAACACTGAGAACATGTGTCCTACACAATATCTTACAGTTCACATGTATTAACAGACCAACACTAAGCTTTTCTGTCCTATTAAGTGTGAGACCTTCCATTTGTTAACAAACAGAAACCAATAATAAATTTCCTAAACAGCATCCTGCTGTCCGCATGTCAATAGACCAACAACGAGCTGTAATGTTCTAAATAAATTTTTACTATCAATACATTAACAAACCCACACTGAGCCTTATCGCCAAAATAAAAGTATCTTCCTTTCCCCCCAAAAAGAGATGCAGTAGACTTAATTATTTTATTTGACTATCACAGTGCAAACAGAATCACACCGTGGTTCAATGTCCTTTATATTATCTTGATATTCACAGGACAAAAGAAGTAGACGGACAACAAATTCTACTGTCCCACATAGTATCTTACTTTCCACCTCTCAACTAACTGACCATGTCCGTTAATGTTGTACATATTATACTACTAATCACATGTTAATAGATCCACACTGTGCTTCAAAGCCCTACATTTTATCTTTGAATCCCCATGCCAGAAGAACACTTAGCTTTACTGTTATACATACTATCTTACCATCCACATGTCGACAGACCAGCACCAAGATTTGCTACACTAAATATTATCTTACCATCCACATGTTAACAGACCAGCACCAAGATTTGATACCCTAAATATTATCTTACCATTCACATGTTAATAGACCAGAACCGAGATTTGATACCCTACATATTATCTTACCCTCCACATGTTAACAGACCAGCACCAAGATTTGATACCCTAAATAATATCTTACAATCCATTTGATAACTGACCAATACTAGGATTGGATACCTTACATATTACTTTACTATCCACATGGCAACATATGTAGATCGCCATGTAATTTTACAGTCTTACGTAGTACCTACAATCCATAAATTAACAGACCAACACCAAAATGTGTGTTCTACATAGCATTTTACTTTCACTGTGTTTTAGTGAAATGAGATACCAAAGAATGCAGAGCTGAGGCAAAAGCTATGGTGCAGCCACTATGTCCTGGTAAAGATTATGGACTGCATCATGATTACTGGCTTGCAGATATCACATGACCAAAGGATCCTGAACGCAAAGAGGAATAAAGAATTTGTGCACGCTAGAGGACTAAAATTGAGTTTTAATGTCCTACATATTATCTCTTTATCTACATATTAACAGATAGACACTAAGATTTAATGGCGTACATATTATCTTACTATCCACATGTTAGGAGTCAGATACTGAGCTTAAATCTCTTACATAAGGTCTTACTATTTACAAATCAACAGATGCAAACCAACTTGGAGATTTACTGTCTTGAAAATATCTTACTATCCACATGTTAGTAGACTAACACTCAGCTTTAATGTCCTACATAATATCTCACTATCAACATATTAGCAGATTGACACCAAACTTTAATCTTCTACATGATATTTTACTATTCACATGTTAGCACACCAACTGCAAGCTTGTTAGCATTCTAATGCAGAGCTTTGATGTCCTGCATAGTATCTCACTATCAACATATTAGCAGATTGACACCAATCTTTAATCTTCTACATGATATTTTACTATTCACATGTTAGCACACCAACCGCAAGCTTGTTAGCAGTCTAACGCAGAGCTTTAATGTCCTACATAGTTTTTCACTATCAACATATTAACAGACTGACACAAAGCTTTAATCTTCTACACTGTATCTTGATATCCATATGTTAACACACACAGTGACACAGCAATATTTACGTTCGTACATATAATCTTACTTCCCACATGTTAACCACAATAGCATTATCAACTCTCAAACCCTTTGACGGTTTGCAAAGATTGGCCTTTTCAAACAAGCTAAACGCCTACTGTGTATGTATTTGCTTAATGGATGAATAAACAACAACAGAACCAATCGAAGGTGTTTTGCAATCAATTCTAGAGCTGCATTTATAATGCCAGTATGAACAGTACGTAATAAGAAGTTTTGGAAATCTGTCAATACTGTAGGGTTTTACACAATTGTACACACACGCACACACAAACGTAAAGAAATATGTGCATTCGTAAAAAAATGTATGTTTACAATAATAAGATATGTATTACTACCATGCTTTCAATTTGGTGTATGTTAATAGTGTCAGTATTCGAATATATCATAAATACACAGAGTGACAGCAAAGAGCAATTTTATCAATACCTGGGCTTTAGTAATGTGTACTTTAATATCTGTTTGTTTACATTTGTTAATATGGCAACTTATGCGTCTTGTGAAATAAAGAAATAAACAAGAAACAAACACACACTGGAATAAGGTTCAATTTAATGTTTACATATTTCTTATGCCACATTATGAATATTATGTTTACATATATTCAGCCAGCAGTAAACATGCAAGATTCCATATGGCTAGTGTTATTAAAATGATGGTAATGGGTGTCGTGTTCTAAAAAAAATTTACAGTTTAAAATTTGGATATGTACAATGAGATTAACAATCTATAAATGGTATGTTAGAGAAATGTATAACATAAAAGTCTACATACATTTGCTTTTACATATCCAAGCTTGAACAATTTAAAAGTAGCACACACGCTTAACCATAAACAACTTTCAGCACAGGATCTTTGATTAGCTAGATAACAGTTTCACGGCCTAGTAGTGAACTGTATTTACACGGTCAATGATTACTTCGTCATAAGGGCAATGTATTCAAAAGAAAGGGATGTAATAAATGCACTACAATAATATAAAACATTTAATAATTACATGAAAATAAAGCAAATACTTATAATAGTTACGGTTGCGTATAATGGAGCATACCATACGAAATTTACCTTTCGGAAATTTCTAACATTTTGTTGCATTTTATGAATATTATTAAATTCATTTTAAAAACAATATGCGAGTCGCTGTCACCACAACAGAGCTAACTTAAACAGGCATCAGCATATATGCTAACTCTAACCTTACTATTAACAGCTACAGGAGCAGCCAGTGTTGTCTTCTGCCAGTTACTTGTCTAGTTCGCTCCATGACTTCGACGCCGGTCAAGGTTCAAGGTTCAGCTCTTGTGATAAGCACGGCTTTGCTGTCACAATCGTCGCCGACGAGCGCCCGGGGTCGCGAGCTGTTCCTCCCCATATGTCGTGCACGAGGACGACAACAAGCGTGAGAAATTTGGTCGGGTGGATAATTAACACCTATCGCCTTCAGTGTACAGATGCCAATGTACACGTCCATGTGGTTCTGGTGTAGGGCCATAGCTCACTCGTTCTAAGGTTTGTAACCTGGATAAAGAGGGGAGACGCCCAAGCCAGAACCTCTCACGCAAATTTTTTATGATGGGATAACTCTTAATTATATATTTTTTGTATTTGTTTGGTTATGTCCCTCGCTGTGTTCAAAGAAACACTGGATGTCAACAACATCGGCGACGAAGATGGCACACGACATAAAACTACACCCCCTTCCACGCCTTCTAACGACACAAGTTGATAGAAGATGATGAGGATGATGATGATAATAATCATGACAATAATAATAACAAAACATTTGCCATTGACCTACAATAGAACAATTAGATAGATGTTTAAGCATACAACCATGAAGGAATGATTATTCCGTGAGATAAGCAGAAGAAAAGGTGTGATTCCCATTAAGACATGTTATTAGAGGAAACATAAGACCACACTATATGTACATGTAGAGCGTAGGATACAACGTTGGTAGAGTGGCTGCTTCTTTCCGGCTGCAACTTGTTCCAGCCAACCCAGCTGTAAACGAGTACCAGATTTACTGTTAGGAGAAAGGATAGAGGAACAGGAATTGGTTTTCACAAAACCTGAAGTTTTTGGTTTGATTAGAGGTTTCAATTTCTGGATTCTGTGACGAAGACTTGCCCTTTTCTACCACAGACTGTTGTCCTTTGTGCGGTATCATGTCGTATTGACCAGTTCATGGATTCGTATGTGTATCAGAACAATGAAGATTCTAGTACCTCATCCCTGGCGGTAATAAAAATAAATTTATATATCAGTGATATTGTAAGCCAAGACATCGAGGAAGGGAACTGGCTATCCCCATCTGATAAAAGCAAAAACCTCTTATAGAGAAGTTTCTACCACAGCATCCACGACTACATTATATTTATATTACTCGATGTATCCATGAATGTAAACAGCAAATTGGCTGTGTTTGTATTCTGACATTCTTTCCTTGACATAATGAACAGTTTCTTGGGCGGATTGTCGCTACGGTTGGCACGTTCTAAATGCATGTTTTTGCTCGTGAGCTTCAATCCCTTCTGTATTTTGTGTTGACCTTTAACTGGTAGTGGGCCGAGTACAATGGAATGTCTTATATGATCACAGCAGTTCATATTTGTCACACATTAGTTGGTAGTCAGCATTGATTGCTGAGAGTACAGAGAACCAAGAAGACCAAAGTAGAGAGAGAGAAAGAGAGAGAGGAGGAACAACAGAAATATGAATATTGTTAGATGACTGTTAATTTGTGCAGGTGTTAAAAACAATTCGAGGTAAATCTTCTTCTTCGAACGATGTCAGACGTCAACTTGAATTTTTTCGAAGAAGGCAGCTGTCATCCTGAGGCTGTCGACACTGCCATAGAGCTTGTCTAGTGTTGCCACTGGTGATGGCCACATGTGCTTTCTCTGGTTCTCGTATGTCGGGCAATTTTGCAGCAGATGTTCGGCGGTCATTTTCCCTGTACCACAGGTGCATTCGTCAGTACCACCTTTCTTCAGTTTATTGAAGAGATGGTACCTCAGTCTGTTGTGGCCTGTGCGGAGTCTGAAGACCACGACCTGCTCTCTTCTGTTCAACTGGTAGTAGGCATAATTTTTTTGTGTAGCCAGTATGCTCTGTTTCCCATTTGGCCATGTATCTGGCCCTAATAAACCTTTTGAACTCTTCGTAGGTCACACTAGATTCTGGTTGTGGTAACCTTGCACCTTCTTTAGCCAGTCTGTCTGCCTCATCGTCCACTACTCCAGCGATGTTAGGGCCTGCTGCATCCGATTGTTTGCTATGGTGAGATTTTCTTCAGTGGTCCACAAAGCCAGATCGTCTGCAAACATGGAGCTGTGGACTCTTCTTAATATATTCTCTATTATGTTGTTTATATACACCAGAAAGTGTGGGTGACAGTACTCCCCCTTGGGGTACTCCCTGCTCCAGTGTCACATTTTTACTCATCTTCCCTTGTACTTGAACTCTGGCTGTTCTGTTTTCGAGATAGTGGCTGACCAATCTGTACATTTGTCCAGATACTTCACTTCTTTATAGCTTGACTTTAAGTCCCTCTTTCCCCACCTTGTCAAATGCCTTCTCTAGATCCACCAAAACCGCTACTGTATGCTTTTTCTCCTGGTAAGCATCCTCTATTTTCTGCGCTATGAGAGTGATTTGATCCTCAGTGGATCTGTGTTGTCTAAATCCTGCTTTCTGTGGAATTAATATGTGTTTTTCTTCTAGGTGCCACATCAGTCTGATGTTTATCATACGCTCCATCAGTTTACCTACACAGCTCAGTAAACTGATAGGCCTGTATCAAATTTGGATCTGTTCTATCTTTTACTTTCTTTGGTACTGGTATTCGATGTAAATGATTTTAACATGAAAAGGAAAAGGTAATCCTTTCGCAATCATTGATGTCGAGGTTGAAGTGTTAGAGACTTCACTGTACTAGGCCTCAGCTTTTTATGAGGTGGGGTGGCCAACTCATGTAGTCGCCACATTTCCTTCAATGATACTTAGCCACGTACATGTTTAGTTATTAATGAGAATATCATTTGACAGAGTTGAGAGTAAGTAAACACGATTAGAAATGTGAATCAGTTTCTACAGCTTTATGAAAGTGGTTAGAGTTAGTGTGTGACTTTATCTATGCCGAGATAGCATTTCTTGAAATCATTCCTCCTGCACAGTTTATAAGAATGAAATAGCCGATATCCTGACTTCAAAAGCCATATCAGCATGTTGTTGTTATTGTTGTTGTATTTATTGTTGTTGTAGAATGCCCGTAATATGTAAGATTAATTTTGTGTGCGTCCTGTAAAAGAGGTTAAGTGGCGGGCTGCAACAGGATGTAAGAATAGCCTTGAGAGTTTGAAAGATTAGTTGGCAGGGGCATAAACTTAAACATAAAGATACACCTAAGTACCTAGGAATTACAATGGATCGCACATTGTCCTACAAAGAACAATGTGAAGCGGTAAAACAAAAAGTTAGCACAATCATAAAACGTACTGAGTAAGCTAACAAACACGGCATAACTTAACTTAACATAACGTTTTTATATTGGTTTAGAAAACTCATCAGAGTCTGTAGACAACCAGTCCCATTTGCATCACCTCCATGCACTCCAATAGATTTGTTAAGCACGGTCTCCCACTAGTAAACCCATGCTGACTATTTCTGATTAGATTTAACATGTCTAGATGCATTACAATGTTTTCTTTCATTATTGACTCTAACAATTTACAGACTATGCACGTTAAATTTACTTAATTAGCTGGATCTGATTTCTTTCCTCTTTTGAATAAGGGAATCACTCCTGCATCTTTCCAATCTCTTTGAACAATCCATTTTGCAAGTGATTGAGAAAATAATATAGCCAATGGCTTAACTAGTTAGTCTATACTTCAAATAGCATTGATGAATGGATACCATCTTGATCTGTACATTTATCCACTTTTAATCCTTCCAATCTTTTTAGAACCATTTCCTCCGTAATATAGAATGATTTTAAACGCACTATTTCCATTTGACATTTGAAAATATGTATAGGCTCTGGTATCTTGGAGGAGTGTTCTTTTGTATAGACTGTGCCAAAGTATTGATTTATTAGATTAGCTATCTCCATATTTTCTCTGCTTATTGTCACTGTACTGTCTATAAGAAAGCCTACCTTGTCTTTAGGTCTTTGTTTATTTCTAACATTAGAAAAGAAGTTTTCACCATCAGTCTTGATCCTATTAGTAAATTTTTTTCGAAGTCTATTTTTGCTGCTTTATTTACTTTCTGAGCTATGTTTTGCTTGTCCAAATATTTGTAATATATTTCTTTTGATTTACTTGCCTTTATATACATTGTCCAGGCTTTATTTTAAGCTCTTGTACATTTAGCTACAAATCTAGTAATCCACTTTTTATGATTGGTGTTTACCTTCATACATGGAACATATTCGACTTTTAGTTGTTCTAAAAGTGTTTTGAAACACTCTACCTCTTGTTCAACGTCTGTACCTCTGACAATATCTTTCCAGTTTATGTGGCTGTCTGTATCTTTCATCTTCTGTACATCTGTCTTAGAGTAGTCGTATGCTCGCGAGTGTATATTTACATACATTGTAAAGGCTGTTATATGATATATTTTATGGACAACTGATCACTGCAGCTAAAGGAATCGACTACCCCACACCGCGATTCAAGGACGTATTCACGATGGATATGACGTCATGCGACATCCAAGCCGAAAGCTCAGGATTGAGTCGATTGCAGACAGTCAGTTGGGAGGTGCACAGTAGTTGCCGAGGCTTGTAGAGGCCATCAGGATCCAGAGAAATGGGCACGACTGAAAAGATCGGGAAACACCCCGGCAAGTCAGCCTCCTCAGCCCCGTTGTACGATCTGCGACAGGGACTGCCACTCACGTACCGGCGTTTGCAGCCATAGCAGACTGTGTCGAAATACGGGAGACAGAGTTGGGCAAACTTCGCCAGGGCACCAGGCGCATGATGATCAGTTACTGAGACGCCAATAAACTGATGAATATTAAATGTATTTACTTGTCTTGGCTTGGCTTCGTTTGTTCTCCATCTCCCGCTACCAAACCCTGACACGGGCCTAAGTAGCAGAACGCAGTCCAGAGAACGGAATGCGTTATGTCGATATTTGCACCTTTCGGTCCAACACATCCGACTTCAGCAAGCATTTTTGAGTACCGGGTTAGCATTCCCTCTTCGATCCCTTCTCCTTAGCCAGTCTGCTCTGTTGCAGCCTGTTTTCAAGAATACTGCGCGGACGTGTAGAACGGCCTTGGCAGCTCCGGTTCGCTAGCCCTTACACTATCAGTCAGCTATGGCTCGATGACCGCTGCAGCTCATGCGCTGCTCACCATCTTGATCCGGTATTTACTTGATTTTGAAGAAATATGATCATGACAATAATAATGGGCTTATCGCCGTCAATGAGAATAACCATCATCATCATGTGTCATACTGCGCCCTTAAGTATGTGGGCGGATGTGTGCATGACAGATTAAGCCAACACCAGCTGGTGCTGGTTTTATTTCTACTCTATACTTCCACCTGATCGCCCGTCGACCCTCGCTAACTGCATGCAAGGCTCTTTTTTGGCCTCGCCTTTTTCAGGCTAAACGATTTACTGCCAGGACTCACTGAATCGCTTTTATTGACGTCCAGGTGATCGCCTTACATCGCTAAGCTCGCTAAACAGAAGTTTCTTTTGGAACCTTTCACTTGACATTCGAGAAACTTGGCCAGTCTATCTCACTTTAAATTTCTACAAAAGTGTATGAATAGTGTAGTAGTAATGAAAAGAGTATGGTTATTTGTGATGTGGTCTTGTAGCCAATTTGGAGTATGTGTCATGTAGAAATGATTCAACCTCCTGACGTGTTTGGCGTACACACTCCAGCTCTCTCACCCATAGATCAGGGTTTAGAGACTGGCAGGATGTTTGCCAATCAGATTAGTTGCTTTTTAACAATATACTTCATTTAAACATTCAAATCTTCTTCGGGCAATATCAGGTAGTACTATTTACTCATGTTTATCTTCTTTTTCTTTCTCTTCTTTTTCTTCTTCTTTCTCTTCTTTTTCGTCTTCTTTTTTTTCTTCGTCTTCTTTTTCTTATTTTATCTTTCTCTTATTCTTTTCTTTTTCTTCTTCTTTCTCTTCTTCGTCTTCCTCTTTTTCTTCTTTTTTTCCTTCTTTTTCTAGCTCACCGACAATTGTATTAAGTCTACACGTAAAGGCCAGTTCTATGGACAAAGTCTACTGTGGTGGGGAGTTCTTCAAGACTCTCACAAAAGTGTGTATGTGTGGGTTCATCTCCGTGGGTCAGTATTCACAACGCAGTTGCTTTAGCATGTTACAGTCTTGACAAAGGAAGGGTTCTGATACTAACACGTAACTGCATACCGAGGAGCGCGGTAGCTGTCAATCACACTGGATAAGCAGAAATTGTAGGACTCGACATAATGACACAAGAAACGAAGATCCGCATCTTCAACCTGTATGGCCCACCCAACAAATACCTGTCGCTCTCGAGTATGGAAATCAAGAACTCCAGCTGCCTAGTAGTTGGAGACTTCAACAGCCACTCGGAGAGATGGGGATATTCGGACACAGACAACAGAGGTGATGAAGTGGAAGACTGGGAGATAGACACAAATCTCTATCTTTTCAATAGGCTGGAGGACAGTCCTATCTTCTATTCTAGAAAATGGCATACCACCTCTGCTCCAGACTTGGCCTTTTCCATGGTTGATATTCACCACAAAATAGACGGCCAGGTGCTCAACCAATTGGCAGGTAGCGACAAAAGGCCAATTAGGCTAGAAATTGATATGGAAGTAGGCCCACAGGAAATAAAAGCGCTCCCACGTTGGAACTATAAACGAGCCGACTGGGACAGATTTGCAATTCTGACAGATCGGCTATATGAAACCATCAACACATGGAATAACAATATGAAACCTATGGTGGAAAGCCTAAGCAAAGCAATAATGCAAGCAACCACCGAAACCATCCCAAGAGGGGCAATGAAAACCTACAAGCCATATTGGATTGATGAATTGCAGAAAGCGGAAGACAAAGTCTCAAATGCTAGGAACATGGCAGAGAGAGAACAATATATGGAGGTAAATATCGCCCTCAAGGCTATCACGGCGAAATACAAAAGAACACTAAACCATATAACAAGAGACAGCTGGAAAAATAAAACAGAAAGCCTCAATTTAGATAAAGAAGAGAACAAACTATGGAAGTTAGTCAGAGCCATGAATGACGAAACACCATCAAATAAAAAAATTACCATCAAGCATGGCGACAACATGCTTACTGGAAAAAAAAAAGCAGCAAACGCCTTTATAGAACGAACACTATGCCAGAGCAAACCACATTGATGTCCCTACAGACAGGCACACAGACAATGGTGAAGAACAAAAGAGCCACGACAACATCAATATGGCACCAGAGGAGCACATGATGGCAATACTAACAATGAATGAAAAGGAAGAGGCCATGAGAACTCTAAAGAAAAGGAAATCGCCCGGAAAAGATGGGGTAACACGAAATGCTGATGGAGTTGGGCCAAATAGCAAAGAGGAAGTTACTATCAGTCCTGAACCAAAGCTGGAAAAGGGGAATTGTACATCAGACATGAAAAGACGATGTACTTATACCAGTACCAAAGAAAGAAAAAGATAGAACAGATCCAAATGGATACAGGCCTATCAGTCTACTGAGCTGTGTAGGTAAACTGATGGAACGTGTGATAAACACCAGACTGATGTGGCATCTGGAAGAAAAACACATACTAATTCCACAGCAAGCAGGCTTTAGACAGCACAGATCCACTGAGGACCAGATCACTCTCATAGCCCAGTTAATAGATGATGCTTACCAGGAGAAAAAACACACAGTAGCGGTTTGGGTGGATTTAGAGAAGGCATTTGACAAGGTGTGGATAAAGGGACTTAAAGTCAAGCTACGAAGAAGTGAAGTTTGTGGGAAAATGTACAGATGGATCAGCGACTACCTCGAAAACAGAACATCCATAGTTCAAGTACAATAGCAGATGAGCAAAAAGGTGACACTTGAGCAGGGAGTACACCAAAGGGGAGTACTGTCACCAACACCTTTCCTGGTGTATATAAACAACATCACAGAGAATCTACCAAAAAGAGTCTACAGCTCCATGTTTGCAGACGATCTGGCTATGTGGACGTCTGAAAAAAATCTCACCATAGCAAGCAATCGGATGCAGCAGGCCCTAACATTGTTGGAGGAGTGGGCGAACTCATGGCTGGTCAAAATAAATGAGGAAAAAACAACGTGTACGATATTCTCGCTTTCAAACAAACCCCAGAACACCAAAATAAGTCTTAAATGCAAATATCTGCGGACAAACGGCAACCAAAACTACCTGGGAGTCACATTTGATCGGTGCATGACATGGAAAAGTCAGATCGAGAGAAACCGAATGAGAGCCAGACAAAGAATGGCAATCATGAGGAAACTTGCTGGCACAAGTTGGGGAACAGACGAAACTGTACACTGGAAGAGTGAGACCAGTTCTCGAATATGGCATTGCGGCATGGGCAACAGCAGCAAAGGCGAACTTTGATAAAATTAGCAAACTTCAAAACCAAGCCATGAAAGGTGTTCACCGCACGCTGCTGCCCATTGGTGATCATTCTTATTCAGCAAATGATGTTAACTGTAGATACAAATTGTTCCTGTATCTCAACGGTTGTGTCATGTTCTGATGCCCATCGCAGGCCGTGAAGGCGACTATGTCAAGACAGGTTTTTGTTAATCGTCTAAGGGAAAGTTGTTAGCCATTTGTGTGCTATGGTCTCCCTTGTCAAGTGTATGTCACGTACCCCTTCTCGGAATAATGTTTTTAAATACCTAAAATACAATAGCAAAGAACCAGTTATATAGAAATAGTTAAAAAACAAACACAAACGAACATGTGATATATGTGTCTTTCTTAACAATTTCAATAGAAATACAATACATTTAAAATAGAAGAAAGTTAATTTCATTATTGTTTGAATGAACGTGCTGCGTATATATGCAAGGCTGAAGAACGGGTCACAAAGATCAAGAAATGCTGACCGCGTGAAGGCTTGTTGTTTCTCTTTCTCGAAGAGGATTCAACTGGTGTGTTGTACATGTTAGACATGCTGCCATGTTAGACATCTAATCGGTTTCGATTTGTTTTTCGTTTTTGCTACAAATGTCGAAAATCGATATTTGCAGAGATATATTGTTGGAAATGGAATGAAAACTTGCATAGCTCGCTTTACAAGATAAGGCTAGTTTACTAACTGCATTGTAGATAGTCTATGCCCTCTTGTTCTATTTGGTGGCTGTTGTTTTTTTTAAAAACTTGTTATAGTCTAATTTATCCATTCCTCTGATCATCTTATAAGCCTGTATTAAGTCACCACGAATTCTTCTCTCTTCTAGACACTGTAGGCCGGTTTTTCCTCATAACTGTAATTCTGCAATCCCACTATCAGCTATGTCGCTCTTTTTTGTATTCTTTCCAGCATGTTTGTATCCCCTCTATGATAATGACTCCACGCCTGTACATATAACTCCAATCTAGGTCTAACTAATGCTTTATACAGTTTGACTATCACTTCCTTGCTCCTATGTTTAATATTGATGTTTATCATACATAACATTGCATTTGCCTTTTTAATTGCTACCTGAATTTGCTCACTCACCTTACCTGTATGATCTAGTATAACTTCCAAGTCCCTTTCCTTATCTATCTTTCTAATATTGTTCTCTCCCATTATGTAATTATGTTTCATATTGGATCTACCCATGTGGATGACTGTACATTCATCTACATTAAACTCCATTTGCGAACCTACAAACCCCTCTCGAATTTTATCTAAATCCGATCTCAATATATCCACATCTGCTTGAGATATAGATAAAGATATATATATATATATATATATATATATATATATATATATATACTATAGATCCTACTTAATTTCAAGCAAAATTGGTTAGTAAACAACATCTTGTCTCGAAAGCTAAAATAGTTTCTTCTGCTTCTTCGTCCGTCTTCAGACCTCAGCTTCAATGATTTTAACAAAGGCAGCAGTCGATTCAAGGCTCTGTACGCTTCCGTACAGCTTCTCGTGGAAGGACACTGGCTGTTGCCAATTGTTACTTCTTTTGTCGGTATACAGCGGACATGACTGCAAAATATATTATGCCTTCATGGGGGCTGTGCCGCAGGCACAAATCTCTGTAGTGCCAATCTTGAACTTGTTGTACAGATGGCATCTGAGTCTGTTGTGACCTGTGCGTAGCCAGAAAATGATCACCTGGTCTCGCCTGGAGAGTTGATGGTAGGCATCGTTTTCTATGTGGCCAATGTGATCCTATTTTCCATTTTGCACTGTACGTTGTCCTGATGAATGCTTTAGTTTCATTGTATGTGATTTCTGTATCACTCTGCTGCAGCATTCCTCGCTCTTGGAAATGCATTCCAAGCATTCACCCCTCTCTGACTAAAGAAATATTTCCAAATATCCAATCTTGACCTTTCTTTATTTAATTTGAAGCTATGCCTTTTTGTTCTGATTTGATTGATTGAACTCCATGCATGTATTAAAAGGCGTGACTAAAGAGAGTTGTGCATGAGGATAGCAACCTCAACTGTTACATAAACTCCTACTGCAAGATCATGCAAAGCTTTTTGCTGAAGTCATCTTGATGGCGTGTGACTGTACTTGTACTGATGTGCTTCGGCTGGCGCGAAAAAAATGTCAAGAAAAGAGATCTTCCTTGTTCGTCTTCAGACCTCGAATTCAATTACTCTAACGAAGGCAGCAGTTGACTTGAGGGTCCGAGCACTTCTCTACAGCTACTCGTGGAAGGACACTGGTTGTTGCCAAATGCTACTTCTTGTCGGTAAACGATGGGCAGGGCTGTAAAATGTGTTCTGATGTCATGGGGGTGTGCCGAGAAGATAGATGGCCAGCTAGAGTCGTTGCCTTGTGTTTTATCTCAAGTCAGGTACACCTCATACTCAACCATTGTCTTTCGTGTTGATCGTCCACGGCAACGTTTGGTGAGTCTCGGGCAGCGTGGAGGAAGACGGAGTAGAATCGAAATGTCTCAGCCAGGTGTTCTGCGGGAGACTCCATTAGTGGTGAGGTCTTGTATTTCGTATAGTGTAAAGTGCAGAATCTGCAACAAAAGAAATAGTATTTGTAAGATTATGTGTTTATATTAATCTTAGTCTTAGTAGACCTGTAATTCTACAAGGGAAGATGACCATGTGGAGGTCCCAGCTGTGGTGTGAGCTGGATAAAGGAGGGATGAGGATTTCCTGCTTAGCGTGTTAGGCTCGAGCAGCTTATTACTCCGCTGTGTTAAGACAAGTGCCAAGAAGTTTGGTTAATAGATCTGCGAGTCCATCTTAAAAGACTCAAACACTAGACCAACTTGACACGCAGCCTGTTAGGCGCCATCTATGCTGCTCTTAACAAACCAACTAAGCATGGCCGGTGTTGTGTCATGTCACACAGTTAGTCGCCTCTTATGACATGCTCTATGTAAGGCATTGGTCCTATTTTTGTCATTGCCATACCCAAAGATCCAGAATCATTCGGGATGTTTACAGTAGTACGCCGTCCATACAGTGGGCTAGAGGACATATATTGCTTATACAGAGAATACTAGTTGTTTTTGCTTGTGAATGCACATAGCGACAAAGGGGAATTTTGCTACTCAGATATTTAGCTCGCAATATCACTAGACCTATAAACGAATAATGCGAATCAGAATGTAAACATGCAATTCCCTAGTAGTGGATCCAACGGGAAGCATCGACTGGTTCATTTCTTCTTTTTCTTTTTCGTGCGTCTTCAGACATCAACTTCAATGACTCTAACGAAGTCATCAGTCGACTCAAGGCTCTCTACGCTTCTGTACAGCTTCTCGTGGAAGGACACTAGCTGTTGCCAAATGCTACTTCTTTTGTCGGTATACTGTGGACATGACTGCAAACTATGTTCTGCCTTCATGGGGGCTGTGCCGCAGGCACGAAGGTCTGTAGTACCAATCTTGAATTGAACTTGTGTACAGATGACATCTCAGACTGTTGTGACCTGTGCGTAGCCGGAGAATGATAATCTATGTGGCCAGGGTGTCGTTTTTTTTTCTCCATTTTGCACTGTACGTTGCCCTGATGAATGCTTTAGTCTCATTGTATGTCATTTCTGTATCTAACGTAGGTTAGGTTCTTGATTTTGTTCCATAGCGGTATTTTAACCATTCCTATCTATTTTTTTATACTCCACAGGCGATAAGAGAGAGACTGGAACATGAGGGAACTACGTTTTGAACTCTCCCAGTTTTACTACTATAATCGCTCAGCAATTTATAGAATGTACAAACCGACACTATGGAAATAGTATCTTGCTATCCCCATGTTAACAAACTGACCCTAGGCATTACAGTTCTAACTAGTATCTTACTATCCATATTTTAACAAACTCACCCTAGGCATTACAGTCCTAGCTAGTATCTTACTATGCTACATCAAGTTTTAATGTCATATATATAGTATCTTACTATCCACAGACTATCATTCCAGCATTAAATTGTGATGTCCTACACAGTATCTACCCAAGCACATGGTAACAGTCTTTTATATAATACCTTACTATATGAATATTAACATACAGACAATAAACGGTATTGTCCTACAAAGTATCGCACTATCCCCATTAAACATACGTTCACTGACTCGAAACTTTACAGTCCTACATTGTAATTTGCTATCTATATATTAACAGATCAATACCAAGTTTTATTGTTATTCAAAGTATTGTACAATCCCAATTGCATCAGACTTACAGACAGCTTTAATGTCTTACACAAGATCTTACAATCCACATATTAACAAACCAACTCTAGATTGAATGCACTGCACAGTATCCACTATCCAGATGTTAGACTTACCCAAAACTTTGATGTCCTACATAGTTTCTCACTGCCACCATGTTAACAGGCCAACACAGAGTTTAAATGTCTTACAGAGTATCTTACTTTCCACAGGTCAACAGGCCAACATAGTGCTTGAATGTCCTACAGAGTATCTTACTATCCACATGTCAACAGGATAACACAGAGCTTGAATGTCCTACAGAGTATCTTACTATTCACAAGTCAACTGGCCAATACAGAGCTTTAATGTGCTACAGAGCATCTTACTATCCACATGTAAACAGGCAAACACAGAGCTTGAATGTCCTACAGAATATCTTACTATCCACATGTCAACAGGCCAAGACAGAGCTTTAATTTCCTACAGAGTATCTTACTATCCACATGTTAACAGGCCAACATAGAGCTTTAATGTCCTACACATTATTTTACTATCCACATATCAACAGGCAAACACATAACTTAAATGTCCTACTGAGTATCTTACTATCCACATGTTAACAGGCCAATACAGAGCTTTAATGTGCTACAGAGTATCTTACTATGCACATGATAACAGGCCAACACAGAGCTTGAATGTCCTACAGAGTATCTTACTAACCCAATGTTAACAGGCCAACACAGAGCTTGAATGTCCTACAGAATATCTCACTATCCACATGTCAACAGGCCAAGACAGAGCTTTAATTTCCTACAGAGTATCTTACTATCCACATGTTAACAGGCCAACATGGAGCTTGAATGTCCTACAGAGTATTTTACTAGCCACATGTCAACAGGCAAACACATAGCTTGAATGTCCTACAGAGTATCTTACTATCAACATGTCAACAGGCCAACACAGAGCTTTAATGTCCTACATAGTGTTTTACTATCCACATGTCAATTGGGCAACATAGCTTGAATGTCTTACAGAGTATCTTACTATCCATATGTCAACAGGTCAACACAGAACTTGAATGTCCTACAGAGTATCTTACTATCCACATGTCAACAGGCGAACACAGAGCTTGAATGTCCTACAGAGTATCTTACTATTCACAAGTCAACTGGCCAACATAGAGCTTGAATGTCCTACAGAGTATCTTACTATTCACAAGTCAACTGGCCAACACAGAGCTTGAATGCCGTACATAATATCTTACTATTCACAAGTCAACTGGCCAACACAGAGCTTGAATGTCCTTCAGAGTATCTTACTATTCACAAGTCAACTGGCCAACACAGAGCTTGAATGTCCTACATACTATCTTACTATTCACATGTTAACAAGCAGACACCATGCTTTACTGTTAAAAATAATATCTTACTATCCACGTGTTAACAAACCGACAGTAAATGTTAATGTCCTACACACTATCTTACTTCTTCTTCTTCTTCAACAAATTCACGTTGATGTCTGACAGCGTACTTCGAAGAAGACATCTTACTGTACCCATGTCATCACCCCGACTCTGAGCTTTGCTATCCTACATGATATTGTACTATCCACATGTTTTAATGTCATTCATAGCATTTTACAGTCTCCATGTCAACAGACTAACACAAAGCTGTAATGTCCTAATATAAAATCTATCTTTCTAAATGTTAGCAGACCTAATAGCAAGCTGTAATGTACTACATAAAATCTTACTATCTAAATGTTAACAGACCGATGCTATTCGCTAATATCCTACATATTATCTTACTGTCACCATGGGGACGGTGTGGCCTAGTGGTTAAGTGGCACAGCTCAAAACCCAAAGGTGCTGGATTCAATCCCCATCACAGCGCCGTTACCCCAAGGAAGCGAATTCTTAGAAAATGCAAGAGGAAGCAGACCCTTACATAAAATGCATGTTGAAGTTGGTAGCAAAATAAACACCACAGTCCAATGTACACCACCTTGGCGATTAGAGAAATAAGGCGAACTCAAAAAAACAAACAAACAAACAAACTGTCACCATGTCAACAGAATTACACTAAGCTTCAGTGTCCTATATATTATCTTAATGTCCTCATATAACCAACCGATTCTTTAGATTTAATGCGATACATAGGATCTTACTGTCTACATATTAACATACTGTCTGAGTATCCCAACAGTAACATACACGAACAGTCACCTAACTTTACTGTCCTGCATAGCATTTTACAATCCCCATGTTAACAAACCTACCTAAAAGTATTAGTGTCCTACATAATATCTTACTGACCCCACTTTAACAGATCTAAACTGAGCTTGACGGTCCTATAAAATATCTCACTGACGCCTCTTCAACAGATCAAATCTGATTTTTAATCTCCTACATAGTATCTTAGTATCAGCATGACAAAAGATGAAGGCTAACACTGAGCTTTAAGGTCCTAGGTAGTATCTTACTGTCTGTATATTAACAGATGGACACCAAGATAATTGTCCTGTAAAGTATCATACTATCCTTATCTTAGCAGGCCGACAACAAGCTGTAATGTCCTACATAGTACATTACTAATTTGCATGTTAATAGCCGAAAACCGAGCTTTTGGCATAGATGACGTACATAGTATCTAACTATACAACTGTTAGCAGACAGACACTGAGTTTTATTGTCCTATGTAGCATTAACTGTTTGCATGTTTACAAACCATTCCCATTTGTTAATGTCCTACATGTAATCTTACTGTCCAGAAGTTAACATACTAACACAAAGCTTAAATGACCTACTTTTTATATTTATGTACAAAGATAGCAGTCTGACACAAATCTGTAATGTCCTACCTATTGTTTTACTATCCACATGTTATAACAGAATGAAAGCAATCTTCACTTTTCTACATAACATCAAACTACCCACTTCAAAACACACAGACAGTGAACTTTCATGGCCTACTTATTTTCTTAATATCCACATGTTAATATACATCAACTGAGAAATAATGTTGTATATATTTTCTCACTATCCACATGAAAACAAACCAACCTCATGAACAGGTGTCCTAAATAGTATATTTTTTCCCCCAGGTAAACAGACCAAATCTGAGTAGTAATGTCCTACATAGTATTTTACTCTCCGCTTGTTAACAGACCAACACTGATCTGTAATGTCCTTTATAGTATCTTACTATCCCCAGGTCAAAATACCAACACAGAGCAGTAATGTCCTACATAGTATCTTACTATCCGCGTGTTAACAGAATGACAGCTAGCATTACTTTACCTCATAGTATTGTACTATCCACTTGTTAGCATACGAACAGTGAGCTTTCATGTCTTACATATTTTCTTAATATTCAAATGTCAACGCATAACAGCCGAGATGTAAAGTTGTATATATTATCTTTCCCCTTGATAAAACATCAACACTGAGCTGTAATGTCATACATAATATCTTACTAATCATCATGTTTACAGACCAACACAGAGAACATATGTCCTACATAATATCTTACAGTTCACATGTATTAACAGACCAACACTGAGAACATGTGTCCTACACAATATCTTACAGTTCACATGTATTAACAGACCAACACTAAGCTTTTCTGTCCTATTAAGTGTGAGACCTTCCATTTGTTAACAAACAGAAACCAATAATAAATTTCCTAAACAGCATCCTGCTGTCCGCATGTCAATAGACCAACAACGAGCTGTAATGTTCTAAATAAATTTTTACTATCAATACATTAACAAACCCACACTGAGCCTTATCGCCAAAATAAAAGTATCTTCCTTTCCCCCCAAAAAGAGATGCAGTAGACTTAATTATTTTATTTGACTATCACAGTGCAAACAGAATCACACCGTGGTTCAATGTCCTTTATATTATCTTGATATTCACAGGACAAAAGAAGTAGACGGACAACAAACTCTACTGTCCCACATAGTATCTTACTTTCCACCTCTCAACTAACTGACCATGTCCGTTAATGTTGTACATATTATACTACTAATCACATGTTAATAGATCCACACTGTGCTTCAAAGCCCTACATTTTATCTTTGAATCCCCATGCCAGAAGAACACTTAGCTTTACTGTTATACATACTATCTTACCATCCACATGTCGACAGACCAGCACCAAGATTTGCTACACTAAATATTATCTTACCATCCACATGTTAACAGACCAGCACCAAGATTTGATACCCTAAATATTATCTTACCATTCACATGTTAATAGACCAGAACCGAGATTTGATACCCTACATATTATCTTACCCTCCACATGTTAACAGACCAGCACCAAGATTTGATACCCTAAATAATATCTTACAATCCATTTGATAACTGACCAATACTAGGATTGGATACCTTACATATTACTTTACTATCCACATGGCAACATATGTAGATCGCCATGTAATTTTACAGTCTTACGTAGTACCTACAATCCATAAATTAACAGACCAACACCAAAATGTGTGTTCTACATAGCATTTTACTTTCACTGTGTTTTAGTGAAATGAGATACCAAAGAATGCAGAGCTGAGGCAAAAGCTATGGTGCAGCCACTATGTCCTGGTAAAGATTATGGACTGCATCATGATTACTGGCTTGCAGATATAACATGACCAAAGGATCCTGAACGCAAAGAGGAATAAAGAATTTGTGCACGCTAGAGGACTAAAATTGAGTTTTAATGTCCTACATATTATCTCTTTATCTACATATTAACAGATAGACACTAAGATTTAATGGTGTACATATTATCTTACTATCCACATGTTAGGAGTCAGATACTGAGCTTAAATCTCTTACATAAGGTCTTACTATTTACAAATCAACAGATGCAAACCAACTTGGAGATTTACTGTCTTGAAAATATCTTACTATCCACATGTTAGTAGACTAACACTCAGCTTTAATGTCCTACATAATATCTCACTATCAACATATTAGCAGATTGACACCAAGCTTTAATCTTCTACATGATATTTTACTATTCACATGTTAGCACACCAACTGCAAGCTTGTTAGCATTCTAATGCAGAGCTTTGATGTCCTACATAGTATCTCACTATCAACATATTAGCAGATTGACACCAATCTTTAATCTTCTACATGATATGTTACTATTCACATGTTAGCACACCAACCGCAAGCTTGTTAGCAGTCTAACACAGAGCTTTGATGTCCTACATAGTATCTCACTATCAACATATTAGCAGATTGACACCAATCTTTAATCTTCTACATGATATTTTACTATTCACATGTTAGCACACCAACCGCAAGCTTGTTAGCAGTCTAACGCAGAGCTTTAATGTCCTACATAGTTTCTCACTATCAACATATTAACAGACTGACACAAAGCTTTAATCTTCTACACTGTATCTTGCTATCCATATGTTAACACACACAGTGACACAGCAATATTTACGTTCGTACATATAATCTTACTTCCCACATGTTAACCACAATAGCATTATCAACTCTCAAACCCTTCGACGGTTTGCAAAGATTGGCCTTTTCAAACAAGCTAAACGCCTACTGTGTATGTATTTGCTTAATGGATGAATAAACAACAACAGAACCAATCGAAGGTGTTTTGCAATCAATTCTAGAGCTGCATTTATAATGCCAGTATGAACAGTACGTAATAAGAAGTTTTGGAAATATGTCAATACTGTAGGGTTTTACACAATTGTAAACACACGCACACACAAACGTAAAGAAATATGTGCATTCGTAAAAAAATGTATGTTTACAATAATAAGATATGTATTACTACCATGCTTTCAATTTGGTGTATGTTAATAGTGTCAGTATTCGAATATATCATAAATACACAGAGTGACAGCAAAGAGCAATTTTATCAATACCTGGGCTTTAGTAATGTGTACTTTAATATCTGTTTGTTTACATTTGTTAATATGGCAACTTATGCGTCTTGTGAAATAAAGAAATAAACAAGAAACAAACACACACTGGAATAAGGTTCAATTTAATGTTTACGTATTTCTTATGCCACATTATGAATATTATGTTTACATATATTCAGCCAGCAGTAAACATGCAAGATTCCATATGGCTAGTGTTATTAAAATGATGGTAATGGGTGTCCTGTTCTAAAAAAATTTACAGTTTAAAATTTGGATATGTACAATGAGATTAACAATCTATAAATGGTATGTTAGAGAAATGTATAACATAAAAGTCTACATACATTTGCTTTTACATATCCAAGCTTGAACAATTTAAAAGTAGCACACACGCTTAACCATAAAGAACTTTCAGCACAGGATCTTTGATTAGCTAGATAACAGTTTCACGGCCTAGTAGTGAACTGTATTTACACGGTCAATGATTACTTCGTCATAAGGGCAATGTATTCAAAAGAAAGGGATGTAATAAATGCACTACAATAATATAAAACATTTAATAATTACATGAAAATAAAGCAAATACTTATAATAGTTACGGTTGCGTATAATGGAGCATACCATACGAAATTTACCTTTCGGAAATTTCTAACATTTTGTTGCATTTTATGAATATTATTAAATTCATTTTAAAAACAATATGCGAGTCGCTGTCACCACAACAGAGCTAACTTAAACAGGCATCAGCATATATGCTAACTCTAACCTTACTATTAACAGCTACAGGAGCAGCCAGTGTTGTCTTCTGCCAGTTACTTGTCTAGTTCGCTCCATGACTTCGACGCCGGTCAAGGTTCAAGGTTCAGCTCTTGTGATAAGCACGGCTTTGCTGTCACAATCGTCGCCGACGAGCGCCCGGGGTCGAGAGCTGTTCCTCCCCATATGTCGTGCACGAGAACGACAACAAGCGTGAGAAATTTGGTCGGGTGGATAATTAACACCTATCGCCTTCAGTGTACAGATGCCAATGTACACGTCCATGTGGTTCTGGTGTAGGGCCATAGCTCACTCGTTCTAAGGTTTGTAACCTGGATAAAGAGGGGAGACGCCCAAGCCAGAACCTCTCACGCAAATCTTTTATGATGGGATAACTCTTAATTATATATTTTTTGTATTTGTTTGGTTATGTCCCTCGCTGTGTTCAAAGAAACACTGGATGTCAACAACATCGGCGACGAAGATGGCACACGACATAAAACTACACCCCCTTCCACGCCTTCTAACGACACAAGTTGATATAAGATGATGAGGATGATGATGATAATAATCATGACAATAATAATAACAAAACATTTGCCATTGACCTACAATAGAACAATTAGTTAGATGTTTAAGCATACAACCATGAAGGAATGATTATTCCGTGAGATAAGCAGAAGAAAAGGTGTGATTCCCATTAAGACATGTTATTAGAGGAAACATAAGACCACACTATATGTACATGTAGAGCGTAGGATACAACATTGGTAGAGTGGCTGCTTCTTTCCGGCTGCAACTTGTACCAGCCAACCCAGCTGTAAACGAGTACCAGATTTACTGTTAGGAGAAAGGATAGAGGAACAGGAATTGGTTTTCACAAAAACTGAAGTTTTTGTTTTGATTAGAGGTTTCAATTTCTGGATTCTGTGACGAAGACTTGCCCTTTTCTACCACAGACTGTTGTCCTTTGTGCGGTATCATGTCGTATTGACCAGTTCATGGATTCGTATGTGTATCAGAACAATGAAGATTCTAGTACCTCATCCCTGGCGGTAATAAAAATAAATTTATATATCAGTGATATTGTAAGCCAAGACATCGAGGAAGGGAACTGGCTATCCCCATCTGATAAAAGCTAAAACCTCTTATAGAGAAGTTTCTACCACAGCATCCACGACTACATTATGTTTATACTACTCGATGTATCCATGAATGTAAACAGCAAGTTGGCTGTGTTTGTATTCTGACATTCTTTCCTTGACATAATGAACAGTTTCTTGGGCGGATTGTCGCTACGGTTGGCACGTTCTAAATGCATGTTTTTGCTCGTGAGCTTCAATCCCTTCTGTATTTTGTGTTGGCCTTTAACTGGTAGTGGGCGGGGTACATTGGAATGTCTTATATGATCACAGCAGTTCATATTTGTCACACATTAGTTGGTAGTCAGCATATATTGCTGAGAGTACAGAGAACCAAGAAGACCAAAGTAGAGAGAGAGAAAGAGAGAGAGGAGGAACAACAGAAATATGAATATTGTTAGATTACTGTTAATTTGTGCAGGTGTTAAAAACAATTCGAGGTAAATCTTCTTCTTCGTACGCTGTCAGACGTCAACTTGAATTTTTTCGAAGAAGGCAGCTGTCATCCTGAGGCTGTCGACACTGCCATAGAGCTTGTCTAGTGTTGCCACTGGTGATGGCCACATGTGCTTTCTCTGGTTCTCGTATGTCGGGCAATTTTGCAGCAGATGTTCGGCGGTCATTTTCCCTGTACCACAGGTGCATTCGTCAGTACCACCTTTCTTCAGTTTATTGAAGAGATGGTACCTCAGTCTGTTGTGGCCTGTGCGGAGTCTGAAGACCACGTTCTGCTCTCTTCTGTTCAACTGGTAGTAGGCATAATTTTTTTGTGTAGCCAGTATGCTCTGTTTCCCATTTGGCCATGTATCTGGCCCTAATAAACCTTTTGAACTCTTCGTAGGTCACACTAGATTCTGGTTGTGGTAACCTTGCACCTTCTTTAGCCAGTCTGTCTGCCTCATCGTCCACTACTCCAGCGATGTTAGGGCCTGCTGCATCCGATTGTTTGCTATGGTGAGATTTTCTTCAGTGGTCCACAAAGCCAGATCGTCTGCAAACATGGAGCTGTGGACTCTTCTTAATATATTCTCAATTATGTTGTTTATATACACCAGAAAGTGTGGGTGACAGTACTCCCCCTTGGGGTACTCCCTGCTCCAGTGTCACATTTTTACTCATCTTCCCTTGTACTTGAACTCTGGCTGTTCTGTTTTCGAGATAGTGGCTGACCAATCTGTACATTTGTCCAGATACTTCACTTCTTTATAGCTTGACTTTAAGTCCCTCTTTCCCCACCTTGTCAAATGCCTTCTCTAGATCCACCAAAACCGCTACTGTATGCTTTTTCTCCTGGTAAGCATCCTCTATTTTCTGCGCTATGAGAGTGATTTGATCCTCAGTGGATCTGTGTTGTCTAAATCCTGCTTTCTGTGGAATTAATATGTGTTTTTCTTCTAGGTGCCACATCAGTCTGATGTTTATCATACGCTCCATCAGTTTACCTACACAGCTCAGTAAACTGATAGGCCTGTATCACATTTGGATCTGTTCTATCTTTTTCTTTCTTTGGTACTGGTATTCGATGTAAATGATTTTAACATGAAAAGGAAAAGGTAATCCTTTCGCAATCATTGATGTCGAGGTTGAAGTGTTAGAGACTTCACTGTACTAGGCCTCAGCTTTTTATGAGGTGGGGTGGCCAACTCATGTAGTCGCCACATTTCCTTCAATGATACTTAGCGACGTACATGTTTAGTTATTAATGAGAATATCATTTGACAGAGTTGAGAGTAAGTAAACACGATTAGAAATGTGAATCAGTTTCTACAGCTTTATGAAAGTGGTTAGAGTTAGTGTGTGACTTTATCTATGCCGAGATAGCATTTCTTGAAATCATTCCTCCTGCACAGTTTATAAGAATGAAATAGCCGATATCCTGACTTCAAAAGCCATATCAGAATGTTGTTGTTATTGTTGTTGTATTTATTTTTGTTGTAGAATGCCCGTAATATGTAAGATTAATTTTGTGTGCGTCCTGTAAAAGAGGTTAAGTGGCGGGCTGCAACATGATGTAAGAATAGCCTTGAGAGTTTGAAAGATTAGTTGGCAGGGGCATAAACTTAAACATAAAGATACACCTAAGTACCTAGGAATTACAATGGATCGCACATTGTCCTACAAACAACAATGTGAAGCGGTAAAACAAAAAGTTAGCACAATCATAAAACGTACTGAGTAAGCTAACAAACACGGCATAACTTAACTTAACATAACGTTTTTATATTGGTTTAGAAAACTCATCAGAGTCTGTAGACAACCAGTCCCATTTGCATTACCCTGCTCTAATAACTATGTACATCATATTTATTCTTAAATGCATTAACTGTCTCTGCCTCCACTATTTCCTGGGGCAAAGCATTCCAAGCATTCACCAATGTCTGAATTTTAAAAAATGTCCTGTGTCCAATTTGGACCTTTCGTTACTTAATTTGTATCTGTGCCCTCTTGTTCTCGCTGGTGGTTGTATTTTGAAAAACTTGTTATAGTCTAATTTAACTTTTCCTGTGATTATCTTATCAACTTAGATTAAGTCAGGTTTAATTCTTCTCTTTTCTAGACACTAATGGCCGGTTTTTCTGAGTCTTTCCTCGTAACTGTAATTCTGGAATCCCACTATCAGTTTTGTCGCTATTCTTTGTATCCTTTCAAGCATATTTATAGATCTTCTACGATAAGGACTCCACATCTGTACACAGTTCTCCGATCTAGGTCTAACTAATGCTTTATACAGTTTGTCAATCACCTCGTTACTCCTATGTTAAATATTTTTTTTTTTAAAATTATACCTAACGTTGCATTTGACTTATTCACTGCTACCTGGACTTGCTCACTCACCTTACCTGTATGCTCTATTATTACCCCTATGTCCCTTTCATTATCTATCATTCTAGTATTGTTCTCGCCAATTCTGTAATTTTGTTCCATTTTTTACTTCACACCACTCAGAGTACTCCTTATTTATGTCAATCGCTGTCTTCTTCCCGTTAACCAACTTTCAATCCAATCGGCAACCTGCCCATCTATCCCATGTGATTTTAACTTGTTAAATAATCGTTGATGAGGTACTATATCAAAAGCCTTTGCAAAATCTAGATAAATAACATTCACTGGTTCTCCCTTATCTATGATTTTAGTAATCACCTCCATGCACTCCAATAGATTTGTTAAGCACGGTCTCCCTCTAGTAAACCCATGCTGACTATTTCTGATTAGATTTAACATGTCTAGATGCATTACAATGTTTTCTTTCATTATTGACTCTAACAATTTACAGACTATGCACGTTAAACTTACTTAATTAGCTGGATCTGATTTCTTTCCTCTTTTGAATAAGGGAATCACTCCTGCATCTTTCCAATCTCTTGGAACAATCCATTTTGCAAGTGATTGAGAAAATAATATAGCCAATGGCTTAACTAGTTAGTCTATACTTCAAATAGCATTGATGAATGGATACCATCTTGATCTGTACATTTATCCACTTTTAATCCTTCCAATCTTTTTAGAACCATTTCCTCCGTAATATAGAATGATTTTAAACGCACTATTTCCATTTGACATTTGAAAATATGTATAGGCTCTGGTATCTTGGAGGAGTGTTCTTTTGTATAGACTGTGCCAAAGTATTGATTTATTAGATTAGCTATCTCCATATTTTCTCTGCTTATTGTCACTGTACTGTCTATAAGAAAGCCTACCTTGTCTTTAGGTCTTTGTTTATTTCTAACATTAGAAAAGAAGTTTTCACCATCAGTCTTGATCCTATTAGTAAATTTTTTTCGAAGTCTATTTTTGCTGCTTTATTTACTTTCTGAGCTATGTTTTGCTTGTCCAAATATTTGTAATATATTTCTTTTGATTTACTTGCCTTTATATACATTGTCCAGGCTTTATTTTAAGCTCTTGTACATTTAGCTACAAATCTAGTAATCCACTTTTTATTATTGGTGTTTACCTTCATACATGGAACATATTCGACTTTTAGTTGTTCTAAAAGTGTTTTGAAACACTCTGCCTCTTGTTCAACGTCTGTACCTCTGACAATATCTTTCCAGTTTATGTGGCTGTCTGTATCTTTCATCTTCTGTGCATCTGTCTTAGAGTAGTCGTATGCTCGCGAGTGTATATTTACATACATTGTAAAAGCTGTTATATGATATATTTTATGGACAACTGATCACTGCAGCTAAAGGAATCGACTACCCCACACCGCGATTCAAGGACGTATTCAAGATGGATATGACGTCATGCGACATCCAAGCCAAAAGCTCAGGATTGAGTCGATTGCAGACAGTCAGTTGGGAGGTGCACAGTAGTTGCCGACGCTTGTAGAGGCCATCTGGATCCAGAGAAATGGGCACGACTGAAAAGATCGGGAAACACCCCGGCAAGTCAGCCTCCTCAGCCCCGTTGTACGATCTGCGACAGGGACTGCCACTCACGTACCGGCGTTTGCAGCCATAGCAGACTGTGTCGAAATACGGGAGACAGAGTTGGGCAAACTTCGCAAGGGCACCAGGCGCATGATGATCAGTTACTGAGACGCCAATAAACTGATGAATATTAAATGTATTTACTTGTCTTGGCTTGGCTTCGTTTGTTCTCCATCTCCCGCTACCAAACCCTGACACGGGCCTAAGTAGCAGAACGCAGTCCAGAGAACGGAATGCGTTATGTCGATATTTGCACCTTTCGGTCCAACACATCCGACTTCAGCAAGCATTTTTGAGTACCGGGTTAGCATTCCCTCTTCGATCCCTTCTCCTTAGCCAGTCTGCTCTGTTGCAGCCTGTTTTCAAGAATACTGCGCGGACGTGTAGAACGGCCTTGGCAGCTCCGGTTCGCTAGCCCTTACACTATCAGTCAGCTATGGCTCGATGACCGCTGCAGCTCATGCGCTGCTCACCATCTTGATCCGGTATTTACTTGATTTTGAAGAAATATGATCATGACAATAATAATGGGCTTATCGCCGTCGATGAGAATAACCATCATCATCATGTGTCATACTGCGCCCTTAAGTCTGTGGGCGGATGTGTGCATGACAGAATAAGCCAACACCAGCTGCTGCTGGTTTTCTTTCTACTCTATACTTCCACCTGATCGCCCGTCGACCCTCGCTAACTGCATGCAAGGCTCTTTTTTGGCCTCGCCTTTTTCAGGCTAAACGATTTACTGCCAGGATTCACTGAATCGCTTTTATTGACGTCCAGGTGATCGCCTTACATCGCTAAGCTCGCTAAACAGAAGTTTCTTTTGGAACCTTTCACTTGACATTCGAGAAACTTGGCCAGTCTATCTCACTTTAAATTTCTACAAAAGTGTATGAATAGTGTAGTAGTAATGAAAAGAGTATGGTTATTTGTGATGTGGTCTTGTAGCCAATTTGGAGTATGTGTCATGTAGAAATGATTCAACCTCCTGGCGTGTTTGGCGTACACACTCCAGCTCTCTCACCCATAGATCAGGGTTTAGAGACTGGCCGGATGTTTGCCAATCAGATTAGTTGCTTTTTAACAATATACTTCATTTAAACATTCAAATCTTCTTCGGGCAATATCAGGTAGTACTATTTACTCATGTTTATCTTCTTTTTCTTTCTCTTCTTTTTCTTCTTCTTTCTCTTCTTTTTCGTCTTCTTTTTTTTCTTCGTCTTCTTTTTCTTATTTTATCTTTCTCTTCTTCTTTTCTTTTTCTTCTTCTTTCTCTTCTTCGTCTTCTTCTTTTTCTTCTTTTTTTCCTTCTTTTTCTAGCTCACCGACAATTGTATTAAGTCTACACGTAAAGGCCAGTTCTATGGACAAAGTCTACTGTGGTGGGGAGTTCTTCAAGACTCTCACAAAAGTGTGTATGTGTGGGTTCATCTCCGTGGGTCAGTATTCACAACGCAGTTGCTTTAGCATGTTACAGTCTTGACAAAGGAAGGGTTCTGATACTAACACGTAACTGCATACCGAGGAGCGCGGTAGCTGTCAATCACACTGGATAAGCAGAAATTGTAGGACTCGACATAATGACACAAGAAACGAAGATCCGCATCTTCAACCTGTATGGCCCACCCAACAAATACATGTCGCTCTCGAGTATGGAAATCAAGAACTCCAGCTGCCTAGTAGTTGGAGACTTCAACAGCCACTCGGAGAGATGGGGATATTCGGACACAGACAACAGAGGTGATGAAGTGGAAGACTGGGAGATAGACACAAATCTCTATCTTTTCAATAGGCTGGAGGACAGTCCTATCTTCTATGCTAGAAAATGGCATACCACCTCTGCTCCAGACTTGGCCTTTTCCATGGTTGATATTCACCACAAAATAGACGGCCAGGTGCTCAACCAATTGGCAGGTAGCGACAAAAGGCCAATTAGGCTAGAAATTGATATGGAAGTAGGCCCACAGGAAATAAAAGCGCTCCCACGTTGGAACTATAAACGAGCCGACTGGGACAGATTTACAATTCTGACAGATCGGCTATATGAAACCATCAACACATGGAATAACAATATGAAACCTATGGTGGAAAGCCTAAGCAAAGCAATAATGCAAGCAACCACCGAAACCATCCCAAGAGGGGCAAGGAAAAACTACAAGCCATATTGGATTGATGAATTGCAGAAAGCGGAAGGCGAAGTCTCAAATGCTAGGAACATGGCAGAGAGAGAACAATATATGGAGGTAAATATCGCCCTCAAGGCTATCACGGCGAAATACAAAAGAACACTAAACCATATAACAAGAGACAGCTGGAAAAATAAAACAGAAAGCCTCAATTTAGATAAAGAAGAGAACAAACTATGGAAGTTAGTCAGAGCCATGAATGACGAAACACCATCAAATAAAAAAATTACCATCAAGCATGGCGACAACATGCTTACTGGAAAAAAAAAAGCAGCAAACGCCTTTATAGAACGAACACTATGCCAGAGCAAACCACATTGATGTCCCTACAGACAGGCACACATACAATGGTGAAGAACAAAAGAACCACGACAACATCAATATGGCACCAGAGGAGCACATGATGGCAATACTAACAATGAATGAAAAGGAAGAGGCCATGAGAACTCTAAAGAAAAGGAAATCGCCCGGAAAAGATGGGGTAACACGAAATGCTGATGGAGTTGGGCCAAATAGCAAAGAGGAAGTTACTATCAGTCCTGAACCAAAGCTGGAAAAGGGGAATTGTACATCAGACATGAAAAGACGCTGTACTTATACCAGTACCAAAGAAAGAAAAAGATAGAACAGATCCAAATGGATACAGGCCTATCAGTCTACTGAGCTGTGTAGGTAAACTGATGGAACGTGTGATAAACACCAGACTGATGTGGCATCTGGAAGAAAAACACATACTAATTCCACAGCAAGCAGGCTTTAGACAGCACAGATCCACTGAGGACCAGATCACTCTCATAGCCCAGTTAATAGATGATGCTTACCAGGAGAAAAAACACACAGTAGCGGTTTGGGTGGATTTAGAGAAGGCATTTGACAAGGTGTGGATAAAGGGACTTAAAGTCAAGCTACGAAGAAGTGAAGTTTGTGGGAAAATGTACAGATGGATCAGCGACTACCTCGAAAACAGAACATCCATAGTTCAAGTACAATAGCAGATGAGCAAAAAGGTGACACTTGAGCAGGGAGTACACCAAAGGGGAGTACTGTCACCAACACCTTTCCTGGTGTATATAAACAACATCACAGAGAATCTACCAAAAAGAGTCTACAGCTCCATGTTTGCAGACGATATGGCTATGTGGACGTCTGAAAAAAATCTCACCATAGCAAGCAATCGGATGCAGCAGGCCCTAACATTGTTGGAGGAGTGGGCGAACTCATGGCTGGTAAAAAAAAATGAGGAAAAAACAACGTGTACGATATTCTCGCTTTCAAACAAACCCCAGAACACCAAAATAAGTCTTAAATGCAAATATCTGCGGACAAACGGCAACCAAAACTACCTGGGAGTCACATTTGATCGGTGCATGACATGGAAAAGTCAGATCGAGAGAAACCGAATGAGAGCCAGACAAAGAATGGCAATCATGAGGAAACTTGCTGGCACAAGTTGGGGAACAGACGAAACTGTACACTGGAAGAGTGAGACCAGTTCTCGAATATGGCATTGCGGCATGGGCAACAGCAGCAAAGGCGAACTTTGATAAAATTAGCAAACTTCAAAACCAAGCCATGAAAGGTGTTCACCGCACGCTGCTGCCCATTGGTGATCATTCGTATTCAGCAAATGATGTTAACTGTAGATACAAATTGTTCCTGTATCTCAACGGTTGTGTCATGTTCTGATGCCCATCGCAGGCCGTGATGGCGACTATGTCAAGACAGGTTTTTGTTAATCGTCTAAGGGAAAGTTGTTAGCCATTTGTGTGCTATGGTCTCCCTTGTCAAGTGTATGTCACGTACCCCTTCTCGGAATAATGTTTTTAAATACCTAAAATACAATAGCAAAGAACCAGTTATATAGAAATAGTTAAAAAACAAACACAAACGTACATGTGATATATGTGTCTTTCTTAACAATTTCAATAGAAATACAATACATTTAAAATAGAAGAAAGTTAATTTCATTATTGTTTGAATGAACGTGCTGCGTATATATGCAAGGCTGAAGAACGGGTCACAAAGATCAAGAAATGCTGACCGCGTGAAGGCTTGTTGTTTCTCTTTCTCGAAGAGGATTCAACTGGTGTGTTGTACATGTTAGACATGCTGCCCTGTTAGACATCTAATCGGTTTCGATTTGTTTTTCGTTTTTGCTACAAATGTCGAAAATCGATATTTGCAGAGATATATTGTTGGAAATGGAATGAAAACTTGCATAGCTCGCTTTACAAGATAAGGCTAGTTTACTAACTGCATTGTAGATAGTCTGTTCACACCAGGAATGTGTCCACGTGCGATCTAGCCCGGTGGGTCTAACAACTAGCAAAATGTAAAAGTACTGATGAGCGTAAACACAACTCAACGAAGTCAAAAATCTATACCTGAATTTAAAGTACAACCAAGATAACGATCACAGGCAAGGCAAAGACCAAACCTAAAGTTATTTTAGAACAACAGAAGATTGAGAAAGTCACAAGCTTTGAGTACCTCGGCTCAGTTATAACGCCAATGGCTACGGCAATGCAGAGGTTCAATAAAATGAGAAACTGATGACAGAACATTAATAAAATGAAAATAACTATTCTGTGAACTTGCATTATACCGATGAAGACATACGGATGTGAAACGTGGACCCCCACACAAACACTTAAGAAAAGGATTGCATCTTTTGAACTAAAGGACTATAGAAAAGTGCTCAAAATACAATGGATAGCAAAAAGGAAAAATGCAGATATCCTTAACTTAACTCAACGTCCTTAAACTGGTTTAGAAGACTCTGCAGAATCTGTATACATACAGTTTCATTTCATCACCTTGCTCTAAAAGCTATGCGCATCCAATGTATTATTAAATGCATTAACTGTCCTTCCTTCCCCTACCTCCCTTGGCAATGCATTCCAAGCATTCACCACTCTCTAATTAAAAAAATATTTCCTAATATCGAATCTGGACCTCTCTTTAGTTAATGTATAACTATGCCCTCTTGTTCTATTTGGTGGCTGTTGTTTTTTTTTTAAAACTTGTTATAGTCTAATTTATCCATTCCTCTGATCATCTTATAAGCCTGTATTAAGTCACCACGAATTCTTCTCTCTTCTAGACACTGTAGGCCGGTTTTTCCTCATAACTGTAATTCTGCAATCCCACTATCAGCTATGTCGCTCTTTTTTGTATTCTTTCCAGCATGTTTGTATCCCCTCTATGATAATGACTCCACGCCTGTACATATAACTCAAATCTAGGTCTAACTAATGCTTTATACAGTTTGACTATCACTTCCTTGCTCCTATGTTTAATATTTATGTTTATCATACATACCATTGCATTTGCCTTTTTAATTGCTACCTGAATTTGCTCACTCACCTTACCTGTATGATCTAGTATAACTTCCAAGTCCCTTTCCTTATCTATCTTTCTAATATTGTTCTCTCCCATTATGTAATTATGTTTCATATTGGATCTACCCATGTGGATGACTGTACATGTATCTACATTAAACTCCATTTGCGAACCTACAAACCCCTCTCGAATTTTATCTAAATCCGATCTCAATATATCCACATCTGCTTGAGATATAGATAAAGATATATATATATATATACATATATATATATATATATATATATATATATATATATATATATATATATATATATATATATACTATAGATCCTACTTAATTTCAAGCAAAATTGGTTAGTAAACAACATCTTGTCTCGAAAGCTAAAATAGTTTCTTCTGCTTCTTCGTTCGTCTTCAGACCTCAGCTTCAATGATTTTAACAAAGGCAGCAGTCGATTCAAGGCTCTGTACGCTTCCGTACAGCTTCTCGTGGAAGGACGCTGGCTGTTGCCAATTGTTACTTCTTTTGTCGGTATACAGCGGACATGACTGCAAAATATATTATGCCTTCATGGGGGCTGTGCCGCAGGCACAAATCTCTGTAGTGCCAATCTTGAACTTGTTGTACAGATGGCATCTGAGTCTGTTGTGACCTGTGCGTAGCCGGAAAATGATCACCTGGTCTCGCCTGGAGAGTTGATGGTAGGCATCGTTTTCTATGTGGCCAATGTGATCCTATTTTCCATTTTGCACTGTACGTTGTCCTGATGAATGCTTTAGTTTCATTGTATGTGATTTCTGTATCACTCTGCTGCAGCATTCCTCGCTCTCTGGCGAGTTGTCCACCTCCCCGTTGCCTGAAATGTCTCAGTGGGCTGGTGTCCATTGGACTGCTTTTTTTTTAATCACTGGGCTCTTGAGGGTCATTATACTGCTAGGTTGTCTGTGAAAATGACCACTTGCTTTGCTGTATAATAGTTTGACCACATCAAACGCCATACTGACCTAGAAAGAACGATACAGGAGGGTTTGGACCTTGGAAAGCGGGGCTGAAGCAGACCGATGAAAAGATGGAAACAAGAAATCACGGAGGTCCTGACGATGACAACGATAGAGACGATACTTCTGGCTTGAGATCGAGTTACAGATCGGTTGTTGTGAAAATGATTTTCTGCAAATGACATGCAACATGATGATGAAGATGATGATGATGATGATGATAATAGTGATGATAATGAAAGTGAGCGATTTTTTTGTGCTTTGTAATAATGCTTGTTATGGTATACAAAAATATATGTGACTTTATTGTTGACGTAGATCTAGCAAATACTATTTTCATTTATAAACATCATTGCATAATTTCAGAAGTGCCGGTTATGCTAGCAATCAGCTAGAGGTTAGTGATATTTAAGATAATATCTGTTGGTAACTGAAACGCTAGTCCGGTCAAGCACACCATATTGTCCAGGACGTTGCGTCAGGGTCAATCACAATGTTTTTCGTCCATCACGAGCCTTTACTTTTTTGCCAACTTTAACCAGTGGCAAGAAAAAGTCAGGACGACTAGATATGAGCTCGGGTGCAGTGGTTGACCACGGATGCTCAAGTGCCTGTCCGTGTTCTGTGCAGTCCACACCGATCAGCACATTTACATTCCGTTCTCTGGACAACATTCTGCTACTTAAGCCATATCAGGGCTTGGTGGTGCAAGATTGAGAACGAACGACCCTAAGCCAGCAAGCCAAATAATAAAAAAACAGAATGCGATACTGGAGAAAACACTAAAAAGCTATATTTCTTTTTTTTGCCTCGTTTACCGTGGTTCCTAAGAGGCAGTATATTGTTCTGTGTTTTGCACTTTAGAGCCTGGTTAAACCATATTCAGCACGAAATTTAATAGGTGTACGACCCTGTCAGATCAGGAATCTGAACACATACATGTTTTGTTTGTGAGCCATCGAAACTTCGCAACCACGTATGAACACTTCTATAAAAGCTTACCACATGCAATTCCAAATTCATATCTTTTCTATCGTTATCGCTGCTTGTTTCAAATCTATCAATAACATGACCTCTCATAGTGTATCCGGGGTCCCTTACTGAGAATGGTAGAATATAACCGCCACAGAATACTGTCACAGTAGGTCAAGGGCAAACAATCTTAAGGTGAGCTATGTATGTATTTCTCCTGAGTGGCCAAAACATTCATTGCATGTTGAACGCGAGGACTAAGAGTTGTCCATGGATGTGGCAATCTCAAAATGTACAAATTATCGCTACCCTACTGCAAATAACTAGAAAAAGTCTTTCCTAAAAGCTGGTTATGGTAAGTCAAATACAATGCTGGACCTGTGCTTCAACAAAAAGAGATGAGTGATCTTGATTTAACTTAACTTAACGTCTTTATACTGGTTTAGAAGACTATGCAGAGTATGTACGCAACCAGTTTCATTTACATTTCCTTGCTCAATAAGCTATGCGCATCCAATGTATTTTTAAATGCATCAACTGCCTCTGCTTCCATCACTTTCTTGGAAATGCATTCCAAGCATTCACCCCTCTCTGACTAAAGAAATATTTCCAAATATCCAATCTTGACCTTTCTTTATTTAATTTGAAGCTATGCCTTTTTGTTCTGATTTGATTGATTGAACTCCATGCATGTATTGAAAGGCGTGACTAAAGAGAGTTGTGCATGAGGATAGCAACCTCAACTGTTACATAAACTCCTACTGCAAGATCATGCAAAGCTTTTTGCTGAAGTCATCTTGATGGAGCTTGACTGTACTTGTACTGATGTGCTTCGGCTGGCGCGAAAAAAATGTCAAGAAAAGAGATCTTCCTTGTTCGTCTTCAGACCTCGAATTCAATTACTCTAACGAAAGCAGCAGTTGACTTGAGGGTCCGAGCACTTCTGTACAGCTACTCGTGGAAGAACACTGGTTGTTGCCAAATGCTACTTCTCGTCGGTAAACGATGGGCAGGGCTGTAAAATGTGTTCTGATGTCATGGGGGTGTGCCGAGAAGATAGATGGCCAGCTAGAGTCGTTGCCTTGTGTTTTATGTCAAGTCAGGTACTCCTCATACTCAACCATTGTCTTTCGTGTTGATCGTCCACGGCAACGTTTGGTGAGTCTCGGGCAGCGTGGAGGAAGACGGAGTAGAATCGAAATGTCTCAGCCAGGTGTTCTGCGGGAGACTCCATTAGTGGTGAGGTCTTGTATTTCGTATAGTGTAAAGTGCAGAATCTGCAACAAAAGAAATAGTATTTGTAAGATTATGTGTTTATATTAATCTTAGTCTTAGTAGACCTGTAATTCTACAAGGGAAGATGACCATGTGGAGGTCCCAGCTGTGGTGTGAGCTGGATAAAGGAGGGATGAGGATTTCCTGCTTAGCGTGTTAGGCTCGAGCAGCTTATTACTCCGCTGTGTTAAGACAAGTGCCAAGAAGTTTGGTTAATAGATCTGCGAGTCCATCTTAAAAGACTCAAACACTAGACCAACTTGACACGCAGCCTGTTAGGCGCCATCTATGCTGCTCTTAACAAACCAACTAAGCATGACCGGTGTTGTGTCATGTCACACAGTTAGTCGCCTCTTATGACATGCTCTATGTAGGGCATTGGTCCTATTTTTGTCATTGCCATACCCAAAGATCCAGAATCATTCGGGATGTTTACTGTAGTACGCCGTCCATACAGTGGGCTAGAGGACATATATTGCTTATACAGAGAATACTAGTTGTTTTTGCTTGTGAATGCACATAGCGACAAAGGGGCATTTTGCTACTCAGATATTTAGCTCGCAATATCACTAGACCTATAAACGAATAATGCGAATCAAAATGTAAACATGCAATTCCCTAGTAGTGGATCCAACGGGAAGCATCAACTGGTTCATTTCTTCTTCTTCTTTTTCGTGCGTCTTCAGACATCAACTTCAATGACTCTAACGGAGTCATCAGTCGACTCAAGGCTCTCTACGCTTCTGTACAGCTTCTCGTGGAAGGACACTAGCTGTTGCCAAATGCTACTTCTTTTGTCGGTATACTGTGGACATGACTGCAAAATATGTTCTGCCTTCATGGGGGCTGTGCCGCAGGCACGAAGGTCTGTAGTACCAATCTTGAATTGAACTTGTGTACAGATGACATCTCAGACTGTTGTGACCTGTGCGTAGCCAGAGAATGATAATCTATGTGGCCAGGGTGTCGTTTTTTTTTCTCCATTTTGCACTGTACGTTGCCCTGATGAATGCTTTAGTCTCATTGTATGTAATTTCTGTATCTAACGTAGGTTAGGTTCTTGATTTTGTTCCATAGCGGTATTTTAACCATTCCTATCTATTTTTTATACTCCACAGGCGATAAGAGAGAGACTGGAACATGAGGGAACTACGTTTTGAACTCTCCCAGTTTTACTACTTTAATCGCTCAGCAATTTATAGAATGTACAAACCGACACTATGGAAATAGTATCTTGCTATCCCCATGTTAACAAACTGACCCTAGGCATTACAGTTCTAACTAGTATCTTACTATCCATATTTTAACAAACTCACCCTAGGCATTACAGTCCTAGCTAGTATCTTACTATGCTACATCAAGTTTTAATGTCATATATATAGTATCTTACTCTCCACAGACTATCATTCCAGCATTAAATTTTGATGTCCTACACAGTATCTACCCAAGCACATGGTAACAGTCTTTTATATAATACCTTACTATATGAATATTAACATACAGACAATAAACGGTATTGTCCTACAAAGTATCGCACTATCCCCATTAAACATAAGTTCACTGACTCGAAACTTTACAGTCCTACATTGTAATTTGCTATATATATATTAACAGATCAATACCAAGTTTTATTGTTCTTCAAAGTATTGTACAATCCCAATGGCATCAGACTTACAGACAGCTTTAATGTCTTACACAAGATCTTACAATCCACATATTAACAAACCAACTCTAGATTGAATGCACTGCACAGTATCCACTATCCAGATGTTAGACTTACCCAAAACGTTGGTGTCCTACATAGTTTCTCACTGCCACCATGTTAACAGGCCAACACAGAGTTTAAATGTCTTACAGAGTATCTTACTTTCCACAGGTCAACAGGCCAACATAGAGCTTGAATGTCCTACAGAGTATCTTACTATCCACATGTCAACATGATAACACAGAGCTTGAATGTCCTACAGAGTATCTTACTATTCACAAGTCAACTGGCCAATACAGAGCTTTAATGTGCTACAGAGTATCTTACTATCCACATGTAAACAGGCAAACACAGAGCTTGAATGTCCTACAGAATATCTTACTATCCAAATGTCAACAGGCCAAGACAGAGCTTTAATTTCCTACAGAGTATCTTACTATCCACATGTTAACAGGCCAACATAGAGCTTGAATGTCCTACACAGTATTTTACTATCCACATATCAACAGGCAAACACATAACTTAAATGTCCTACTGAGTATCTTACTATCCACATGTTAACAGGCCAATACAGAGCTTGAATGTCCTACAGAGTATCTTACTATGCACATGATAACAGGCCAACACAGAGCTTGAATGTCCTACAGAATATCTCACTATCCACATGTCAACAGGCCAAGACAGAGCTTTAATTTCCTACAGAGTATCTTACTATCCACATGTTAACAGGCCAACATAGAGCTTGAATGTCCTACAGAGTATTTTACTAGCCACATGTCAACAGGCAAACACATAGCTTGAATGTCCTACAGAGTATCTTACTATCAACATGTCAACAGGCCAACACAGAGCTTTAATGTCCTACATAGTGTTTTACTATCCACATGTCAATTGGGCAACATAGCTTGAATGTCTTACAGAGTATCTTACTATCCATATGTCAACAGGTCAACACAGAACTTGAATGTCCTACAGAGTATCTTACTATCCACATGTCAACAGGCGAACACAGAGCTTGGATGTCCTACAGAGTATCTTACTATTCACAAGTCAACTGGCCAACACAGAGCTTGAATGCCGTACATAATATCTTACTATTCACAAGTCAACTGGCCAACACAGAGCTTGAATGTCCTTCAGAGTATCTTACTATTCACAAGTCAACTGGCCAACACAGAGCTTGAATGTCCTACATAATATCTTACTATTCACATGTTAACAAGCAGACACCATGCTTTAATGTTAAAAATAATATCTTACTATCCACGTGGGGACGGTGTGGCCTAGTGATTAAGTGGCACAGCTCAAAACCCAAAGGTGCTGGATTCAATCCCCATCACAGCGCTGTTACCCCAAGGAAGCGAATTCTTAGAAAATGCAAGAGGAAGCAGACCCTTACATAAAATGCATGTTGAAGTTGGTAGCACTTGGTCGACAGGCGCAAAATAAAAACCCCAGTACAATGTACACCACCTTGGCGATTAGAGAAATAAGGCGAACTCAAAAAAACAAACAAACAAACAAACTGTCACCATGTCAACAGAATTACACTAAGCTTCAGTGTCCTATATATTATCTTAATGTCCTCATATAACCAACCGATTCTTTAGATTTAATGCGATACATAGGATCTTACTGTCTACATATTAACATACTGTCTGAGTATCCCAACAGTAACATACACGAACAGTCACCTAACTTTACTGTCCTGCATAGCATTTTACAATCCCCATGTTAACAATCCTACCTAAAAGTATTAGTGTCCTACATAATATCTTACTGACCCCACTTTAACAGATCTAAACTGAGCTTGACGGTCCTATAAAATATCTCACTGACGCCTCTTCAACAGATCAAATCTGATTTTTAATCTCCTACATAGTATCTTAGTATCAGCATGACAAAAGATGAAGGCTAACACTGAGCTTTAAGGTCCTAGGTAGTATCTTACTGTCTGTATATTAACAGATGGACACCAAGATAATTGTCCTGTAAAGTATCATACTATCCCTATCTTAGCAGGCCGACAACAAGCTGTAATGTCCTACATAGTACATTACTAATTTGCATGTTAATAGCCGAAAACCGAGCTTTTGGCATAGATGACGTACATAGTATCTAACTATACAACTGTTAGCAGACAGACACTGAGTTTTATTGTCCTATGTAGCATTAACTGTTTGCATGTTTACAAACCATTCCCATTTGTTAATGTCCTACATGTAATCTTACTGTCCAGAAGTTAACATACTAACACAAAGCTTAAATGACCTACTTTTTATATTTATGTACAAAGATAGCAGTCTGACACAAATCTGTAATGTCCTACCTATTGTTTTACTATCCACACGTTATAACAGAATGAAAGCAATCTTCACTTTTCTACATAACATCAAACTACCCACTTCAAAACACACAGACAGTGAACTTTCATGGCCTACTTATTTTCTTAATATCCACATGTTAATATACATCAACTGAGAAATAATGTTGTATATATTTTCTCACTATCCACATGAAAACAAACCAACCTCATGAACAGGTGTCCTAAATAGTATATTTTTTCCCCCAGGTAAACAGACCAAAACTGAGTAGTAATGTCCTACATAGTATTTTACTCTCCGCTTGTTAACAGACCAACACTGATCTGTAATGTCCTTTATAGTATCTTACTATCCCCAGGTCAAAATACCAACACAGAGCAGTAATGTCCTACATAGTATCTTACTATCCGCGTGTTAACAGAATGACAGCTAGCATTACTTTACCTCATAGTATTGTACTATCCACTTGTTAGCATACGAACAGTGAGCTTTCATGTCCTACATATTTTCTTAATATTCAAATGTCAACGCATAACAGCCGAGATGTAAAGTTGTATATATTATCTTTCCCCTTGATAAAACATCAACACTGAGCTGTAATGTCATACATAATATCTTACTAATCATCATGTTTACAGACCAACACAGAGAACATGTGTCCTACACAATGTCTTAAAGTTCACATGTATTAACAGACCAACACTGAGAACATATGTCCTACATAATATCTTACAGTTCACATGTATTAACAGACCAACACTGAGAACATGTGTCCTACACAATATCTTACAGTTCACATGTATTAACAGACCAACACTGAGCTTTTCTGTCCTATTAAGTGTGAGACCTTCCATTTGTTAACAAACAGAAACCAATAATAAATGTCCTAAACAGCATCCTGCTGTCCGCATGTCAATAGACCAACAACGAGCTGTAATGTTCTAAATAAATTTTTACTATCAATACATTAACAAACCCACACTGAGCCTTATCGCCAAAATAAAAGTATCTTCCTTTCCCCCCAAAAAGAGATGCAGTAGACTTAATTATTTTATTTGACTATCACAGTGCAAACAGAATCACACCGTGGTTCAATGTCCTTTATATTATCTTGATATTCACAGGACAAAAGAAGTAGACGGACAACAAACTCTACTGTCCCACATAGTATCTTACTTTCCACCTCTCAACTAACTGACCATGTCCGTTAATGTTGTACATATTATACTACTAATCACATGTTAATAGATCCACACTGTGCTTCAAAGCCCTACATTTTATCTTTGAATCCCCATGCCAGAAGAACACTTAGCTTTACTGTTATACATACTATCTTACCATCCACATGTCGACAGACCAGCACCAAGATTTGATACCCTAAATAATATCTTACAATCCATTTGATAACTGACCAATACTAGGATTGGATACCTTACATATTACTTTACTATCCACATGGCAACATATGTAGATCGCCATGTAATTTTACAGTCTTACGTAGTACCTACAATCCATAAATTAACAGACCAACACCAAAATGTGTGTTCTACATAGCATTTTACTTTCACTGTGTTTTAGTGAAATGAGATACCAAAGAATGCAGAGCTGAGGCAAAAGCTATGGTGCAGCCACTATGTCCTGGTAAAGATTATGGACTGCATCATGATTACTGGCTTGCAGATATAACATGACCAAAGGATCCTGAACGCAAAGAGGAATAAAGAATTGTTGCACGCTAGAGGACTAAAATTGAGTTTTAATGTCCTACATATTATCTCTTTATCTACATATTAACAGATAGACACTAAGATTTAATGGTGTACATATTATCTTACTATCCACATGTTAGGAGTCAGATACTGAGCTTAAATCTCTTACATAAGGTCTTACTATTTACAAATCAACAGATGCAAACCAACTTGGAGATTTACTGTCTTGAAAATATCTTACTATCCACATGTTAGTAGACTAACACTCAGCTTTAATGTCCTACATAATATCTCACTATCAACATATTAGCAGATTGACACCAAGCTTTAATCTTCTACATGATATTTTACTATTCACATGTTAGCACACCAACTGCAAGCTTGTTAGCATTCTAATGCAGAGCTTTGATGTCCTACATAGTATCTCACTATCAACATATTAGCAGATTGACACCAAGCTTTAATCTTCTACATGATATTTTACTATTCACATGTTAGCACACCAACTGCAAGCTTGTTAGCATTCTAATGCAGAGCTTTGATGTCCTACATAGTATCTCACTATCAACATATTAGCAGATTGACACCAAGCTTTAATCTTCTACATGATATTTTACTATTCACATGTTAGCACACCAACTGCAAGCTTGTTAGCATTCTAATGCAGAGCTTTGATGTCCTACATAGTATCTCACTATCAACATATTAGCAGATTGACACCAAGCTTTAATCTTCTACATGATATTTTACTATTCACATGTTAGCACACCAACTGCAAGCTTGTTAGCATTCTAATGCAGAGCTTTGATGTCCTACATAGTATCTCACTATCAACATATTAGCAGATTGACACCAAGCTTTAATCTTCTACATGATATTTTACTATTCACATGTTAGCACACCAACTGCAAGCTTGTTAGCATTCTAATGCAGAGCTTTGATGTCCTACATAGTATCTCACTATCAACATATTAGCAGATTGACACCAATCTTTAATCTTCTACATGATATTTTACTATTCACATGTTAGCACACCAACCGCAAGCTTGTTAGCAGTCTAACACAGAGCTTTGATGTCCTACATAGTATCTCACTATCAACATATTAGCAGATTGACATCAATCTTTAATCTTCTACATGATATTTTACTATTCACATGTTAGCACACCAACCGCAAGCTTGTTAGCAGTCTAACGCAGAGCTTTAATGTCCTACATAGTTTCTCACTATCAACAAATTAACAGACTGACACACAGCTTTAATCTTTTACACTGTATCTTGCTATCCATATGTTAACACACACAGTGACACAGGAATATTTACGTTCGTACATATAATCTTACTTCCCACATGTTAACCACAATAGCATTATCAACTCTCAAACCCTTCGACGGTTTGCAAAGATTGGCCTTTTCAAACAAGCTAAACGCCTACTGTGTATGTATTTGCTTAATGGATGAATCAACAACAACAGAACCAATCGAAGGTGTTTTGCAATCAATTCTAGAGCTGCATTTATAATGCCAGTATGAACAGTACGTAATAAGAAGTTTTGGAAATCTGTCAATACTGTAGGGTTTTACACAATTGTACACACACGCACACACAAACGTAAAGAAATATGTGCATTCGTAAAAAAATGTTTACAATAATAAGATATGTATTACTACCATGCTTTCAATTTGGTGTATGTTAATAGTGTCAGTATTCGAATATATCATAAATACACAGAGTGACAGCAAAGAGCAATTTTATCAATACCTGGGCTTTAGTAATGTGTACTTTAATATCTGTTTGTTTACATTTGTTAATATGGCAACTTATGCGTCTTGTGAAATAAAGAAATAAACAAGAAACAAACACACACTGGAATAAGGTTCAATTTAATGTTTACATATTTCTTATGCCACATTATGAATATTATGTTTACATATATTCAGCCAGCAGTAAACATGCAAGATTCCATATGGCTAGTGTTATTAAAATGATGGTAATGGGTGTCCTGTTCTAAAACAATTTACAGTTTAAAATTTGGATATGTACAATGAGATTAACAATCTATAAATGGTATGTTAGAGAAATGTATAACATAAAAGTCTACATACATTTGCTTTTACATATCCAAGCTTGAACAATTTAAAAGTAGCACACACGCTTAACCATAAACAACTTTCAGCACAGGATCTTTGATTAGCTAGATAACAGTTTCACGGCCTAGTAGTGAACTGTATTTACACGGTCAATGATTACTTCGTCATAAGGGCAATGTATTCAAAAGAAAGGGATGTAATAAATGCACTACAATAATATAAATCATTTAATAATTACATGAAAATAAAGCAAATACTTATAATAGTTACGGTTGCGTATAATGGAGCATACATTACGAAATTTACCTTTCGGAAATTTCTAACATTTTGTTGCATTTTATGAATATTATTAAATTCATTTTAAAAACAATATGCGAGTCGCTGTGACCACAACAGAGCTAACTTAAACAGGCATCAGCATATATGCTAACTCTAACCTTACTATTAACAGCTACAGGAGCAGCCAGTGTTGTCTTCTGTCAGTTACTTGTCTAGTTCGCTCCATGACTTCGACGCCGGTCAAGGTTCAAGGTTCAGCTCTTGTGATAAGCACGGCTTTGCTGTCACAATCGTCGCCGACGAGCGCCCGGGGTCGCGAGCTGTTCCTCCCCATATGTCGTGCACGAGGACGACAACAAGCGTGAGAAATTTGGTCGGGTGGATAATTAACACCTATCGCCTTCAGTGTACAGATGCCAATGTACACGTCCATGTGGTTCTGGTGTAGGGCCATAGCTCACTCGTTCTAAGGTTTGTAACCTGGATAAAGAGGGGAGACGCCCAAGCCAGAACCTCTCACGCAAATCTTTTATGATGGGATAACTCTTAATTATATATTTTTTGTATTTGTTTGGTTATGTCCCTCGCTGTGTTCAAAGAAACACTGGATGTCAACAACATCGGCGACGAAGATGGCACACGACATAAAACTACACCCCCTTCCACGCCTTCTAACGACACAAGTTGATAGAAGATGATGAGGATGATGATGATAATAATCATGACAATAATAATAACAAAACATTTGCCATTGACCTACAATAGAACAATTAGATAGATGTTTAAGCATACAACCATGAAGGAATGATTATTCCGTGAGATAAGCAGAAGAAAAGGTGTGATTCCCATTAAGACATGTTATTAGAGGAAACATAAGACCACACTATATGTACATGTAGAGCGTAGGATACAACGTTGGTAGAGTGGCTGCTTCTTTCCGGCTGCAACTTGTTCCAGCCAACCCAGCTGTAAACGAGTACCAGATTTACTGTTAGGAGAAAGGATAGAGGAACAGGAATTGGTTTTCACAAAACCTGAAGTTTTTGGTTTGATTAGAGGTTTCAATTTCTGGATTCTGTGACGAAGACTTGCCCTTTTCTACCACAGACTGTTGTACTTTGTGCGGTATCATGACGTATTGACCAGTTCATGGATTCGTATGTGTATCAGAACAATGAAGATTCTAGTACCTCATCCCTGGCGGTAATAAAAATAAATTTATATATCAGTGATATTGTAAGCCAAGACATCGAGGAAGGGAACTGGCTATCCCCATCTGATAAAAGCTAAAACCTCTTATAGAGAAGTTTCTACCACAGCATCCACGACTACATTATATTTATATTACTCGATGTATCCATGAATGTAAACAGCAAATTGGCTGTGTTTGTATTCTGACATTCTTTCCTTGACATAATGAACAGTTTATTGGGCGGATTGTCGCTACGGTTGGCACGTTCTAAATGCATGTTTTTGCTCGTGAGCTTCAATCCCTTCTGTATTTTGTGTTGGCCTTTAACTGGTAGTGGGCGGGGTACATTGGAATGTCTTATATGATCACAGCAGTTCATATTTGTCACACATTAGTTGGTAGTCAGCATTTATTGCTGAGAGTACAGAGAACCAAGAAGACCAAAGTAGAGAGAGAGAAAGAGAGAGAGGAGGAACAACAGAAATATGAATATTGTTAGATGACTGTTAATTTGTGCAGGTGTTAACAACAATTCGAGTTAAATCTTCTTCTTCGTACGCTGTCAGACGTCAACTTGAATTTTTTCGAAGAAGGCAGCTGTCATCCTGAGGCTGTCGACACTGCCATAGAGCTTGTCTAGTGTTGCCACTGGTGATGGCCACATGTGCTTTCTCTGGTTCTCGTATGTCGGGCAATTTTGCAGCAGATGTTCCGCGGTCATTTTCCCTGTACCACAGGTGCATTCGTCAGTACCACCTTTCTTCACTTTATTGAAGAGATGGTACTTCAGTCTGTTGTGGCCTGTGCGGAGTCTGAAGACCACGACCTGCTCTCTTCTGTTCAACTGGTAGTAGGCATAATTTTGTTGTGTAGCCAGTATGCTCTGTTTCCCATTTGGCCATGTATCTGGCCCTAATAAACCTTTTGAACTCTTCGTAGGTCACACTAGATTCTGGTTGTGGTAACCTTGCACCTTCTTTAGCCAGTCTGTCTGCCTCATCGTCCACTACTCCAGCGATGTTAGGGCCTGCTGCATCCGATTGTTTGCTATGGTGAGATTTTCTTCAGTGGTCCACAAAGCCAGATCGTCTGCAAACATGGAGCTGTGGACTCTTCTTAATATATTCTCTATTATGTTGTTTATATACACCAGAAAGTGTGGGTGACAGTACTCCCCCTTGGGGTACTCCCTGCTCCAGTGTCACATTTTTACTCATCTTCCCTTGTACTTGAACTCTGGCTGTTCTGTTTTCGAGATAGTGGCTGACCAATCTGTACATTTGTCCAGATACTTCACTTCTTTATAGCTTGACTTTAAGTCCCTCTTTCCCCACCTTGTCAAATGCCTTCTCTAGATCCACCAAAACCGCTACTGTATGCTTTTTCTCCTGGTAAGCATCCTCTATTTTCTGCGCTATGAGAGTGATTTGATCCTCAGTGGATCTGTGTTGTCTAAATCCTGCTTTCTGTGTAATTAATATGTGTTTTTCTTCTAGGTGCCACATCAGTCTGATGTTTATCATACGCTCCATCAGTTTACCTACACAGCTCAGTAAACTGATAGGCCTGTATCAAATTTGGATCTGTTCTATCTTTTTCTTTCTTTGGTACTGGTATTCGATGTAAATGATTTTAACATGAAAAGGAAAAGGTAATCCTTTCGCAATCATTGATGTCGAGGTTGAAGTGTTAGAGACTTCACTGTACTAGGCCTCAGATTTTTATGAGGTGGGGTGGCCAACTCATGTAGTCGCCACATTTCCTTCAATGATACTTAGCGACGTACATGTTTAGTTATTAATGAGAATATCATTTGACAGAGTTGAGAGTAAGTAAACACGATTAGAAATGTGAATCAGTTTCTACAGCTTTATGAAAGTGGTTAGAGTTAGTGTGTGACTTTATCTATGCCGAGATAGCATTTCTTGAAATCATTCCTCTTGCACAGTTTATAAGAATGAAATAGCTGATATCCTGACTTCAAAAGCCATATCAGCATGTTGTTGTTATTGTTGTTGTATTTATTGTTGTTGTAGAATGCCCGTAATATGTAAGATTAATTTTGTGTGCGTCCTGCAAAAGAGGTTAAGTGGCGGGCTGCAACAGGATGTAAGAATAGCCTTGAGAGTTTGAAAGATTAGTTGGCAGGGGCATAAACTTAAACATAAAGATACACCTAAGTACCTAGGAATTACAATGGATCGCACATTGTCCTACAAAGAACAATGTGAAGCGGTAAAACAAAAAGTTAGCACAATCATAAAACGTACTGAGTAAGCTAACAAACACGGCATAACTTAACTTAACATAACGTTTTTATATTGGTTTAGAAAACTCATCAGAGTCTGTAGACAACCAGTCCCATTTGCATTACCCTGCTCTAATAACTATGTACATCATATTTATTCTTAAATGCATTAACTGTCTCTGCCTCCACTATTTCCTGGGGCAAAGCATTCCAAGCATTCACCACTGTCTGAATTTTAAAAAATGTCCTGTGTCCAATTTGGACCTTTCGTTACTTAATTTGTATCTGTGCCCTCTTGTTCTCGCTGGTGGTTGTATTTTGAAAAACTTGTTATAGTCTAATTTAACTTTTCCTGTGATTATCTTATCAACTTAGATTAAGTCAGGTTTAATTCTTCTCTTTTCTAGACACTAATGGCCGGTTTTTCTGAGTCTTTCCTCGTAACTGTAATTCTGGAATCCCACTATCAGTTTTGTCGCTATTCTTTGTATCCTTTCAAGCATATTTATAGATCTTCAACGATAAGGACTGTACACAGTACTCCGATCTAGGTCTAACTAATGCTTTATACAGTTTGTCAATCACCTCATTACTCCTATGTTAAATATTTCTTTTTTTTAAATTATACCTAACGTTGCATTTGACTTATTCACTGCTACCTGGACTTGCTCACTCACCTTACCTGTATGCTCTATTATTACCCCTATGTCCCTTTCATTATCTATCATTCTAGTATTGTTCTCGCCAATTCTGTAATTTTGTTCCATTTTTTACTTCACACCACTCAGAGTACTCCTTATTTATGTCAATCGCTGTCTTCTTCCCGTTAACCAACTTTCAATCCAATCGGCAACCTGCCCATCTATCCCATGTGATTTTAACTTTTTAAATAATCGTTGATGAGGTACTATATCAAAAGCCTTTGCAAAATCTAGATAAATAACATTCACTGGTTCTCCCTTATCTATGATTTTAGTAATCACCTCCATGCACTCCAATAGATTTGTTAAGCACGGTCTCCCACTAGTAAACCCATGCTGACTATTTCTGATTAGATTTAACATGTCTAGATGCATTACAATGTTTTCTTTCATTATTGACTCTAACAATTTACAGACTATGCACGTTAAACTTACTTAATTAGCTGGATCTGATTTCTTTCCTCTTTTGAATAAGGGAATCACTCCTGCATCTTTCCAATCTCTTTGAACAATCCATTTTGCAAGTGATTGAGAAAATAATATAGCCATGGCTTAACTAGTTAGTCTATACTTCAAATAGCATTGATGAATGGATACCATCTTGATCTGTACATTTATCCACTTTTAATCCTTCCAATCTTTTTAGAACCATTTCCTCCGTAATATAGAATGATTTTAAACGCACTATTTCCATTTGACATTTGAAAATATGTATAGGCTCTGGTATCTTGGAGGAGTGTTCTTTTGTATAGACTGTGCCAAAGTATTGATTTATTAGATTAGCTATCTCCATATTTTCTCTGCTTATTGTCACTGTACTGTCTATAAGAAAGCCTACCTTGTCTTTAGGTCTTTGTTTATTTCTAACATTAGAAAAGAAGTTTTCACCATCAGTCTTGATCCTATTAGTAAATTTTTTTCGAAGTCTATTTTTGCTGCTTTATTTACTTTCTGAGCTATGTTTTGCTTGTCCAAATATTTGTAATATATTTCTTTTGATTTACTTGCCTTTATATACATTGTCCAGGCTTTATTTTAAGCTCTTGTACATTTAGCTACAAATCTAGTAATCCACTTTTTATGATTGGTGTTTACCTTCATACATGGAACATATTCGACTTTTAGTTGTTCTAAAAGTGTTTTGAAACACTCTACCTCTTGTTCAACGTCTGTACCTCTGACAATATCTTTCCAGTTTATGTGGCTGTCTGTATCTTTCATCTTCTGTACATCTGTCTTAGAGTAGTCGTATGCTCGCGAGTGTATATTTACATACATTGTAACGGCTGTTATATGATATATTTTATGGACAACTTATCACTGCAGCTAAAGGAATCGACTACCCCACACCGCGATTCAAGGACGTATTCAAGATTGATATGACGTCATGCGACATCCAAGCCGAAAGCTCAGGATTGAGTCGATTGCAGACAGTCAGTTGGGAGGTGCACAGTAGTTGCCGACGCTTGTAGAGGCCATCTGGATCCAGAGAAATGGGCACGACTGAAAAGATCGGGAAACACCCCGGCAAGTCAGCCTCCTCAGCCCCGTTGTACGATCTGCGACAGGGACTGCCACTCACGTACCGGCGTTTGCAGCCATAGCAGACTGTGTCGAAATACGGGGGACAGAGTTGGGCAAACTTCGCCAGGACGCCAGGCGCATGATGATCAGTTACTGAGACGCCAATAAACTGATGAATATTAAATGTATTTACTTGTCTTGGCTTGGCTTCGTTTGTTCTCCATCTCCCGCTACCAAATTCTGACACGGGCCTAAGTAGCAGAACGCAGTCCAGAGAACGGAATGCGTTATGTCGATATTTGCACCTTTCGGTCCAACACATCCGACTTCAGCAAGCATTTTTGAGTACCGGGTTAGCATTCCCTCTTCGATCCCTTCTCCTTAGCCAGTCTGCTCTGTTGCAGCCTGTTTTCAAGAATACTGCGCGGACGTGTAGAACGGCCTTGGCAGCTCCGGTTCGCTAGCCCTTACACTATCAGTCAGCTATGGCTCGATGACCGCTGCAGCTCATGCGCTGCTCACCATCTTGATCCGGTATTTACTTGATTTTGAAGAAATATGATCATGACAATAATAATGGGCTTATCGCCGTCGATGAGAATAACCATCATCATCATGTGTCATACTGCGCCCTTAAGTCTGTGGGCGGATGTGTGCATGACAGAATAAGCCAACACCAGCTGGTGCTGGTTTTCTTTCTACTCTATACTTCCACCTGATCGCCCGTCGACCCTCGCTAACTGCATGCAATGCTCTTTTTTGGCCTCGCCTTTTTCAGGCTAAACGATTTACTGCCAGGATTCACTGAATCGCTTTTATTGACGTCCAGGTGATCGCCTTACATCGCTAAGCTCGCTAAACAGAAGTTTCTTTTGGAACCTTTCACTTGACATTCGAGAAACTTGGCCAGTCTATCTCACTTTAAATTTCTACAAAAGTGTATGAATAGTGTAGTAGTAATGAAAAGAGTATGGTTATTTGTGATGTGGTCTTGTAGCCAATTTGGAGTATGTGTCATATAGAAATGATTCAACCTCCTGGCGTGTTTGGCGTACACACTCCAGCTCTCTCACCCATAGATCAGGGTTTAGAGACTGGCCGGATGTTTGCCAATCAGATTAGTTGCTTTTTAACAATATACTTCATTTAAACATTAAAATCTTCTTCGGGCAATATCAGGTAGTACTATTTACTCATGTTTATCTTCTTTTTCTTTCTCTTCTTTTTCTTCTTCTTTCTCTTCTTTTTCGTCTTCTTTTTTTTCTTCGTCTTCTTTTTCTTATTTTATCTTTCTCTTCTTCTTTTCTTTTTCTTCTTCTTTCTCTTCTTCGTCTTCTTCTTTTTCTTCTTTTTTTCCTTCTTTTTCTAGCTCACCGACAATTGTATTAAGTCTACACGTAAAGGCCAGTTCTATGGACAAAGTCTACTGTGGTGGGGAGTTCTTCAAGACTCTCACAAAAGTGTGTATGTGTGGGTTCATCTCCGTGGGTCAGTATTCACAACGCAGTTGCTTTAGCATGTTACAGTCTTGACAAAGGAAGGGTTCTGATACTAACACGTAACTGCATACCGAGGAGCGCGGTAGCTGTCAATCACACTGGATAAGCAGAAATTGTAGGACTCGACATAATGACACAAGAAACGAAGATCCGCATCTTCAACCTGTATGGCCCACCCAACAAATACATGTCGCTCTCGAGTATGGAAATCAAGAACTCCAGCTGCCTAGTAGTTGGAGACTTCAACAGCCACTCGGAGAGATGGGGATATTCGGACACAGACAACAGAGGTGATGAAGTGGAAGACTGGGAGATAGACACAAATCTCTATCTTTTCAATAGGCTGGAGGACAGTCCTATCATCTATTCTAGAAAATGGCATACCACCTCTGCTCCAGACTTGGCCTTTTCCATGGTTGATATTCACCACAAAATAGACGGCCAGGTGCTCAACCAATTGGCAGGTAGCGACAAAAGGCCAATTAGGCTAGAAATTGATATGGAAGTAGGCCCACAGGAAATAAAAGCGCTCCCACGTTGGAACTATAAACGAGCCGACTGGGACAGATTTACAATTCTGACAGATCGGCTATATGAAACCATCAACACATGGAATAACAATATGAAACCTATGGTGGAAAGCCTAAGCAAAGCAATAATGCAAGCAACCACCGAAACCATCCCAAGAGGGGCAAGGAAAAACTACAAGCCATATTGGATTGATGAATTGCAGAAAGCGGAAGACGAAGTCTCAAATGCTAGGAACATGGCAGAGAGAGAACAATATATGGAGGTAAATATCGCCCTCAAGGCTATCACGGCGAAATACAAAAGAACACTAAACCATATAACAAGAGACAGCTGGAAAAATAAAACAGAAAGCCTCAATTTAGATAAAGAAGAGAACAAACTATGGAAGTTAGTCAGAGCCATGAATGACGAAACACCATCAAATAAAAAAATTACCATCAAGCATGGCGACAACATGCTTACTGGAAAAAAAAAAGCAGCAAACGCCTTTATAGAACGAACACTATGCCAGAGCAAACCACATTGATGTCCCTACAGACAGGCACACAGACAATGGTGAAGAACAAAAGAACCACGACAACATCAATATGGCACCAGAGGAGCACATGATGGCAATACTAACAATGAATGAAAAGGAAGAGGCCATGAGAACTCTAAAGAAAAGGAAATCGCCCGGAAAAGATGGGGTAACACGAAATGCTGATGGAGTTGGGCCAAATAGCAAAGAGGAAGTTACTATCAGTCCTGAACCAAAGCTGGAAAAGGGGAATTGTACATCAGACATGAAAAGACGCTGTACTTATACCAGTACCAAAGAAAGAAAAAGATAGAACAGATCCAAATGGATACAGGCCTATCAGTCTATTGAGCTGTGTAGGTAAACTGATGGAACGTGTGATAAACACCAGACTGATGTGGCATCTGGAAGAAAAACACATACTAATTCCACAGCAAGCAGGCTTTAGACAGCACAGATCCACTGAGGACCAGATCACTCTCATAGCCCAGTTAATAGATGATGCTTACCAGGAGAAAAAACACACAGTAGCGGTTTGGGTGGATTTAGAGAAGGCATTTGACAAGGTGTGGATAAAGGGACTTAAAGTCAAGCTACGAAGAAGTGAAGTTTGTGGGAAAATGTACAGATGGATCAGCGACTACCTCGAAAACAGAACATCCATAGTTCAAGTACAATAGCAGATGAGCAAAAAGGTGACACTTGAGCAGGGAGTACACCAAAGGGGAGTACTGTCACCAACACCTTTCCTGGTGTATATAAACAACATCACAGAGAATCTACCAAAAAGAGTCTACAGCTCCATGTTTGCAGACGATCTGGCTATGTGGACGTCTGAAAAAAATCTCACCATAGCAAGCAATCGGATGCAGCAGGCCCTAACATTGTTGGAGGAGTGGGCGAACTCATGGCTGGTCAAAATAAATGAGGAAAAAACAACGTGTACGATATTCTCGCTTTCAAACAAACCCCAGAACACCAAAATAAGTCTTAAATGCAAATATCTGCGGACAAACGGCAACCAAAACTACCTGGGAGTCACATTTGATCGGTGCATGACATGGAAAAGTCAGATCGAGAGAAACCGAATGAGAGCCAGACAAAGAATGGCAATCATGAGGAAACTTGCTGGCACAAGTTGGGGAACAGACGAAACTGTACACTGGAAGAGTGAGACCAGTTCTCGAATATGGCATTGCGGCATGGGCAACAGCAGCAAGGGCGAACTTTGATAAAATTAGCAAACTTCAAAACCAAGCCATGAAAGGTGTTCACCGCACGCTGCTGCCCATTGGTGATCATTCTTATTCAGCAAATGATGTTAACTGTAGATACAAATTGTTCCTGTATCTCAACGGTTGTGTCATTTTCTGATGCCCATCGCAGGCCGTGATGGCGACTATGTCAAGACAGGTTTTTGTTAATCGTCTAAGGGAAAGTTGTTAGCCATTTGTGTGCTATGGTCTCCCTTGTCAAGTGTATGTCACGTATCCCTTCTCGGAATAATGTTTTTAAATACCTAAAATACAATAGCAAAGAACCAGTTATATAGAAATAGTTAAAAAACAAACACAAACGTACATGTGATATATGTGTCTTTCTTAACAATTTCAATAGAAATACAATACATTTAAAATAGAAGAAAGTTAATTTCATTATTGTTTGAATGAACGTGCTGCGTATATATGCAAGGCTGAAGAACGGGTCACAAAGATCAAGAAATGCTGACCGCGTGAAGGCTTGTTGTTTCTCTTTCTCGAAGAGGATTCAACTGGTGTGTTGTACATGTTAGACATGCTGCCCTGTTAGACATCTAATCGGTATCGATTTGTTTTTCGTTTTTGCTACAAATGTCGAAAATCGATATTTGCAGAGATATATTGTTGGAAATGGAATGAAAACTTGCATAGCTCGCTTTACAAGATAAGGCTAGTTTACTAACTGCATTGTAGATAGTCTGTTCACACCAGGAATGTGTCCACGTGCGATCTAGCCCGGTGGGTCTAACAACTAGCAAAATGTAAAAGTACTGATGAGCGTAAACACAACTCAACGAAGTCCAAAATCTATACCTGAATTTAAAGTACAACCAAGATAACGATCACAGGCAAGGCAAAGACCAAACCTAAAGTTATTTTAGAACAACAGAAGATTGAGAAAGTCACAAGCTTTGAGTACCTCGGCTCAGTTATAACGCCAATGGCTACGGCAATGCAGAGGTTCAATAAAATGAGAAACTGATGACAGAACATTAATAAAATGAAAATAACTATTCTGTGAACTTGCATTATACCGATGAAGACATACGGATGTGAAACGTGGACCCCCACACAAACACTTAAGAAAAGGATTGCATCTTTTGAACTAAAGGACTATAGAAAAGTGCTCAAAATTCAATGGATAGCAAAAAGGAAAAATGCAGATATCCTTAACTTAACTCAACGTCCTTAAACTGGTTTAGAAGACTCTGCAGAATCTGTATACATACAGTTTCATTTCATCACCTTGCTCTAAAAGCTATGCGCATCCAATGTATTATTAAATGCATTAACTGTCCTTCCTTCCCCTACCTCCCTTGGCAATGCATTCCAAGCATTCACCACTCTCTAATTAAAAAAATATTTCCTAATATCGAATCTGGACCTCTCTTTAGTTAATGTATAACTATGCCCTCTTGTTCTATTTTGTGGCTGTTGTTTTTTTTTTAAAACTTGTTATAGTCTAATTTATCCATTCCTCTGATCATCTTATAAGCCTGTATTAAGTCACCACGAATTCTTCTCTCTTCTAGACACTGTAGGCCGGTTTTTCCTCATAACTGTAATTCTGCAATCCCACTATCAGCTATGTCGCTCTTTTGTGTATTCTTTCCAGCATGTTTGTATCCCCTCTATGATAATGACTCCACGCCTGTACATATAACTCAAATCTAGGTCTAACTAATGCTTTATACAGTTTGACTATCACTTCCTTGCTCCTATGTTTAATATTTATGTTTATCATACATACCATTGCATTTGCCTTTTTAATTGCTACCTGAATTTGCTCACTCACCTTACCTGTATGATCTAGTATAACTTCCAAGTCCCTTTCCTTATCTATCTTTCTAATATTGTTCTCTCCTATTATGTAATTATGTTTCATATTGGATCTACCCATGTGGATGACTGTACATGTATCTACATTAAACTCCTTTGGCGAACCTACAAACCCCTCTCGAATTTTATCTAAATCCGATCTCAATATATCCACATCTGCTTGAGATATAGATAAAGATATATATATATATATATATATATATATATATATATATATATATATATATATATATATATATATATATATATATATATATATACTATAGATCCTACTTAATTTCAAGCACAATTGGTTAGTAAACAACATCTTGTCTCGAAAGCTAAAATAGTTTCTTCTGCTTCTTCGTTCGTCTTCAGACCTCAGCTTCAATGATTTTAACAAAGGCAGCAGTCGATTCAAGGCTCTGTACGCTTCCGTACAGCTTCTCGTGGAAGGACACTGGCTGTTGCCAATTGTTACTTCTTTTGTCGGTATACAGCGGACATGACTGCAAAATATATTATGCCTTCATGGGGGCTGTGCCGCAGGCACAAATCTCTGTAGTGCCAATCTTGAACTTGTTGTACAGATGGCATCTGAGTCTGTTGTGACCTGTGCGTAGCCGGAAAATGATCACCTGGTCTCGCCTGGAGAGTTGATGGTAGGCATCGTTTTCTATGTGGCCAATGTGATCCTATTTTCCATTTTGCACTGTACGTTGTCCTGATGAATGCTTTAGTTTCATTGTATGTGATTTCTGTATCACTCTGCTGCAGCATTCCTCGCTCTCTGGCGAGTTGTCCACCTCCCCGTTGCCTGAAATGTCTCAGTGGGCTGGTGTCCATTGGACTGCTTTTTTTTTAATCACTGGGCTCTTGAGGGTCATTATACTGCTAGGTTGTCTGTGAAAATGACCACTTGCTTTGCTGTATAATAGTTTGACCACATCAAACGCCATACTGACCTAGAAAGAACGATACAGGAGGGTTTGGACCTTGGAAAGCGGGGCTGAAGCAGACCGATGAAAAGATGGAAACAAGAAATCACGGAGGTCCTGACGATGACAACGATAGAGACGATACTTCTGGCTTGAGATCGAGTTACAGATCGGTTGTTGTGAAAATGATTTTCTGCAAATGACATGCAACATGATGATGAAGATGATGATGATGATGATGATAATAGTGATGATAATGAAAGTGAGCGATTTTTTTGTGCTTTGTAATAATGCTTGTTATGGTATACAAAAATATATGTGACTTTATTGTTGACGTAGATCTAGCAAATACTATTTTCATTTATAAACATCATTGCATAATTTCAGAAGTGCCGGTTATGCTAGCAATCAGCTAGAGGTTAGTGATATTTAAGATAATATCTGTTGGTAACTGAAACGCTAGTCCGGTCAAGCACACCATATTGTCCAGGACGTTGCGTCAGGGTCAATCACAATGTTTTTCGTCCATCACGAGCCTTTACTTTTTTGCCAACTTTAACCAGTGGCAAGAAAAAGTCAGGACGACTAGATATGAGCTCGGGTGCAGTGGTTGACCACGGATGCTCAAGTGCCTGTCCGTGTTCTGTGCAGTCCACACCGATCAGCACATTTACATTCCGTTCTCTGGACAACATTCTGCTACTTAAGCCATATCAGGGCTTGGTGGTGCAAGATTGAGAACGAACGACCCTAAGCCAGCAAGCCAAATAATAAAAAAACAGAATGCGATACTGGAGAAAACACTAAAAAGCTATATTTCTTTTTTTTGCCTCGTTTACCGTGGTTCCTAAGAGGCAGTATATTGTTCTGTGTTTTGCACTTTAGAGCCTGGTTAAACCATATTCAGCACGAAATTTAATAGGTGTACGACCCTGTCAGATCAGGAATCTGAACACATACATGTTTTGTTTGTGAGCCATCGAAACTTCGCAACCACGTATGAACACTTCTATAAAAGCTTACCACATGCAATTCCAAATTCATATCTTTTCTATCGTTATCGCTGCTTGTTTCAAATCTATCAATAACATGACCTCTCATAGTGTATCCGGGGTCCCTTACTGAGAATGGTAGAATATAACCGCCACAGAATACTGTCACAGTAGGTCAAGGGCAAACAATCTTAAGGTGAGCTATGTATGTATTTCTCCTGAGTGGCCAAAACATTCATTGCATGTTGAACGCGAGGACTAAGAGTTGTCCATGGATGTGGCAATCTCAAAATGTACAAATTATCGCTACCCTACTGCAAATAACTAGAAAAAGTCTTTCCTAAAAGCTGGTTATGGTAAGTCAAATACAATGCTGGACCTGTGCTTCAACAAAAAGAGATGAGTGATCTTGATTTAACTTAACTTAACGTCTTTATACTGGTTTAGAAGACTATGCAGAGTATGTACGCAACCAGTTTCATTTACATTTCCTTGCTCAATAAGCTATGCGCATCCAATGTATTTTTAAATGCATCAACTGCCTCTGCTTCCATCACTTTCTTGGAAATGCATTCCAAGCATTCACCCCTCTCTGACTAAAGAAATATTTCCAAATATCCAATCTTGACCTTTCTTTATTTAATTTGAAGCTATGCCTTTTTGTTCTGATTTGATTGATTGAACTCCATGCATGTATTGAAAGGCGTGACTAAAGAGAGTTGTGCATGAGGATAGCAACCTCAACTGTTACATAAACTCCTACTGCAAGATCATGCAAAGCTTTTTGCTGAAGTCATCTTGATGGAGCTTGACTGTACTTGTACTGATGTGCTTCGGCTGGCGCGAAAAAAATGTCAAGAAAAGAGATCTTCCTTGTTCGTCTTCAGACCTCGAATTCAATTACTCTAACGAAAGCAGCAGTTGACTTGAGGGTCCGAGCACTTCTGTACAGCTACTCGTGGAAGAACACTGGTTGTTGCCAAATGCTACTTCTCGTCGGTAAACGATGGGCAGGGCTGTAAAATGTGTTCTGATGTCATGGGGGTGTGCCGAGAAGATAGATGGCCAGCTAGAGTCGTTGCCTTGTGTTTTATGTCAAGTCAGGTACTCCTCATACTCAACCATTGTCTTTCGTGTTGATCGTCCACGGCAACGTTTGGTGAGTCTCGGGCAGCGTGGAGGAAGACGGAGTAGAATCGAAATGTCTCAGCCAGGTGTTCTGCGGGAGACTCCATTAGTGGTGAGGTCTTGTATTTCGTATAGTGTAAAGTGCAGAATCTGCAACAAAAGAAATAGTATTTGTAAGATTATGTGTTTATATTAATCTTAGTCTTAGTAGACCTGTAATTCTACAAGGGAAGATGACCATGTGGAGGTCCCAGCTGTGGTGTGAGCTGGATAAAGGAGGGATGAGGATTTCCTGCTTAGCGTGTTAGGCTCGAGCAGCTTATTACTCCGCTGTGTTAAGACAAGTGCCAAGAAGTTTGGTTAATAGATCTGCGAGTCCATCTTAAAAGACTCAAACACTAGACCAACTTGACACGCAGCCTGTTAGGCGCCATCTATGCTGCTCTTAACAAACCAACTAAGCATGGCCGGTGTTGTGTCATGTCACACAGTTAGTCGCCTCTTATGACATGCTCTATGTAGGGCATTGGTCCTATTTTTGTCATTGCCATACCCAAAGATCCAGAATCATTCGGGATGTTTACTGTAGTACGCCGTCCATACAGTGGGCTAGAGGACATATATTGCTTATACAGAGAATACTAGTTGTTTTTGCTTGTGAATGCACATAGCGACAAAGGGGCATTTTGCTACTCAGATATTTAGCTCGCAATATCACTAGACCTATAAACGAATAATGCGAATCAGAATGTAAACATGCAATTCCCTAGTAGTGGATCAACGGGAAGCATCAACTGGTTCATTTCTTCTTCTTCTTTTTCGTGCGTCTTCAGACATCAACTTCAATGACTCTAACGGCGTCATCAGTCGACTCAAGGCTCTCTACGCTTCTGTACAGCTTCTCGTGGAAGGACACTAGCTGTTGCCAAATGCTACTTCTTTTGTCGGTATACTGTGGACATGACTGCAAAATATGTTCTGCCTTCATGGGGGCTGTGCCGCAGGCACGAAGGTCTGTAGTACCAATCTTGAATTGAACTTGTGTACAGATGACATCTCAGACTGTTGTGACCTGTGCGTAGCCGGAGAATGATAATCTATGTGGCCAGGGTGTCGTTTTTTTTTTCTCCATTTTGCACTGTACGTTGCCCTGATGAATGCTTTAGTCTCATTGTATGTAATTTCTGTATCTAACGTAGGTTAGGTTCTTGATTTTGTTCCATAGCGGTATTTTAACCATTCCTATCTATTTTGTATACTCCACAGGCGATAAGAGAGAGACTGGAACATGAGGGAACTACGTTTTGAACTCTCCCAGTTTTACTACTTTAATCGCTCAGCAATTTATAGAATGTACAAACCGACACTATGGAAATAGTATCTTGCTATCCCCATGTTAACAAACTGACCCTAGGCATTACAGTTCTAACTAGTATCTTACTATCCATATTTTAACAAACTCACCCTAGGCATTACAGTCCTAGCTAGTATCTTACTATGCTACATCAAGTTTTAATGTCATATATATAGTATCTTACTCTCCACAGACTATCATTCCAGCATTAAATTTTGATGTCCTACACAGTATCTACCCAAGCACATGGTAACAGTCTTTTATATAATACCTTACTATATGAATATTAACATACAGACAATAAACGGTATTGTCCTACAAAGTATCGCACTATCCCCATTAAACATAAGTTCACTGACTCGAAACTTTACAGTCCTACATTGTAATTTGCTATATATATATTAACAGATCAATACCAAGTTTTATTGTTCTTCAAAGTATTGTACAATCCCAATGGCATCAGACTTACAGACAGCTTTAATGTCTTACACAAGATCTTACAATCCACATATTAACAAACCAACTCTAGATTGAATGCACTGCACAGTATCCACTATCCAGATGTTAGACTTACCCAAAACGTTGGTGTCCTACATAGTTTCTCACTGCCACCATGTTAACAGGCCAACACAGAGTTTAAATGTCTTACAGAGTATCTTACTTTCCACAGGTCAACAGGCCAACATAGAGCTTGAATGTCCTACAGAGTATCTTACTATCCACATGTCAACATGATAACACAGAGCTTGAATGTCCTACAGAGTATCTTACTATTCACAAGTCAACTGGCCAATACAGAGCTTTAATGTGCTACAGAGTATCTTACTATCCACATGTAAACAGGCAAACACAGAGCTTGAATGTCCTACAGAATATCTTACTATCCAAATGTCAACAGGCCAAGACAGAGCTTTAATTTCCTACAGAGTATCTTACTATCCACATGTTAACAGGCCAACATAGAGCTTGAATGTCCTACACAGTATTTTACTATCCACATATCAACAGGCAAACACATAACTTAAATGTCCTACAGAGTATCTTACTATGCACATGATAACAGGCCAACACAGAGCTTGAATGTCCTACAGAATATCTCACTATCCACATGTCAACAGGCCAAGACAGAGCTTTAATTTCCTACAGAGTATCTTACTATCCACATGTTAACAGGCCAACATAGAGCTTGAATGTCCTACAGAGTATTTTACTAGCCACATGTCAACAGGCAAACACATAGCTTGAATGTCCTACAGAGTATCTTACTATCAACATGTCAACAGGCCAACACAGAGCTTTAATGTCCTACATAGTGTTTTACTATCCACATGTCAATTGGGCAACATAGCTTGAATGTCTTACAGAGTATCTTACTATCCATATGTCAACAGGTCAACACAGAACTTGAATGTCCTACAGAGTATCTTACTATCCACATGTCAACAGGCGAACACAGAGCTTGGATGTCCTACAGAGTATCTTACTATTCACAAGTCAACTGGCCAACACAGAGCTTGAATGCCGTACATAATATCTTACTATTCACAAGTCAACTGGCCAACACAGAGCTTGAATGTCCTTCAGAGTATCTTACTATTCACAAGTCAACTGGCCAACACAGAGCTTGAATGTCCTACATAATATCTTACTATTCACATGTTAACAAGCAGACACCATGCTTTACTGTTAAAAATAATATCTTACTATCCACGTGTAACAAACCGACAGTAAATGTTAATGTCCTACAAACTATCTTACTTCTTCTTCTTCTTCAACAAATTTACGTTGATGTCTGACAGCGTACTTCGAAGAAGACATCTTACTGTACCCATGTCATCAGCCCGACTCTGAGCTTTGCTATCCTACATGATATTGTACTATCCACATGTTTTAATGTCATTCATAGCATTTTACAGTCTCCATGTCAACAGACTTACACAAAGCTGTAATGTCCTAATATAAAATATATCTTTCTAAATGTTAGCAGACCTAATAGCAAGCTGTAATGTACTACATAAAATCTTACTATCTAAATGTTAACAGACCGATGCTATTCGCTAATATCCTACATATTATCTTACTGTCACCATGGGGACGGTGTGGCCTAGTGATTAAGTGGCACAGCTCAAAACCCAAAGGTGCTGGATTCAATCCCCATCACAGCGCCGTTACCCCAAGGAAGCGAATTCTTAGAAAATGCAAGAGGAAGCAGACCCTTACATAAAATGCATGTTGAAGTTGGTAGCACTTGGTCGACAGGCGCAAAATAAAAACCACAGTACAATGTACACCACCTTGGCGATTAGAGAAATAAGGCGAACTCAAAAAAACAAACAAACAAACAAACTGTCACCATGTCAACAGAATTACACTAAGCTTCAGTGTCCTATATATTATCTTAATGTCCTCATATAACCAACCGATTCTTTAGATTTAATGTGATACATAGGATCTTACTGTCTACATATTAACATACTGTCTGAGTATCCCAACAGTAACATACACGAACAGTCACCTAACTTTACTGTCCTGCATAGCATTTTACAATCCCCATGTTAACAAACCTACCTAAAAGTATTAGTGTCCTACATAATATCTTACTGACCCCACTTTAACAGATCTAAACTGAGCTTGACGGTCCTATAAAATATCTCACTGACGCCTCTTCAACAGATCAAATCTGATTTTTAATCTCCTACATAGTATCTTAGTATCAGCATGACAAAAGATGAAGGCTAACACTGAGCTTTAAGGTCCTAGGTAGTATCTTACTGTCTGTATATTAACAGATGGACACCAAGATAATTGTCCTGTAAAGTATCATACTATCCCTATCTTAGCAGGCCGACAACAAGCTGTAATGTCCTACATAGTACATTACTAATTTGCATGTTAATAGCCGAAAACCGAGCTTTTGGCATAGATGACGTACATAGTATCTAACTATACAACTGTTAGCAGACAGACACTGAGTTTTATTGTCCTATGTAGCATTAACTGTTTGCATGTTTACAAACCATTCCCATTTGTTAATGTCCTACATGGAATCTTACTGTCCAGAAGTTAACATACTAACACAAAGCTTAAATGACCTACTTTTTATATTTATGTACAAAGATAGCAGTCTGACACAAATCTGTAATGTCCTACCTATTGTTTTACTATCCACACGTTATAACAGAATGAAAGCAATCTTCACTTTTCTACATAACATCAAACTACCCACTTCAAAACACACAGACAGTGAACTTTCATGGCCTACTTATTTTCTTAATATCCACATGTTAATATACATCAACTGAGAAATAATGTTGTATATATTTTCTCACTATCCACATGAAAACAAACCAACCTCATGAACAGGTGTCCTAAATAGTATATTTTTTCCCCCAGGTAAACAGACCAAAACTGAGTAGTAATGTCCTACATAGTATTTTACTCTCCGCTTGTGAACAGACCAACACTGATCTGTAATGTCCTTTATAGTATCTTACTATCCCCAGGTCAAAATACCAACACAGAGCAGTAATGTCCTACATAGTATCTTACTATCCGCGTGTTAACAGAATGACAGCTAGCATTACTTTACCTCATAGTATTGTACTATCCACTTGTTAGCATACGAACAGTGAGCTTTCATGTCCTACATATTTTCTTAATATTCAAATGTCAACGCATAACAGCCGAGATGTAAAGTTGTATATATTATCTTTCCCCTTGATAAAACATCAACACTGAGCTGTAATGTCATACATAATATCTTACTAATCATCATGTTTACAGACCAACACAGAGAACATGTGTCCTACACAATGTCTTAAAGTTCACATGTATTAACAGACCAACACTGAGAACATATGTCCTACATAATATCTTACAGTTCACATGTATTAACAGACCAACACTGAGAACATGTGTCCTACACAATATCTTACAGTTCACATGTATTAACAGACCAACACTGAGCTTTTCTGTCCTATTAAGTGTGAGACCTTCCATTTTTTTACAAACAGAAACCAATAATAAATGTCCTAAACAGCATCCTGCTGTCCGCATGTCAATAGACCAACAACGAGCTGTAATGTTCTAAATAAATTTTTACTATCAATACATTAACAAACCCACACTGAGCCTTATCGCCAAAATAAAAGTATCTTCCTTTCCCCCCAAAAAGAGATGCAGTAGACTTAATTATTTTATTTGACTATCACAGTGCAAACAGAATCACACCGTGGTTCAATGTCCTTTATATTATCTTGATATTCACAGGACAAAAGAAGTAGACGGACAACAAACTCTACTGTCCCACATAGTATCTTACTTTCCACCTCTCAACTAACTGACCATGTCCGTTAATGTTGTACATATTATACTACTAATCACATGTTAATAGATCCACACTGTGCTTCAAAGCCCTACATTTTATCTTTGAATCCCCATGCCAGAAGAACACTTAGCTTTACTGTTATACATACTATCTTACCATCCACATGTCGACAGACCAGCACCAAGATTTGCTACACTAAATATTATCTTACCATCCACATGTTAACAGACCAGCACCAAGATTTGATACCCTAAATATTATCTTACCATTCACATGTTAATAGACCAGAACCGAGATTTGATACCCTACATATTATCTTACCCTCCACATGTTAACAGACCAGCACCAAGATTTGATACCCTAAATAATATCTTACAATCCATTTGATAACTGACCAATACTAGGATTGGATACCTTACATATTACTTTACTATCCACATGGCAACATATGTAGATCGCCATGTAATTTTACAGTCTTACGTAGTACCTACAATCCATAAATTAACAGACCAACACCAAAATGTGTGTTCTACATAGCATTTTACTTTCACTGTGTTTTAGTGAAATGAGATACCAAAGAATGCAGAGCTGAGGCAAAAGCTATGGTGCAGCCACTATGTCCTGGTAAAGATTATGGACTGCATCATGATTACTGGCTTGCAGATATAACATGACCAAAGGATCCTGAACGCAAAGAGGAATAAAGAATTTTTGCACGCTAGAGGACTAAAATTGAGTTTTAATGTCCTACATATTATCTCTTTATCTACATATTAACAGATAGACACTAAGATTTAATGGTGTACATATTATCTTACTATCCACATGTTAGGAGTCAGATACTGAGCTTAAATCTCTTACATAAGGTCTTACTATTTACAAATCAACAGATGCAAACCAACTTGGAGATTTACTGTCTTGAAAATATCTTACTATCCACATGTTAGTAGACTAACACTCAGCTTTAATGTCCTACATAATATCTCACTATCAACATATTAGCAGATTGACACCAAGCTTTAATCTTCTACATGATATTTTACTATTCACATGTTAGCACACCAACTGCAAGCTTGTTAGCATTCTAATGCAGAGCTTTGATGTCCTACATAGTATCTCACTATCAACATATTAGCAGATTGACACCAATCTTTAATCTTCTACATGATATTTTACTATTCACATGTTAGCACACCAACCGCAAGCTTGTTAGCAGTCTAACACAGAGCTTTGATGTCCTACATAGTATCTCACTATCAACATATTAGCAGATTGACATCAATCTTTAATCTTCTACATGATATTTTACTATTCACATGTTAGCACACCAACCGCAAGCTTGTTAGCAGTCTAACGCAGAGCTTTAATGTCCTACATAGTTTCTCACTATCAACATATTAACAGACTGACACACAGCTTTAATCTTTTACACTGTATCTTGCTATCCATATGTTAACACACACAGTGACACAGCAATATTTACGTTCGTACATATAATCTTACTTCCCACATGTTAACCACAATAGCATTATCAACTCTCAAACCCTTCAACGGTTTGCAAAGATTGGCCTTTTCAAACAAGCTAAACGCCTACTGTGTATGTATTTGCTTAATGGATGAATCAACAACAACAGAACCAATCGAAGGTGTTTTGCAATCAATTCTAGAGCTGCATTTATAATGCCAGTATGAACAGTACGTAAACATGCAAGATTCCATATGGCTAGTGTTATTAAAATGATGGTAATGGGTGTCCTGTTCTAAAACAATTTACAGTTTAAAATTTGGATATGTACAATGAGATTAACAATCTATAAATGGTATGTTAGAGAAATGTATAACATAAAAGTCTACATACATTTGCTTTTACATATCCAAGCTTGAACAATTTAAAAGTAGCACACACGCTTAACCATAAACAACTTTCAGCACAGGATCTTTGATTAGCTAGATAACAGTTTCACGGCCTAGTAGTGAACTGTATTTACACGGTGAATGATTACTTCGTCATAAGGGCAATGTATTCAAAAGAAAGGGATGTAATAAATGCACTACAATAATATAAATCATTTAATAATTACATGAAAATAAAGCAAATACTTATAATAGTTACGGTTGCGTATAATGGAGCATACCATACGAAATTTACCTTTCGGAAATTTCTAACATTTTGTTGCATTTTATGAATATTATTAAATGTATTTTAAAAACAATATGCGAGTCGCTGTCACCACAACAGAGCTAACTTAAACAGGCATCAGCATATATGCTAACTCTAACCTTACTATTAACAGCTACAGGAGCAGCCAGTGTTGTCTTCTGCCAGTTACTTGTCTAGTTCGCTCCATGACTTCGACGCCGGTCAAGGTTCAAGGTTCAGCTCTTGTGATAAGCACGGCTTTGCTGTCACAATCGTCGCCGACGAGCGCCCGGGGTCGCGAGCTGTTCCTCCCCATATGTCGTGCACGAGGACGACAACAAGCGTGAGAAATTTGGTCGGGTGGATAATTAACACCTATCGCCTTCAGTGTACAGATGCCAATGTACACGTCCATGTGGTTCTGGTGTAGGGCCATAGCTCACTCGTTCTAAGGTTTGTAACCTGGATAAAGAGGGGAGACGCCCAAGCCAGAACCTCTCACGCAAATTTTTTATGATGGGATAACTCTTAATTATATATTTTTTGTATTTGTTTGGTTATGTCCCTCGCTGTGTTCAAAGAAACACTGGATGTCAACAACATCGGCGACGAAGATGGCACACGACATAAAACTACACCCCCTTCCACGCCTTCTAACGACACAAGTTGATAGAAGATGATGAGGATGATGATGATAATAATCATGACAATAATAATAACAAAACATTTGCCATTGACCTACAATAGAACAATTAGATAGATGTTTAAGCATACAACCATGAAGGAATGATTATTCCGTGAGATAAGCAGAAGAAAAGGTGTGATTCCCATTAAGACATGTTATTAGAGGAAACATAAGACCACACTATATGTACATGTAGAGCGTAGGATACAACGTTGGTAGAGTGGCTGCTTCTTTCCGGCTGCAACTTGTTCCAGCCAACCCAGCTGTAAACGAGTACCAGATTTACTGTTAGGAGAAAGGATAGAGGAACAGGAATTGGTTTTCACAAAACCTGAAGTTTTTGGTTTGATTAGAGGTTTCAATTTCTGGATTCTGTGACGAAGACTTGCCCTTTTCTACCACAGACTGTTGTACTTTGTGCGGTATCATGACGTATTGACCAGTTCATGGATTCGTATGTGTATCAGAACAATGAAGATTCTAGTACCTCATCCCTGGCGGTAATAAAAATAAATTTATATATCAGTGATATTGTAAGCCAAGACATCGAGGAAGGGAACTGGCTATCCCCATCTGATAAAAGCTAAAACCTCTTATAGAGAAGTTTCTACCACAGCATCCACGACTACATTATATTTATATTACTCGATGTATCCATGAATGTAAACAGCAAATTGGCTGTGTTTGTATTCTGACATTCTTTCCTTGACATAATGAACAGTTTCTTGGGCGGATTGTCGCTACGGTTGGCACGTTCTAAATGCATGTTTTTGCTCGTGAGCTTCAATCCCTTCTGTATTTTGTGTTGGCCTTTAACTGGTAGTGGGCGGGGTACATTGGAATGTCTTATATGATCACAGCAGTTCATATTTGTCACACATTAGTTGGTAGTCAGCATTGATTGCTGAGAGTACAGAGAACCAAGAAGACCAAAGTAGAGAGAGAGAAAGAGAGAGAGGAGGAACAACAGAAATATGAATATTGTTAGATGACTGTTAATTTGTGCAGGTGTTAAAAACAATTCGAGGTAAATCTTCTTCTTCGTACGCTGTCAGACGTCAACTTGAATTTTTTCGAAGAAGGCAGCTGTCATCCTGAGGCTGTCGACACTGCCATAGAGCTTGTCTAGTGTTGCCACTGGTGATGGCCACATGTGCTTTCTCTGGTTCTCGTATGTCGGGCAATTTTGCAGCAGATGTTCCGCGGTCATTTTCCCTGTACCACAGGTGCATTCGTCAGTACCACCTTTCTTTAGTTTATTGAAGAGATGGTACCTCAGTCTGTTGTGGCCTGTGCGGAGTCTGAAGACCACGACCTGCTCTCTTCTGTTCAACTGGTAGTAGGCATAATTTTTTTGTGTAGCCAGTATGCTCTGTTTCCCATTTGGCCATGTATCTGGCCCTAATAAACCTTTTGAACTCTTCGTAGGTCACACTAGATTCTGGTTGTGGTAACCTTGCACCTTCTTTAGCCAGTCTGTCTGCCTCATCGTCCACTACTCCAGCGATGTTAGGGCCTGCTGCATCCGATTGTTTGCTATGGTGAGATTTTCTTCAGTGGTCCACAAAGCCAGATCGTCTGCAAACATGGAGCTGTGCACTCTTCTTAATATATTCTCTATTATGTTGTTTATATACACCAGAAAGTGTGGGTGACAGTACTCCCCCTTGGGGTACTCCCTGCTCCAGTGTCACATTTTTACTCATCTTCCCTTGTACTTGAACTCTGGCTGTTCTGTTTTCGAGATAGTGGCTGACCAATCTGTACATTTGTCCAGATACTTCACTTCTTTATAGCTTGACTTTAAGTCCCTCTTTCCCCACCTTGTCAAATGCCTTCTCTAGATCCACCAAAACCGCTACTGTATGCTTTTTCTCCTGGTAAGCATCCTCTATTTTCTGCGCTATGAGAGTGATTTGATCCTCAGTGGATCTGTGTTGTCTAAATCCTGCTTTCTGTGTAATTAATATGTGTTTTTCTTCTAGGTGCCACATCAGTCTGATGTTTATCATACGCTCCATCAGTTTACCTACACAGCTCAGTAAACTGATAGGCCTGTATCAAATTTGGATCTGTTCTATCTTTTTCTTTCTTTGGTACTGGTATTCGATGTAAATGATTTTAACATGAAAAGGAAAAGGTAATCCTTTCGCAATCATTGATGTCGAGGTTGAAGTGTTAGAGACTTCACTGTACTAGGCCTCAGATTTTTATGAGGTGGGGTGGCCAACTCATGTAGTCGCCACATTTCCTTCAATGATACTTAGCGACGTACATGTTTAGTTATTAATGAGAATATCATTTGACAGAGTTGAGAGTAAGTAAACACGATTAGAAATGTGAATCAGTTTCTACAGCTTTATGAAAGTGGTTAGAGTTAGTGTGTGACTTTATCTATGCCGAGATAGCATTTCTTGAAATCATTCCTTTTGCACAGTTTATAAGAATGAAATAGCCGATATCCTGACTTCAAAAGCCATATCAGCATGTTGTTGTTATTGTTGTTGTATTTATTGTTGTTGTAGAATGCCCGTAATATGTAAGATTAATTTTGTGTGCGTCCTGTAAAAGAGGTTAAGTGGCGGGCTGCAACAGGATGTAAGAATAGCCTTGAGAGTTTGAAAGATTAGTTGGCAGGGGCATAAACTTAAACATAAAGATACACCTAAGTACCTAGGAATTACAATGGATCGCACATTGTCCTACAAAGAACAATGTGAAGCGGTAAAACAAAAAGTTAGCACAATCATAAAACGTACTGAGTAAGCTAACAAACACGGCATAACTTAACTTAACATAACGTTTTTATATTGGTTTAGAAAACTCATCAGAGTCTGTAGACAACCAGTCCCATTTGCATTACCCTGCTCTAATAACTATGTACATCATATTTATTCTTAAATGCATTAACTGTCTCTGCCTCCACTATTTCCTGGGGCAAAGCATTCCAAGCATTCACCACTGTCTGAATTTTAAAAAATGTCCTGTGTCCAATTTGGACCTTTCCTTACTTAATTTGTATCTGTGCCCTCTTGTTCTCGCTGGTGGTTGTATTTTGAAAAACTTGTTATAGTCTAATTTAACTTTTCCTGTGATTATCTTATCAACTTAGATTAAGTCAGGTTTAATTCTTCTCTTTTCTAGACACTAATGGCCGGTTTTTCTGAGTCTTTCCTCGTAACTGTAATTCTGGAATCCCACTATCAGTTTTGTCGCTATTCTTTGTATCCTTTCAAGCATATTTATAGATCTTCAACGATAAGGACTGTACACAGTACTCCGATCTAGGTCTAACTAATGCTTTATACAGTTTGTCAATCACCTCATTACTCCTATGTTAAATATTTCTTTTTTTAAAATTATACCTAACGTTGCATTTGACTTATTCACTGCTACCTGGACTTGCTCACTCACCTTACCTGTATGCTCTATTATTACCCCTATGTCCCTTTCATTATCTATCATTCTAGTATTGTTCTCGCCAATTCTGTAATTTTGTTCCATTTTTTACTTCACACCACTCAGAGTACTCCTTATTTATGTCAATCGCTGTCTTCTTCCCGTTAACCAACTTTCAATCCAATCGGCAACCTGCCCATCTATCCCATGTGATTTTAACTTTTTAAATAATCGTTGATGAGGTACTATATCAAAAGCCTTTGCAAAATCTAGATAAATAACATTCACTGGTTCTCCCTTATCTATGATTTTAGTAATCACCTCCATGCACTCCAATAGATTTGTTAAGCACGGTCTCCCACTAGTAAACCCATGCTGACTATTTCTGATTAGATTTAACATGTCTAGATGCATTACAATGTTTTCTTTCATTATTGACTCTAACAATTTACAGACTATGCACGTTAAACTTACTTAATTAGCTGGATCTGATTTCTTTCCTCTTTTGAATAAGGGAATCACTCCTGCATCTTTCCAATCTCTTTGAACAATCCATTTTGCAAGTGATTGAGAAAATAATATAGCCATGGCTTAACTAGTTAGTCTATACTTCAAATAGCATTGATGAATGGATACCATCTTGATCTGTACATTTATCCACTTTTAATCCTTCCAATCTTTTTAGAACCATTTCCTCCGTAATATAGAATGATTTTAAACGCACTATTTCCATTTGACATTTGAAAATATGTATAGGCTCTGGTATCTTGAAGGAGTGTTCTTTTGTATAGACTGTGCCAAAGTATTGATTTATTAGATTAGCTATCTCCATATTTTCTCTGCTTATTGTCACTGTACTGTCTATAAGAAAGCCTACCTTGTCTTTAGGTCTTTGTTTATTTCTAACATTAGAAAAGAAGTTTTCACCATCAGTCTTGATCCTATTAGTAAATTTTTTTCGAAGTCTATTTTTGCTGCTTTATTTACTTTCTGAGCTATGTTTTGCTTGTCCAAATATTTTTAATATATTTCTTTTGATTTACTTGCCTTTATATACATTGTCCAGGCTTTATTTTAAGCTCTTGTACATTTAGCTACAAATCTAGTAATCCACTTTTTATGATTGGTGTTTACCTTCATACATGGAACATATTCGACTTTTAGTTGTTCTAAAAGTGTTTTGAAACACTCTACCTCTTGTTCAACGTCTGTACCTCTGACAATATCTTTCCAGTTTATGTGGCTGTCTGTATCTTTCATCTTCTGTACATCTGTCTTAGAGTAGTCGTATGCTCGCGAGTGTATATTTACATACATTGTAACGGCTGTTATATGATATATTTTATGGACAACTGATCACTGCAGCTAAAGGAATCGACTACCCCACACCGCGATTCAAGGACGTATTCAAGATTGATATGACGTCATGCGACATCCAAGCCGAAAGCTCAGGATTGAGTCGATTGCAGACAGTCAGTTGGGAGGTGCACAGTAGTTGCCGACGCTTGTAGAGGCCATCTGGATCCAGAGAAATGGGCACGACTGAAAAGATCGGGAAACACCCCGGCAAGTCAGCCTCCTCAGCCCCGTTGTACGATCTGCGACAGGGACTGCCACTCACGTACCGGCGTTTGCAGCCATAGCAGACTGTGTCGAAATACGGGGGACAGAGTTGGGCAAACTTCGCCAGGACGCCAGGCGCATGATGATCAGTTACTGAGACGCCAATAAACTGATGAATATTAAATGTATTTACTTGTCTTGGCTTGGCTTCGTTTGTTCTCCATCTCCCGCTACCAAACTCTGACACGGGCCTAAGTAGCAGAACGCAGTCCAGAGAACGGAATGCGTTATGTCGATATTTGCACCTTTCGGTCCAACACATCCGACTTCAGCAAGCATTTTTGAGTACCGGGTTAGCATTCCCTCTTCGATCCCTTCTCCTTAGCCAGTCTGCTCTGTTGCAGCCTGTTTTCAAGAATACTGCGCGGACGTGTAGAACGGCCTTGGCAGCTCCGGTTCGCTAGCCCTTACACTATCAGTCAGCTATGGCTCGATGACCGCTGCAGCTCATGCGCTGCTCACCATCTTGATCCGGTATTTACTTGATTTTGAAGAAATATGATCATGACAATAATAATGGGCTTATCGCCGTCGATGAGAATAACCATCATCATCATGTGTCATACTGCGCCCTTAAGTCTGTGGGCGGATGTGTGCATGACAGAATAAGCCAACACCAGCTGGTGCTGGTTTTCTTTCTACTCTATACTTCCACCTGATCGCCCGTCGACCCTCGCTAACTGCATGCAAGGCTCTTTTTTGGCCTCGCCTTTTTCAGGCTAAACGATTTACTGCCAGGATTCACTGAATCGCTTTTATTGACGTCCAGGTGATCGCCTTACATCGCTAAGCTCGCTAAACAGAAGTTTCTTTTGGAACCTTTCACTTGACATTCGAGAAACTTGGCCAGTCTATCTCACTTTAAATTTCTACAAAAGTGTATGAATAGTGTAGTAGTAATGAAAAGAGTATGGTTATTTGTGGTGTGGTCTTGTAGCCAATTTGGAGTATGTGTCATGTAGAAATGATTCAACCTCCTGGCGTGTTTGGCGTACACACTCCAGCTCTCTCACCCATAGATCAGGGTTTAGAGACTGGCCGGATGTTTGCCAATCAGATTAGTTGCTTTTTAACAATATACTTCATTTAAACATTCAAATCTTCTTCGGGCAATATCAGGTAGTACTATTTACTCATGTTTATCTTCTTTTTCTTTCTCTTCTTTTTCGTCTTCTTTCTCTTCTTTTTCGTCTTCTTTTTTTTCTTCGTCTTCTTTTTCTTATTTTATCTTTCTCTTCTTCTTCTTCTTTTTCTTCTTCTTTCTCTTCTTCTTCTTCTGCTTTTTCTTCTTTTTTTCCTTCTTTTTCTAGCTCACCGACAATTGTATTAAGTCTACACGTAAAGGCCAGTTCTATGGACAAAGTCTACTGTGGTGGGGAGTTCTTCAAGACTCTCACAAAAGTGTGTATGTGTGGGTTCATCTCCGTGGGTCAGTATTCACAACGCAGTTGCTTTAGCATGTTACAGTCTTGACAAAGGAAGGGTTCTGATACTAACACGTAACTGCATACCGAGGAGCGCGGTAGCTGTCAATCACACTGGATAAGCAGAAATTGTAGGACTCGACATAATGACACAAGAAACGAAGATCCGCATCTTCAACCTGTATGGCCCACCCAACAAATACCTGTCGCTCTCGAGTGTGGAAATCAAGAACTCCAGCTGCCTAGTAGTTGGAGACTTCAACAGCCACTCGGAGAGATGGGGATATTCGGACACAGACAACAGAGGTGACAACAGTATCTTTTCAATAGGCTGGAGGACAGTCCTATCTTCTATTCTAGAAAATGGCATACCACCTCTGCTCCAGACTTGGCCTTTTCCATGGTTGATATTCACCACAAAATAGACGGCCAGGTGCTCAACCAATTGGCAGGTAGCGACAAAAGGCCAATTAGGCTAGAAATTGATATGGAAGTAGGCCCACAGGAAATAAAAGCGCTCCCACGTTGGAACTATAAACGAGCCGACTGGGACAGATTTGCAATTCTGACAGATCGGCTATATGAAACCATCAACACATGGAATAACAATATGAAACCTATGGTGGAAAGCCTAAGCAAAGCAATAATGCAAGCAACCACCGAAACCATCCCAAGAGGGGCAATGAAAACCTACAAGCCATATTGGATTGATGAATTGCAGAAAGCGGAAGACGAAGACAGGTTTTTGTTAATCGTCTAAGGGAAAGTTGTTAGCCATTTGTGTGCTATGGTCTCCCTTGTCAAGTGTATGTCACGTACCCCTTTTCGGAATAATGTTTTTAAATACCTAAAATACAATAGCAAAGAACCAGTTATATAGAAATAGTTAAAAAACAAACACAAACGTACATGTGATATATGTGTCTTTCTTAACAATTTCAATAGAAATTTCAATAGAAGATCAAGAAATGCTGACCGCGTGAAGGCTTGTTGTTTCTCTTTCTCGAAGAGGATTCAACTGGTGTGTTGTACATGTTAGACATGCTGCCATGTTAGACATCTAATCGGTTTCGATTTGTTTTTCGTTTTTGCTACAAATGTCGAAAATCGATATTTGCAGAGATATATTGTTGGAAATGGAATGAAAACTTGCATAGCTCGCTTTACAAGATAAGGCTAGTTTACTAACTGCATTGTAGATAGTCTGTTCACACCAGGAATGTGTCCACGTGCGATCTAGCCCGGTGGGTCTAACAACTAGCAAAATGTAAAAGTACTGATGAGCGTAAACACAACTCAACGAAGTCCAAAATCTATACCTGAATTTAAAGTACAACCAAGATAACGATCACAGGCAAGGCAAAGACCAAACCTAAAGTTATTTTAGAACAACAGAAGATTGAGAAAGTCACAAGCTTTGAGTACCTCGGCTCAGTTATAACGCCAATGGCTACGGCAATGCAGAGGTTCAATAAAATGAGAAACTGATGACAGAACATTAATAACATGAAAATAACTATTCTGTGAACTTGCATTATACCGATGAAGACATACGGATGTGAAACGTGGACCCCCACACAAACACTTAAGAAAAGGATTGCATCTTTTGAACTAAAGGACTATAGAAAAGTGCTCAAAATACAATGGATAGCAAAACGGAAAAATGCAGATATCCTTAACTTAACTTAACGTCCTTAAACTGGTTTAGAAGACTCTGCAGAATCTGTATACATACAGTTTCATTTCATCACCTTGCTCTAAAAGCTATGCGCATCCAATGTATTATTAAATGCATTAACTGTCCTTCCTTCCCCTACCTCCCTTGGCAATGCATTCCAAGCATTCACCACTCTCTAATTAAAAAAATATTTCCTAATATCGAATCTGGACCTCTCTTTAGTTAATGTATAACTATGCCCTCTTGTTCTATTTGGTGACTGTTGTTTTTTTTTTAAAACTTGTTATAGTCTAATTTATCCATTCCTCTGATCATCTTATAAGCCTGTATTAAGTCACCACGAATTCTTCTCTCTTCTAGACACTGTAGGCCGGTTTTTCCTCATAACTGTAATTCTGCAATCCCACTATTAGCTATGTCGCTCTTTTTTGTATTCTTTCCAGCATGTTTGTATCCCCTCTATGATAATGACTCCACGCCTGTACATATAACTCCAATCTAGGTCTAACTAATGCTTTATACAGTTTGACTATCACTTCCTTGCTCCTATGTTTAATATTTATGTTTATCATACATAACATTGCATTTGCCTTTTTAATTGCTACCTGAATTTGCTCACTCACCTTACCTGTATGATCTAGTATAACTTCCAAGTCCCTTTCCTTATCTATCTTTCTAATATTGTTCTCTCCCATTATGTAATTATGTTTCATATTGGATCTACCCATGTGGATGACTGTACATTTATCTACATTAAACTCCATTTGCGAACCTACAAACCCCTCTCGAATTTTATCTAAATCCGATCTCAATATATCCACATCTGCTTGAGATATAGATAAAGATATATATATATATATATATATATACTATAGATCCTACTTAATTTCAAGCAAAATTGGTTAGTAAACAACATCTTGTCTCGAAAGCTAAAATAGTTTCTTCTGCTTCTTCGTTCGTCTTCAGACCTCAGCTTCAATGATTTTAACAAAGGCAGCAGTCGATTCAAGGCTCTGTACGCTTCCGTACAGCTTCACGTGGAAGGACACTGGCTGTTGCCAATTGTTACTTCTTTTGTCGGTATACAGCGGACATGACTGCAAAATATATTATGCCTTCATGGGGGCTGTGCCGCAGGCACAAATCTCTGTAGTGCCAATCTTGAACTTGTTGTACAGATGGCATCTGAGTGTGTTTGTATTTCGCCGTGGCGGCTTTGAGGGCGATGTTTGCCTCCATGGATTGTTCTCGCTCTGCCATGTTCCTAGCATTTGTTACTGCATCTTCCACTTTCGGCAACTCATCATTCAAGTAGGGCTTATAGTTTTTCCTAGCTCCTCTTGGGATGGTTTCAGTGGCGGCTTGCATTATTGCCTTGCTTAGGCTTTCCACCATGGGCTTAATTCTGTCAGGATTGCAAATCTGTCCCAGTCGGCTCGTTTGTAATTCCAACGTGGGAGCGGTTTTTTTTCCTGTGGGCCTACTTCCATGTCAATGGTTAGCCTGATCGGCCTGTGGTCGCTACCTGCCAGTTGGTTTAGCACCTGGCGGTCTATTTTATGGTGTATGTGCTGTGTGGAGAAGGCCAAATCTGGAGTCGAGGTGGTATGCCATGTTCTTGAATAGAAGCTAGGGCTATCCTCCGGCCTATTGATTAGGGAGAGATTTGCATCTATCTCCCAATCTTCCACTTCGTGCGTTTCCTGGATACATGCCACGTCAATCTTACCTTCATGCAGGTGGTGTGTAAGGGAAAGTTTTTTGTTAATGACTCCCTCCGCATTCCACTGTAGTATTTTGAGGGTCTTGAGGTTTTGGCCAATAGAAGTTGCCCCATAGCCATGTGCCTTGACTCCACGACACATGGGTGGGTGACCACCAGTAGTCAAGGGTGGGCCCCTTCGAGGCGTGAGGCCCGGCCCTATCGCTGCCTGGCGGGACTCCGCAGGATGAGCGCCATGCGTTTTTCTAATAGGTTGTACTGCCATCATACTGTGATTTACGTTGCACTGTTTTGTTGGGCTTGCGGCCCTGTGCATCCGATTTCAACAGGCGTTTCTGTAGGGATGCCCTCCTTAGCCTTTGGCTGTCCCCAGCCTATCTGCAAGGCAGCAGTTGTTTATGATCAGAGTTTTCTCTCTTATGGAAGTTGTCTTACCAGACTATCGAGTCTTCACTACTCGTGTCTATAAGGTGCAATGATGATATGTGATGATATATGAGATGGACTGGTTTACCCGGAAGAGAGGCAGTCCAGTGTGTCTGTATCCCAGGATCGTCACGTCCTGCCAGAAACGTAGCATTTGCATGTGGGTGGGGTATCTCTTTTTCCCTTTATTTTCTTGGCTTCTATGCAGGGATGGTACGCCTAGCATTCCCCGCCACCTGGGGTGTTGACACAGTGGGGCAGGTGTGCAATGTCCGCTGGTCTGCATCTCTTCTGCGTCCAGTGTGATAGTTTTATGGCTGATAACGTACAGAGGTAGATATCGTAGCCGGAGTGCATTCAGCCAGAGGACAAGCCTGGTAATGTCACAGATATATAATATGGCAGACATGAAAATGACCGGCCATCTGTCAAAACCGATGGTCGTGACGATACTTGAGTCAGGAAACTTAAAGCTTTGTCAAAACCATAGAACAGTCAGTCTAGCTAGCCGCCATAGCAACGTTTTGTTCACAATAAATATCTACAGACTGAAACCTCAAGACGAGAACATCATTGCCGACGAACAGGCAGGTTTTTTTTTAACCCGAAGATGCACCCCCAGCAGATCTGCCATCTACGAATAATAAACGAGAAGCACCAACAACTTCTGTACCATGTTCTTATTGACTTTAAAAAGGCGTTTGATAGAGTATGGCATGATGCTCTATAAGCAACAATAAAAATATATAACATCAACAGTAGTAACATTCATAGTTATCGAGAATATGTATGATACGATAGGAACCGCAGTCGTACTGGATATAAAAATGGTTGAATTGTTCCGCACATCTGTCGGCGTGTTGTATACTTTACTGACACTCTTCCATATATTCCTAGGAAGAATTATGAGTAATACTCTTGAAGATCATGTTTGCACCAAAAGGATAGGGGATAGAACGGCTACTGACTTACGCTTTACGGATGATATTGACTGGTTGCGTGGAGACAACACTGTGGAAATTGATCAGAAGACTGGATGAAACAGCACATGGTTATGGCATAAAGATAGACGCAGAAACGACGCAGTTGATGACGAAACAATACTTAAGGAATCGGCGCTGTTATCAAAGCAAATATACAATAACTTGAAACAGTGAACCGTTTCAAGTACTCGAATTGGGCTAGACAATCAATGATGAGGGAACAAAACCAAAGTTCCTAGACAGAATAGCACCAGCAACATCAGTCTTTGCACGATGTAAACGTAAATGGAAAGATAAATGACTCTCCCTTTCCATAGAAGTCAGACTAATGAGCTCACTGTTTCTTTCAATTTTTTTCTAGACCTGTGAAAGATGGACCATTACAGTAGTCCTCCACTGAAGAACGCAGGCCATGGAAATGATGTTATAGAAACTTCCTAAATATCATTTACAAAGACCTATCACAGATGATGAAGTATCACGAAGAATCTAGAATACAAGTGAACTGTGCGACAACCTCCTGACATATATCAAACGCTGACTTGCTATGTTCCCGTCTCGAGGTCCAATGACCTTGCAAATACCCTACTACAAGACACGGTATAGGACATGTGAAGGCGAGGACATGCGAGAAAATTATAGAAAGACAACATGCATGAATGGACTAACCTACAATCGGAGGAGTCACATGAAGCAACCACGGTGAGATAGTGGTGGTGTAGCGATGTGGAGGTGTCCGCAGGGGTGCCCCAACGATCTCAAGATGTCACTGGATGTACTGGGCTGACTGTTCTATAGTTATAATCAATGTGGTTATCTGGAATGCACATAATTCCTTTTGACTGAAACATGCTTGTTTGTCTGCTAACTTAGAACTTAATGTTGGTATGATATTTCAAGTCCGAATATGTTAAAACCTTTCTTGACACGGAATGCAGAACACTATTTTTTTTAAATTTTAAGTCTTCTAGATCGTCTTTCTTTTATAGTTTTAAAAGATAAACTGCTCTCCAATCTTTTGGATTATTTGATGTAGTATATAAAATAAACTGTACAAAATATTGATGGATGGGTCAATGCCTACTAAATAGCTTCTACTAGATCCCACAAGGCACAAACGCTTTTCCCTTCTTCAGAAATATAATTGTTTCTTTGATTTCTCATTTACTTGGTTTATCATAGTTAACGTGTATGCATTCTTCAAAATCATAGACGTCTCAGTCTCTATAGACCATGCACGTGTCGCCCTGTAATTTGTTTCCAGTTTCTTCTGTATTTTGACACTGTCTGAATGGCTGCAAAGGCCGATCCGCAAGTGACATTCCCTGCCACAGATCGTACAACCAAACTGAGGAGACTAGATTGCCTGGCTGCTCCTTTATCTCTTCAGTCGTTCACTTTTCTCTGCAGCCAGAATACATCTACGACCGTCAGCAGCCAGTATGCCCCATTCAACTGACTGTCTACAAATAGCTCGAACCTGAGCAATATCTTCCCAGCCCACGGACGGGATGTCGCATGACTTCATGTCCCTCTTGCATACGTCCTTGAATAGCAGTGTGGGACGGCCTATTTTTATAACTCCAATGGCTAGATGTCTGTAAAGGATATCCTTTGGCAGTCTCTCGTCTTCCATGCGATAAACATGTCCCAACCACCGTAGACGTCGCTGGCTCAACATCGAGTACATGCTATGAGCGTATTCTTCAGCAGTTCATATATCAGTTTGCTGACTGAAGGTGTATATATAGGAGTTCCACAAAGTATTCCGCCTTTTCTTATGCTCTTGAATACCTTGTATCCTTCTTCCCAATCTGTTTTTATTGTTTTGCTTCGTTGTTTGTATTTTCCTAACAGCTTTTATGTTGTCCCATCCACCAGATTCTTCTAATTCTGTAGTGATAATGTCAATGTTTGACTTATACTTATCAACCTTAATGCTATTTTTACTTCTGTGCTTCCATTTATGTAGTCTGTATGTCCTTTAGCTTTGGTGGCTCGTTTTTCTGTTTATTAAATTGATTTGTCTGGTAAGTATATCGCCAATCTTTCTACGCGTTCTTACTGGTGTTAATTGTGTTCTGGTGTTATTTTTTTTTGCCTAAAGCATTCTTGTACGGTGTTCTCCATACCTTTTGAATCCAATCACATTGTGTATCAATGAGTACACATAAGTCTTGATGATTAATTGCTTGACATTAATTACCGTATGCTGTGCCTTATGCATTTGTTCTTTTTAGATCCTTTGATAGATCCAACAATATAACGAGATCTGTTGCAGTGAGCTAGTATGTATCTTGGCACGTTAAGCTGAAAATAGACAATAACTTGACACTGATCTAAACTCATAGCTGATTCTTCTTCTTCTTCTTCTTCTTCTTCTTTTTCTTCGTCTTCTTCTTCTTCGTACGCTGTCAGACGACAACTTGTATTTGTTCGAAGAAAGCAGCTGTCATCCTGAGGCTGTCGACATTGCCATTGAGCTTGTATAGTGTTGCCACTGATGATGGCCAAATCTGCTCTCTCTGATCCTCGTATGTCGGGCAGTTTTGCAGCAAATGCTCAGCGGTCATTGTCCCGGTACCACACGGGCATTCGTCAGTGCCCCCTATCTTGAGTTTATTGAATAGATGGTACCTCAGTCTGTGGTGGCCTGTGCGGAGTCTGAAAACCACGACCTGTTCTCTTCTGTTAAGCTGGTAGTAGGCATCATTTTTTGTGTAGCCAGTACGTTCTGTTTCCCATTTGGCCATGTATCTGGCCCTAAAAAACCATTTCGACTCTTCGTAGGTCACACTATAATCTGGTTGTGGTAGTCTTGCACCATCTTTTGTCAGTATGTCTGCCTCTCCGTTGCCCTGGATGTTACAGTGGGATGGAACCCACTGTACCATTACTCTTTTCGATGTGGACTGTTGGCATAGTTGACAGAGTACCGCTCTTAAATCATTAAGTTCCGTATTTTTCTGGCTTTTTAGGGCTGTAGCCACGGCTAGGGCATCTGTAAACAAGACTATCTGGCTTTCATTGCTTTAGCCTGTCAGAATTGTTTCTACTGCAGCCTTCAGTGCCTCTGCCTCCGCTCTGAAATTGCTTGAGACTTTTCCAGTTGCAACTGACAGTGTTATTTTTCTGATTCACTGACTTAGCTGATTCACTATAGATCATGACGTCCTATACGGGTTGTATACATGTTATATTTATGCTGATGTGATTAACATGGTTTTGCGTTGCATGTTATTGGAATATCCAAATTGCCTTCTGCATTGCCTAATGTTGGATCATGATCTTCTTCTTCGTTTGTCCTATTGTTCTTATGGCGTCGCAAAGAGGTGGGTTGAGTAGATGTCTTGGTATCGCAAAGTGGGAGGCTTGTGATGTCGTTATTTATAACTTCCTGAAAGTGTCAGAGACACCCTCGATCCATCGACGTCGTGGTCTGCATCTTGCTCGTGAGCCGGAGACCTGCATATGATTTGATCTTGATGCAGGCTGGTCACAACGTATTCTGTCTATATGTTATCACGCTTCTACTAATGACGAGATTGATTCCTGCACAAGTATATGTTAACATCTGACAATTTTCATTCATTTCTACATGCCCCTAAACAATAGCGCAGTGGAATTATGGGACTATAATAAGTGTTACACCTTCACCGTGTAGTGTTTCTCGTCACCCGGGGCTGAGTATATAATTATATTACTTGATGTTAGCTTTACTTTACCTACTTGTATCCGTCTTTTTTATTTGGCTTGGCTTGGCTTGGTTCGTTCTCAATCTCCCGCTACCAAACCCTGAAAGGGATTAAGTAGCAGAATGTAGTCCAGAGAACGGAAGTGGTTGTGTCGTAGTTTACAGCTTGACTGCGTTATTTGCACCTTTCGGTCCAACACATCCGTCTTCATTCAGCATTTTTTGAGTACCGGGTTAGCATTCCCTTCTCGATCCCTTCTCCTTAGCCAGTCTGCCCTGCTGCAGCCTATCATCCAAAATCACTGCGTGGAGGTGTAGAAGGGTCTTGGCAGCTCTGGTTCGCTAGCCCTGTCGCTAGCAGTCAGCTATGGGTCGCTGACCATTGCGCTGCTCAGCGTCTTGATCCGGTCTTATTTATTTGAGTCCAATTATGCTGTTGTTTTATGCTCCACTCTCAACTGCAATCTGAGTTGTTTTCACAGCTTTTCTCGTTATTTTAAAATTCCAGGAGCCCTTCTGGTGGATCACCTAGCTGTACGAAAGGGGGTCCTAATCACAGTCTTTGTGAAAGTGGTTGTTCTCCTTCAAGGACGTTAAATAAATGGATTCATTTGTTTGCCTGAAAAAGGTTTTTATATAGTGGAGGAACTAGCCTTCGTCTAATCGGCATCTGCTGTTTCGAGAGCATTGGTAAATGGACTATCAACATCAAAGGCGAATTAACAGGATAAATCAGTGCTGTGACCACACTTTTCCAGGAAAGGTGTGGGATTTGGTGGGATTAACGGTAACAATAATCACAAACAATAAAAAAAAAAGGAAGAAGTGTGTTGCGTCTTAAAATCCATCGACATATGTGAAGCTCATTTGTTCGCTATGACAATCATCAGAGTATGATCACGGGTGAACAAACAAAACCAAATGAGACAAATGAGACCAGAAAAATGAGACTAGCAGAATTTAGTACTTAAATAATTGTTGAGTGGCAGCTATAAAAATATATAATCTACGATAAACTATATACACAACAATAGAAGAGATTTCAAATGTGAATGTACTTTAAGAAGAGTTATGGCTTTGCTACAAAGAACTGAAGACAATGTAAATCTGAAACAAGTGACTGATATTATTAGCGACGAGTGGGCCAGATTATTTGAGCTTGTCAACTTTGCTGTCATCTGTGGCTTAATTGCTCTCTTTGGTATTGGAGCCAATATAATTAATATTATCATATTCTACAAACAAGGTTTTAGTAATACAGTAAACATATCATTCTTCGGCCTCGCCATTTCTGATCTATGTTGCCTCACTATTTTATTATGGATTTCATTGTGCATGAACCCACTTTTCGCAGAATATGATCAGTTATGGATCCAAGCAGAGGTCATGTACTTTTCAGGGGCATGGCCACACATTTGTTTTTGTCGAATTACAAGCTTTATAACAGTTCACGTAACAGCAGAAAGATGGCTCTGCATCACAATACCGCTGAAGGTGAAACAAATTATTACTGCCAGGAAAACTGTTATAATTAACTGCGTAATTTATGTTACAAATTTAATCACACTCATTCCTGAGTACTACACTTGCTATGTCGGCTGGAAATTCGTCCCTAAAGCGAACCAAACTCGTTTCGGCCTAATCTTTACAAGCAACAGGAAGAGTGTTGAGGGAGTTTCGTATGCACTGCACTCTTTTCTAGGTACGACTTCATTCGTAGCAGTCATCTTCTTCACGACTGTCCTAGTAATAAAGTTTAGCCAAACTTCAAAATGGCGCGAGAATGTAACTTCAAACAAAGAACAGAGCGGATGTAGCTCTACACGTGACAAGAACACAGTCAAGATGATTGTGCTGATCGCGTGTATCCTTATCGTCTGTTATACCCCTGGCGCTGTCCTAGCATTGACGACTTTTATTGTTGGACCAGAGTTCGACATCATGGGCCGATATATTAATATATGTAAGGCCACCTGGTCTATCGCTTTTCCGATCCAGGCTTTAAACTCCAGCATCAACATATTTTTTACTACTCTATGAGTTCTAAGTACAGACATACTGTCGATTCTGTTTTCTTTCGTCAGTTGAGACAAGCCTCTCAAACTCATACCACCAAGAATACCCTATGTAGATTAGCTCGCTTCCAAAGGCCACGTGAAGACTGCCTCGCTGTTCAAATGTTACCTGAAGACTCGCTTGTCAATGGACACATGAAAACTATCCCGAAGATCAGGATCTGCATGACGAATAGTTTGATGCTCACAAACCGTATGGCAATATTTTGATGACGTTCGGGTAGAAGACAACTGTGAAGGACCATAAGTCACACCACGTTAAAGCCCTCTCATAGACAGTACAGGGAAAATAATAAGTGAGAATAGGGAGGCTGCTAATCTGCTTAATCAGTACTTTGGCACAGTCTTCACAAAGGAGGACTGCTCCGAGATCCCAGAGCCTATAGATATTTTTCAAAGAGACATGGATACAGCGGGATTAAGATCAATATGTATTACAGAGGAAATGGTTTTAAAAAAATTGGAGGGGTTGAAAGTGAATAAATGTCCAGGTCAAGATGGTATTCACCCAAAATTGCTGTATGAAATTAGAAACCAACTAGCAAAACCATTGGCTATATTATGTTCTCAATCACTTACAAAAGGGATTGTTCCACGGGATTGGAAAGATGCAGGAGTGATCCCCTTATTCAAAAAAGGCAAAAAATCAGATCCGGCAAATTATAGACCGGTGAGTTTAACGAGCATAGTCTGTAAATTGTTAGAGTCAATAATCAAAGAAAACATTGTAATGCATTTAGAAAAATGTAATCTAATTAGAAATAGTCAGCATGGGTTTACTAGAGGGAGATCATGCTTAACAAATCTATTAGAATTCATGGAGGAGGTTACTAAAATCATAGATAAAGGGGAGCCAGTGGATGTTATTTATCTAGACTTTGCAAAGGCCTTTGATAGAGTACCTCATCAAAGATTATTTCGAAAGTTAAAATCACATGGAATAGGTGGCGAAGTTGCCAAATGGATTGAAAATTGGTTAACAGGAAGAAGGCAGAGGGTGGGCATAAATAAGGAGTACTCTGAGTGGAGTGAAGTGAAAAGTGGTGTGCCACAGGGCTCGGTTTTGGGACCAATTTTGTTCTTGATATATATAAATGATTTGGACATTGATATGAGATCCATGATTGCAAAATTTGCTGATGACACAAAACTATGCAGTAGTGTCTCATCTAAAGCGGAAGTGGATATATTGATGTCGGATCTAGATAAAATTCGAGAATGGTCTGTAAGCTGGCAAATGGAGTTTAATGTAGATAAATGTACAGTCATCTACATGGGTAGATCCAATATGGAACATAAATACAGAATGGGAGAAAACAATATTAGAAAGATAGATAAGGAAAGGGACCTAGGGGTTATAATAGATCATACAGGAAAGGTGAGTGAGCAAGTTAAGGTAGCAGTGAAAAAGGCAAATGCAATGTTAGGTATGATAAAAAGAAATATTAAACATAGGAGCAAGGAAGTGATCGTCAAACTGTATAAAGCTTTAGTTAGACCTAGATTGGAGTACTGTGTACAGGTGTGGAGTCCTTATCATAGAGGGGACATAAACATGCTAGAAAGAATACAAAAAAGAGCGACAAAGATGATAGTTGGATTCCAGAATTACAGTTATGAGGAACGACTCAGAAAAACGGGCCTACAGTGTCTCGAAGAGAGAAGAATTCGTGGTGACTTAATACAGGTTTATAAGATGATCAGAGGAATCGATAAATTAGACTATAACAAGTTTTTTAAAATACAGCCACCTACAATAACACGAGGGCATAGCTACAAGCTGATTAAAGAGAGGTCCAGGTTAGATATTAGGAAATATTTTTTAGTCAGAGAGTGGTGTCTGCTTGGAATGCATTGCCAGGGGAGGTGGTGGAGGCAGGGACAGTTAATGCGTTTAAGAATAAACTGGATGCGCATAGATTTTAGAGCAAGGTGATGTAAATGTAACTGGTTGTATACAGACTCTGCAGGGTCTTCTAAACCAGTATAAAGACGTTAAGTTAAATGCAGCAGGTGTAAAGGACAAATAAAGCTTTGTTAAAAAGATGGAATTATTTTATCATTATGTTTTGCAAGTGACTAACTTTTTGTATCTATTTTTCTATCGTTACCTTATATTAGCCAGGCGTTTTCTCTTTATTATCGCCATTGTTTTTTTCAAATTTTAGACCTGCCTAGTTAGTTATTTATATTAAGTCCTTTTCAGATATTTGAAGATTTGAAGATTATGATCCGTAGTTGATAAAGTGCAAAAAAGGATAAACAGAGTAGGAAACGATGAAATCAGAAAGAAGCTGTGTGCAACCCTTTCCGTGGAATTCTTGGAAAAGCAGAGAATAAAATAGTTCGGACACCTGCCAAGCCAATAATGCACCTAAAGTTACCAACTGGGCAAATCTACAATGCCAGAAAGGTTTGCAGACCAAAAGCAAGAGGTGGGCCAAGAAAAAGATGAATATGCGAAGTAAGTGAGACGAGGAAGCAACACGGATTGACAACAACATCGATAGTACATCTTGCTCACGAAAGAAAACTACACCTCATTGCGACATCTATCGACAAAAGTGGATATACATTAATGATGATGATGATGATGATGACGATGCTACCAATAGATGGCTGTGCAGTCTGAGACATCGTCGGCTGCATATCACTAGTTTTTTAAGCTCGATCTACACCTGGACACTCCAGTTCATAATCTGTTCTGGGCTGTCCACACAGGGTATGACATGGTATGCCCTATCGCAAATTCTTCTTTGATCTCCATCCATCCCTCACCATATCTCTGATGCCGTTTTCCGGTGAAGTGTTTCTCATGCTGCTGGTCTGCTTAATGTACCGTGTGAATAAAACGTGTCCTTGATTGCAGTCGTTCTTCTTCTGGGTTAAATCAAAAATCACTATAGAAACTGTACACTGGGAGAGTGAGACCAGTTCTCGAGTAGGGCATTGCGGCATGGACAACAGCAGCAAAGGCGAACTTCGATAAAGTTATCAAACTTCAAAACAAAGCCATGAGAGTTATAACAGGAGGCATGAAGTCAACGCCAATTGTAGAACTTGAAAAGATTACAAAATTGCAATTCATGACCGATAGAAGAGACTGCAGAGCCCAGCTGCAGTCAGAGAAACTCCGAATACTGACTGACCATCCAATGCACCAGAAACTAAACAATTTGGGAAATGGGAAACTAAAGCGGAGAAACTTTGCAGAAATAGCCAAAGCAAAGATGCACGAAGATCCCATAAACGCACTAACAACACCAAAACCAATCACTACTGTACGAAAATCTACCTGGAGGCAGGATATATTTACAGAGGTGGGGGTAAAAATATACCAGGTATTGGAAACAAAAACTGCCAGACTGAAAAAGAAAGGAGAGATACTACCCTAAGCGTTATATCGAAAAACTACCCAAGCATGGACTGGACCCATGCATACACCGACGGTTCTGTAACAAATACTAAACAGAACGGAGGGGCAGGAGCATTCATGAACCTACCAAATGGCAGAAAAATAACACTGTCATTCGCTACTGGTAAGTACACAGGCAATTTCAGAGATGAGGCAGAGGCACTAAGGGCGGCAGTGGAAGAAATGGTGAAACACAAAGAAAATGAAAGCCATATAGTCCTGCTTACAGATGCTCTCGCCGTAGTCACAGCGCTAGAAAGCCAGAAAAACACTGGCCTTAATGACTTAAGAGCAGCACTCTGCAAACTGTGCCAGCAGTCCGCACCAAAAAGGGTAGTGATACAGTGGGTCCCATCACACTGCAACATCCAAGGCAACGAGGAGGCAGACATACTGGCAAAAGGAGGTACTAGACTACCACAAACATATACTAGTATGACGTACGAAGAGTCAAAACGGCTTATCAAAGCCAGAAACATGACCAAATGGGAAACCGAACATACTGGTTACACCAAAAACGATGCCTATTACCAGTTGAACAGAAGAGAGCAGGTCGTTGTCTTCAGACTTCGCACTGGCCACAATAGACTGAGGTACCACCTATTCAACAAATTAAAGATAGGTGGTACCGACGAATGCCCGTGCGGTACCGGTAAAATGATCGCTGAACATCTGCTGCAGAACTGCCCGACATACGAGGATCAGAGAGAGCAGATGTGGCCATCACCAGTGGAACTGCAAGACAAGCTCTATGGCAGTGTGGACAGCCTGAGGATGACCGCCGCTTTTTTCGAAAAAAATAATGGTTACTGTCTGACTGCGTACGAAGAAGAAGAAGAAGAAGAAGAAAATCAAAAATCGGAATGTCTCTGATGACAAGACTACATTTCCTTTTTTGTTTCTAACGCAACACATCTCCTGCTTTCGAGTTGTGCGATGCGAGCGATTGCCAAACCTTTTCTCTGTGGTGTTGCTGAAAGACAACTTGTGACAATGCGACATGTCTCCTTACCTGCCACACTGATGTATCGCGTGTATGCTGACTCGTTTCGTAATGGCGCGTGTATTTAACTGCGGAAATGCACAATCCGAGAGCCTGGTTACGCTACATATTTTGTTCATTCCGTGAACAAACTGTCTATATATGTGTGTTATCGTAAGTCATGAAGATTTATGATTGTCACTGAGATATGCAATATCTTTGCCATGTTTATTTTCAAATTAAATTTCCCACCTGCATCTGTTAAGGCATTCATCTGTTTTTGTTAATGACGGATCCCTGTGAATATATGACACTGTGATAATCGGTTTGTAAAAAGCGCATTTAATTGTGTCGCTTCTAAGTTTGTATCAGATGTTATCATGATAATATAAATTATGAGCAACATAAGAAATTGTGCAGATGGTTGTCGAAGAATGGTTGCAACCAGGAAACAGTACTAACGCGTTGACACTTCCATAGCATTTTAATTAAATTGTGTTTCTATGTTTCACTTAATATGTACCGCATAGTATTTAAGAAGTCTCAGTAAGTTGTGTCTGTTTACTCGATACAAAACGTACTCCTAGTCAGCAAAGACTACTCCGCGTTCCTGCATTGTTCAAGAAACATTTCCATAAACAATGCATCTGTCTATCTTCTACGTTTCCCAAACAAGCGCTGTGAATCACATATCTGTAATTAAGGTATGGGCCTTGTTGGTTTTGTCATGATCTATGCAAAGATTTAGTCTATGTTATCTCGAAAGAACATATATCCGACTAGGTTTTATAATCTCAATTTTGTTTTTCCAGATATGAATAACTATCGTTTTGTGACAGTCCTCGCTACATAAAATAGTATTGTCAAGCACTTAACTCTTACTGTGTCCATATTCGTGTGCTGTACACCTACTACTGTTATTGTATCAGATTCATCTGCCATGTTTCGTGAACTTATTTGTTTGACTCTTTTGTATTCGTTCGCTTCATGTAATTGATGGCTTTCTCTCAATAAAAACAAATATAATTAATGGCTCAGTAACCAGGCGAGGACAAATATGAAACCTACGATACGGTCTCAAAGCCTTCTTCTGGGATCAAAAACGAACGAAAACAACATACAGATAACAGAAAATAACATTTGGCCTACACTACCACTGTAGCTACAATCTATTTATTTATCCACGGTTTTTCGCTCTCACTATTTGCATGAGTGAATATTTTGTTTTGTTATTCGTTGACCGGATAGAAACGTTTCTTGAAGTATCTTCACTTCTCATGTGTTCTTGTTTAGGTTTACTAATGAGCTAACATTTTCGTCATTTTAAATTGTTGTTGAATTGAAACATGCCTGTGAGATAAGAAAACGGAAAACAGAGCATACTAGGTACAAATAACATGGTGCTTATTTGCAATTGAACAGAAGAGGGCAGGAGCTGTTATTTGGACTCCGCACAGACCACAACAGAATGGCGTACCATCTATTCAGTAAACTGAAGATATGTGCTACTGATAAATGTACCTGTGGTACTGAAAAATTATCCCTGAACATTTGCTGCAAAATTTCCAAACATACGAAAATCAAAGGAACCACATGTGTCCATCAACAGTGCTAACACTAGACAAGCTCTATGGCAGTGTCGACAGCCTCATGATGACCGCTGCTTTCTTTGAACAAATTCAAGTCCACGTCTGACAGCGTACAACGAACAAGAAGACGAATTGAAACATTAATTTTTAGTCTCATTTTGCCATTGTCTTTTTACAATTTACGCGAAAAGTTTGGTAAAGACTTGTTAGGTTTTCACGATAATATTTTTTCTACAAAGTTAGAGACATGAGAGGGGGATCCTGTGCCAAGCGGCCGTGAAAGGGTTATCACTCTAACACCAGCCTTTTTTTAAATAACTTAAAAAACGATTACATAATAAAAATGCAACTTAGACTCAATGGATCTACAACAACAAAAAAAGTTTTATTATTAGACCACTGGTCAGTATCACTCTACGTTTAGCATAATAGATTAAAAAGGTCACTATCTAACAGAAGCCTGACAATTGTCGCTAAAGGGTGTCATTGTGATCAGACATTCGTTGCGGATAACATAGAACTTGGATAGGAATGGACAGGAGAACCTCGCATATGTAATACGAATTATTATAAAATGTCGACCTTTGGTTAAAATGTTAGTTTTTTAGTTGCAAATAGGGATGGTATAGAAGATGGATATCAGGATCGGAACCTCGGGACTGTCACATGTCGTAGAATGATCGACCGTCATTATTGCTAAGAATTAGGAAAAAAAAATACAGGTAGTTGTTGTAGATGAGTCCAAAGGCCTATAATCAATCGTGAGTTATTAGAAAACCATTCCGTACTTGTAGCGAGGAGGTGTCCAAATAAGAGGTAGTTGGTGTGTTTGTAGGCCGATAGAGGACTTCGTAATTAGTGTAACCGTGGAAACGGGACGCCGTTGCTACCAGATCTGACTGTTAAGATCAGATGATTAGTTCTCCTCGGCAAACAAACAATTTTGGAGTATTTTAGATAACGTGCACAAAGTTACGAATTAATGTATTCTATACAGACCAGGACATACATTTAGTCATGCAGAGCAGTTTATATTGCCAGCCAGATTGGTGGGTGACCTGACTGAATGAATGTTTATTGCCAACTAGATTGGTGGGTGAGTTGACTAAATGAGTTCATATTGCCAAACAGATTGGCGGATGACTTGACTGAATGACAAAGACGAAGATAACCTAAAGCAGAATTAAACTTCCAGTATACGCATGTATATGTTTGCATTATTTGACACTGCTACACCTAAACGACAGATCGGTGAGATAACCGATCAGAGGGGCAAGTGATCTAAACAATAGATGAATATGTCTAAACAGCCCCATATTATCAGTGTCGCGCTCTTGTAGCAGAGGACAACGCTGTCCCATGTATTGCTAAAGGCGATACGAAAGCTGCTGTGAATACGTCTAAGGAGTTTCACATATTCAAATAAGCGTTAATCCGAAAGCCATTTTATTCCACAGCAAAACCAAACTCAGCAGACACGACCAAAGGCCACAAGATGAGCGAGAACCAGAAGATTGACACAGAGCAAGAATCGTTATCTGACAGATTGTGTGTTGCTTAGAAATAGATTTGATTGACCAAGAGATACGATCCAGTGGATTAGACAGAGTTGCCACCTGTTCTTTGCATGTAAATGCTGATTTGTGTGAGTGCAGTGATTGATATTAAAAGTCTCGGTTATTTTTTACATAACTACATCATGCTGGTATGTAATAAAATCATTTATTGTGTTATATCTTGAAAACAATTGTTGATGAAGAATTATTAATTAAGTAAACTATTCGAATTTAGTGGTAAATGTGAAATGAAGTGATGATGATGATGTTCGTTCTTTACAAGTGATGACGTCCACTCTCTTTGTTTATCCGTGTGAACAGTCTTTTTTTCTTGCTGTGTCCGCTGAAATCGGTGACATGCGGGGTAATTTGGATTAAAGATTGGAAGATGCTGCGCCGTTTGTCAACCTCACTCTAAGGGCCTGAGTTACCTTTGGCAAGTGGCAAGATATTTATTGATACCACTGGAGATAGCATAGGATGCAGATTTTTCCTGAGGGTTTATTCCCGAAGCCTTTCCCGTTAACAAGTATCCCGCAAGGCAGCGGAGAGGGGATTACATCTAACGTTATTTGGCATCCCTTTTCTAAGCCCACAATAAGTCGTAGGGACATTACTCGGCATGTCAGTGAGTTTTGCATCGCTCCCCGACTGTGTTCAGTCCATTATAGTCGTGTTTAAATTTATAAGTCCCCAATTTCGTGAAGGTCAGTTGTCTGAGCTACACCGTGAAATACGACACAGGTTTAAGCGAAGTGTTATTTATATAAACGATGTCCAGACCAGGATTACAGGAAAGAATAAATCACAAAAAACGAACGAATTAACAAGTCAAAATTGAAAACAACAACACGTTTCCCTGAATACAAATGTAAGTCGTCGACTAATGTGAATTCCATGCAAACATGTGTTCTGGCGTCATCCATAATAAACTAAAACAGCAGAGCAGTTTAGACCCGCAGCCAGTAACATCGCCAACATTGCTGCTATTTCAGTAATTCAGGAGGTAATTCAATAGTGACTACAGTCTAGGAGAGTTAACCTGCTACACATTCAATGTTCTTCCTTTACCTTCTGAACCACTGTCCTGGTATTTCTTCATTTAAAATTCCCTATCGCCTTCTGTGTTTCTTGTCAGTATTTTAAAAAAAATCCATTTTTGTTTGTTTTTGACATTCAAAGAACAATTTTCTTTGTTATTGTCCGTTTCCAACGCATTTAAATTTGCATTCATTTATCTAGTAAATTAGTAATCGTGTATTGAAAACCCGTCAATTACTACTATAAGATATATTTCTCAAATGTATGCAGATTTTCTGTACATATTCCACCTTTCATGTTTGAAATTTAGTTCATTGACGTTGACTACATCAACATTGCTCTTGTATTTCATTGTACACTCCGTTATAGTTTGTCAATGCCAATGTTTAGTACATATCTCTTAAGGGCGGAATGTACTATCAAAATCACTTCCTGGCTAGCATGAAGTTAATATGTAATTCTTGATTCTGTGTCATCTATTCAAAAGCGGTGCTGAGGTAAAACTGTTTGTGATTACAAGTTCGTATTTTGCAAAAATGCTGGTCATTTGCAATTACATCAGACACTGGGGCACATTACTTGGTGGTGTCAATAACATTAGTATTACACGATAATAATGCTAGTCCTATATGCAACCCTTGTTAGTAGTGTTGAATGATATTCTTGGAATATGACAGTGGACCTACTCCATTCATCACAACAGCCAGTCAAAAAGAGGCAAATACTATCAGCACGTGCGCATTCCCAATACTGAAACTATCCCCGATGTTTTACGTCTGAGGAAAAAAGACCGCTTGCCCGTGCAGTTGCCACACACGGCATAGGATAGATTATTATTTGATACACGATAACAAAACCAAACTATACCTACCTTCATATAACCAAACCTTCTCAGCAACAGAATACCGGGACAAAAAAAGAAGTTCCAGATAAATCATTCTGACCATCCGTTCCCATTGTAATCAGGTCATACAGCAGAGGTCCAGTGTTCCGCCAACATAATTGCCATGTCGTTTCGCTCAAACACTTCTTCCATCGCACATGCGAATGGTAGGTTTGGGCATGTCATGAGGCGCTCTTGGTCCTGGACAGCAACCGCACTCGCAAGTATCATCGTCAATGTATCCCAAATTCATCAAAGTGGTTTGTTTTTTTGCATCGTGTCACTCAACACCGAAGTCTATTTATGGTTGTCTATAAAAGAATATGGTAGGTATACTCCGGGTGCAAGCTATTTATACAGCTTTGCCCATGGCAACTGCTGTTTGTCGCACCATTTCTAAATTCGGTGCTTTTCGGAGCTTCTAGATTCTTCTTCTTCTTCTTCTTCATCGTACGCAGTCAGACAGTAACCATTATTTTTTCCAAAAAAAGCGGCGGTCATCCTGAGGCTGTCGACACTGCCATAGAGTTTGTCTTGTGGTTCCACTGGTGATGGCCACATCTGCTCTCTCTGATCCTCGTATGTCGGGCAGTTCTGCAGCAGATGTTCAGCGGTCATTTTCTCGGTACCACACGGGCATTCGTCGGTACCACCTATCTTTAATTTGTTGAATAGGTGGTACCTCAGTCTTTTGTGGCCAGTGCGAAGTCTGAAGACAACGACCTGCTCTCTTCTGTTCAACTGGTAATAGGCATCGTTTTTGGTGTAGCCGGTATGTTCAGTTTCCCATTTGGTCATGTATCTGGCTTTGATAAGCCGTTTTGACTCTTCGTACGTCATACTAGTATCTGTTTGTGGTAGTCTAGCACCTTCTTTTGCCAGTCTGTCTGCCTCCTCGTTGCCTTGGATGTTGCAGTGTGATGGGACCCACTGTACCACTACCCTTTTTGGTGCGGACTGCTGGCATAGTTGACAGAGTACTGCTCTTAAGTCATTAAGCTCAGTATTTTTCTGGCTTTTTAGTGCTGTGACTTCGGCCAGAGCTTCTGTAAGCAAGACTATATGGCTTTGATTTTCTTTATGTGTCACCATTTCTTCCACTGCCACCCTCAGTGCCTCTGCCTCCGCTCTGAAATTGCTTGTGTACTTACCAGTAGCGAATGACGGTGTTATTTTTCTGCCATTTGGTTGGTTCAGGAATACTCCTGCCCCTCCGTTTTGTGTAGTGTTTGTTACAGAACCGTCGGTGTATGCATGGATCCAGTCCCTGCTTGGGTAGTTTTTCGATATAAAGCTTAGGGTAGTATCTCTCCTTTTTTTTCAGTCTGGCAGTTTTTGTTTCCAATACCTGGTATATTTTCTACCACCTCTGTAAATATATCCTGCCTCCAGGTAGGTTTTCATACAGTAGTGATGGGCTTTGGTGTTGTTAGTGTGTTTATGGGATCTTCGTGCATCTTTGCTTTGGCTATTTCTGCACAGTTTCTCCGCTTTAGTTTCCCATTTCCTAAATTGTTTAGTCTCTGGTGTATTGGGTGGTCAGTCAGTCTTCGGAGTTTCTCTGACTGCAGCTGGGCTCTGCAGTCTCTTCTATCGGTCATGGGTTGCAGCTTTGTAATCTTTTCAAGTTCTACAATTGGCGTTGACTTCATGCCTCCTGTGCTTCTAGATTCAAGTTCTATTTTCTGTCTGCAGATGGTATCGGGACATTAGATGTCTTGGATCGTGTGTCCGTTTATCTCTCTCTTAGCTTCTGCTGCAACATGTTTTCTGCTCCTGGTGGGTGTGGGGGAAGTAGACTATGTTTCATACCCCGTTTACACACATCTTTGTATCAAAGTAGAAAATGTTTCAAAACATTGTTTGCACACATCCTTGTAGATTAAGTTTCATTGCGATAAATAAGTGTGCCTAATACACATGGCTCGTAAACAAGGGTTTATTGTGGAACAGTGAGCTTTTTTCTAAGGCCCTAATTGTTATTCTAAATGAGACTGCCTCGCCTATACTGATATTGATTTATTGGTCTGGAGATTGTACATTATTGACTTATGATCCCAGTGAGGCTTTTCACACACCCTTCCTCCGCCGACCGGTGCGTGCTGTACGTACGTCTCCGACAGATATCTGGTTGATCCTGCCAGTAGTCATATGCTTGTCTCAAAGATTAAGCCATGCATGTCTAAGTTCACACTGTCTCACGGTGAAACCGCGAATGGCTCATTAAATCAGTCGAGGTTCCTTAGATGACACGATCCCACTTGGATAACTGTGGCAATTATAGAGCTAATACATGCTTACCAAGCTCCGACCCTCGCAAGTAGAGCGCTTTTATTAGTTCAAAACCAATCGTTGTTTCCCCTAGCGGGGTTGCGGCGTCCCCATTGGTGACTCTGGATAACTTTGTGCTGATCGCATGGCCTCATGTGCCGGCGACGCATCTTTCAAATGTCTGCCCTATCAAATGTCGATGGTACGTGACATGCCTACCATGTTTGTAACGGGTAACGGGGAATCAGGGTTCGATTCCGGAGAGGGAGCATGAGAAACGGCTACCACATCCAAGGAAGGCAGCAGGCGCGCAACTTACCCACTCCCGGCACGGGGAGGTAGTGACGAAAAATAACAATACGGGACTCTTTCGAGGCCCCGTAATTGGAATGAGTACACTTTAAACCCTTTAACGAGGATCTATTGGAGGGCAAGTCTGGTGCCAGCAGCCGCGGTAATTCCAGCTCCAATAGCGTATATTAAAGTTGTTGCAGTTAAAAAGCTCGTAGTTGGATCTCACGCGCAGGCGGGCGGTCCGGCTCGCGCCGGTTAACTGCCCGTTGTCTCCTGCCCTACCGTCTGCCGGCTCTCTCCCACGGGTGCTCTTCGCTGAGCGTCCTGGGTGGCCGGCGCGTTTACTTTGAAAAAATTAGAGTGTTTAAAGCAGGCCTCGGCTGCCTGAATAATGGTGCATGGAATAATGGAATAGGACCTCGGTTCTATTTTGTTGGTTTTCGGAACTGGAGGTAATGATTAACAGGGACAAACGGGGGCATTCGTATTGCGGCGTTAGAGGTGAAATTCTTGGATCGCCGCAAGACGAGCTACTGCGAAAGCATTTGTCAAGAATGTTTTCATTAATCAAGCACGAAAGTCAGAGGCGCGAAGACGATCAGATACCGTCGTAGTTCTGACCATAAACGATGCCGACTAGCGATCCTCAGGAGTTGCTTCGATGACTCTGCGGGCAGCTTCCGGGAAACAAAAGTGTTTGGGTTCCGGGGGAAGTATGGTTGCAAAGCTGAAACTTAAAGGAATTGACGGAAGGGCACCACCAGGAGTGGAGCCTGTGGCTTAATTTGACTCAACACGGCCAACACTGAAATGACTGACATGCCGAGACCACTTTCCTGGGATCTAATATGGAACTGGTGCTGGATTTAGACCCTCAGAAATCTGGGGTTATGCCCCCTGTGGCTCGGTTAGTCTGCATCCAGTGTTTGATAAAGAAATTGACGGAAGAGCACTATCAGGAATGGAGCCTGAGGCTAAAATTGACTAAACACGCCAATAGTGTGGAATGGATATCGAAAGAGAGCACCTTCGATGGGTCCAATAGTGAGCATGTGCTGGTTTTAGACCCACGGAAGACAGGTCAGTCTCTTAACCCCCTAATGAAAGAGCGCCTGCTACGGTAATCTGGTCTTCACCCTGCAGAAATCGCAGGCTCCAGAAACTTGGCCATTGACAAACTAAAAGCCTTCTATTGATACGGTATGGCTAATATTGAACGGGTGCTGGAAACACCCTCTGAAGACAGGTCAGTTTTACCCAACTAATGACAGGGCTTTGCTACGGTAATCCTGCTAAGCCCGAGAGGAGCCGCAGACATTCTGGTTCACGTACTAGGCGGATAAGCCAACGGTGCGAGGTGAGGGATTACGGCCGAACGCCTCTAAGCCAAAAATCCCGCCCAAAAGCAGCCCAGCACGAATGCAAAGGGAGGCTTCGACATGGTGGGGACCTCGGGGCCACGCTCCAGCCCCGCCCGGTCAAGCCGCAGAATGAGGTCTCTGCCGTCCACTAATAAAAGCGGGCGGGAAGCTGCTCGATATTCACCCCATACGGCGATGAGGAATGAAATCATTTGTAGAAGACTTAGTTCTCGGTCGGGTGCCCTAAGCAGTAGATCAGCTACCTCACTGCGAACTGCTGAGACTCAACCCTTGACCATGAGATATGTCCGCTCCCTAGGCGGACAACATCTCCGTGCAAGACTAGGCTTGTCACCTGGTCAAATGCACTATTTCGAGAGGAATCACAGGTCGCTGACATTTGGTCATAAGCTACCATCTGAGGGATTACGGCCGAACGCCTCTAAGCCAGAATCCCGCCCAAAATCTCAGCACCGCTGAGATTGGAGGCTACGACATGGCTGGGGCTTGTGTCCCGGCCCGATCGAGCCGCAGGAATGCACCTGGTAAAATGCACTCCTTCCTCGCTCTTTGCATCTGTCTGCTATCAGTCATTCCAATGGACGCAGAAGAGATGCAGTCCAGCGGACACTGCACCTCCTGTCCTATGGTGACAAGCTCCCGGGTGGCGGGGAATGCTAGGCGTACCATCACTGCAGATGAGCCGAGAAAATGAAGCGAGCAAAAAGATACCTCACTCATATGCATATGCTACGTTTCTGGCAGGACGTGACGATCCTGGGAAAAATTCACACTGGACTGCCTCTCTTCCGGGATAGTACAAACTAGTACATAGTCCATCATATCATTGCCAAACGCTATAGACACGAGTAGGGAAGACTCGATAGTCCTGCAAGACAACTTCCCAAGAGAGACAACTCTGACCAAAAACAACTGCTGCCTTGCAGTTAGGCTGGGCACAGCCAACGGCTAAGGAGGGCAACCCTACAGAAACGCCTGTTGAAATCGGATGCACTGAGCCACTGGCTAACAAATTAAATCAGTGCAACGTAAATATCGCTGTAAACAGCGTACGATGAAGAAGAAGAAGAAGAAGAAGAAGAAGACTTATGATACTAGATGAGTAAAGTGATCAGCTTCCTAAAGCTTTTGATCATCAATTGAAATTACTAGTGCTTTGTTAGCACCCTGTAATTTTTCCTGTGTTTTATTTTTTATGATTGTTAGTACAGACTCAGAGGAAGAATAAAAAATGCCAATAGCAAGTTTTGCTTTGCAGTTCTACATTTGACGGAGTTGTAATTGCGGCATCATATTCAAGGAGCATATATCTGAGCCATACCGTGTTGATTCTGGTGTTAGCTTTCAGCTTGTAGACCTTGAATAAGCCACCATATGTCCGATAATGAATGAATATACTGCCGTCCTGATCATGAAAGGCAGGCTTCAATATGAGTGAGAAATATACTTCAAAGAGAGTTGGGGCAAGTACAGTTTTGCTCCACGCTTAATTACAAACTCCTCTAAGGATGTACCGGTAAATGCATTGTTCCTTTCATCCCAGTGTGGAGCAACAACAAAGGCTCAAAAGAATTGGTCACTTAACATAAGCCTAACTTATAACGAAGTCAAAATAGTTTTCATTTACAGAAACATGAATACGCGAAAACAAAAATATATATTCTAACGACGGGTTTTCCCTTATGGCTCGGTCTCACTCTCAGTAGAAAGGTATTCCACCTGAAGAGAGCATCGCACGAAGTATGAATTCCGTAGCTCCAGCGATCAACCCAGGAATCTCCTGAAAAATGTACATCATGAACCGACCTTCCCAGCTCGAATTCGAGCCCCGATCGTCTGAACACGAGGAAGACTACATGACCACTTCGCCTGCGTATGTTCATATATTAGCCTGCCAGATTCAAGTGTATCCTACGAAGAGTCCAAAGTGTTTATTATGATCAGATATATGGACAAATGGAAAACAAATCATAATAGCTACACACAAAAATTATGCTTATTCCCAGAAGAACAGACTTCGCACAGGCAACAACAGACTGTGGTACCATCTATTTAATAAACTGAAGATATGTGTAACTGACGAATGCATTTGTGGTACTGAAAAAAATAGTCCTGAAGATCTGGGGAAAAAATTACCGACATACGAGGACAAGAGAAACCATGTGTGGCATGTGCTAACACTCAGTTAAATGCAATTGCCATCTTCCGCAACAAAGTTCGGATGCACTGGTTTCCCAGTGTACTCTTGCAGGGTTGGTGCAATCTGACATACTTTTTCTAGTCGATCTCCTAATCGTATCCACCAAGTTAAAATGTTGTCTGCCTCTTGAAACGACTGCAGTCAACCCTCTAGTATGGTGTTCAACAAATAGACGTGTTATTTGGCCAAAGTAACTGTCTAATCCTGATTTCGTGCATTCATTTTCTTATCACTCCCCACGTTTTTAATAACCCACATTTGTTTGCTTCCCTTTCCAACTTGTTATTCAGGGTACATATTTCTGCTCCATAAAGTAGTAACAATTCTCATTTTCAAATTATAATGTATATACTTGGATGTCAGTATGTGCTGTATGTTACTGAATATCATCTTGACCATACCTGTTCTGTGCCTGATTTCACAACACTAGATAAGCTCTATGGTAGTATTGACAGCCTCAGGATGACCGCTGCTTTCTTTGAACAAATTCAATTCAATTTCTGACAGCGTAAGAAGAAAAGGAAGAAATGGCATCATGTTTCTTAATGCAATCGAGTCTGCCGTGGTGGGTTCGCAGTTTAAATATTGTTATTTTATCTCTGCGAGATATTCTTTGTGCGACATACTTAACGTTTTTATATTGGTTGAGAAGACTATGCAGAGTCTGTAAATAACCAGTTTCATTTGCATTAAAAGCTATGCGCATCAAATGTATTCTTAAATGCCTTAATTGTGTATGCCTCCACTACTTCCTGTGGCAATGCATTCCAAGCATTCACCACTCTCTGACTAAACAAATATTTCCCAATATCTAATCTGTATCTTCCTTAAGTTAATTTGTAGCTATGCCCTCGTGTTCTTGTATGTGGTTGTAGTTTGAAAAAAAAATTGTTATAGTCAAATGAATCCTTTCCTTTGATCATCTTATAAACATGTATTACATCATCTCGAATTCTTCTCTTTTCTAGACACTGAAGGCCAGTTTTTCTGAGTCTTTCTTCATAACTGTAATTCTGGAATCCCACTAACAGCTTTGTCGCTCTTTTTTGTATCTCTTCTATGATAAAGACTGCACGCCTGTACACAGTACTCCAATCTAGATCTAACTAACGCTTTATACAGTTTGACTATCACTTCCTTGCTTCCATTGTTAATATCTCTTTTATCATACCTAACATTGCATTTGCCTTCTTCACTGCTTCCTGGACTTGCTCACTCACCTTACCTGTATGATCTATTATAACCTGGACTTGCTCACTCACCTTACCTGTATGATCTATTATAACCCCTATGTCCCTTTCCCTTACTATCTTTTTAATATAGTTCTCGCCAATTCTGTAATTGTGTTCCATATTGGATCTACACATGTGGATGACTGCACATGTATCTACATTAAGTTCATTTGCCAGCATACAGACCATTCTGGAAATGTATTTAAATCCGACCTCAATATATCCACTGTTGCTTTAGATGAGTCACTACTGCACAGTTTTGTATCATCAGTAAATTTTGCAATCATGGATCCCATATCAATGTCCAAAATGTATGTATATATCAAGAACAAAATTGGTCCCAAAACCGTGCACTGTGGCACTCCACTTTTTACTTCACACCCCTCAGAGTACTGCTTATTTATCCCCATTCTATACTTTCTTCCCATTAACCAACTGTCAATCCATTTGGCAACCTCCCCGAATATTCCATGTCATTTTAACTATTTTAAAAATCTTTGATTAGGCTGCATTTTGTTTTCAAAGAACAGATATGCTTGGAGAGATGTGTTTTTTGTCATGAGTGTCACTATGTAAATGTCTTCAGCAGGGAAGAGGAGACTCATCAGACTGGTCATGCAAAACTTACTGATCGGACATGTTCGTCAGGATCACGTACAATATTCTGACCAAAACCCCTACCTTACTTCGAGGCAGCGCTTTGCTGAAACAGGCGGTTTTATGATAGACTATATATCAACGGGCAGGACACATAGGCCACTGGATCAATAACCATGGTAGACTGGGTAGCGAGATGAGAGGTCGCCGTGAACTCAATCATAGCACAACCGCCTAGGACATCGATCAACTTACGTGATGTGAGGAAAGCTACTGCAACCTGCCACTTAACGTCATTTTATAGCGTTAAAACAAGAAAAGTTACTCAGTGTAGGCCTTCAACAATAACAATAAGAACTGTCTTCAGTATGGAATAATAAATATATGATTTATTAGAGGTTAGATTATTATTGATGAACTTTATATCATCACCATGATGTAGTATGTCCTTCACAGAACGTCGCTCCAATCACAGTCTGTCTGAAAGAAACTCTTTCCCTTGCCCAAACTCCAGCCTCCGCTAGTCACACCCAGGCATTCCTGGATACTTTGGTGCCATCGTCTGCTTGGTCTACCACTGCCTCTTTTTCCTGGCACCATACCTTTATCACTGTTCTCTCAAGACCGGGTGTGTCTCTTGGTGTGACTAAAGTATTTACATCGTCTAGCCATAATAAAATAGATAAACCAGTTATCATACATGCTCAACACTTGCCGAATGTCTACATTTATCTTTTCTCTGTCTAGGGTATTCTGAATATCTGTCTGTAACATTTTGACTCAAGGGATTCGATTCGTTGTCTAGAAGTTTTGGTAATCGTCCATAATTTGCAGCCATAAGCTGCCACAGGAAATACACAGGCTATCAAGACTGTTACTTTTGTCGTTTTCTTGGTGCTCTGCCCTAATTGCCTCAGGATCTTCAGTCTCTGTATTACGATGGATATTCTTCTTCAGATATCTTTCGAGCATTCGCCATTCTTGTCAATTCTGGGTCCCAGCTATTATTAATGCGTGACCTGATCTACTTCCTAACCACCTACTGTAAATTTATATTGAAATGTGTTTTGTCGGTGTTCTAATCTTTGTTTTCTTTATGTTTTTAAACTGGCTTTGATCATTACTGTGTCGATTTACGGCTGAAATTAGTTGCTCTAACCCTTCTACACTTCTTGATAGTATCACTGTGTCGTATGCGTATAGTAACTAGGGAATCTCGTACCCGGCAATGGTAAATGTATCAAAATGGTCAATGTTCTCGTCTTCTCTAACATTTCTCATTATACATTCCGAATATATGTTATATAGATGAGACTATAGATACGTAAATACACAAATACAATATATATATTTACGGGCATGTAGGGGTAGAGTGTCAGTAGGAGCATTGATCACTTTAAAAACGAATTGACACGGTAATATTAAGCTTCCGTAACCGTAACCACAATTGATTTGAACATCGCCGTGATAAATACTATCTGAAGAATTCCCTGACGGTGTGACTCTAATAACGTATATTTATATTTGTATAATATGACAGCTCGCTTAATGCCGGTCAATTAAGCTATAACAACATGTTGATCATTTACGTACTAGTTATCTGAACTGGAATACTGTAATCTATACATATTTCACATAAGCTAATAATGTAAGGCTGGTCAATTATTGACATTCTTTGATCTCTAAACCATGTAAGGTCCAGTTCTTGTATATTTCAGACATTCAATAACACGTGCATCATTGCCATCTGGTTAGAGAGTAGCTTCTAATAAAATATGTGTATATTTGTTTAATAATTTATAGCTGTTTCATTGCGTCACAGACACAATCCGCTTGGATCTATTATAGAACTTATTCCGTAATAGTAATCGGCATTCAGGCCTTCATTATTGAACTGCACTGAAAAAAAAACGAACCATAAAAGTATCGAATCTCCTTCCAAAGCGCAAGGTTGTGTGCTCTGCGAGCTAAAATAAAAATAAACGTACAAGCATGTGTTTTGGCAAAAAAACAATAGTCTCATTATAAATCCATACATGTAAACATAGTAGCAGACACATCTGCATATGAAGGAAACATACATATCTACTGGAATGCGGCACAGTCCCTTAAAGCGTATAAATGGAAAGACCGGTTTTATCAAGTAAGAAGTGGTAATATGCCTGGTTTAAATAACTCTATGTACTCTTCTCAAATAACCATGTGTGCATTACTTGACAGCTGTGTGTACGATGAAACAGCTGTAGATGCGATGGAGCAGCTGTCTGAAAATAAGTACAGTTGTATGTAAGTAGGGACAGTAGTATGTAAGAACGAATAGTTCCATGTAAAAAGGAATAGATACGTATAGTAAAGAACCGCTCTATGTAAGAATGGAACTGCAAGGCCGCCAAACAAACTACAGTTCTAACACCCGTTTAGTACCCATACTGCTTACATTAGTAGAGTGTACATTATACTTGGGCATACCATGATAAATTCAGAAAGCAAGTGGGAAATTAATCGAAGAAGGCTCAATTGCATAATGAAATGTTTCAACTCAGAAGACAATAAAAACGTTAAAACCGCATTCTTTTAAAGGAGAGTGAGGAAATCAGTTATTGAAAAACTGTAAACATGAAAGTCAACAACAGCAGACCGGGCAATGTGGAGGTTTGTTACGTTCCACCATGGCAGACACCATCTAAAGTAATGGTCAGCTGACAGTTTCTTCAATCATCGGCAAATGATCCAAAACAAGCACACGAATAACAAAGGGAGACGGGTGGAATCTATTGACTATTGACTTGTATGTTAGGTTTATAACAAAATGTGTACAGTAAAGTCAGTAGCATGTTCTTACAACGGTCACCTATTTGGTTGTTATAAGTTTCTTGGCTAGGGTGCAGTACGGTAGGGGTGCAATTACGTTCTGTACGTGGAGGAGGAATCGTCAGAGAAAAACCCAGTGTCTCTCAAATTAGACAATGTGGGAACCAAACCCAGCGCATTGGGATTGTGAAAACCGAGGGACTTTCATTCCTAGGCCACGCAGCCTCCTTACAAAATGTGACTGCCATGAAATATTTTTTTTTTTAAATCAAACAGTCGTTACTATGAATCGTCTTCTAACCGAGATATGGCTATGATGAAAAGTTATACGGACAATGTGGATTCCATAAACGTGACTGATATTATTAGCGACGAGTGGGCAAGATTATTTGAGCTTGTCAACTTTGTTGTCATTTGTGGTTTAATAGCTCTATTTGGTATTCTGTCAAATATAATCAACATTATTATATTCTACAAACAAGGTTTCAGCAATACAGTAAACATATCATTCTTTTCCCTCGCCATTTCTGATCTATGTTGCCTCATTATGTTATTGTGGGTTTCATTTAGTATGAATCCACTTTTCACCACATATGGTCAACTTTGGATTCAGTCAGAGGTCATGTATCTTTAGTCGAATCACAAGTTTCATAACGGTTTATGTAACAGCAGAAAGATGGCTATGTATCTCAGTGCCGCTAGAAGTGAAACAAATTATAACTCCACAAACAACAGTAGCAATTATCTGCACCATATATGCCATAAATGTGATGACCCTGATTCCAGAGTACGCCACGTGTTATCTTGACTGGAAAGTCGCCCCTGCAATTAACCAAACTGTTTTTGGTCTAATTTTTACAAGCAGCAGAAACAGCGTAGAAGGCGTGTGTTATGTGCTACATTCATTGCTAGGTATAACGTCATTCCTATCGGTGATCTTCTTCACAACTGTTCTACTTGTAAAGTTAAACCAGACTATAAAATGGCGCAAGAAGGCAACTTCAAACAAAGATCGGAGCGAGTTTATCTCAACACGCGACAAGAACACAGCCAAGATGATTGTTTTAATAGCTTGTATCCTTATTGTTTGCTATACCCCTGGCGCTGCCATAGCCTTGACGACTTTTGTTGTTGGATCAGAGTTCGACATCATGGGCAGATTTGTCAATATATGTGAGGCCACCTGGTCTATCGCATTTCCGATCCAGGCCGTTAACTCTAGCATCAACATATTTCTATACTACTATATGAGTACAAAGTACAGACAAACTTTCGATGACGTTTTCTGTAAAAGGAAAGGCAGAGTTCACGAACAAATCGTGAAGAGGGCAACGTAAAGACTAGATGAATCCTAACTGTCACATAAAGACTTGACTGCTCTCCAAGATCTGCACTAAGTCCATCTTAAAGGACCATCAGAATACAAGAAAATAAAGAGCAGTTGAATATTGTTGACGAACGACAAATGGATTGCATTTTTTATTCTAAAGAAACACTAGAAATTTAATGTTAGGATGTTAAAAACTAAGACATTGGTATCTAAAGATACACAATTTGGATTTCATTAAGGTGTGCAGGCTTTATTTTTCACAAGTATTCAGACGGAAAAACAATATAATGTGTGAAAAAACACATCTAAGGATTCTTAGTAGAGAGTATTCACATAAAGTAAGAGCAATGTGTAGAGAATATTATGATAGTGTGTGCATAGATGCAAATTTGCTCAAAAGTCATCACACAAGTGACAAAAGGAGTGGCCATTACATAATCTGATGAAAAGGATTCATATAACAGAAATTGACAGCGACTGATATTAGCCCATGCAAGCAACAGACATAATTTACTTTAAAAGAATGCTGAACTCATTTTCGATTCAAAATCAACAGAAAATTTGATTATCATTCACAATGAATGGCCATATATTTAAATAGTGGATTGAAATTAGAAAGAGATTGATGGGAATGCAGCGACGTTTTATATGGGACATGATGTTGATGACTGAGAAAATAGTTCCTACCAGCGTTAGGTAGACCTCTCTGCCTGATAATGGACAATGCGTCATATCCGACATTATCAACTACAAAGGGAGGAAATAAAAGTGTGACTTACAAATTGAGACTTTCAATTTAGTGAAATATACCTCAAACTGAGATGTTGTCCGTTGTTTAGGAGAGACATACGATAAAGACATTAGATGCTAGCAAGGCAGAAGCATGGGTATTTGTGTTGGAGACTGCTAGCTTACCATGCATACATTCTCGTAGCAATCGTCTAACAAGAAATAAACATATTAATTATTTCATATTCACATGCATCGTTAATCTTCCCTACAAAACGTTTCGCTCACATACAAAACACACATACAAACAAACACACGCTCGCGCACACGCACATCAGGCATATAACTTACTTCCCCATCTGCTATAAACATAAAAACAATTGCGAGATAAATATCAGTGCATCTTATTTATAACTATCTGCACAATTAACAATTGAGAGATAAATATCAGTGCATCTTATTTATAACTATCTGCACAATTAACAATTGAGAGATAAATATCAGTGCATCTTATTTATAACTATCTGCACAATTAACAATTGAGAGATAAATATCAGTGCATCTTATTTATAACTATCTGCACAATTCTCACCACTTTGTTACTGAAGATACGCTTATGGCTTACAAACCTTATACTGTTTTTACAAAAACAGTAACTTAAGATTTAGAAGAATGAAATATTTTTCGTTGCCAAAAAAGAATTTAAAATACCTTACGCTTTGATATAATGTGTTGATATAAATGGTAGTGCATTTTAAGGAACAGTATCTAAATGTCATAAAATATATTTGACCACACGACCTAAAAATGTGTAATAGTTTTCTTATTCGTTGAGAAATTAAAGTCCTTTTGAGCGCCCACATTTCTAAACGAATTTAGATAGATTCACAAGGGCCGTTTGAGACTAGCTAGATTCGTAAGAGAGGCTATTAACGCTACTTGATTGTAGACGCTGTTTCGGTGAGGTTCATCATCATCATGTAGGATGACCACTGCATAAGATCGCGCTCATGACAGCTGATCTGTAAGACACTCGATCAATAGGCAGCTCTCCCGTCTCCGCCACTTTTGTTGCTGTAGTTGTTGAATGTCCACAATGAATAGATTTACTCGTGTGTGCGCCATGAAAAGGACATTACCACTTAGAGCCTCTGTAATGTCCCTTGTCTATCTTTTCTTCTATATACGTCTTCCTCGTGCCTGAAGGACCTGTGTTATCCCGGGGACCAATCCTCGGGAGAAGGGCAGGCCGGCAGGCCAAATTGTCTCTAGTCCCAGTGAAATTCATCGCCGGGGTCGTTGGGATCCGTTCTGCACAGAGCGCTGCCATCCCTCCTCGAGCGAGCCCGGTCGGTCGGTTGTCTGGTATGTGTAGGGGCCCCTGTCAGGCGATCCTAGGTCGACGGAGTGAGGGACGGGGGGAACAACCGTCCGTCCATTCGTCAGTCGGTCCCTGCGGCCGTCCCAGTGAGGCTTTTTACACAACCGTCCTCCGCCGACCGGTGTGTGCGGTACGTACGTCTCCGACAGATATCTGGTTGATCCTGCCAGTAGTCATATGCTTGTCTCAAAGATTAAGCCATGCATGTCTAAGTTCATACTGTCTCACGGTGAAACCGCGAATGGCTCATTAAATCAGTCGAGGTTCCTTAGATGACACGATCCTACTTGGATAACTGTGGCAATTCTAGAGCTTACCAAGCTCCGACCTTCGCGGAAAGAGCGCTTTTATTAGTTCAAAACCAATCGTCGTTTCCCCTCGCCGGGTTGCGGCGTCCCCACTGGTGACTCTGGATAACTTTGTGCTGATCGCATGGCCTCATGTGCCGGCGACGCATCTTTCAAATGTCTGCCCTATCAAATGTCGATGGTACGTGACATGCCTACCATGTTTGTAACGGGTAACGGGGAATCAGGGTTCGATTCCGGAGAGGGAGCATGAGAAACGGCTACCACATCCAAGGAAGGCAGCAGCGCGTAACTTACCCACTCCCGGCACGGGGAGGTAGTGACGAAAAATAGCAATATTTAAAGTACACTTTAAACCCTTTAACGAGGATCTATTGGAGGGCAAGTCTGGTGCCAGCAGCCGCAGTAATTCCAGCTCCAATAGCGTATATTAAAGTTGTTGCAGTTAAAAAGCTCGTAGTTGGATCTCACGCGCAGGCGGGCGGTCCGGCTCGCGCCGGTTCACTGCCCGTTGTCTCCTGCCCTACCGTCTGCCGGCTCTCTCCCACGGGTGCTCTTCGCTGAGCGTCCTGGGTGGCCGGCGGGTTTACTTTGAAAAAATTAGAGTGTGTGTTCAACGCAGGCCTCGGCTGTCTGAATAATGGTGCATGGAATAATGAAATAGGACCTCGGTTCTATTTTGTTGGTTTTCGGAACTGGAGGTAATGATTAACAGGCACTTCTTCTCCTTCTTCTTCGTACGCAGTCAGACAGTAACCATTATTTTTTCGAAAAAAGCGGTGGTCATCCTGAGGCTGTCGCCACTGCCATAGAGCTTGTCTTGCAGTTCCCCTGGTGATGGCCACATCTGCTCTCTCTGATCCTCGTATGTCGGGCAGTTCTGCAGTAGATGTTCAGCGGTCATTTTACCAGTACCACACGGGCATTTGTCTGTACACCCTATGTTCAATTTGTTGAATAGGTGGTACCTCAGTCTGTTGTGGCCAGTGCGAAGTCTAAAAACAACGACCTGCTCTCTTCGGTTCAACTGGTAATAAGCATCGTTTTTGGTGTAACCAGTATGTTCGGTTTCCCATTTGGTCATGTATCTGGCTTTGATAAGCTGTTTTGACTCTTCGTACGTCATACTAGTATATGTTTGTGGTAGTCTTGCACCTTCTTTTGCCAGTCCGTCTGCCTCCTTCTTGCCTTGGATGTTGCAGTGTGATGGGACCCACTGTACCACTACCATTTTTGGTGCGGACTGCTGGCACAGTTTGCAGAGTACTGCTCTTAAGTCATTAAGCTCAGTATTTGTCTGGCTTTTTAGCGCTGTGACTACGGCGGGAGCATCTGTAAGCAGGACTATATGGCTTTCATTTTCACTGTGTGTCACCATTTCTTCCACTGCCGCCCTCAGTGCCTCTGCCTCCGCTCTGAAGTTGCTTGTGTACTTACCAGTAGCGAATGACAGTGTTATTTTTCTGCCATTTGGTAGGTTCAGGAATGCTCCTGCCCCTCCGTTCTGTGTAGTATTTGTTGCAGAACCGTCGGTGTATGAATGGGTCCAGTCCATGCTTGGGTAGCTTTTCGTTATGAAGCTTAGGGTAGTATCTCTTTTTTCTTTTTCAGTCTGGCAGTTTTTGTTTGCAATACCTGGTATATTTTCTACCACCTCTGTAAATATATCCTGCCTCCAGGTAGGTTTTCGTACAGTAGTGATGGGTTTTGGTGTTGTTTGTGCGTTTATGGGATCTTCGTGCATCTTTGCTTTGGCTATTTCTGCAAAGTTTCTCCGCTTTAGTTTCCCATTTCCCAAATTGTTCATTCTCTGGTGCATTGGATGGTCGGTCAGTCTTCGGAGTTTCTCTGACTGCAGCTGGGCTCTGCAGTCTCTTCTATCGGTCATGGATTGCAGTTTTGTAATCTTTTCAAGTTCTACAATTGGCGTTGACTTCATGCCACCTGTTATAATTCTCAATGCTTGGTTTTGAAGTTTGCTAACTTTATCGAAGTTCGCCTTCGCTGCTGTTATCCATGCCGCAATGCCATACTCGAGAACTGGTCTCACTCTTCCAGTGTACAGTTTCTTTAGTATGCCTTCGTCTGGTCCCCAGCTTGTGCCAGCAAGTTTCCTCATGATTGCCATTCTTTCTCTGGCTTTCATTCGGTTTCTCTCAATCTGACTTTTCCATGTCATGCGCCGATCAAATGTGACTCCCAGATAGGTTGGGTTGTCGTTTGGCTGCAGGAATTTGCCATTTAGACTGAATTTGATATTTTGGGGTTTTAATGAGAGCGAGAATATTGTGCATGTGGTTTTCTCCTCGTTTATTTTGACCAGTCATGAGTTCGCCCACTCTTCCAGCGATGTTAGGGCCGTCTGCATCCGATTTCTTGCTATGGTGAGATTCTTTTCAGAGGTCCACATAGCCAGAACGTCTGCAAACATTGAGTTATGGACTCTTCTTGGTATATTCTCTGTAATATCGTTTATATATACCAGGAAGAGTGTGGGTGACAGTACTCCCCCTTGTTGTACTCCCTGCTCGAATGTCACCTTTTTGCTCATCTGCCCTTGTACTTGGACTCTGACCGTTCTTTATTTGAGGTAGTGGTTGATCCATTTGTACATTTTCCCACAAACATCACTTCTTCTTAGCTTGACTCTAAGTCCGTCTTTCCAGACTTTATCAAATGCCTTTTCCAGATCCACCCAAACAGCTACTGTGTGTTTCTGTGCCTGATAGGCATCTTCTATCTCCTGGGCGATGAGGATGACCTGGTCCTCAGTGGATCTGTGCTGTCTAAAGCCGGCTTGCTGTGGAATTAGTATTCGTTTTTCTTCCAGATGCCACATCAGTCTGGTGTTTATCATCCGTTCCATCAGCTTGCCGACACAGCTAAGTAGGCTTATGGGCCTGTATCCATTTGGATCTGTTTTATCCTTTCCTGTTTTTGGTACTGGTACCGGTATTGCGTCTTTCCATGCCTGGGGTACAATTCCCCTTTTCCAGCTTTGGTTCAGGACCGATTGCAGTTTCTTCTTCGCTGTTTAGCCCAGCCCCATCAGCATTTCGTTTGTTATCCCGTCTTGTCCGGGAGATTTCGTTTTCTTTAATGTTTTCATAGCCTCTTCCATTTCGCGCATTGTTAATTTGGCCATCATGTGCTCTTCAGGAGCCGTATTCATGTTGTCGTGCCCCTTTAGCTCTTCGCTAATGTATGTAAGCTTATCTGCAGGGACCTCGATATGGTTTGCTCTGGCATAGTGATCGATAAAGGCGTTTGCGGCTTTCTTACCTGTGATCAAGTTCTAGCCCTGCTTGATGGTAATTTGTTCATTTGACGGGGTTCTGACTAGCTTCCATAGCTTGTTCCCGTCTTTGTCCAGATTTAGGCTTTCTGTTTTATTTTTCCAGCTTTCTCTTGCTGTTTGCTTAAGAGTGTGTTTGTAATTCGCCGTGGCGGCTTTGAGGGCGATGTTTGCCTCCATGGATTGTTCTCGCTCTGCCATGTTCCTAGCATTTGTTACTGCATCTTCCACTTTCTGCAACTCATCATTCCAGTAGGGCTTATAGTTTTTCCTAGCTCCTCTTGGGATGGTTTCAGTGGCGGCTTGCATTATTGTCTTGCTTAGGCTTTCCACCATGGGCTTAATTATGTCAGGAATGCAAATCTGTCCCAGTCGGCTCGTTTGTAATTCCAACGTGGGAGCGGTTTTGTTTCCTGTAGGCCTACTTCCATGTCAATCGTTAGCCTGATCGGCCTGTGGTCGCTACCTGCCAGTTGGTTTAGCACCTGGCGGTCTATTTTATGGTGTATGTCCTGTGTGGAGAAGGCCAAATCTGGAGTCGAGGTGGTATGCCATGTTCTTGAATAGAAGCTAGGGATATCCTCCGGCCTATTGATTAGGGGGAGATTTGCATCTATCTCCCAATCTTCCACTTCGTCACCTCTACTGTCTGTGTCAGAGTATCCCCATCTCTCCGAGTGGCTGTTGAAATCTCCAACTACTATGCAGTTGGACACTCTGACCTCCTTACTCGAGAGCGATAGGTCTCTATTTGGTGGTCCGTACAGATTGAAAATGCGGAGCTTCGTCTCTTGAGCCATTATGTCAACTCCTACAATTTCTGCTCGTCTGGTGTGATTGACAGATACCGCGCTACTCGGTATGCAGTTTCTGGTCAGTATCAGGACCCCTCCTTTGTGGCCTTCTCTATCGAGACGGAAGGTCTGGTATCCTCTGATTGAGAATGTATGGTTTTTGTTGAGGTGCGTTTCCTGGATACATGTCACGTCAATCTTACCTTCATGCAGGTGATGTGTTAGGGAAAGTTTTTTGTTAATGACTCCCTCCGCATTCCACTGTAGTATTTTGAGGTTCTTGAGTTTTTGGTCAATAAAGGTTGCCCCATAGCCATGTGCCTTGACTCCACGACACATGGGTGGGTGACCACCAGTAGTAAATAGTGGGTCCCTTCGAGGCGTGAGACCCGGCACTATCGCTGCCTGGCGGGACTCCGCAGGTTGAGCGCCATGCGTTTTTCGGTTAGGTTGTACTGTCATCATGCTGCGATTTACGTTGCACTGTTTTGTTAGGCTTGCGGCCCCGTGCATCCGATTTCAACAGGCGTTTCTATAGGGATGCTCTCCTTAGCCTTTGGCTGTCCCCAGCCTATCTGCAATGCAGCAGTTGTTTATGATCAGAGTTGTCTCTCTTATGGAAGTTGTCTTATCAGACTATCGAGTCTTCACTACTCGTGTCTATAGGGTGCGATGAAGATATGTGAGAATATATATGAGATATATGATATGTACTGGTTTAACCGGAAGAGAGGCAGTCCAGTGTGTCTGTACCCTAGGATCGTCACGTCCTGCCAGAAACGTAGCATTTGCATGTGAGTGGGGTATCTCTTTCTCCCTTTATTTTCTTGGCTTCTATGCAGAGATGGTACGCCTAGCATTCCCCGCCACCTGGGATGTTGACACAGTGGGGCAGGTGTGCAATGTCCGCTGGTCTGCATCTCTTCTGCGTCCAGCATGATAGCTATATGGCTGATAACGTACAGAGGTAGATATCGAAGCAGAAGCGCATTTAACCAGAAGACAAGTCTGGTAATGTCACAGAGATGTTGTTCGCCTAGTGTGCGGACAGATCTCATGGTCATTGGTTTAGTCTCGACAGTTCACAGTGAGGTGGCTGCTCTACTGTTTTGGACACCCTGACCAGGAACTAAGTCTTATGTTGGTGGTTTCGCACCACATCGCCATATAAGGTGAGTATCAAGCAGCTGTCCGCCCGCTTTGATCGGCGGGCGGCAGAGACCTCTTTCTGTGGCTCTACCGGATAGGGCTGGGACGCGAGCCCCAGGTCCCGAACATGTAGGAGCCTCCCATTGCAGTGGTGCTGAGATTTTGGGCGGGATTGCGGCTTACAAGGGTTCGGCCGTTATCCCCCACATGTAGCCTCGCGCCCTTGGCTTATCAGCCTGGTACGTGTACCAAAGTGTCTGCGGCTCCTCTCGATATGAGCTGGTTTTCTGTGGCAACGCCCTGTCATTAGTAGGGTAAAACTCACCTGTCTTCAGATGGTCTATTTCCAGCACCCGTTCACTATTTTGCAAGACGAATTTATTGAGGGCTTTTGTTTGTCAGTGGCCAGGTATTTGGAATCTGCGGTTTCTGCGGGGCTAGACACGATTTCCGTAGCGTTCTTTCATTAGAGTGTTAGAGAGCTGACTTGTCTTCCGTGAGTCTAATACCAGCGTACGTTAATTATTAGACCCAACGGTAGTGCTCTCGATTTGTAAGTCGTTCAACAGTATTGGCGTGTTCAGTCAAATTAAGCCGCAGGTTCCACTCCTGGTGGTGCCCTTCCGTCAATTCCTTTAGCGAGACAATCAATTTACTTAGAGGGTAGCCCCAGATTTTCTCCTGCCCAGACGGTAGGGCAGGAGACAACGGGCAGTGAACCGGCGCGAGCCGGACCGCCCGCCTGCGCCTGAGATCCAACTACGAGCTTTTTAACTGCAACAACTTTAATATACGCTATTGGAGCTGGAATTACCGCGGCTGCTGGCACCAGACTTGCCCTCCAATAGATCCTCGTTAAAGGGTTTAAAGTGTACTCATTCCAATTACGGGGCCTTGAAAGAGTCCCGTATTGTTATTTTTCGTCACTACCTCCCCGTGCCGGGAGTGGGTAAGTTGCGCGCCTGCTGCCTTCCTTGGATGTGGTAGCCGTTTCACATGCTCCCTCTCCGGAATCGAACCCTAATTCCCCGTTACCCGTTACAAACATGGTAGGCATGTCACGTACCATCGACATTTGATAGGGCAGACATTTGAAAGATGCGTCGCCGGCACATGAGGCCATGCGATCAGCACAAAGTTATCCAGAGTCACCAGTGGGGACGCCGAAACCCCGCGAGGGGAAACGACGATTGGTTTTGAACTAATAAAAGCGCTCTTTCCGCGAGGGTCGGAGCTTGGTAAGCATGTATTAGCTCTAGAATTGCCACAGTTATCCAAGTAGGATCGTGTCATCTAAGGAACCTCGACTGATTTAATGAGCCATTCGCAGTGTCACCGTGAGACAGTGTGAACTTAGACATTCATGGCTTAATCTTTGAGACAAGCATATGACTACTGGCAGCATCAACCAGATATCTGTCGGAGACGTACGTACCGCACACACCGGTCGGCGGAGGAAGGGTGTGTGAAAAGTCTCACTGGGACGGCCACAGGGACCGACTGACGGGACGGACGGCCTGTTTTTCCACCCATCCCTCATTCCGTCGACCTAGGACCGCCTGACAGGGGCTCCTACACGCACCAGACGACCGACCGACCGGGCTCGCTCGAGGAGGGATGGCAGCGCTCTGTGCAGAACGGATCCCAACGACCTCAGCGATGAATTTCACTGGGACTAGAGACAATTTGGCCTGCCTGCCTGCCCTTCTCTGGAGGAGAACGCAGGGCCTTGAGGCACGATTCCTGCTTTCAATTTGCCGGTCACAAGCTCTTTGCGAGAGTCGGACCACCAGCGAAACGTACTGTCGAGCTCTGCTATAAGCCTTAGATAAATCACCACGGACGGACCACGTTTCCTGATACGGACCAGACGAGCGCACCTCGGTGGAGGAGACGCCACAACAAACCGCACCCCAATAGCTCTACGGGGAAAGGCAGGCGAGCGTTTTCCGCAAGCCCGCGCTATATCTCCGCCTGGCGGGACTGAGATCGCTTTACGAACACTGGTTTAAATTGAGTCGCTGCGGCGAGACAACTACCCCAGATCTATGCACTATTCAAAATCATGTCATCATATGCTAAGGATGTCATCCATTGTGCCTCTGAGCTACAAAAACCTGCCAGAGCCACATGTACTTTCTCGCCGATTTTGTTTTGCTATACTGTTCCTAATGATCTGGAGGTGACGTTTTGTGAGAAATACTAGTTAGAGCGGTAGTACGCTTCAGATCATTGGTCTCTGGGAGTGAGATCTACACAGACTGTGTCCATTCAGTTGGCCCTGTTGTGCTGTATCAGATCGTCTTGTATAATACGTGGTTCATTTTGACACTAACTTTTGCACTTGCTTGTATGAAATCAGTCGGTATATCATCGCATGTGGATGAGTTTCGTTTCTTCAAACCTTGGAGTCCTGAGTCCTAAACGTTATGTTGGTCTTTTATCCTTTGCCTTTCAACATGTATCTGCATTATTGCGTCCATCGCTGACGTATATCCTTGCTCTACGTTAGTGTATCACCATCGCTATCGCAGTTGCGTATTCAATTGAGCACGAAGTGATTTCGAACCCGGTGTAACTTAACGTCTGAATACTGGTTAAGAATACTCTGCACGGTCTAAATACAACGAGTTTTATTTACTTGTCATTGATCTAAAAACAAAGCGCATCCAATATTTTCTTGAATACATATATTGACCTTCCCTCCACTATTTCGTATGGCAATGCATTCCAAACTTGCTCTCCATTTATACCCCTACACCAGGTTCTTCCTGCACCAGAGTTTCAAAGTCATCTCGGCTTTATATATCATCGAGAAGGACGTTTACAGTAACTGTGTCTCGTCTTCGCCAGACATCCTATCCTGGAAAAGAAATACAAATATCACAACATTACACCTTGCCTTGTTGCCAGTGTGAACATCATTCGGGAATATTAAATGAGAGTGTAGCACACACAAAAAGCTAAACAATATTCAAATGTTACGTACATTATGTATGTGTTTCTTCTGTCGTATATTATGTATATTACCCAAGTTCAGATACATGCATGTCTTGTGATCGTCGTCACGAACAAACATATGCTATTTACAACTAGCTGCCTCACAATGTCTACTCATTCCCTAACTATAGGTGAACTTAATAATATCACAAACTATGCTATTAACATATATATATATATATATATATATATATATATATATATATATATATATGGGTGGTAACGAACAATTGCTGGAAACACAAACAGCTAGGATTGATTCCAAGTCTTGGAAAAATTATATGGAATTCACCACTGGAAAAAGACAATTTTATGACGAATAAGAGAGTAATCAAACTTTATATCGCTATAAATAAATAATCGCCATTTGCCGAAAACGGATGTGTCGGACCGAAAGGTGCAAATATCGCACTCAAGCTGTAAACTAGCGCCACAATGCATTATGTTTTCTGGACTACATCTTGCTACTTTCAAAGCCCTGTAACGCTTCGTAACCTGCGATTGAAAACGAGCGCAGCAGATAAAGACAATCCCTTGAGACAGTTACACCGTGCAATATAAAAGGATATGCAATTAGATAAAAGAAAAGAAAAGCAAAACTGATAACAAAGACTCACATCGTTTGTGGAAGCCAGTGTGCAAAGAAACGTTTTTTCGCTTAAAATTAACATAAACACAATGCAAACAGTGATAACATGTGTACACCCGTGTGGTTGTAAAACAGACCTTGACCACTGAGTTGGAACAAAAATATCAAATCGATGAAGACGATATGGTTCAGACAGATCCTTTTTGATAACATACATAGATTATGTAACGAATGTCAATTTACACAGTTAAATCACAACATTGTTCCATGTCAAGATCTTGTGTCTGTTGTTTTATTGTTGCCGGCAGTGAATAAGTTAAACATTTCGTGCGCCCAGAAAAGTTCGCTAAGTGGTGGGTTGCAGTGGCTCATCCCACATCTCGAGGTGGCTGAGGAAGGTCAATTGGCGTCATACAGGTTGTTGTGCTATGCTTTTGTTTTATCTGCATGACTCTCGCTATTACGGAAAGCACATCGATCAACATCTTGTTATCCAGACTGCTTTGAAAGCAATCTCTTACAAGGGAACGCTGCATGCAAGAGATAAATGTTCTTGGTGAGTGTACTATGTCTACCCCTGACACAACGTTCTCGTAGTTTGTTGCGCCTGACCGGGTCTAGCGTCTCAGATCTCTTCGTGTCAGTTGTATAAACACTCAAAATGGGATGGTATAGCTCTTTGAAATGATGTAACATGTTAACATCGGGCATTGTTATTTGCAATTAAACGTTATTCCGTTATAAGATGCGTTGGGCAAGTAATGTTCGAAAATGAACTGGGAAAAGCCATATTAACCTAATAAAGACGTTAAATTAAAATCATTATTGTGGTTATTTTTATTATTGCTGTTGAATGCCCACATTGACTAACTTTACTCTTTTGTGCTCCTCGAAAAGGGCGTTAAGTCTCACGCTTCAGTAGTTCTTCTCACGTGCCGAGCGTTCAGATAAAGGTGAATCAGCGTCATCCATGTGGTTGTGCAATGTTTGGTTTCATTGCGTGCCGCTCAATAGTGCGGTGAGCCCGTATATCACCCATTTAGTTATCCAGGATGCCATGAAACATCAACTTTCTAGTTCGAACTGCATGGAAGTGAGGTATGGGTCTCGGTCGGTATATTTCACCTGACCCTCACTAACATTGTGCGATCAGTATGTTTTGCCTGATCCTGATTAACATTGCCCGATCAGTATATTTCCTCCTGACCCTAACATTGCTCAATCAGTGTGTTTTGCTTTACACTGTCACAGATTGTCCGATCAGTTTGTGTTTTTTTCATCTGACCTTTACTGACATTTGTAACAGTGGCATGTGTCAGTGACATTGTCATGTACGTCAGAAGTATGTGGATGACAAGGTCATGTGAAACATATTATGGGAAATGACGTGTATAAAGCATACGAGTTATAACTTACAAATTAGACACCGAGAGCTAAAGTTATCTGAAAAATAACACATTTTAGCACATGTGAGACAGGTCAGTTAGAATTCAGCCACCATGAGCATGCTTCGTTCAAGATAGACTGTTTTTTGGAACAGTCCAAGAATGAAACAAGTTAGATGGTCAGTTTAATTTGAAGTTATTGTCACGTGTGTGGGTGATAGTCTACACGATTTAACGAGAGTAAGGCGGTTGTTCAAAATGGCGAGGGTAAGGCAGTTAGATGGACATAAGTAGAGCCAGCGTGTTGTCAATGTTATAGTTGCTAGTTGATAGGGGTTTTAGATCCGCCCATTGCTGTATAAGCTAAAGATACAAACAAGTGGTTAGTGGATTTGAGCGACGAATGATTTGATGCTGTCACCTTACAATTCACAAGAGGACAAAATAGTAAGAGAAGTTAATGATGGCTCCAGAAAAAAGGAACTGGACAGATTGACAGGTGGGGCAGGTTAAACAATAATTCGAGCGGCTCGCTGGTGAACAGGGTTGAGACAGAAGTACCTAGTGACCGTCGGCCATGTTGGATAGAGAGTAGCATAAAGGGCCAATAAAAACAGATGTACAATTCATTTTGGACAAAGCTGGCCTGAAGGTTATCGCGCTAAGATCCTTTGGAAATTACACTCTTCTCAAATAGAGTTAATGGTGGCCCTTTCCCAGGGAAACAGTTATTAATATATACACTAGTAACATGTTATCTTTCACTGGAATTTTGCTTCTTCTCAATCAATGCTCGTGGTTTCTACCGGTTCATCGACAATTGACCACATCTCGTCAGCGTACACGATCCTGGGATACTCGTTATGCCTGTTTCCTGGTGGAACCATATAATGATAGTTCCGTCCAACATTCATTCTCCCTGTATTTTTAGGTCGAACTCTCTTCTTCTTCCCTTGCGGTTTATATATGAGAGCCTGCCTAGCAATGTTGGACGATACCTTCCTCAACGTATGTGCTATCCAGTCAGATTTTCGTCTCTTAATTGGTTGCAACAAGAACATAAAGAACCGGAAGCGATCATTCAATGTTCCGTTATGTCCCACTCTATTAATTGTATCTTTGTACATAATATGAATGATGGATTTATCTTTGGCATTCATTAGTGTCTCAGTAGATGCTATAGAGTGTATGCAGATATTGTCGGGACATTTGATGTCTTGGATCGTTTGTCCGTTTGTTTCTTTCCTAGCTTCTGCTGCAACATGTCTTTTGTTATTGGTGGGGTGGGGGAAATAGACCATGTTTCATACATCGTTTTGTCACATCCTTGTAACGAAGTAGACCATGTTTCATACCCCGTTTGGTCACATCCTTGAAGCCAGGTAGACCATGTTTCATACATCGTTTTCTCACATCCTTGAAGCCAAGTAGACCATGTTTCATTCATCGTTTGGTCACATCCTTGTAGCGAAGTAGACCATGATTCATACATCGTTTGGTCACATCCTTGTAACGAAGTAGACCATGGTTCATTTCCAGTTTTGTCACATCCTTGTAGCGAAGTAGACCATGTTTCATACATCGTTTGGTCACATTCGTGTACCGAAGTAAACCATGCGTCATTGCTATAAATAAGTGTGCCTAATACACTTGGCTGGTAAACAAGGGTTTATTTTGGAACTGTGAGAATATTTTACAAGGCCCTAATTGTTATTCTAAATCTTGAGACTGCCTTGTCTATCCTGATATTGATTTATTGGTCCAGGGATTGTATATTATTGACTAACGATACTAGATAAGTAAAGTGATCAGCTTCCTCAAGCTCTTCATCATCAATTGAAATTACTAGTGCTTTGTTAGCACCATGTAATGTCTCCTGTGTGTTATTCTTTCTGATTGTTAGTACAGACTCAGAGGAAGAATTTAAAAAATGCAAAAAGTAAGTTTTGCTTTGCAGTTTTCCATCTGGCGGAGTCGTAATTGCAGCATAATCTACAAGGAGCAGATCTCTGAGCGGCACCGTGTTGATTCTGGTCTTAGCTTTCAGCTTGTGGGCATTGAATAAGCAACCATATGTCCGATAATTAATATGAATGAATATTCCACCGTCCTGATCATGAAAGGCAGACATCAATATGAGTGAGAAATATAATTCAACGAGGGATTGGGTAAGCACAGTTTTGCTCCACGCTTAATTACAAACTCCTCTAAGGATGTACCGGCAAAGTTGATGGTGCCTTTCATTCCAGTGGAACGATCTAAAAGGCTCAAGAGAATTGGTCACCTAACATAAGCCTATCTTATAACAAAGACAAAATAGTTACCATTTGCAGAAACATGAATACGGGAGAAAAAAAAATATTCTAACAACCAAACAACGCTTATAACTTGCTCAAAATTATGCTCAAAGGAGGTACGTAACTTTAATGATCACCATTTTCAGCAAAACATTGAGATATCGTCTGTTAAAACACTATAAAAGTAACTACAAGTGAATGTATGCAGCACTGATAAAATCACTGCCGAATATCCGCTACCAAAGGGTCCAACATGTCAGGAGCTAAGAAAGTATCGATACCATTTATAGATGAGTTCTGTGGAGATACAAATAACGTTAGACTGACAATTGTTTTTCATCTTGCAATATGCGTTTTTTTTTTAAAAGAAAAAAAAAACAATGACATGTTGAATATATATCAGTTATACAAATGGATGTATCATCACTTCCAATGAAAAAAAAATATTTTTCATTTTCTTTGTTTGATCTCAAATACACACAACCTTGACTTATTTTAAACAAGCTGACGGTCTTTCTCAGGCTTCCCTCATCGTCATGCAATTTATCCTAGAAATGGTTTAGAGAAGGTCATGATGTCACTGTGATAATTTGTTTAAGCTGAAATACTTGCAAGATACAGCTTTCCCAAGCCTATTGCTCATTAAAAGGTTAAAGACAAGGACTCGACCTCATCGCTAAGGGTTTTCCCTTATGGTTCAGTCACTCTCAGCAGTAAGGTTTCTCGCCTGAAGAGAGCATCGCACGAAGCAGTAATTCCGTAGCTCCAGCGATGAACCCAGGGATCTCCGGAGAAATTGACATCACGAATCGACTTTCCCAGCTCGAATTCGAACCCCGATCGTCTGAACATGAAGAAGACGACTTGACCACTTCGCCTCCGTATGTTCATGTTAGCCTACCAGATTCAAGTGTGTCCTACGAAGAGTCCAAAGTGTTTATTAGGACCAGATACATGGACAAATAGAAACAAAATTATAATAGATACACACACAAATGATACTTATTACCAGATGAACAGACTTCACGCCCAGGCCTCAAAAGACTGTGGTACCATCTATTCATTAAACTGAAGATGTATTACTGACGAATGGATTTGTGGTACTTAAAAAAATATTAGTCGTATACATCTGGTGAAAAAATGCCGGACATACGAGGATCAGAGAAAGCATGTGTGGCTATCACCAGTGCTAACACTCAGTTAAATGCAAGTGCCACCTTCCGTATCAAAGGTCGGATGCAATGGATCTTCAGTGTACTCTATCTCCTTCCGGGCTGATGAAATCTGACATCCTTTTTCCAGTCGATCTCCTGATCGTATCTACCCAGTTAAAATGTTGTCTGCTTCTTGAAACGACTGCTTTCCAATCAACCCTATAGTTTGGTGTTCAACAATTAAACGTGTCTTGTTATTTGACCAAAGTACCTGTCTAATTCTGATTTCGTTCATTCATTTTCTTATCACTGCCAACTGGTTCAATACCTGATATTTTTTTTTTCTCTTTCCAACTTATTATTCAGTGTCCATATTTCTGCGCTATAAAATAGTGACAATTCTCATTTTCATTTTATAATGTATATGTTTGGATATCAGTTTGTTGTAGGTTACTGAATATCATCTTGACCATACCTGTTCTGTGTCTGATTTCACAACACTAGACAAGGTCTATGGTAGTATCGACAGCCTCAGGATGACCGCTGCTTTCTTTGAACAAATTCAATTCAATGTCTCACAGCGTAAAAAGAAAAAAACGAAATGTCATCCTATTTCTTAATGCAATAGAGTATGCCAAGGTCGGTTCGCAGTTTAAACATTGTTATTTTATCTGAGAGGTATTCTTTGTGCGACATACTTAACGTTTTTATACTGGTTTAGAAGACTATGCAGAGTCTGTAAATAACCAGTTGCATTCGCATTACCTTACTCTAAACGCTATGCGCATCCAATTTATTCTTAAATGCATTAATTGTGTCTGCCTGTCTGAAAGAAACTCTTTCCCTTGCCAAAACGCCAGCCTCCGCTACAGTCACACCCAGGAATTTCTGGATTCCTTGATGCCATCGTCGGCTTGGTCTACCGCTGCCTTTTTTGCCTGACACCATACCTTTATCCCTGTTCTCTCAAGACCGGGTGTGTCTCTTTATGTAACTAAAATATGTATATTCTCTAGCCATATTAGAGTTGATAAATCAGTTCTCCTCTATGCTCAACACTTGCCGAATGTCTAAATTTTTATTTACTTTGTCCAGGGTATTCTGATGATCTTTCTGTAACATTTTGACTCGAAGGACTCGATTCTTTGTCTAGAAGTTTTGGTAATCGTCCGTGATTCACAGCAATAAGCTGCCACAGGAAAAACACAGGCTCTCAAGACTTTTACTTTTGTCGTTTTGTCGGTGCTTTGCCCTAATTGCTTCAGGCTGTTCAGTCTCTGTATTACCATGGATATTCTTCTTCAGATTTCTTTCGAGCAGTCGCCATTCTTGTCAATTCTGGATCCCAGCCATTCATAATGCATGACCTGATCTATTTCCTCACTACCTACTGTAAATTTATATTAATTTTTTTTTGGCTGTGGTCTAATCTGTGTTTTATTTATGTTTATAAACAGGTTTTGATCATTACTGTGTCGATTTACGGCTGAAATTAATTGCTCTAACCCTTCTACACTTCTTGATAGTATCACTGTGTCGTCTGTGTATCGTAACTATGGGTATTCTCGTAACCGCGAATGGTAATCGTATCAAAACTTTCAATGTTCTCATCTTCTCTAACATTTATCATTATACATTCCGAATAGATGTTATATAGATGCCACTTTATATAAGTAAATACATAAATAAAATAGATATATCTATGGGTATGTAGGGGTAGAGTGTCAGTGGGAGCATTGCTCACTTTAAATAATGGAGTGACACGATAATTTTAATGTTCTGTAACAGTAAACACAAATGATTTGAACATCGCCGTGATGTATACTATCTGAAGAATTCCCTGACGGTGTGACTATAATAACGTATATTTATATTTGTATAATATGTCATCTCGCTTAATGCCGGTCAATCAAGCAATAATAACATGTTGATCATTTACGTACTAGTTATCTGAACTGGAGTAGTGTAATAAATAAATACATCACATAAGCTAATAATGTAAGGCCAGTCAATTATTGACATTCTTTGATCTCTAAACCGTGTAAGGTCCAGTTCTTTTATATTTCAGACATTCAATATAACGTGCATTATTGCTATCTGGTTAGAGAGTAGTTTCTAATAAAATATTTGCATATGTTTTTAATAATTTATAGCTGTTTCGCTGCGCCACAGACTCAATCCGGTTGCATATATTATAGCACTTATTCCGTAATAGTAATCGACTTACAGGTCTTCATTCTTGAACTGAACTGAAAAAAAACGAACCATAAAAGTATCGAATCTCCTACCAAACCGCAAGGTGGTTTGCTCTGCGAGCTATAATAAAATGAAACGTACGAGCATATGTATTGGCAAATAAACAATAGTCTCATTATAAATCCATATATGTAAACATAGTAGAAGACACATCTGCATATGAAGGAAACATACATATCTACTGGAATGTGGCACAGCCCCTAAAAGCGTATAAATGGAAAGATAGGTTGTATCAAGTAAGAACTGGTTATATAACTGGTTTAAATAACTCTATGTACTCTTCTCAAATAACAATGTTTACATTACTTGACAGCTGTATGTACGATGAAACACCTGTAGATGCTATAGAGCAGCTGTCTGTGATTAAGAAGTTGTATGTAAGAAGGGGCAGTAGTATATAAGAACGAATAGTTGCATGTAAAAAGGAATAGATACGTGTAGTAAAGAACCGCTCTATGTAAGAAGGAACAGTTGTATGTAAGAATGGAACTGCAAGGCCGCCAAACAAACTACAGTTCTAACACCCGTTTAGTACCCATACTGCTTACATTAGTAGAGTGTACATTATACTTGGGCATACCATGATAAATTCAGAAAGCAAGTGGGAAAATAATCGAAGAAGGCTCAATTGCATAATGAAATGTTTCAACTCAGAAGACAATAAAAACGTTAAAACCGCATTCTTTTAAAGGAGAGTGAGGAAATCAGTTATTGAAAAACTGTAAACATGAAAGTCAACAACAGCAGACCGGGCAATGTGGAGGTTTGTTACGCTCCACCATGGCAGAGCAGACCTAACAATGTGGAGGTTTGTTACGTTCCACCATGGCAGACACCATCTAAAGTAATGGTCAGCTGACAGTTTCTTCAATCATCGGCAAATGATCCAAAACAAGCACACGAATAACAAAGGGAGACGGGTGGAATCTATTGACTATTGACTTGTATGTTAGGTTTATAAAAAAATGTGTACAGTAAAGTCAGTAGCTAGTTCTTCACAGAACGTCGTTTCTTAAAACGGTCACCTATTTGGCTATTATATGTTTCTTGGCTAGGGTGCAGTACGGTATGTTCTAATTACGTTCCGTACGTGGAGTAGCAATCGCCAGAGAAAAAAACAGAGTGCATGTCAAACTGGACAATATGGGAATCAAACCTGGTGCGTTGGGATTGTGTAAACCGAGGGGTTTTCATCCCTAGGCCACGCAGCCTCCTTACAAAATGTGACTGTCATGAAATATTCAAACAAAAAATATAACAGTCATTACTATGAATCGTCTTCTAACCGATATATGGCTATGATGGAAAGTTATACAGACAATGTGGATTCGATAACCCTGACTGATATTATTAGCGACGAGTGGGCAAGATTATTTGAGCTTGTTAACTTTGTTGTCATATGTGGTTTAATTGCTCTCTTTGGAATTGTGTCAAATGTAATCAACATTCTACAAACAAGGTTTCAGCAATACAGTAAATATATCATTCTTTTCCCTCGCCATTTCTGATCTGTGTTGCCTCATTATGTTATTGTGGGTTTCATTTAGTATGAATCCACTTTTCACCACATATGGTCAACTTTGGATTCAGTCAGAGGTCATGTACCTGTCAGGGGCGTGGCCACACAGTTGTTTTAGTCGAATCACAAGTTTCATAACGGTTTATGTAACAGCAGAAAGATGGCTATGTATCTCAGTGCCGCTAAAAGTGAAACAAATTATAACTCCACAAACAACAGTAACAATTATCTGTACCATATATGCAATAAATGTGATGACCCTGATTCCAGAGTACGCCACGTGTTATCTTGACTGGAAAGTCGCCCCTGCAATTAACCAAACTGTTTTTGGTCTAATTTTTACAAGCAGCAGAAAGAGCGTAGAAGGCGTGTGTTATGTCCTACATTCGTTGCTAGGTATGACGTCATTCCTATCGGTGATCTTCTTCACAACTGTTCTACTTGTAAAGTTAAACCAGACTATAAAATGGCGCAAGAAGGCAACTTCAAACAAAGATCAGAGCGAGTTTATCTCAACACGCGACAAGAACACAGCCAAGATGATTGTTCTAATAGCTTGTATCCTTATTGTTTGCTATACCCCTGGCGCTGCCATAGCCTTGACGACTTTTGTTGTTGGATCAGAGTTCGACATCATGGGCAGATATGTCAATATATGTGAAGCCACCTGGTCTATCGCATTTCCGATCCAAGCCGTTAACTCTAGCATCAACATATTTCTATACTACTATATGAGTTCCAAGTACAGACAAACTGTCAATGACGTTTTCTGTCAACGTAAAGGCAGAGTTCACGAACAAACCGTGAAGAGGGCAACGTAAAGACTAGATGTATCCTAACGGTCACATAAAGACTTGACTACTCTCCAAGAACTGCACGAAGGTCAGCTCGTTCCCTTAATGATCACGCAAAGATTAGCTCACTGTCCGATGGTCGAGTGAAGGCAATATGAACATATTCATTTCACATGATTATTTCTTTACATCATGACAATATTTTAAAATTGTTTTCAGTCGTTTCACAAAGTTTGTTTTCAGTTTATCTTTATAAAACAGAAACATCACTTCGAGTAAATGATATTTATACAGTTCTAGAGTAACGCATGTGTAATTGTATTAATTGTTGTTATTGTTTCTTAATGCCCACAATGAGTCACTTTACTCTTGTGTGTGCCCTGAAATGGGCTGTAAGTGGCGGTTTGTAGTAGCTTTCATTACATCTCAAGTGTGCTGATAAAGGTAGAACTGGTCCTCCAGGCAGTTGTGATATGCTTGGGTTCATCTGCTGGACGTCCAGTACTACGGGGATCACGTCAATACACATATCGTCATCCAGACTTCCTTGACAATAATGTATTTCCATGGAACGCTACATGAAATAGAGATAGCGGTCTTGGAGAGTATTTTTTCCTTGACTCTGACGCAATGTCTTGGTCAGTATGTTAGACATGACCAGACTAGCGTCTCAGTTCCCCGGGGTCAGTATGTTGTACCTGACCAGACTAAAGTCTCAGTTGCCCGTGGTCAGTGTGTTGTACCTGACCAGACTAGCGTCTCAGTTTCCCCTTATTGATCGTAAATTGGTAAGAAAAAAGTGTCACGTGATCTTATGGGAAATGGACATTGATAACTCAAATGTTTAGCAGTGCACGAGAAGTGCTCGTGTCTACGCCATTACAATATGTGTATGCGTTATTAAATAAGATAGATTAATACTGATATGGTATGTATATTGAAATAAGGAAAACAATTCGGAACGCTCATTTTAATGAAAGGTATTCATATTTCTTAAGACAGGATAAACTTGAGAGCCTTTGTCATTGCTATCATTGTATTTCAAACACAGAGAAAAGAACAACGCACGTAGCAGGTATAAGTCATAGGTCATTCACATGATTGTCCAATTCTATGGAAGTCCATCTTCAAGGACCATCAGATTGCAAGAAAATAAAGAGCAGTTGAATATTGTTGACGAACGACAAATGGATAGCATTTTTTATTCTAAAGAAACACTATAAATTTATTGTTAGGATGTTAAAGACTAAGACATTGGTATCTTCTTCTTCTTCTTCTTTTTCGTACGCTGTCAAACGTCAACCTGTATTTGTTCGAAGAAAGCAGTGGTCATCCCGAGGCTGTCGACACTGCCATAGAGCATCTCTAGTGTTGCCACTGGTGATGACCACATTTGCTTTCTCTGGTCCTCGTATATCGGGCAGTTTTGCAGCAGATGATCAGCGGTCATTTTCACTGTGCCACAAGTGCATTTGTCAGTGCCACTTATCTTCAGTTTAGTGAATAGGTGGTACCTCAGTCTGTTGTGGCCTGTGCGGAGTCTGAAGACCACGGCCTGCTCTCTTCTGTTCAGCTGCTAGTAGGCATCATTTTTTTAGTAACCACTATGTTCTGTTTCCCATTTGGCCATGTATCTGACCCTAATGAGCCTTTTGGACTCTTCGTAGGTCCCACTAGAATCTGATTGTGGTAGTCTTGCACCTTCTTTTGCCAGGCTGTCTGCCTCCTCGTTCCCTTGGATGTTACAGTGGGATGGAACCCACTGTACCACTACTCTTTTTGTTGTGGCCTGCTGGCATAGTTGACAGAGTACTGCTAATAAATCACTTAGTTCAGTATTTTTCTGGCTTTTTAGTTCTGTAACTACGGCCAGGGCATCTGTAAACAGGCCTATCTGGCTTTCATTGTTTTCAACTGTCAGGACTGCTTCTACTGCAGCCCTCAGTGCCTCTGCCTCCGCTTTGAAATTGCTTGAGAATTTTCCAGTTGCCACTGACAGCGTTGTTTGTCTACCATTTGGTTGGCTGAGGAATACCCCTGCCCCTCCATTCTGTGTTGTGCTTGGTACAGAACCGTCGGTATATGCATGAGTCCAGTCCGTGCTTGTGTACTTTTCCGTAATGTACCTTATGGTTATGACTCTTCTTTCTGTTTCAGTCTGGCTGTTCCTGTTTCCAATACCTGGTATATTTTCTACCACCTCCGGAATGATATGCTGCTTCCATGTGGCTTTACGTACATTAGAGATGGGTTTTGGTATTGTTACGGTGTTCATAGGATCTTCGCTCAACTTTGCTTTGGCTTTTTCTACAAAGTTTCTCCGTTTAGTTTCCCATTTCCAAATATATTAAGTCTCTGATGTATTGGATGGTCAGTCAGTCTTCTGAGTTTCTCTGCTTGCTATTGGGCTCTGCAGTCTCTTCTGTCGGTCATGGATTGCAGATTTGTAATCTTTTCCAGTTCTACAATTGGCGTTGACTTCATGTCTCCTGTTATAACTCTCATGTCTTGGTTTTGAAGTTTGCTAATTGTATCAAAGTTCGCCTTTGCTGCTGTTGTCCATGCCGCAATGCCAATACTCGAGAACTGGTCTCACTCTTCCAGTGTACAGTTTCTTTAGTATTCTTTCGTCTGCTCCTCAGCTTGTGCCAGCAAGTTTCCTCACGATTGCCATTCTTTGTTTGGCTCTCATTCGGTTTCTCTCGATCTGACTGTTCCATGTCATGCGCCGATCAAAAATGACTCCACGGTAGTTTGGGTTGACGTAAGGCAGCAGGTATTTGCCATTAAGACTTAATTTGGTGTTTTGGGGTTTGTTTGATAGCGAGAATAGTGTACATGTCGTTTTTTCCTCGTTTATTTTGACCAGCCATGAGTTCGCCCACTCCTCCAACGATGTTAGGTCCTGCTGCATCCAATTGCTTGCTACACTGAGATTTTCTTCAGAGGTCCACATAGCCAGATCGTCTGCAAACATGGAGCTGTGGACTATTTTTGGTATATTCTCTGTGATGTTTATATACACCAGGAAAAGTGTGGATGAGAGTACCCCCTCCCCACCTACCTTGGGGAATACCTTGCTCCAGTGTCGCCTTTCTGCTCATCTGCCCTTGTACTTGAACTATGGCTGTTCTGTTTTCGAGGTAGTGGCTGATCCATCTGTACATTTTCCAACATACTTCACTTCCTCGTAGCTTGACTAAGTCCCTCTTTCCACACCTCGTCAAATGCCTTCTCTAGATCCACCCAAACCGCCACTGTATGCTTTTTGTCTTGGTAATCATCCTCTATTCCCTGTGTTATGAGAGTGATCTGGTCCTCAGTGGATTTGTGCTGTCTAAAACCTGCTTGCTGTGGAATTAGTATGAATTTTTCTTCCAGATGCCACATCAGTCTGGTGTTTATCATACGCTCCATCAGTTTGCCTACACAACTCAGTAAACTGATGGGCCTGTATCCATTTGGATCTGTTCTATCTTTTTCTTTCTTTGGTACTGGTATAAGTACAGCATCTTTCCATGCCTGCGATACAATTCCTCTTTTCCAGCTTTGGTTCAGGACTGATAGTAACTTCCTCTTTGCTGTTTGGCCCAACCCCATCAGCGTTTCATTTGTGACCCTATCTTTTCCGGGCGATTTCTGTTTCTTTAAAGTTCTCATGGCCTCATTCATTTCATTCATCGTTAGTGTTGCCATCATGTGCTCCTCTGGTGCCATCTTGATGCTATTGTGGCTCTTTTGTTCTTCACTAATGTCGGTATGCCTGTCTGTAGGGACATCAATGTGGTTTGCTCTGGAATAATGTTCTATAAAAGCGTTTGCTGCTTTTTTTTCCAGTAAGCATGTTGTCGCCCTGCTTGATGGTAATTTGTTCATTTGATGGTGTTTCGTCATTCATGGTTCTGACTAAATTCCATAGTCTGTTCCCTTCTTTATCTAAATTGAGGCTTTCTGTTTTGTTTTTCCAGCTGTCTCTTGTTATTTGGTTTAGTGTTCTTTTATATTTCGCCGTGATGGGTTTGAGGGCGATATTTGCCTCCATAGATTGTTCTCTCTCTGTCATGTTTCTATCATTTGAGACTTCGTCTTCCGCTTTCTGCAATTCATCATTCCAATATGGCTTGTAGTTTGTCCTTGCCCCTCTTGGGATAGTTTCGGTGGCTGCTTGCATTATTGCTTTGCTTAATCTTTCCACCATAGTTTTCAAATTGTTATTCCGTGTGTTGATGGTTTCACACAGCCCATCTGTCAGCATTGCAAATCTGTCCCAGTCGGCTCGTTTATAGTTCCAATGTGGGAGCGGTTTCATTTCCAACTTCCATATAAATTTCTAGCCTAATTGGCCTGTGGTCGCTACCTGCCAATTGGTTGAGCACCTGGCGGTCTATTTTGTGGTGAATATCCCCAATGGAATAGCCACGTCTGGGGTGCAGGTGGTATGCCATGTTCTAGAATAGAAAATAGGGCTGTCCTCCAGCCTATTGATAAGATAGAGATTTGTGTCTCTCTCTCAATCTTCCACTTCATCTCCTCAATTGTCTGTGTCCGAATATCCCCATCTCTCTGAGTGGCTGTTGAAGTCTCCAAACACTAGGCAGCTGGAGTCCTTGATTTCCATACTCGTGAGCGACAGGTCTTTGTTGGGTGGGCCATACAGATTGAAGATGCGGATCATCATTTCTTGTGTCATTATGTCGATTCCTACAATTTCTGCTTGTCCAGTGTGATTAACAGCTACCGCGCTACTCGGTATGCAGTTACGGGTCAGTATCAGGACCTCTCCTTTATGACCTTCTTTATCAAGTTGGAAGGTCTGGTATCCTCTGATTGAGAATCAGTGGTTTTTGTTGAGGTGCGTTTCTTGGATACATGCCACGTCAATCTTACCTTCACGCAGGTGATATGTTAGGGAAATCTTTTTGTAAATGACTCACTCCGCATTTCACTGTAGTATTCTGAGGGTCTTGGGTTTTTGGTCAATAGTTTTTGCCCCATCACCTTGTGCCTTGACTCCACAGTACATGGGTGGGTGACCACCAGTAGCAGTGTGTGGGCCCCTCCGAGGCGTGGAGCCCGGCACTCTCGCTGCCTGGCAGGACTCCACAGGATGAGCACTATATTTGTTCTGTTGTGCCTCTGAGCTGCAGAAAACCTGCCAGAGCCGTATGTACTTTCTCGCGGATTGTGTTTTGCTATACTGTTCCTAATGATCTGGAGGTGACGTTTTGCGAGAAATACTAGTTAGAGCGGTAGTACGCTTCAGATCATTGGTCTCTGGGAGTGAGACCTACACAGATTGTCTCCATTCAGTTGGCCGTGTTGTGCTATACCACATCGTCTTGTATAATACGTCGTGAATTTTGACACTTACTTCTGCACTTGCTTGTATGAAATCAGTCGGTATATCATCGCATGTGGATGAGTTTCGTTTCTTCAAACCTAAACGTTATGTTGGTCTTTCACCCTTTGCCTTTCAACATGTATCTGCATTATTGCGTCCATCTCTGACGTATATCCTTGCTCTAAGTTAGTGTATCACCATCGCTATCACAGTTGCGTATTTAATTGAGCACGAAGTGATTTCGAACCCGGTGTAACTTAACGTCTTTAAACTGGTTTAGAATACTCTGCAGGGTCTATATACAACGAGTTTTATTTACTTGTCATTGATCTAAAAACAATGCGCATCCAATATTTTCTTGAATACATCTATTGACCTTCCCTCCACTATTTCCTATGGCAATGCATTCCAAACTTGCTCTCCATTTATACCCCTACACCAGGTTCCTCCTGCACCAGAGTTTCAAAGTCATCTCGGCGTTATATATCATCGAGAAGAACGTTTGCAGTAACTGTGTCTCGTCTTCGCCGGACATCCTATCCTGAAACAGAAATAAAAATTTCACAACATTACACCTTGCCTTGTTGCCAGTGTGAACATCATTCGGGAATATTAAATGAGAGTGCAGCACACACAAAAAGCTAAACAATATACAAATGTTACGTACTTTATGTCTGTGTTTCTTCTGTCGCACATTATGTATATTACCCAAGTGCAGATACATACATGTCTAGTGATCGTTGTCACGAACAAACATTTGTTATTTAGAACTCGCTGCCTCACAATGTCTACATATTCCCTAACTATAGGTGAACTTAATATCACAAGCTATGCTATTGACATATATATGCGTGTGTGGTAACGAACACTTGCTGGAAACACAAACAGCTAGAATTGAGTCCGAGTCTTGGAAAAATGATAAGAAATTCACAATTGAAAAAACACATTTTATGACAAAAAGAGAGTAATCAAAGACTGCATCGCTATAAATATATAATCCCCATTTGTCGAAAACGGATGCAAGAAAGATGCAAATCTCGCATTCAAGCTCCAAGCATGGATGCATACACCGACGGTTCTGTAACAAACACAACACAGAATTGAGAGCGAGGGATATTCCTGAGCCTAGCAAGTGGTAGAAAAATAACACTGTCAGTGGCAACTGGAAAATTATAAAGCTATTTCAGAGCGGAGGCAGAGGCACTGAAGGCTGCAGTAGAAGCAATGCTCACAGGCGAAAGCAATGAAAGTCAGATAATCATGTTTACAGATGCCCTGGTCGTGGCTGCCGCACTAAAAAGCCAGAAAAATACTGAACTTGATGATTTAAGCGCAGGACTCTGTCAACTATGCCCGCAGTCCGCACCAAAAAGAGTAGTGGTACAGTGGGTTCCATCCCATTGTAACATCCAATGCAACGATGAGGCAGACAGATTGGCAAAGGAAAGGTGCAAAACTACCACAACCAGATACTAGTGTGCATACGAAGAGTACAAAAGGTTTATTAGAGCCAGATACAGGGCCAAATGGGAAACAGAATATACTGGCTACACAAAAAATGGTGCCTACTACCAGCTGAACAGAAGAGAGCAGGTCGTGGTCATCATACTCCGCACAGGCCACAACAGACTGAGGTACCATATATTCAATAAACTGAAGATAGGTGGTACTGCCGAATGCACCTGTGGCGCAGGGAAAATGACCGCTGAACATCTGCTGCAAAACTGCCCGACATACGAGTTCCAGAGAAAGGACATGTGACCATCACCAGTGGCAACACTAGACAAGCTATATGCCAGTGTCGCAGCTTCAGGATGACAACTTACAACAAACTCAAGATGACGTCTGAAAGCGTACGAAGAAGAAGAAGCATTCAAGCTGTAAACTAGCGTCACAATGCATTACGTTTTCTTGACTATATCTTGCTACTTGCAAAGCCCTGTTCAGAGCTTGGTAACGGGATATTGAAAACGAGCGCAGCAGATAAAGACAATCCCTTGAGACAGTTTAACAATTACAATATAAAAGGATATGCAATCAGATAAAAGAAAAGAAAAGCAAAACTGATACGAAAGTCTCAAAGGGAATACACGTTCGTGGAAGCCAGTGTGCGAAGATACGTACTTTTCGCTTAAAATTAACATAAACATAATGCATACATTGATATCCTATGTACACATGTGTGATTGTTAAACAGACCTTGACCACTGAGTTGGAACAAAAATATCAAATCGATTGAGACGATATGGTTCAGACAGATCCTTCGGATAACATACATAGATTATGTAACGAATGTCAACTTACACAGTAAAATCACAACATTGTTCCATATCAAGATCGTGTGTCAGTTGTTTTATTGCTGCCGGCAGTAAATAGGTTAAATAATTTCGTGCGCCCAGAAAAGTTCGCTAAGTGGTGGGTTGCAGTAGCTTATCCCACATCTCGAGGTAGCTGGGGAAGGTCAACTGCCGTCATACAGGTTATTGTGCTATACTTGGATTTATCTGCATGACTCTCGCTACTACGGGAAACACCTCGATCCACATATTATTATCCAGACTGCTTTGAAAGCAATCTCTTACCAGGGAACGCTGCATGCAAGAGATATATGTTCTTGGTCAGTGTACGATGCCTGCCCCTGACGCGACGTTCGCGTAGTTTGTTGTGCCTGATCGGCTAGCGTCTGTTTCCTTCGTGTCAGTTGTATAAACACTCAAAATGGGATGGTACAGCTCTTTGAAATGATTTAACATGTTAACATTGCCCAGTGTTTTTTGCAACAAAACGGTAATTCCATTATAAGATGCGCTGGGCAAGTGATGTTGGAAAATGAACTAGGCAATTTAAAATTAATAAAGACGTTAAATTAAAGACCGTGTTGTGGTTGTTTTTTTTTATTATTGCTGTTGAATGCCGACATTGACTAACATTACTCTGTTGTACTTCTCGAAAAGGGCGATAAGTCACGCGCTACAGTAGTTCTTCTCACGTGCCGAGCTTTCAGATAAAGGTGAACCTGTGTCATCCATGTGGTTCTGTAATGTTTGGTTTCATTGCGTGTCGCTCACTAGTGCGGTGATCCCGTATATCACCCATTTAGTTATCCAGGATGCCATGAAACATCAACTTTCTAGTTCGAACTGCATGGAAGTGAGGTATGGGTCTTGGACGGTATATTTCACTTTACGATGACTAACATCGTTTTATCAGTATATTTCAAATGACCCTGACCAACTTTGTCCAATCAGTATATTTCACCTGACCCTGACTAAGATTGTGCGATCAGTATGTTTTGCCTGATCCTGATTAGCATTATCCGATCAGTATATTTTCTTCTGACCCAGACTAGCATTGATCAATCAGTGTGTTTTGCTTTACACTGTCACAGATTGTCCGATCAGTTTTTTTTTCACCTGACCCTTACTGACATTTGTAACATGTGGAAGACAGTGTCATGTGTGTAACATATTATGGGAAATGACGTGTATAAAGCATACGAGTTATAACTTACAACTTAGACTCCGAGAGTTAAAGTTATTTTTAACTGTCCAAGAACGAAACAAGTTAGATGGTCAGTTTAATGTGTAGTTATTGTCACGTGTGTGGGTGATAGTTTACACGATTTAACACGAGTAAGGCGTTTGTTCAAAATGGCGAGGGTAAGGCAGTTAGAGGGGCAGAGGTAGAGCCAGCGTGTCGCCAATGTTATAGTTGCTAGTTGATAGGGGTGTTAGATCCGCCAATTGCTGTATAAGCTAGAGATATAAACAAGTGGTTAGTGAATTTGAGCGACATATGATTTGATGATGTCACCTTACAATTGACAGACGGACAAAATAGTAAGAGAAGTTAATGGTCGCTAAAGAAAGGAGGAATTAGACAGGTTGACAGGTGGGGCACGTTAAACATTGATTCGAGCGGCTCGCTGGTGAACAGGGTTGAGACAGAAGTACCTAGTGACCGTCGGCTATATTGGATAGAGAGAAGCTAAGGGGCCAATAAAAACGGATGTACAATTTATTTTGGACAAAGCTGGCCTGAAGGTTATCGCGCTAAGATCCTTTGGAAATTACACTCTTCTCAAATAGAGTTAATGGTGGTCCTTTCCCAAGGAAACAGTTATTCATATGTACACTAGTAACACTTTCACTTGAATTTTGCTTCTTCTCAATCAATGCTCGTCGTTTCTACCGGTTCATCGACAATTGACCACATCTCGTCAGCGTACACGATCCTGGGATACTCGTTATCCCTGTTTCCGGGTGGAACCATATAATGATAGTTCCGTCCAACATTCATTCTCCCTGTATTTTTAGGTCGAACCCTCTTCTTCATCCCTTGCGGTTTCTATATGAGAGCCTGCCTAGCAATGTTGGACGATACCTTCCTCAACGTATGTGCTATCCAGTCAGATTTTCGTCTCTTAATTGGTTGTTGTTGGATCCTTTCGCATATGTCTTCATGTCTCCCAATTTCCTGTCAAAGTATGTCCATTATCCTTCCTAGGCATATGTTAACAGAGGACTAGTGTCTTTTTGTATGACCTTGATTGTTCTCCATGTCTTCGTTCCATGCATCATCACTGACTTGATACGGGTGTAGAAAATCTTAACTTTGATATGGATCTTGATTTCTCTAGATCTTCATATGTTGTTTAGTGACAGGAATGCCTTTCTAATGCTAGTCTACACCTGTGCCTTTTGATATGCCAATTATGCTGTCCAAAGAGAGGCTTCTTCTTCCAATGGCTTTCCCTCCATCTTGATTGGTTCTTTGCTTATAGTGTTTAGTTTAAGATGCTTGGCTTTCTTTGTTTCGGATTTCAATCACAATTTGACTGATTAATGTTTCACCTTGTCCAATTTGTCTTGCATTTGTCTATGACTACGCGACAAAAGTACGAAATCATCTGCGTAATCCAGGTCTTCCAACTGTGTCCACAATGTTCACTGTACACCAGTTCACTGTACACCAGTTCACTGTACACCAGTTCACTCTATATCATTTGATGTCTTCATTATACACTCTGTAGCCAACAAGAACATAAAGGACAAGAAAAGGCATATATGTCTCACTTCTGTATTCAACCGGAAGCGACCATTCAATGTTTCTTCATGTACCACTCTATTAATTGTATCTTCATACATAATATGAATGATGGACTTATCTTTGGTATTCATTAGTGTCTCAGTAGGTGCTACAGAGTGTTTCACTGTCTGTCAAATACATTTTCGTAGTCCATAACATTTGCATGTGTGGATGTTTTTTATTAATCATTTTGATCTACTAGTTTGTTTGTCCATCACAAGTGATGAAGACCACTCTCTTTGTTCAGCCGTGTGGACAGTCGTATCTCTTGCTGTGTCCGCTGAAATGGGTGACTTGCGCGGAGATTTGGATTAGAGTGAGAAACAAACTGCGCCTTTTGTCAACCTCACTCACAGAGCCTAAGCTACCCTTTGTCAGTGGCAAGACATTCATCGAGACGACTGGAGATAGCATAGGATGCAGATTTTGCCTCAGGGTTACCACCGAAGCCTTTCCGTAAACATGAAACCCGCAGGGTAGAAAGGTGGGAAGGCATCTAACGCAGTTTGTCGTGCCTTTTCGATAACCACAAGAGGTCGTATGGACAACACTCAGCGTGTGAGTGAGTCTGGCATCTCTCCCCAGCTGTATTCAGTTCATCATAGTAGCATCTAAAATTCCCACAGGCCAAATTCGTGAAGGTGAACCGGCAGAACTAACCCGTGAAACACGACACAGGTATAACTATAAGCGTAGTTCCATTCACTGATTGAAGTGATTCAGCCGGCGTCCAGACCAGGATAAACGGATGGAAGAAATCACAAAAAAAGAACGAAATAACAAGTCCCGACGGAAAACAACACCACGTTTCCGTGAACACAAGTGTAAGTCGTCGACTAGTGTGAATTCCAGGCAAATCCGTGGTCTGGCGGCATCCAAAATGATCCAAAACAGTAGAGAAATGTAGACTCGCAGCCAGTTATGGCGCCATCTTTGCCAGAGTTTTTTGACAAGTGACTAGTAGAAGCAATTTTGATCTAATATGATACGAAGAATGACTATATGATCTGTGCAGAATCCGGTCTACTCCATTCAAAGTTTATTGTTTTTCAATTAATCGGTCTGAGATTGTTCAGTTAAATATCTTACCTAGTACCGACGGCATTGTAATCCCCCCTATAACTGTTGCAATATTATAGGCCTCCCTTCTTGTGCAGCTTTATCAGATGTTATTCTTTCTATCATGCGTGAACTTCCATATTTCCATATCTTCTTCAATTAACCCGTATAATATGTATATGACCTTCACTATATCTCCAATCATAGCTTATGTTGCTATCCCATATGGGCTAGCTACTTTCATGTTATTGAGTGAAAATATGACCTTGTGATTTATATCTGACTTGGTGGGTTGCGACCTAAGTCCAAGATCTCCTCAACTGGTAGAATATTTGATATTTTTCATAGCGGAGGACTGTTTAGGATTACTTTTAAATACTAACCCCATCGTGTCTGTTCTTCCTCCTATGGTGTCAATATATTTTCTAGTATAGCTTTGATCGGTGATACATATATATATATATATATGTATATATATATATATATATATATATATATATATATATATATATATATATATATATATATATATATATTAATATATATAATTATGTATCCCACTTTCTATTTTAATGGGTTTCTTTGTTAATTAATATTTCATATATTTTCGTTCCTCTGCTTTCTCTGCCTCCAGTGACATTACGTCAATTTATTCCTTTTCATGTGTCTGTATGCATTCATTTATATTTTCTTTTTATGTAGTAGCATAATTGTATTCTTTTTCTGCTTTGGTCACACGGGTTTGACAATTGTTGAGCACAGCTATTTTCTTTCAGTTTCCTCTCTTCCATTCTGTTATAGTCCTTTTCTTGCACTGAAAATACTTCAATTCTATTGTTTTCTCCCAAGTCTTATTCCACATTTCATAAGCGTGTTACCATTAGCTATGAATGTCTATTTCCTCGTCCTTATAACTCTTGCAGTATTGGTATCTATTGTTCAGTTGTATTCTATTTTCTGTCTTGCTTTCTTGTTTTTGTAACATGTGCACGTTATGGTATTTTTTTTTTATTTACCTGCAAGATCCCGAGCAAAATGTGATGGTCTGACACTGGGTCTACATCTCGCTTGACTCTTGCATCTTGTAGTGCATGGCTGAATGCTTGACTAACACTGAATTGGTCAATCTGGTTGTCTTTTGTTGTTATATATTAATTTACATGCTGACATGTGTACATTCTTGTGTGGAAACATTTTTCATCCAAGTATGATTTGGATTACCATACCCATTTTTGCAAAAACTTCTCTAATCTTGTTTTATTTTTCCCATTTCATGTCTTCCCATAGACTGTTAATAATCGAGGTTGCCTTATCCCATTTTAGCATTGAAGTCACCAATCAGTTTTATGGGATTTGTCTGTATTATGTCTGTCAAGGTCATTTTGCAGCTCGTTATATATGTTGATGCTCATTTTTGGCCTCATTTGTTGGTGAATGTCACTGAAGAATATCCATATTAATACCCTGGTTTGTGATCTTAAAGCTTGTATTAGTTACATTGCTAATACCATCCTACTTTATGCACGCCCTCTGTGCCTATCTAGAAAGTATAAGCGTCACTCTCACAATGTGATATGGATCATATCCCTTCTTTCAAGTTTCAATATTCATCTCCCCGGTTTTGTCAGTCTCATTTATGCAGATTGCATCGATTTTATTTTGCACAGTCCTATGACTACCAGGTAGTTATTCCTCATATCTTTAGCTATCAGCGGCGTTTGTGCTAACTGGTATACTACTTTAACATTCTATGTCACTGTTTTAGTTTTCTTACTGATAGAACGTAAGTCAGATGTGGAGCTTCCAAGGGGCTTTCACTCCATTGCATCACATTGTTCTCTTTTCCGCAGACCCCGTCCTTTCCCGAGATTGCATGCATGTTTTGCGTTGTCAATGTTTTCGTACCATACTGCCTTTTTAAGATAAATTTGGGATGATCCTTTCTAACCTATTAAACTCTAGACGAACTGTCAGTATTTAGTTTATTTTTTCGTTCAGGAACAATCTAACCTAGATTAAACTTTCGAGTCTGCTGATCTGGGCCACTCATACTTGCAAGCTTCCCCACCACTTCAAGACAAGGGACTCGCAATAACTCTCATTGTTTCTTCTTTTCATGCCATGCTACTTTGACCCAAAAAAATATGAACTCATAAACTATTTATTTTTGTTCCCTTCTATTTGGTTGTAATTGATGACTGCAAACTGAACCTGAAAATAAGATAGCACCGCCACTTAATTGGAACCTGCTCACATATATCTAACAGGATACAATTTACACATTAAAACATCTAAAGCGTGAAATGTGCACTATGCCAAGAAGAATAACAAAGTATTAAATGCCATAATCTGCCCCAGAGCGTATCGTGCGTTGGTAACATATGTCGATATTCTCTTAACCCTTATTGATCTCGCCTGGCACTATGGCACTAAGTGCAGATATGTTCATCTTATTCTTATCTTTTTTTCTCTCCATCCAGATATTCTTCGCGTAAGTTATTATGTACGCTGTAATATGTAACGTGTCACGTTTAATATGGTAGGGGTAATCCTGCAATTAAAATCCTGATGATGCATTTAAAAACAGTTATTAATGTCATTGTAAGCGAGAAATAGTTATGCATGATACAAAATTGATAGCGAATTAGTTTTTGAATACGTGTAAACTAGCTGGAAGCTAGCATGTATTACTATGTACTTGGCCGACCAGAAGTATCCATACAACAGTTCCTAAATTGATTAGTAAATTGTATGTAGATTTGTAAACTGAGTTAAATCATTTCATGAGGCAAATGTGTGTGCCGGTTCTAGCAATTGGTCTAAACAATTTACACAAATTAACTAATTAAGACATTGTCAGAAATATTGAAAAAGTAACCATCTAACATAAATGTACTTCTAATTTGTTTTGCACTTCTTCTAACGCACAATGACACCAACCCAGAGATGTTTTTAAGCTACCCATGGACCATTTCACTTTCTGTGCTCTTAAAGTTATGGTTTTTGTACCAATGTGAATAACATGATGAGGCTGCTAACCGAATACTCACCTATTTTTCATTGCAGTTTACGATATGCACGTGGATACAATGGTCATATTATGTCCTCCCCAATAAGAGATCATTTTCTGAAAATAGAGACTATTGTTAACAATATTTGGCTGTAATGTATGCATTTATTTGCATTACTGGGGCCCCTGACATCACTTTAGGCCAGACATTTGCAGCCGTTTCTACCCCTTTTACCTTTTACGATTGCTTTTTATCTTTTCTATCTTGGAATATACCCATTTACTTTGATTATGTTTATATTGCTTCACAAATACCATAGCAATGTAAAATGTTGATGGATTTTACAATTTGAATAAAAGTAGTTTATTCAAAACGAGTTACCTAACAGACTAAACTAAAGCATAGTTCTCAGCATGAAAACCAACAGCTGCTACACTTGTTGAGGACGCCCTGCTACAGGCTACACACATTGGCGAAATAGAACTTGAGTGGTTCTTGGGTTGACAACAATTAAAACAATTGTAACCTTCCATGCACGATTTAAAAGTTGGCTAAATAGTGATGTAGATGGTGCTAGCAGCCTCATCATATAAATCTATTGCGATGAAAGTAGCCACAACTGATGTTCAGATACAAGCTTCACGTAAAGGGATCAATTGAAATGGTGACTAGTTGTTGTATTTGGAGCGAAACGGAGACTCGTCATCATCAGCTAGAAATTCGTTTTATATGAATTATGGTATATTCATTGATAATATAGTATAATTATTTACCTACACATTTATGCGCAAAACGTCATTCGTGTGTATGATATTCATGTTTTATGCGCGGACTCACTGAGAAGAACATTGGAATATCTATTTTTTTTATTCTTTAACTATAGTCACAAATAAATAAAAACATTTGCTCTGAAATAATCATAGATGGGCGCGAACACCAAAACTGATTTATTTGCGTAAGTATGTAGAATGTGTGTTAGTGCATCTGAGATTTCGCTTCAATAATTCCGGCGGCGACGAAAATTGAAATCAAACAGAGACTCCTAATTGTTTCACACAAACAAGAAAGGATGACAAATCTGTGACTAGACACATGCACGTAGACAAAGATCCAACAGATCAGGGCATGTATTTTCTCATTTGAGACATACGATTGTGAAACGCGGTAATTATTCAATTGAGAAAAAAAAACACATCACAGCTTAGACAACATCAAAAAGACAAAAATATCTGCGATATTTCGGTCATGTGCAGAGACGTAACGGTCTAGAGATAATGATAAATAGAGGGCATTGTTCTTATAAAGAAGAAGAAGAGACCGACCTCGACGAAGATGTGGCATCATGACATTCTGGGGATGTCATAGTATGACGTGAGACGACTCGTAGTAAATTGAGATGCGTACAGAGCTGCCGTGATGGAGAACGTCTGGATAGAATATGTCACATGATGGTGATGAGGCTGCATCTACAGGACAAGGCAACTCATCTAGTGCTTGTAATTAATGGTAATCTACAAGCCTTAGTAATATTCCACAAGAAATGAGCAGATATAAACTGTAGTACGACTTTATTCATTTTACGTAAATGGCTAACCGAGGGGTTTTAAAAGCTGAGTGCTACAGGCCACTTTGACATTGCTGTCGACGCGTCATGTGCTGGTAATGTTTGTTTATTTCACTTCTAACAGAAAAATAAAATATTTCTTTCCAGCGATTCGATCCGATCCGCCGCCTTCTTTGTTAGCAGGCAGGCATCGAAACTATTCGACATAATGTCGATCCACCAATTTGTTAGGTCGTATAAACACCAGCCATCATCGCTTTTCGTCCTTTACTATGCGCTTATTAAGAGCCAATAACGGAAATACAATTTGTGATAATTTATCGTTTAATAATGAATATTTTAAACTCGAGACAATTGAAAAATAAAGTATTTCAAATATGATGGACCTGATAACAGACATCCATAAAACAAGCATGCATGGTAGAATACATCAAAATAGTATCGAGACAGACGGATACAAATTTGATTTAGGTGGGCAGACACTAAGAAAACAATGTGATTTCCTGTGTGTTTAGAGTCTACAACCTATGTTTAGCTGCCTGCTGCGACAATATGTAGTGTGAAACCGTGGACCTGTTCTACAACCCAACAGGAATCTCATAAATATATATGTACCTTTATCTACAGAACTGAAGGCGTCCGATGTTCATATTGTACCTGAAAAGAGTAATGAGTGGCAACAAGAAGAAAAGGATATCGGTGCGGCTCCTAAATCTAATTCCTGCAAAAATAATGTTGAGATTGCAACAACAACAAAATTTAGGATATATATTTTATCCATTCTCAAAGAATTCAGATCAAGAATTCGAGATGATTTAATACAGGTCTATACGATAATCAACGGAAACGATAAATTATACCGTAACAAGTTGTTTTTGTCTCAAAGTACAGCTGGTTACAAGAACAAGAGGGCACAGCCACAAATTAATTAAAGAAAGGTCCAATTCATATATAAGAAACTATTTGCTATTCTGATAGTGGTGAATGCTTTCAATGTATTGCCACTGTAAATAGTGGAGGCAAGGTCAATTAATAATATAATCAAGAATATATTGGATGCGCATAGTTATGTTTAGATCAAGTGAATCTAAAAGAAACTAGTTGTATACAGACTCTGCAGAGTCTTCTAAATCTATATACAAACGTTAAGTTGAGGTAAGTTAAGGAAGATCTTTGATTTGTATTTGATTTGTAAAACGCCTCAAATAATGTTGTTAGATATTTTAGCAGGTACTTGGCAATGGCATAAGAAATATCTAGCAGATGTGTCAACCGCATTCACCAGAATGACACCTACGTACACATTTATAACTGAAGATACCGTCAAACAATATCATGACGATTATGCAAAGAAGCAATTAGAGACAGTTCTTGGTGTCGAAGAGAGACGCATTTTTGAATCTGTTTTCTTTGTGGCTGTTTGTGGTGTGGTTTGTGTTTTGGGAATCAATGCCAACATTTTGAACATCATTATATTCTACAAACAAGGTTTCACAAATACTGTAAACATCGCATTCCTCGGACTCGCAATCTCGGACCTGTCATGCCTGATTACCTTAGAATGGATGTCTATTTGTATGAACCCTCTCCTTCAGGTTTTCGGTGTTCCCTGGGTCGGCGTAGAGGTTATGTACATCTCAGCCGCCCTGCCCCACATCTGTTTCTGTCGTATCACAAGCTACATCACCGTCTACATAACAGCTGAAAGATTGATGTCTATCGCACTGCCCCTGAAAGTCAAACAAATCATCACGACTTCAAGAGTAACACTAATTATCTGTCTAATCTACTTTGCGAACTTACTAACTCTCGTTCCAGAGTTCGCTACGTCTTATCTTGGATGGCGGTTCGTACCCGAGAGGAATATGACCTTGCTGGCTGTAATATTTACGAAAGATAGAAAGAGTATGGAAGGCATTTCTTTTGTTATTCACTCCACGACAAGTACAGTATCTTTTGTTGGCGTCATTATTTTTACAATTCTATTGGTGATCCAGCTTAAGAGAAGCTCAAAAAGGCGGCAGGAAATAACGGCAGGTCAAAATCAGACAGGGTCAATATCTGCGCGGGACAATAAGACGGTCAAGATGATTGTCTTGATCGCCAGTATCCTGATCTTCTGCTATACACCTGGTGCCATGATTTCCATGACAACATTCGTGTTGGGATCAGAGTTTAACATACAGGGCAAGTATGTTGACATTTGTACAATTTTGTGGTCGATCGCATGCTCATTCCAGTCCATAAACTCTAGTATAAATATATTCATTTACTACAGGATGAGCTCAAAATACAAACAAACTTTCGACTATTTCTTAAAACGGCCAAGGCGCGATGAAAAGTATCGGCAAGAAACATCGCTTCATATAAAAAAGTGAAAAGTGAATAATGTGAACTGGTCTCACTTCCTTCTGATCAGACTGTTAGTTGTTCTGTCTTCTCTGACTCATCTAGAAATATACAGAGCATTAAAAAATTATTTGAACGATTTCAGCTTGCTATACTGTATTTCTAAATTTTCAAATTAAGATTAATTTCTCACATATATTATGTAACTGCACACGTTCAGTTGCCAATCGTTTTTCCGAAGTTTACCTCACAATTGTTGTTACTCTACGATGTCAATAAGGTAATATAGCTCCCTTCAGACACGTTCCAGCATGTTTTCATCAATGGTTTTTACACTTCAGTGGAAATGCAACCTTGCAGTTCGCTCACATCTTGGGGGAGTGGTGGTTCGCAGACAATGTTTTTAACGTATCCCCATTATTAAGTCACATAGTGACATCTAGTGACATTGACGACCAGTGTAGAAGATATTGATCACTGCTACTTACACGCCCTATCTATCAGTGGCACAGTCTCGAATTAAGGACGTCCATTACATTATGGTGGTATTGGCATGGTGCTCCATCAAGCTGCAAGATGAAGTCGACACTGCCATGTTCCAGCTGTAGAATAAACCGCGTAGTTAGGATGTTCAAGAATGTTTCACCATTTACGGTTGAAATAATTTTGAAATGCCCTGTATGTTTATAGTTCATGTATCTTGATGGGAGTACAGACTCCTTAATCGTGCGTTTATGTGGCTATCTTTGCCTGACCCACATTTCATACGAAACTTCTGCAGCCAGATTGAAAACACATTCTTTGCAGTTCTATCATCTAATAGACGACCATAGCGTGATTTCAGTATGTTGTTCCTAGTAGTTCGTACTGTGTGTATCCTCACCACAATAGCAGTACTGACATCAATCTAGAATCCGAGAATGACCTACACAGTTTCAGTGATTCGTGTATGCTACATGCTTGCGCCTTAGCCTTCTTCTCTGTCAATTCGCCAACACATACCGGTATATCCTAACACCACCTCTTAGATGCAGTTGCTGCATTGCTCTTCAATTTTACTCAGAGAGCTATTGTATGCACTATTTGTTCCCTTCACGACTCTTTGTAGAAATGGCCCCTCCTGATACCTCCCCACACAGCAAATAAATTTCTGTGTGTCAACCTTTTCTCTTCTTTCCCAATATTATCATTTATAAGTATTTTCACTTTAAGCCCTTCTTTATTATTACATGTCATTGAGAAATCAATCATTAGCAGTTCATAAATCTCGTATACATCACCTCACCTTCCTTGCAATCACAACTGTGATCATCTGCTCAATCATGTACTTTGTTTTCACTTGACATGGCACCAATTTCATGAATGTTGATACGACATGCCTGTAGTGCTCATGTGCAGTGGATGAATTTATCTTTTCTTTTTCCCCATATCAACTTCGGACAGAACCATTAGAAATTGACTGACATGTGATTAATCATGTAATTTATGGGCATGCCCTAGACGGTTCTAAACTCCCACATTTGAGGAATGAATTCGGTACGGTAGCTTGCAGTAGGCAAGCCATACTTCAGTAGCTATCATCCCTTGTTGGTGTATCCGTAATATAAAAGCCATTTGTTTGCTATTAGGAGAGGAGGAGGACGTGAACAGGAAGACAGTGAGGTCACATACTTCCGGGAACAGAGACATGTCTGGGATGTGTGAAAGAACGATTAACACACTCTTGACCGGTAGGGACAGATCACCATTCTTCGTCTCAGGATAGGATATAACAGACTAAATAATCGCATGTACAGATCGCGTTACTGCACCACTGTACACATGTGAACAAAGCAAACAGTCTGAAGACAATATTACAAGAGTGCCGTATGTATAACTAGTTAAGGAAGAATCACTGGATAATGACTCCCACTAAACTCAACTGCCTTGAAAACAGTCTTGTTACAGGGAACGCAACATGAATGAGAGATAGTGGTCTTGGTCAGTAAATTGTGCCTGACCCTGGTGCGACGTCCTGATCCTGTTGTGGTGCCTGACCGTATTATCTTCCTAGTTTCACAGGTTGCTAGTTCCATGCACAACTCTCTTTACTCGCCTTCTAAAATATGCTCGAGATGTAACAGAGTAGCTATTCATTGCATCTAAGGCAGTGGTGGCCAAGCTAAGGTTGGCCGAAGGCCAGATTATGGTGAAGGGTAATACCAGAGGGCCAGACCTAAAACATCCTTAAAACAAAAAGTTCTTTGATTTAGCTTTAAATATATAATGAACAATAAAGCAGCGACATAAAGCAACAGCAAACTACTTAATTCTTAGAAAACATGTTTACATATGTAAACTCTTAAACATGAAAACGTGCACACCATCTACAGTCACATAAATATTACTGGCTGATTTACACTTAACACACTACACAAGACCAATTGTGAACCTCAACTCCTTCCTATAGAAAGAACCCTCCCACCCCCCTCCCCGACGATCATTTTTCCAAATCGATGCTAAAGACAAAGCAACACTATTTGATCTCAGAGACTTCCGGGATCAAGATGCTGAGCAGCGCATGAGCTGCAGTAGTCAGCGACCAGTAGCTGACTGCTAGCGTCAGGGCCAGCGAAACAAGGCTGCCAAGACCCTTCTACACCTCCACTCGGTGATCCTGGATAACAAGCTGCAACAGAGCAGACTGGCTAAGGAGAAGGGATCGAAGAGGGAATGCTAACCCGGTACTCAAACAATGCTTGCTGAAGTCGGATGTGTTGGACCGAAAGGTGCAAATATCGCAGTCAGTCTGTAAACTACGACACAACGCATTCCGTTCTCTGGACTACTTTATGCTACTTAAGCCTTTTCATGGTTTGGTAGAGGGAGATTGAGAACGAACGAAGTCAAGCCAAGCCAAGCCAGAGACTTTCGATCGCATAAAAAGATGTGTCAATACTTTCAGTTGCTCATTATTAAAGCAGGTACCGACACTGTCTTCACCTGTCCACGTGCACGATCAGAGATTTTATGTTATCATATCCGTTTTGTCGGCATTATCTAGTAACGCTCAATTGGTATGACAGAGAGAGAGAGAGAGAGAGAGAGAGAGAGAGAGCGATAGTGCGGTGTTGTGGGAGGTGTGGAGATGATGATCGTTCATTTTGGGTCTTTTGGGTTTTATCTCTGGTGCCTGTGCGTGCTATTTTGTAATATCTTGCTAGTGGAGTATACAGTAATTTTCAAACAACAATAAGAGGTCACCCCAAAACAGGTTGGTGGGCCAGTAAAAACTGGTGGCGGGCCGGATCTGGCACGTGGGCCGTAGTTTGACCACCTCTGATCTAAAGTATCACTTTTTTTTTTAGATCAAAGATCACTTCTTGATATTTTTGCTTGTCTGTCCATTGTGCAATATAGGTGGTCAGATAAATTGAATACTTGGACTATCCTGAAAGCTTTGCAGCTAAAAGTCTTGGGCTCCCGCAGGCTTAGACAAGCCAAGCAGGTTATCAAGCTGTATATGAATTTAACAGCTTTTGAAAAGGCATGTCATAGCACAGATCGAACAGCAACTTTGAAAATATTGAAGCACTATGTGATACCAGATGAATGTATGTGAATTAAAAAACATGTATATGATGGAGACAACAAGTAGAAAAATTCACAAACAGATTTACAGTTCAATCAGGGGTCTGGCGGGAGTGTCTACTACCCCCAAACCGTGCTCGCTGTCATGGACCGCGTGACGCTACAAACAACAGAGTATAGAAAAACAGGAATACAGCTGGCATAAACAGCTGGGAGCACTTCATTTCACATGTTTCTGTATATATATTTGTATACGCTGTCATACATTCAGTAGCTCATACAAGGAAAGATATAGAGATTAAAATACGAAGCAGAAAATGTAGGGCTTTAGATCAGTGTGAACAAAACAAAGGCAAAGAAAAATAAAAAACAAATACCGAGACGTTATACACATGAATTGCAGATAATTGAAGAAGTGCACAATTGTATCTATCTGAGAAGTAGCTTTGATAAAGAAGGATGTTTAATGTCAAGATGAACAAGGCCAATGCTACCCTCAAATCTCTTTCCCTCGTACTGAAATGACAATGTTCTTCATGAAAATTAAGATTATGCTGTTTAACACGAATGTCAAGTCGTTCCTATTACATGACTCCGAGACATGGCATGGGAAAAAGGGTATCACATCCAGTGCGACCCCCATCAACAAGTCTTTTCAGCACATACTTTATATTAGATGGTCACAGAAAATGGGATACACAAATTTGTGGAACAAAATACGACGTTCAAACAATACAGCACGAGATTTGGGGGAGACAAAAGGGGTGGATAGGACATACGTTTAGAGAATAGCCGCACAGTTAAATAAAACATACGCTGGAATGGAAATCACCTGGATAGAAACGGATGGGTAAACGAAAAAGTTCTTTGCAAAGTGCCGCAGTAGAAGAAGCGAGTTCAGTCGGGGTCTTGTGGGCAGAACTCAAGAGAACATAGACGAGTAGAAACAGATGAAGACCATCTGTTGGGGCTCTATGTTCCAAGGGTAACCAAACATATACATTATAACATTTCCTATTGCTCATACTTTTTCCTAGTGACTATGGCAATTGACAGTCATGCTGCCACCAACCAAAAAACATCCAAACCACACAAACCACATCGAATGGACATCTGAGCTCGACTAATTACAGTATCGACCGCACCACAGAATCGACTTTGGATAGACAAATCAGCTTGACTATTTACAGTATCGTCCACACCACACAACCCACTTTGTGTGGAAAAATGACCTTGACTATTTACATTAACGTATCTCTACACTACATCGACTGTCCGGGACGAAATGATAAAATTGTGAAAATGTTCTGAATTTATTAGAATCTGAATAAATGCCAGTCCTTATCCATATCACTCTTGCTTCTATACGGAATATTCTGACAGAAAGAAGTATATGCAAATTCATTTACCTCAGAGTTAAGGAAATGTTGGAGAACAGGGGAGAATATAGATAAACGGATAAAATGGAGTTTTCAAAAGAAATATCTAGAATGTGTATACCTTCTGTAAAAAGCACTTGGACATGTGGCTGAAACCATTCAATGAAGTTTATTGTCGATGTCTTTAAGAGAACCAGTTGGGTGGGATTGTGTGGTGTCCACAATTTTAATACTTCTGTGATTTAAAACCAAATGTTAGCAGAAATAAAACATATTGCTGTTTCTGTTCCCTGTAATGAAACATAGACTAATTATTTCAGCCAGTGCAAGAATGAAGAGTTGTTCTCAGAGCTGTTAATAATTGCTCAATTCGTTTTTTCCATACGCCACATAATGCATTTGTTGAATTACTTTTTGAAATGATGGAGATGCAGTTGTCTAAGTATAGAAATGATCTAATTAATGATTCAATTAAATGTATTTTCAGTAATTTGCTCTGTATCTCATTCTATTTATCCAAAATGTACAGATACAAAATGTATCAGTGGAAAAACATAAAAGAACGCAAATAAATGCATATACAAAACACTGAGAAAAATGTAATGTTTTTTTTTATTCATATCTAAAGTAAATCTTTTACATGAATCATTTTATATTTTTACAAGTATTAAAAGTGGATAAATGTCCAGGTCAAGATGGTATCCATCCAAAAATGCTATTTGAAATTAGAGACCAACTAGCAAAACCACTGTCAGAGAGTGTGCATAAATAAGTAGTACTCTGAGTGTGTGAAGTAAAAAGTGGAGAGTCACAGGGCTCGTCTTTGGGACCAATATTCTTCTTTGTTAAATTAAACGATTTGGACGTTGATATGGGATCCATGAGAAATCTGCGGATGACACAAAACTATGTAGGAGTGTCATCTATAGCAGAGGTAGACAAATTGAGGTCGGATTTAGATAAAATGCGAGACTGGTCTGTGAGATGGCAAATGGAGTTTATTATAGATAAATGTACATTCATCCACATGGGTAGATCCAATATGGAACATAATTACAGAATGGGCGAGAGCAATATTAGAATGATAGACAAGGAAAGGGACCTAGGGGTTATAATAGAGCATACAGGTACAGTGAGTGAGAAAGTCCAGGTAGCAGTGAATAAGGCAAAATGCAATGTTAGGTATGATAAACAGAAATATTAAACATAGGAGTAAGGAGGTGATAGTCAAACTGAATAAAGCATTAGTTCGACCTAGATTGGAGTACTGTGTACAGGTGTGGGGTGCTTATCGTAGAGAGGATATAATTATGCTGGAAAGGATACAAAGAAGAACGACAAAACTGATAGTGGGATTCCAGAATTACAGTTACAAGGAAAGACTCAGAAAAACCGGATTACAGTGACTTACAAAGAGACGAATTCGAGGTGACTTTATAGAGATTTATAAGATAATCACAGGAAAGGTTAAATTAGACTATAGCAAGTTTTTCAAAATGCAACCACCAATGAGAACAAGAGAGCACATATACAAATTATACAAAGAAAGGTCCAGATATTTGTTTAGTGAGATAGGGGTGAATGCTTGAAATGCATTGCTCCAGGAGATAATCGAGGCAGAAACAGTTAATGCATTTAAGAATAGATTGGATTCGCAAAGCTTTTAGAGCAGGGTAATGCGAATGTAACTGGTTGTCTACAGACTCTGATTAGTCTTATAAACCAGTATAAACAACGTTAAGTTAAGTTTATACATGTTTAAGACAGTTAAACAATCCAAATAATAATTGTAAGAGTGACATTTGTTATTTTAAGAAATTTGAGATATTAATTTATTATATGAAACAAGTTATTAGGTTGCATCAACTGTTGTTCTTTTTTAAACCATATCATCATAAATAAATGATACACTGTAATCAACTTCGCAAATAACTATGACTCTTTTAAGGTAGCCAAATCACTCGTCGTCTTATTTGTAACGCGCAAAAGAGAGTAACGTGTCAATACTGGTGGCAGAGGCTGGGGCAGTAAGAACTTTACAACAGTCAGAAATTCCAGGAAGGTGGGAAGAGGCAATATGCAAATAAGACGAACAATATCTCCGTCAGTCCACTTCTCGCATTCTTCCTTGGTAAATCATGCTGGTTCTTATCCTGGAGTGTGATGACAACAGGGAAGGTTGTAATGGGGCTGGCAAACTCACGTGCGTTAATACTATTGGCTATATCACTACATTACAAATAATTGTACGCATGATCCTTAGGAATAAAATGGACGGCGAAAATTAAAATGTAGTGTTAGGACCAATGCACCATATACCGGGATAAAAATATATGAATATATGTATCTATGTATGTATTCATGGATGGATGTATGGATGAATGGATGGACGGATGGATGTAATGGGTGGATAAATGGTTATAATAGATCAAACAGTTTTCTGTAGGATTCCGAGGCGAAGTGGTCAAGCCGTCCGCCTCGTTATCAGGTTGTGTATGTTCGACTCCAGACTCCGCCGTCTTTTTCACGGGTGCTTTATGCGAAGTTCCCTGCATCTCGTAGTTGCCCACTAGTCGCCTTGTCCTTGACTTGCCACTGAGGTCGGGTGGCACGAGACGAAAGAGTGAGGATAAAAAGTAGCGCAGTTAATCCTTACTAACAATAGCACTTACTAAAATGGCGCTCCACTGTTGGCTCTCAGAGAGGAACTGCATACCAATACAGTAACATAGTCTCTTAACACAGCTCTCATAGATACAGCAACAGGGATCCTGGGATGCCACCAAACAAAAAAGAATCCATGAGTGGCCAGAGAAATTCTAGACCTTTGTGATAGAAGAAGGTCACTGAAAATCCAAAATCACCAACTTGATGAGGTCGGCAGATATAAAGAGGTCAAGAAAGCGGTACAACAAAAGATGAAAGAGGCGAAAGAAGCGTGGATATCTGAGCAATGTATAAACATCGAAGAGAGATTAAACAGAAATGACGCTAAAGGAGCATAAAAGGTTATCAAAGAACTGGTAACACCAAGACAAGGCAGTAACTTTATGATTCAGGATAAAAGCGGCAAGTGTCTTATTGAAGAAAGTGACGTACTGGCACAATGGACAGAGTACTTTTCCGAATTATATAACTATGAAGAACGAAGCACACCTTCGAAAACAATACCTCCAACATCAACAACTATAGAAGATAACCAACCGATTACGGAAAAATGAGATAACTGCAGCGGTAAAGACATTGAGAAGAGGGAAGGCGGCCGGCGTGGACAATATACCAGCAGAGCTCTTACAGGCAGGTGGAGAGGTAGTGGCTGAAGGCCTGACAAACATCTGCAACAAAATATGGGCGACAGAAAACTTGCCGTACCTATGGACAAATTCAATGGTTATACCGTTACATAAGTCTGGAAACCTAAAGATGTGCCAAAATTACAGAACAATAAGCCTCATCGGCCACCCTAGCAAGGTCATGCTTAGATTAATCGTCGACCGATTGAAACCCCCAAGCAGAGACCATCATTGCTGAGGAGCAGGCAGGGTTCAAACAGGGAAGAAGCACTACAGAACATATATTTAATTTATAGCTGCTAAGCGAGAAATATCTAGAGCAGCAGCAAACACTGTACCAAGTGTCTGTTGACTTTAAGGAGACCCTTGAAAGGGTATGGAATAAAGCGCTATGGGCAACCATGAGAATGTATAAAAGTAACGGAAATATTATAACGGTCCTAGAACACCTGTATGACAAGGCGTCCAGCGCAGTTCTTGTGAATGGGAGGCGAAGGGACTGGTTTCGCATATCAGTTGATGTGAGACAGGTTTGTACACTATATCCAACTGTTTTCAATATATTCCTTGAGGGAATTATGAGTGAGGCACTTGGAGGTCACGTTGGTACTGTCAAGATAGGAGGCCAAACGATTAGCAACCTTCGTTTTGCAGATGATATCGACAGGTAGGCGGGTTCAGAAGCAGAACTCAAGGAATGAGTAAGAAGGCTCGATGAAACAGCTCTTGACTATGGTATGGAGATAAACGCTGGGAAGACAACATTAATGAGCAGCATCGCCGAGGGCTTCAACAGCAGGATAAAAGCTGATGGTCAGAAACTCGAAGTGGTTGGCCGTTTTATATATCTACGGTCGATTGTCAGTGGTGTAGTATCAAAATGTGAGAGGTTGTCCAGAAAATACCGGCGCTTGCACGGCTTAACAAAATAAAATATAAACGGTTAGCACAATGCACACGAATCAGATTAATGCGTGCACTGATCCTGTCAATATTCCTCTATGCTTGTGAGACATGGACAGTTACAGCTGACTTTCAACGAATGCTACATGCCTTGGAGATGAGATGTTTCCGAAGACCTTTACACGTGACATACAAAGATCGAGTTACAAATGAGGAAATACGAGATAGGGCCTTTTGATGATCTCTTTGCAACTGTCAAATGAAGGAAACTCGCTTGGTACGGTCACATATTGAGATCACATGGTTTTGCAAATACGATCCTCCACGGAAAGGTGCAAGGCAGGCGACGAAGAGACCGTCCCAAAAAGAGATGGGAGGACAACATAAAAGAATGGACCAATTCCCGACCAGAAGAGTCACAGGCAGCGGCCGCTGACAGAGAGAAGTAGTGTGGTGTTCTCAAGATGTCTTCATGTGTGGCCCAACGACCTCACCGGTTACGGGATGACCTAACTTGAGCAAAATAAATTATGACATCGTCGTTTATGATGGACGCCGGTTTTTGCCTTGAGATCAAACAGGTAAAGTGAGTGAGCAAGTAAAGGTAGAAGTGAAAATGGCAAATGCAATGTTAGGTATAATAAAAAGATATATTAAACATATGAGCAAGGAGATGATTGTCAAACTGCATAAACATTAGTTAGACCTAGATTGAAGTACTGTGTACAGGTTTTGCTCCTTATCGTAAATGAGATATAAACATGCTGGAAAAAATACAAAGAAGAGCGACACAGATCACAGCTGGATTCCATATTTACAGTTATGGTGACAGACTCAGAAATCCGGTCTATAGTGTCTAGAAATAAAGAGAATTTCCAGTGACTTAATACAGGTTTATAAGATAATCAAATGAAAGGATAAATTAAATTATAACAGGCTGTTGTTTTTTTTTTCTAAATACAAAGGCAAAGGCCGCGGTCCATTGCAGACGATGACGGAATAATTTATTTTGCCAGCGCTATTTTTAGTAAGGATTAATTGTCCTACTTTATATCCTCACTTTCTCGTCTTGAGCCGCCCGACCCCATTTGCAAGTCAAGGACAAGACGATTAGGGGTCGACAACAAGATGTAGGGGTATCCGCATCAAGCAGCCGTGAAAAAGACAAGGGAGTCCGTAGTCAAACAAACACCAACTGATCAAAAAGTCGACGGATTAACCACTTCGCCACGGAATCCCCATAATTCTAAATAGATATAATACGTTTTTTAATGTTAATATAATGTATTATTGAATGCAATATCTCATGTAGAAGAGTGAAAATGTTCTTTACACCAAAACCTACTTTGCGAATAACACAGTAGAACAATCAACCTATTTTTATATTAAGAGTCATCCTTTCATTAATTTTAAACATCAATGTGTCTTGCCTGTTCATATAAGGTGCACCCTTTTCAGTACAAAAGGACGTTGTTTTTTTTTTTTGATTTTATATTAATCCACATACACTTTAAGTTTGTCATTGCTACTATCATAGGCTGTAGTGATGTTTTCTGTTAAATCACAAAACAAAATCTCCTCAGAAAATACTCTTGCTCAATGCATCTCACATATGTCAACATTAAGACATCGCTGTCCATTGTTGTTTATTCATCAATCTGTATTGTTCACGTTCTAAATTTTAACTTATGTGCTTCAACATATCATGTGATGTCGTATATTCTCCTTCAAATGGTATTATTACTCAGTGTTATGGGTGTTACATCTTTGCCATCTTCTTGTGTAAGTGATCTAAGATAATGAGTTTCTGTCTTACTTAATTCCTCACCTAAAGTTTAATTGCCAGAGTGGTACCTGGATGACAAGAATAAAACACGGTCTCATTGTATGCATGTCGCAATATAAGACTAAAGATGGTTGTGCTTGGGGCTGGCAACCTCATCATGTAAAAGATAGTGTGGTTATAATCAGCTACTGTAAACAAAATGTAAAACAGGCTTCATGTAAAGAGACCATATGCAGATACAATGTGCTCTAACTAATCCCCATATTCTTTTCTCTTAATCAATATATCCTTATCGCTGACAGAACATATCAGTTAAAACTAAAAACTAAAAGCAAATATGTTCTTGGTTCTTGGTCTTTGGCAGAGTTTGTAACCTCTGACGTTCTTCAAGTCTTGTCTTTCCCAACTAAGGTTCCACCATGGAATTATAGGCTGATCCGAGTCTGCCTCGAGGTTTCTTGGCACGCTGCCCATGTTTTCCAACAAATTAAAGGACGCGCTCTCTTTGTCAAATCTGTTATTGAGATCGTTTGTGACTCTCTCGGGGATATCTAGGTCCGTCATCCCAATGTCAGTGTCCCGTTCCAACGTAGTCACCGGCAGACGTTATGGTCAACGTCACTGTGACAGTGTCTCCTTGAACAAGTTCTCTTCTCTCTCTCTCTCTCTCACACTCTCTCTCTCTCTCTCTGTGTATCTATCTATCTATCTATCCATCCATTCATCCATCCATCCATCTATCCATCTATCCAACTATCCATCTATATAATTATATATATATCTATATATCTATCTATCTATCTATATATATATATCTATATGTCTTACTCTATCACCCATCTCTCTTTCTATCTCTCTATCTAACTCTCTCTCCCATCTTTCTTTCTTTCACTCTCTAGTGAAAATAGTGGGCCTCGATATAGAGTGACGTCACTGTGACACTATCGCCAAGTACAAGGCCACGAACTTTCGCTACCGACAATAGGCTACACGGTCAGTCAGTCGATCAGTCAATTTATAGCAGACAAATCATCAGTCAAATGGGTTAATTTGTCTGTCAATATCTCTACTTTGCCGCTAATTTAGACTGCTATAGGCGTTGCAGAAAGGCGGGAATGAGTAGACTGCTTGTTATCGTCAGGTTGAAGGTATGTACTGTTGTTAGACTTAAATTACTGAGTGTGTAGCCTCAATCCACCAACGCCCAGGACGGTTTCTTGAACGTGAACCGGGGATCTGCATAAGATATGCTCTCGCTGCAGACTCATCAAAATGCAATCTGAGTAAATGACTAACTTTATTTTTTTTTTTTGAGGTCAATGTAGAGACTAAATGGGTGTGTCCACACTATCTGCCTTCACGTGGTGTTGGAGTGTGGTCACGGATTGTCGTTCCGGCTGCACTTCTCACAAAACATATTTTAAAGCGCTGGATCTTACTCGTATGTGTTCTTAAGCAAAATGATTGGCATTGGTAACACAATGTAGGAATAGACAGTGAGATTATCAGATTTCTCAAAGTTAAACGAAGATCTCTTAGGTGTTGTTTTTTTTTTGTTTTTTTTTTTGCGTTCGCCTTATTTCTCTATTCCCCAAGGCACTGTGGTTTTTATTTTGCGCCTGTCGGCCCAATGCATCCGACTTCAGCATGCATTTTATGTAAGGGTCTGCTTCCTCCTGCATTTTCTAAGGGTTTGCTTCCCCGGGGTAACGGCCGGTGCTGTGATGGGGATCGAATCCAGCACCTTTCGGTTGTGAGCCGTGTCACTTAACCACTAGGCCACGCCGTCCCCTCTCTAAGGTGTTTTAAAATCGTTGCAGTTTGATAGTAAACACCTTCCTCATGTATTGTATGTGAATTCTTTCTGAGCACTCTCCCATCTTCATTGGAGGCTGCGTGGCTTGAAACTCACTAGGGTTTCACAATCCCAACGCACAGGTTTCGATTCCCACAGTGTCCAGTTTGGCAGGCACTGGATTTATTTCCGGGCGATTGCTCCTCTACGTACGAAACGTAATGGTAGACTACCATACTGCACACGGGCCAAGAAACTTCTAACAGCCACATAGATGGTGGTTGTAAGAACCGACGTTCTGCAGAGGACATGCTGATTACTACTTGCTTGATACTTATGACACTGCATTGAAAACGTATCTGCACGTGTTTACTGGATGTCATCATAGTGTGGGACTTTTCTATGTCTTATTCATTTCAAACGAAATTGAGAAAATGTAGGTGGTGTTCTCCATTTTGAGAAAATATGACCTGCTCATCAGTAAAGAACATTTTATTTAAGGATTCCTCATGGCGGTTAGTTAATTCTGTGATTTTACCTAATAATATATGAAAAAAGGATACCAAAAAACACAATCTTGTAGTTGACTAATCAGATTCTTGAATTATTGTTTTCGTTTTCAGTCGATGAGGTCTGTTGTCATTAATAAAATCATTTATATAAATAGCTATGGATATTATATTTGTACATTTTAAATTGTCATCAAATATCGTCTGCAACTTACAAAGCCCTTCTTAAAGAAAGGACGATAGCTCATTTAACAGCAGACATTAACTTTACTGTTTCCTGTTTTCAAAATTTAAATGTTTCCTTTCAAGCCTTTTCCTTTTCCAATAACATGTTATGAACTTTAACGTCAAGCCATCGAAAGTCTCTCTGTACTTTGAGCTCATTCTGTAATATAGGAAAATATTAACGCTGGAGTTGAGGGTCTGGAAGGAGTAAGCTATAGACCATGCTGCTACACACACATTGATATACCTGCCCATAATACTGAACTCTGGACCAACTAAGAATGTCGCCATGGAGACAGCAGCACCAGGTGTGTAACAAACGATCAGAACACAAGCGATCAACACTACCATCTTAACAGTCTTCTGGTCTCGGTTTGACACGGTCTCACTGCGGGCAGTACTAGAAGATGCCACTTTACGCCATGCTGAAGACTGTCTTAGTTTGGTCACTAAAACTATTGTAAAGATTATCACTCCAAAGAAAGACGTTGCACTGAGGATGGAATGTAAGACGTAACAAAGACCTTCAATGTTCTTTCTACTCTCTGTGAAGAGTAAAGCTACGAGTGTTCGGTTCTTCTCTGGCACAAACCTCCATCCCAGAAAAGACGTAGAGTACTCAGGTATTAGGGTCATTAGATTGATGACGTAGATCAGACAGATGATTAGTGTAGTTCTTCTAGGCGTGACGATTTGTTTCACTTGCAGGGGCATGGCTATAGAGATATACCTTTCAGCTGTAATGTAAACGGTGATGAAGCTTGTGATTCGACCAAAACAAACATGAGGCCACCCGCCTGACAAATACATCACATCTGGAAGAACCCATGGCAACCTAGTTTTGGAAAAATAAGGGTTCATGCAGGTTGATATCCACTCTAATGTGATCAGACAACACAGATCAGAGACAGCAAGTCCAAGAAGGGCGATGTTGACAGTGTTTGCAAAACCTTGTTTGTAGAATATGAAGATGTTGATAATGTTTGCTACAATCCCAAACAGACCAACAAGGCCGCATATAATAACAAAATTAATAACCTCAAATATTATTCTTTCTGTGTATGTGAGAATTCTCCTCATTCCAATCTGGTAAGTGGAATCTGAAATGACATAATCTGTAAAGACTGATATGTTTAGGAGTGATTTCATGCCTGACTAAACTTTATTGTTAAATGCAATAAAATTGTGTTCTCTGATATAGTTTATATTGAAGTTTTATGTAAGACACGATTCATGTATTGCGGATTATATTGGCTAACAATTGTATTTAACTATTTATGAATGTTAATATCTATACCATCGATATCCATTATTCATAATGTGTACATACCCTAGTACAATACAAGATTAGTAAAGTTGTTTGCTTTATGGATCTTTATATCTGAGTGTTTTCGGTACTTAGTTTGCAATTGTCAGTAAAGATGTTTCAAGAATATACTTCAGAATTGTGAAAGTAATCTAGGGTAAATTCAAATATTTAATATGTTAGATGGACATACGATATGATAATGAATGTACTTGAGCCGTCTGTATCATATCACTGTTCGCGAATGAATAATGTAACAATGTAAGAATTGACACAGTATGTGGCCTTCAAGCAGACTGCTATTATTAAAATGTCATTTGCACAAATAGAAGGATGCACTAGGTTATTAGTAAACCATGAGTAACATGACACAGGAAAAGGAAAACTAATAGATGAAGTGTGTCATTAAAATACCTACATTAGTGTCAAACTGAAAGCTCGACTTTTGCTTTGCCATTAAAATGACGACAACACTCAATAACGTGCTTGCTCTGAAATGATGTCCTTAAGCAACTATCGGTGACGTATCATTTTACAAATCTATAAATGTTCTATAATTGTTTGTCTCTCTGTAATGCTCTCACATATACATATTCATTTGTGCTCATCCACACGAATAACATAAGTGCACTTTCACATTGTACATTGCGATACACTGTTTTATGTCCTCAAGGCAGTAGAAATTACGAGATTTGAATTCCTGAATCAGAAGAAATCATTTTCATAAATCAGGCCATTTGTAGGTTTAATTGTGGAATTACAAATAGTACAGAAATAATTAAAAAGTATTTTTGTTTAAACAACCAGTTATTTCATTTGATAGTTGTTACAGATGTATGTTACTCCATTATTATTATTTCAATTCGATCATTCATTATTGAAACTCGTTCCCATTATTATGTATGCTGAGTATGTTGTTCCGTCATTTTTAATGTTAGAAATCAATGTTGTATTCAAGATCATAATTTTCTCCATAAATTGAGTATGTTTACTCTTGTGTGCACCCAACAAGCGCTTTAAGTAGCCGGTTATAGTAGATTTCTGCACATCGTGAGCGTGCTCATGAAAGTGGACTGTGGTCCTCAAGGTAGTTGTGCTATGCTTTCCTTCATATGTGTGATTCTCACTACAATTGGAATCACGTGGATCCACATCTCTTCAGTCAGACTGCATTTAAAACAGCACGTTTCCAGGAAACGCTACACGGAAGAGAGATAGTGGTCTTGGTCTACTGTACCTGACCCAGAAGCGATGTCCTCGTCAGTATGTTGTGCCTGACCCGAGCGCGACGTCTTGGTCAATACGGTGTGCCTGACGATAGTGTGACGTTTTTAGTCAATATGTTGTGCCTGACCCGAACGCGACGTCCTGATCTGTATGTTGTACCTGACTCTAATGCGACGTCTTGCCAATATGTTGTGCCTGACCGGTCTAGCGTTCAGTTCCCCTTCTCCATAGGTAACTAAACTAGTTTGGGTCCCACATATTGTGCACTGACTAAACTAATATGATAAGGGAGGAAACTAGTGATGATAATGACAATGATCACTCTAATGATGTTGATGATGGAAAATAAAAACACAATTCAAACTCTAGCGTGTCGAATTATCATTTATTCATGTAAAAGACCATTTATATTGTGTTATATATTTAAATATTGTAATGTGAATCATTTATATCGTTTAATATTGTCCTGGTGAAGTATGTTTTTAAAGATTTATATTATCATGTTAAAGCTCTTCTTCTTCCTGCAGCATCTCCCCAACGATTCCAATAATGCACTGTCTGTAGATGATGATGATAGTCGAAAACATACAATCAACAGCCGACAACCAAAATATTCGTAGTCTTGGTAGTTGTATTATGCATCTGTATAGCAGTAATACGTACGTCGACAAGAGAAGGGTGCCACTTTTGATGAATCGTTAGTGTATAGAAGCAGCGTTCCACAGAAACTATCAGTATCCACACCCTTTAATTCGAAGAGATTTAGCACACGTTAGTATGCTTGGAATGTCGTGGTGTCTATTCTGATTAACATAATATAAGAAGTAAGGCTTATTGATACAACCACAAACACGTAGGTACGATGTCTTTTTGTCAGTGCCTTGATGCGCATTAATATCTATGGCTTTTACGTTCCGTATCACAATAATAATCATATTTGTTTAAAAGATAAAAGAGAAGGGACATTTAAATAAATAAACAGGGAAGTAACAACGGTGAGAGAGCGAAGTGTTAACATACTCAATCCCAGCGCATAAGTGTGAGACGTTTCTGAATAATTGTATCAGGGTAAACTTATACAAAATTTACACCTTCTTCTTCTTAGATCAACTGAAGCTATGGTTCTATTCATGTGAGGTTCACGAAGGATTCTGTGGGCTTCAGGTCTTCGCTGGTCGCCCACAGATTTTGGAGGATAGTAGCTTCCCAGGCAAGACTGCCTCTCTTTGGTCTGCATAGGTGGGACATTCTTTCAGAATATGTTCTGCTGTTTGCTTGGGTGCTCCAGATGTGCATGTGGAAGTGTCTCTGAGACCCATTCTGTGGATATAGGCTTTGAGTTTACAATGTCCCGCTCTGAGTCTGAAGATCTTTCTTTGCCCATCTCTGATAAGTTTGTTGATATTGTCATTGTCTGGCTTGTATTCTCTGTGCTGGTCTCTCTCTCTCCATTCAATCCTCAGAGATCGTTTGATGAGTGTCTTTGTTTCTCTATAACTCTGTGGATGGGGAGTCCGCGTGCCTCCAGTTCCGGCCCTTGCGAGCTCATCTGCCATCTCGTTTCCAGAAATCCTACAGTGGACTGGAATCCACATTTGAGATATAAATGATATGTTGTTCCCCATTTCACGTGTTTAGGGCACGAGATGGCGTGGAATACACTTCTGGAGACCACCAGAACGACCGGTCCCCTTGCAGCTATGCCTTGGCGGATAAGAATCTGAGTCATTGAATGAACAGGCCCCTCCGCAGCTCTGAACTTGGTACATCTCTCCCGCAGGCATGGAGACCCCTTCCATGTCGTTACCGGAGTGCTCGTTGTATACACTACTGCTTCATTACCCCCCCCCCCCTAATCGTCTACGGACGGCAGATCCATCTGTGTACACGTGTGACCACGAGCGTTGATAGGGTACTGTCTCTTGAGCTTCTGTAGAACGTAGACTTATGGCTCTGTTGCAGATTGAATACTTTTCTTTGTTAACATTGGAATCTTCATAATTATTGCTGACCTTTCCTGGCTTTGTGTCAAAGGTTCTGAAAGGAGCTCTCCGCACCCCTTGGGCTCAGGCCCAAAGATGTCTGCGCGTTCTCTGTGGACCTCTCTGGCCAGATTGTGGGGCTTTTCCTTAGTAGTCAGTCCTTTGTTCTCTCTTGGAACCTCTGGTGCAGATGATGATCAGGTAACCTCTTTGATCCAAAATGATATAGCACAACAAGATCCGCCTGGAATGCATGGTGTCTATTCTGATTAACATAATATAATAAGTACTTATCATTGATACAACCATTATTACGTAGATTCGATGTCCTTTTGTCAGTGCATAGATGCGCATTAATATCTATAATTTCTACTTTCCGTATCGCAATAATAATCATATTTGGTTGAAAGTGCGCCCCAACTTAGCAAAAAAGAAGGAGGATATTTAAACAAAAAACACAGGTACAAATTATGAGAGATCGAAGTATTAACATCCTCAATCTCAGTGTATAAGTGCGAAACGTTTCTGAATAATTGATGCAGACAAACATGCAAAACAGACACCAAAACAAACATCAAACCAAAGAAAAACAAAATTGTTACTTCCTTGCGATATTATTTCATGTGTAGCCGTTAATCAAAGCAATTCTTCTTCAACGTTTTTTTTTTATTTTACTTATTTTTCTTCCTTTTCTTCTTTTTCTTCTTCGTCTTCTATTTATTCTTATTCTGCTTCTTCTTTTTCGCTTTCTTCATCTTCATCTTCTTTTTTCTTTTCTTTCTGTTTTTCTTCTACTTCACCATCATCATCTTCTTCTTATTCTTCTTTTGCGCCTTCTTATTTGTTCTTATTTTTGTTCTCAAACGTTCGTCCTGAAAAGAATTTTTTGACTTTGTGTCGTAGTTTACAGCGACACTTCCGTCGTCTCTCTACCTCACAAACACGGTTTCAGCCCGGCATGTTTGTGACCGGGTTTTCCATCCCTGTGGGCTCAGCCTGACCACACTAGACCTGTCTGTTTCCACGGTCGCCACTTGGAGGTGGAACAGGGTCTTGGCCAGCTGCGGTTCGTTGATCCCGATGCAAGCAGCCATCTATGGCTGCTCTCAGAGCATACAGTGGGCTTCATCTTCAGAACCAAAGCAAATCTACAAATCGTTACTGGACTGTATTATGTTTCCGCAGTAACCGTCTCATCTTAAGAGATGCAAAACTGTTTTAAGTTACTGAAAGAACAATAGAATGAAGAACAATACATATATACCGCAGTGTTAAAATAATCCATATGGGCCAGGTGTGTTATATGTATGTTTAACAATAGATGGAAATGACAAATGATGGCCTGGTGGCCCTTACAAACGATTATAAACATTCGGTCACTGACCAATGATATGAAGAGATTTGTTAATTGAAGCTCCTGATGCAGCATGGTATTCCATGACACCCAATGGGAGCATCTTAATCAAACAAAACTAGATCTGCCTGACACAATTGTAGAGTTGGAGCATCTTATCAAACAAAACTAGATCTGCCTGACAGAATTGTAGAGTTGGAGCATCTTTTCAAACAAAACTAGATCTGCCTGACAGAATTGTAGAATTGGAGCATCTTAATCAAACAAAACTAGATCTGCCTGACAGAACTGCAGAGTTGGAGCATCTTAATCAAACAAAACTAAATCTGCCTGACAGAATAGTAGAATGTGAGCGTTTTATATTACAGAAAAAACGATATGGCCAGTAAGTGATTTTTAGATAAATTCAAATGTAATACACGTTGAGCGCTGCCAGTTATGTGAAAATGAAGAAGCTAATTATACAACATCAATGTAAAAAAGGAAAACTGAACGAAAACTAAATTATATCGTTTTAGACGAGAGGATTTTGAAAATAGGGGAAATATTCTAGCCTTACGAAAGTAATTAAATCCAATCGCTAGGGTAATTTCAGAAAACATCATTGGATTTGTTGTTGTTGTTGCCGTCACGTGATTGTGTCAGCGGTTGGCAGTCAGCATGTCAGTGTTGAGTGTGTTGAAAACCGTCTACAGCTTTGTTGAATCAGACTTTGTCAAAAGCTAGGCGATACCCAAGTGAAAACCATTCAGAAAATTGTACAGACTTCCAGTGATGATACCATAAGCCTCACACACATTGAGGAGTGGTACGATTGCTTCAAAGATGGTCGCACTTTGATGAGGCCGGATCACGTTCCAGTAGGCCCTCAACAAGCCGAAATGATGAAATTGTTGACCAAGTAAAGACCTTAGTCTTACATAACCGTCAGGTCCCCCACCATTCAAGAACTTGTTGATGAGGCGGAGATAAGCATTGGTTCAGTACACTCCATGTTAAGCAAAAAATGTGGTCATTCGGGGAAAATCCGATCAATGTATGGCAAAGCTGCTAACGATGGGGCAGAAGCAATTCTGCCTGGACATGCTGGGCTGCGCAAACGGCGACCATGATTTCCTGACCACTGATCACTGGTGATGACTCGTGGTTTTATAGGTACGACTCAAAATCCAAGCTGTAATCGTCACAGTGGAGACATTCATCATCTACGAGGCTGAAACAAGCGAGGCAGGTACGAAATAGTATTAAAGTCATGATCACAGTTTGATTTACTTCCGTGGGATTGTGCATCACGAGGAAGCAACACGAGATCAAAACATTACTAAAGAGTACAATATGGAGGTCATACGTAACCTTCGTGATGCTGCTCGACACAAATAACTGGACCTGGGGACAACGAGAAGTGTGCAACTTCATCAAGACAATTCACCCGTCCATTCTTTGCACCTGATTCAGACTTTCTTGGCCCAACACAACATTCTTTAGTCCTCCAGGTCCCCTACTATCCCGACATGGCTCCTTGTGAGCTTTGACTGTTATCTAAGATTAAAAGAACAAGATTTGATTCACCAGAAGACGTTATGCGGAATGTAACAACAAAGATGTGCTCCATTCCCAAAGACGCCTTACTAAAATGCTTCCAACAATTGTGGGACCACTGGGAGAAGTGTGTGGAGTTCCAAAGGGAGTACTTTGAAGGGGATTAGGTTTTCACACTTCCAGGCGAGTAATTGTATTTCCCGGCCCAATAGTGCGATGCTTTTTTAATACACCTCGGTTATATATATATAACATAGTATGTACGTATATCAATGCAGGAAAAATTAATACCCGGATAGAAGAATTTACAAATAAACAAATACTTAAATTTTTATGTAAAATAGAATTACGAGCGTAAATACACCCTCTTCAATTTATGTTGAGGACAATCAGGACCATTATACTACGCTATCAACTTACTAACGACCTCGTCAACCAAGTGTTGTTAATCGTACGTCCCACTGACTAAGCCTCTAATGTTGACGACTCCCCAACTCAGGACCTTGAATACCACAATCGTCATACAAGTCCTAATTGAAAATTTCAAATTTAGACCGGTGCAGGGTTTTATGGGGTATTAGGGAGCGCTGTGGCGCAGTGGTTTGTAAGTTCGCTTCGTATCCGAGTGGTCAAGGGTTCATTTCCCAGTTGAGGAGGAAATGTTTTTTTCAAACCGCAACGGCGTCCCGGTTGACCCATTCTTAAATGGGTACCGGTTCAGTCCGGGAAGTAAAAGCGGCTAGGTAGAGGAGATGGCTACCGCTCTCATATAGCGGTTTGAAATGTGAGCACGCTAACACATACGGCAGTACTACTATGGTTTCCTTTACTTTACTAGGGAATTATACTTTATTACAAACTCAGCGGTGAAGTACACGAAGCACAGGCAGGATTTAGACAAGGTTGAGGTACGAGGGATCACATCATTTACATACGAAAAATAATCGAACAGTGCATAGAGTACAATGACGACTATAGCGTTTTACTGTGTGCAACACGATATGTTGTGGACAATCATGCAAGACATCAAGTTCCCATAATGCTTCTGATTCAACTGATCGATACACTATCAATAACAACAAACAATTGTCAGAATAGGTAACTGGAGAGACATCGGACTTTTTTTTTAAAGGGAATAAGACCGGATGCCTACTCTACTCTTACCTTTTGAACAGTTATGCTGAAAACGTCAAGACAGGCGTCAAAAAGGGTCAACAAAAAGGGTCAAGAGTTCCATCGGTTTACAATCAGCGGGAAAGAAATACCTGAACTAAAACATGCAAATGATACAGCTGACCTCCGTCACTTCGAGGCTGGAATCGATGATGCTGTCCTTCAAACATTTCGGCAAGAAACAAACAAAATAATTATAATTATATACTAGCAGACAAAAGATAATGGACATTAGCAGGACAAAAACCAGATCTAAAGTTATCCAGAAAAGCAAGAAGTCCAGAAAACGTAACACGTGTTTGAATATCTCTGATCGGTTTTAGCATGCCGACAAAAGTAAGGATACGAATAGCTATAGCATTGAATTGTTAACTAAACTTAAAAGGTTTGGCAGATCACTAAAACAAACGACAGCAATAAATATTCTTAGGACTTGCATCTTTCCAGTAGTATTGTGGCAGGGAAATCGACAACCACTCAAACACTCAAGAGGAAGATTAAATCCTTCGAGCTGTTGCTGTTTTTTTGAATGCCCACAATTAGTAGGTTTACTCTTTTGTGCACCCTGAAAAGGACGGGTTAAGTGGCGGGTTGCAGCTGCTTTCCTCACATACCAAGCGTTCTGATGAAGGCGGACCCGGGTCCTCCAGACGGTTGTGCTATGCTTGGCTCCATATGCGTCTTGCTTACTACTACGGGAATCACGTCGATCTCTTACCTCGTTAGTCATGCTGCAATGAATATAATCCGTTTCCCAGCGAGCGCTAGTAGGAAGCTGAGATTTTGGTCTTCGCAGTATATTTTGCCTGACCCTGACTCACATATCTGCTCAGTATATTTTGCCTGACCCTGACTCACATATCTGCTCAGTATATTTTGCCTGACCCTGACTAACATGTCTGCTCAGTATATTTTACCTGAGCCTGACTAACATGCCTGCTCAGTATATTTTGCCTGACACTGACTAACATATCTGCTCGGTATATTTTGCCTGACCCTGACTAATATGTCTGATCAGTATATTTTGCCTGATCTGACTTTAGTCTCCATCCCCATCCTTTGAGGTAAAATTCTACATTAAAGTGTTAAAATTGCTACTGTTAACATGAAAGACAATAAGATAAATTCGAAAGAACCTGCTATAGAATAATATTGGTTACTAAATATTATTACGACTAGGAAATACTTACACTACTTTGGGCACATCAAACGCCACAATTGTCTAAATAACGATATTTGAGAATATGGTAACTGACAACCGATGCAGAGGTAGACCGAGCAGAAGTAGGTCACAGGACATTAAAGAGGTCATGAACATAACGGCGGCAGAGGCGGGAGAACTAGACAAAGATCGATATTCTTATAAATCGGCTGTTATTAGAGCAAAGGTCATGTAAAGGACATGTAACATGATGATGATAATTACATATTTTTAACAACGTTATTTATTAACAAAAAAATAACAAACAATTTGTGAGTAAAACACACTGGAATAGTTCACATTAATTAGTCAATAGTTGCAATTGTTTTTATACAATGAGAACAGTTGGCTTGTTCACTTTTGCACAATTATTCATTACGTGATCGAATTGCAGTTATGTACATCAGTAATTCCTTATCAAAAGGAAGAAGTTCCGATATTTTGATGTTGGTTAGTGAAGAAAATTCCCAATTCGCACAGTTAGGACGTCTACAACTGTAGTAGTGTAGATAAGGGGTATTTTGATTAAACAATATTTTTTGTGTGGTCATATTCCAGACTTGAAGTAGTGCGGTTTCCCTAAACTTGATCTGAAAAGTTCGATAAGCTTGAGGTCGTGACAACTCTTCTGCATTTTGTTACCGAGAAATGACGTGTGTCTCCAGTGTTTAAGACAAGGGGATTGCAGACTGGACACCTAGCGACGAAATGTCGAGCAAGGAACTCAGCTCAATCTGGGTCTCGTCGGTGGAACTCAAGAAGACAGCACATAATCGGAACAGATGGAGATCACCCCTTCTGGATCTATGTTCCAAAAGGAACCAGACGGATACATGCATGTCAACTTTTGAGTCATATACGACTTTCTGGCTTAGATTGAGTTGTTAAATAGTTCTCGACATGCCAGCAATTACCTGTAACATCGGCTGAATTCATCATCAAGTCTTGTATGACTTTTCGGCTTATGTATGTGAACTTACTCAATTGAACTGAACAATTTTTACAATCATATCTTTTTTCGGCTACCTCTATCTGGATGTCATAATTCTGTGGGGAGAGAATTAATATTAATGGACAAATGTACGTGTCATATCCTATTTTCGGTAGCTTTTCCAAACACAGATTTAATTATTTCTTTACAATCAAGTACAAATCAAGGTTTCTCTTTCTGTATACGAGTGCATTGTTCATATCAACTATTTCAGCAGCATTCCAACTCGTTCCTTGCACATTTTCCGAAATTGTCGCTTTTGTTTCCATTGATTTGATTTGTTATACCAAAGAAGCGAGAAACGTCTTAAATGCGACGTGTTTGTATCTGTTATTTGACTGTGTGTAGTATTATCGTGTCTCTTAGTTTACTTTGAACCAGACTTGCATTGCTCCCGTTTGCGCAAAATAGAAAACACTCAGGACGCAGATGATTTTCCGAGTTAGTGTTCGTGAATCAATAATTTAAATAATAATCGCAATATTTGCACACATCAGTAGATTTCCACTGAGATGGTACATTGCTCAAGGGGAACTGCAAGTTGTATTTTCACATTGAACATCTGCACTTTGTCATCCCTGAAGTTGAACTAAAAACTTCTCCATATAGAACAAAACTATAAATTATGGCATCAATTTGTCAAGACTCAATAAACACGGAACTGCAACGTGCAGTGAACACATCATACAGAGTCAGTGACTCTTTGTTTTTGGGGGTAACGTTATTTGAAGTAAAGATGGACTTATTTTGGTTTATATACCCTCCAAGGGGACGGCGTGGTCTAGTGGTTAAGTAGCACGGCTCACAACCGTAAGGTGCTGGGTTCGATCCCCATCATAAAGCCAGATACATGACCAAATGGGAAACTGAACATACTGGTTACACCAAAAACGATGCATATTACCAGTCTAACAGAAGAGAGCAGGTCGTTGTCTTCAGACTTCGCACTGGCCACAATAGACTGAGGTACCACCTATTCAACAAATTGAAGATAGGTGGAACCGACGAATGCCAGTGTGGTACCGGGCCACGATCAAAGAAAGTTTGAGAAAAACTGGTCTAAACATTGACATATTAGTAGAATATACTGTCCATCTTGATGTTTCATGTCTCTATTTTCCGTCACGCCTTGACCGATCCCAGAAATAGTCGAACGTTTGTTTGTATTTTGAGCTCATCCTGTAGTAAACAAAAATATTTATACTTGAGTTTATGGAATGGAATGAGCATGCGATTGACCACAATGCTGAACATATATCAATATACCTGCCCTGTACGTTAAACTCTGACCCAATCACGAATGTTGTCATGGAAATCATGGCTCCAGGTGTGTAGCAGACGATCAGGATACTGGCAATCAAGACAATCATCTTGACGGTCTTCTTGTCCCGTGCTGATGTAGACCCTGCCTTATCTTGACCAGACGTTATTTCCTTCCGCCTTTCTGAGCTCTGCTTTAGCTGGATCACCAAAAAAATTGTAAAAATAATGACACCAACAAAAGATACGGCACTTGTCGTGGAGTGAATAACAAAAGAAATGCCTTCCATACTCTTTCTATGCTCCCTAAAGATTACAGCCAGCAAGGTCATATTCTTCTCGGGTACGAACCTCCATCCAAGATAAGACGTAGCGAACTCTGGAATGAGAGTTAGTAAGTTCGCAAAGTAGATCAGGCAAATAATTATTGTTACTCTTGAAGTCGTGACGATGTGTTTGACTTTCAGTGGTAGTGCGATAGACAGAAATCTTTCAGCTGTTATGTAGACGGTGATGTAGCTAGTTATACGACAGAAACAGATGTGGGGCAGGGCGGCTGAGATGTACATGACTTCGATACCAACCCAAGGAACACCGTAAACTGGGAGGAGAGGGTTCATACAAATAGACATCCACACCAAGGATATCAGACAACACAGGTCAGAGATTGCGAGTCCGAGAAACGCAATGTTTACAGTATTTGCGAAACCTTGTTTATAGAATATAATGATATTTATAATGTTGGCGATGATTCCAAAAGCACATACTACACCACAAATAGCCACAAAGAAAACAGATTCCAAAATGAGTCTTTCGTCTACACTTAGAACTGTCTTAAATAGCGTCTGTTCATAATCGTTATGCGAATGTTTGAAGATATTTTCAGTTGTACATGAGAATGCGGGATCCATTTTCGGGAACGATTCATGTATTAGAACTACTCCATGAAAGTGGACACATTTGATTTATAATATATTGCGCCCCCGATTTGTACCGTTTAAATCATCTAATACAAATATTGATTTCCTTGTCAACTTCACATCACGTAATTCTTTCTCTCTCTCTCTCTGTGTTCTTGTATGGGCATCTGAAATCGTCAATAATGTAGGTACTAGTAATTATCAATGCATAAGGTTCCCGTCATACTATTGAACAAAATCACCGTTTTCACCCGAAATGTGTTGAATGACACAACTAACAAGTAGACTCTAGTCACACAGTAAATTCCTAACGTTTTCTTGAGCACTGCCCACCTGAATATCCAGTTTCGGTAACGTCTCCGTCTGTTGATCTTCACAGGGTGTATCTACCTGCATTATTGTTGTAGGAACGGTTGAACACTTAAAATATTTATATCAGCCCTCTATGTTCTAAATACTTTCTGTTTTACATTGCCTCGAGTTTATAATAAATATAAGAAGATAAATTATTACTCCTTATGGGGAACTGATACGCTAGTCTAGTTAGGAACAAAATACTGACCAGGTCGTCGCGTCAGGATCAATACACTGACCAAGGCCATAATCTCTCTTCCATGTAGCGTTCCCTGGAAACAGGCTGTTTTTAAGGCTGACGAGATGTGGATCGATGTGATCCACGTAATAGTGAGCGCCACGTAGATAAAGCCAAGCATAGCAGAACCATCTGGAGGACCGCGATCCACCTTTATCAGCATGCTCGGGATGTGAGGAAAGCTACTACAACCCGCCACTTAACGTCCATTACAGGGGGCACAACAGAGTGGACTTACTCATTTTGAGCATTACACAACAACAATCACTCATTTTACTGCAGTTATTTATTCTTCTTAATTACCTTGATAGAAACTGGAAACTGTTGATGTCTGTTTTTTATACGGCAGAATAAATTGCAAGTCTCGTTGTTTGGAAGTAAGTTGTTCAGCCAGTCTGTTAATTCCGTTCATGTGAAGGAGTGTGTTACTACAGCTATTCGTTTACAATTAATTTTATGCTGCTTAATGTGTTGCCCTGTATTGTAGCTGCACATAATATTGTTTTCGCAAAAATCAGTTTCCGTGTTCAAGGATGTCTAGAGTTATTACCCACAAAATTATTTATTTTTTTTAAATGTAAATTTGTTTAGAGTTGAAAAATCAACACCTTAGATACATCAATGTAAAGAAAATTAATACTGTGCACACAAATTATGATTATGCTTCCAGAGGTGAAGTTAAATAATTATATATTTTCAATAAATATTACATAACTCAGATAAAATTATATTTTGTATTTAATACTTGTCTAGAAGATTACAGTCGTCCTAATTATTGCCACCGAAAGTATCACTATGATGCAATTTATGTTTGTGATAGTCTTCTTCTTCTTCTTCTTCGTACGCAGTCAGACAGTAACCATTATTTTTTCGAAAAAAGCGGCGGTCATCCTGAGGCTGTCGCCACTGCCATAGAGCTTGTCTTGCAGTTCCACTGGTGATGGCCACATCTGCTCTCTCTGATCCTCGTAT